>CM071850.1:2755000-3955000 GCA_036507275.1 Sicyos edulis
TTTTGTATGGTGTATTTGATTCTCATTTTATTTGAGAGTAGTTGTACTCTATGTAGGGTTTGTTGTCTCCCTTCTCCCACTTTGTACTAAAAAAAATAGTTATCAACGAGACTTAACCTTATAATAATTTTTTGTTTTTGGTTTTTAGTTTAAAAAAATAAAAACCATACCTGTTTAATAACTTTTTTAAAAAAATAAAAAATTATTATTTGTAATATTAAATTAAATAAAATAATTTTAGAATATTAATGATCAAATAAACATCAAATTAGCCGGTTTGAACTTTATTTGTAGCGTGTAAACATTTCTAGCGTTTTTTCAAAAAAAAAAAAAAGAAAAGAAAAACTATTTTTTTAAAAAAAATTTAAAATTCCTTTAATATTTTAAAAACAAAAATCAAAATTGACAACAAACCTATTTTTAAAAAAATTTAAAAAAAAAAGAAAAAAAAAAAGAAGCATAAAATGAAATTCAGCGTTTGACCTGGACTGGAACAGAGCGAAGCGAAGAGGTGGAGGAAGAACACACAGCCAGTTTCTCTGAAATCGAACTTCGATTTCTCAATTGAGCTTCCGGCCATGTTTCACCAAAACAATTTGCAGGTATCCCTCTTTTTCCCCTTTACATCTCTCTTTGATTTCTGAGTCATCGTCTCAGAATTTCCCATCACCGCAATTTGGAACCCGAATTTCAATCTGGGGTTTACTACAGAAATGGAGGGCTGTTCTTGGGTTCCTTCGTTTCTGATCATTCATGAAGAATTTGAAGCTGTGGAGTTGATTGATGAAAACAGAAAACTGGGGTTTACACGGTTGATTGATTTTTATTAATGGAGATGAGAGTACTATATATAGGTCGAATTGGGGATACAATTATGACCCAAATTAGACCCATTTACATATTTTGCTCAACCGGGCAATGAGACCCTCGACTAAGTAATTGTGGGGTATCGAAGTTCAAGGCATATCTCATCGGTTAATGTTCGCGTTAGCTTATGATTGTACTCTTACTTGCAGCTGGCGATTCGGATACCGTCATCGCCCGCCCAAGATTCTTCACAGTATATGCAAGTCGATCAGAGCGACAAGTCTTTAGTGGGGAAGGGTGATATGCAAAATGGGGGCTTCACACATGCGGAATACATCTTCAACTTCTCCAAGGTGTTGTCGTTCGTACTCATTTGGGTTTATTTTTCTTGTTCAATTCGTTGCTTCTTTTCGTACATGATTGATTTTGGTCTCAAGGGGTGGCGTAGTGGTCAAAGACTTGGGCTTTCAAGGTTTACTCCCCTCAAGGTTCTACAATTTGTAGATACTTTTCGTGTCTCCATTCCTTTTATGTCTGCCGTGGTATAGGGATGGGCATGGTTACAAAAATACATGATTGATTTTGGATTGTGGTTGTGTGGATAAATAATGCTGATGTGTGGAACGTGTGTGTAGACTCTTGGTTGACAGTGGTTTGCTTGTATATGCTTTTAGCTAGTAAATTTAGAGTTTCATGCATCATTGGCTTGATTCCTGCAGAAACTTGAAGAGGATTTACAGACGTTTGGAATGAAAATAAAACAGCATGAGGACAACATTAAGTTTCTTAAGACTCAGAAAAACAAATTCGATGAATCCATCCTCGATTTGCAAGGTATTTTGTTTGTTATTGCTGGGAAGTGAGTGTGTTCTGAAATTGAGAGGTGTGGGCAATAAAACGAGCTTGCTAATGTTTTGTCATTTGTTGTCTGCCAAGCATTGCATAAAAAGGATCAATTAGTTTTTGTGTTATTATTGTATATGGCTTGTGGGATTCATATTATATTACCCAAACTATCTTCTAATTTCAATTTCACGCATGTATACGGTACGGTGATTCTCTTACGTATTAGATTCTTAGACAGTACTATTGGTTTTCTTTTTCCTTGCACGGTACATGTGTCAGAGCTTATTGGTATTCCCTTTTCTTTTGTTTCTTTTATCCACTTTAGAATTTTCATTCACTTATTCTAGGCAAGTATCATTCTTCTGGCCCACCTGTGGCTGAAAACGAGGTTCATTCCCATCCTCATAGTGAAGAGGAAACGATGGAACAGATTATGAGACAGGAAAAGTCGGCTGCTGGCATTATATGCACATTGGGCACACATCATGGTATTCAGGCTTACAACATTATGTTGACCAAGGATGTATTGGGTGTCGTTGCTCGACTTGGAAAAGTCGATGACGATAAACTTAGCAGGTCTATCTATCCTCTAGTTTATCTTATTTTATTTTCTCCATCTTTTTGGGAATGTGATTTTTTTTTTTTTGTGTCTATTCAATCTCACATAACTGATGCTCCATGCCTTTTTCCTTCAGGTAATTGTGTGTCTTGAGTTTGTATTACATTTCATTTGGTTCATTATATTGAGTTTAACTGTCAAAAAGGAAATGATGCAAACCCACCATGTTTCTATATGTTTTATTGAGCGAGCAACAGGGGTGGTTTCATCTGTCAGGAAAAGTTCAAATACTGTAAAACAGCTTTTGATGGGCCCAAATGGATTTTATAACTTTGTTGTTGTTTTTGGTTGTCAAATTTTTGAAGAGTGGCTTAAACAATTAGAATTTTAAATCTAGTTCATCACCTAAAGGTGGATGTGGAAGCATGATCTTTGATGTCTCTCTAACTACTTTAATTTCCATTAGCCTTCCGTTTTTCCTTTTATGAAATGCTTGTTATTATAGAAGACATGTATTACAAAATCAAACAAACAAACAATATAGATAGAATTTTAATAAAATTTCAATTGCAGACTGCTCTCTGAGTTTTTGGGAATGGAAACTATGCTGGCAATTGTCTGTAGAACGTATGATGGAGTTAAGGCGCTAGAAACATATGACAAGGAAGGTTGCATAAACAAAAGTTCTGGCCTTCATGGTCTTGGTGCTTCAGTTGGGAGGAACTTGAATGGCCGGTTTCTCGTAATTTGTCTTGAACATTTGAGGCATTGGTCTTACATGCTGTCTCTGTTTGAAATTCTGGAGTTTTAAGCTTGTAAACATTGTTTGGAGATTTTATTTATTTTGATTCAATCTATGAGAATGCTTAAAGTATATATATATTTATTTTGCAGACCATATGCTGGTGATTTTATTGCCAACGACCCACAAAGGAGGCTTGACCTTCTAAAGCCAAGATTACCGAACGGGGAGTGCCCACCTGGCTTTCTTGGCTTTGCTGTTAACATGATCGACATTGATAGCGCGCACCTGTTTTGTTTCGCAGCCAATGGATATGGCCTCAGGGAGACCCTGTTCTATTCTCTCTTTTCTCGTCTTCAAGTATATAAAACAAGAGCAGACATGATTCAAGCTCTGCCTTGCATAAGTGATGGTGCACTTTCTTTAGATGGAGGAATAATTAAGACTAATGGTCTTTTTTGCTTGGGCAATCAGTATGAAGTTCTCTTTATCAAAATTGTATTTCAAGTTTGTCTGAATCATTTAGTAGACCATGCTATAGAGTTAAATCCCTCTTTTCTTATGTCAATTGTCTTTTGCCAATTATTCAAATTGGATGCCTATATATTGGTTAGTTCATGGACTGACTCCTCTCTCAAAGACTCAAACTATAGAAAACATCTTAACATTTTTTTGCTAGTAAGATGTTTAAGATTCCAAGTGATGATTCTTTCTACTGTGAAATGTCATCTATCATTTTTTGAAAATCCCTGATGCAAAACTGTGTAATGGTGCTAGGCTTGGTCTTAAATTTTCAGAAACAAAAAGAAAAGTTGGATTTTACTTTCCCAAAAAAAAAAAGAAGTTGGATTTTATCTAGTGTTATCTCAGTCTTTGCATGTTTGATGTCAGGGATGATGGTCAGTTGAGATTCCCAAAGGCCTCAATGAAATCAAGCCTACCTGAAAGTTACATTGAATCTGAGAGGCAGATTAAAGAGCTCAAGTGGAAAAAGGAAAAGATGGTTGAAGATATAAAGAGAGAACAAGCATTGCTGGATAATTCTAAGCTCGGTTTCGAAAGAAAAAAGGCAGAGTTTCTAAAGTTCCTGACTGAAAGCTCATCATACGCAGCTCAGGTGAGATCTAAAGCTTAAAGAACAATTACTATAATTGGTTCACAATTGCCTTTGATTCAGAGATCTAATAGTACATTTCCTGATCACTCTAGCTTTATTGTTCATGAAAGAATCTTCATAAGCCCAATCCAATCTACAATCTACCTTGGACAACGGAACGAATCCCGAATTAACAAGGAACACTATTTCATTGACAAATCACATTGAATAAACAAATGATTCATCCTTTTGCCTAATTAAGGATTTCCTTTTGGGATCTTATTCTCTTCTTATCTTGCGCATGGAAGCTCTTGCATGTAAATAACAATGTGAAGAATTTAATTTTCTTTGATACCTGACTGCGCTAAACTATGAGAGGATTGCTCAATTTTTAATCCTTGGCTGCCAAATTAAAACCTGTTAGATCTGCAAGAAAACTTCCTGAATTCTCCAGCAACCAAGCAACCCTGTCCTATTATCCTAGCGGCAAGTTTCTTCCTGAGATGAATCCAGTTTGACACCTCTCTTTGAAGCATTTATTTTCAGTCTTCAATTTCAGTTTTAAATCTCAAAAGATCAACTCTCTTTTACTGTTAGAGATGGTCAAAGTTTAGTGACTAAATAAGTTGGAAGATCTTTGGAAGTAAAAGGTTTTGATTTCAATGTACGGTGGTCATCTACCTATAAATTATATTTCTACGAGCTTCTTTGACAACTAAATATGGTAGGTTCTGGCGGTCTTTTTCTTTAAAATAGTCTAGGTGAACGTAAACTGTTAAAATAGATATAATCAAAAGGTCAGATTTTGGATTTCTGTGCGGCTGTGTTGAAACCTGATACACTCACTGCTTATAGTCCCAAGCTTTGTTTCAACACTGGTGTAATTCTAAAAACTTCGTTCTTTTCTCTCTCCACTTTTCAACTCTCCCACTTCTCTCTAAACCAAACCCTAAAACTCTTCCCTTCTTCCTCCGGTGCCGACGCCTATATCGGCGCCGGAGGGGGACAAACTTCTCGACCATCCTTGTTTCAGCGGCTGCTTTCTCTCATTCTCATTGGTTTCTCTTATACCCACGCGTTTTTATCTATTTCTGGGCATTTTGGTTTTTTCTCCAATGCATCTCCTCTTGCCTTCGGGTTTACACTAAGCGGGGCTGTTTTTCTTCATGCTCGGAGTTGGTTTCACAGTCGAAAGGCTGATATCTTCCCGGATGAATCTTAAAAAATCCGTTCGTTGCTCCCTCTGCTTTGACAGCCGATGTCTTCGCGTTTTCTTCTTCCGTTAATTGCTCAATGTGACATGTGGCATTGGCCAAGGTATCTTCTCACACTCGCGGCAGGCTTTTCCCCAAGGTTTCTTTCTCTTCTCCTTGGAGGTTTTGATGGAGGCGGTGAACTTCTCCCTAAGTATTGATGGCGGCAATGAGGATTTGAGAATGAGAAAGACGGGGAAACCCTAGTTTGTGATTCGTCTCGACCCACAAACCGGTTTGGTTTAGCACTATTCGATCTAACCTGGATCGAATCGGTGGTTCACTACACCAAGCTGATTTGTCTTATCCGTAATGTTTATCTAACCAGTCGGTTTTGGATATCATCCTTGAATTAGTCAAAGTGGAACTACTACTCACATTGAACGGAACAACACACCATTTATCTTCAACTCCGAAAACTCTGGTCCTTACTGCCCCTCATATTGGCATCATTCACTGATCTCTGGCCGTCTGGTGGACATTATCTTTTTTTTTTGGATAAGAAACAATTTCATTAATGATAGATGTACATTATCTTGGGCATGCTTGTTACAGCTAATCTCCTCTTATTTTTCTTCCCTTATCTCAAATGGTTGTAAAGGCTTTATCTTTTGTATACCTTCTAAATTGGCCTTTGCTTTATTCTGTGTATCATTGGGCTTATTGTAAAACATATATTTATCTATAAAACTGTTTTGTTTCCTATATAAAAAAAACGCTGGTGTAATTCTTATTTTGATTTTGAAATGGCAGCAACTCTCAGCCAAGCCGGAGAGGTTGACGCCACGGTGAAATTCACGGTAGCGAACCGAGTCTTCCATCGAACAACTTGGGGAAGAAGGTGCAGTCAGCTGCAATATTTAAATCTGAGAAAATGCATATGCTTCCTATTGCATTTTTGAGGTACATTTCTTATCTTATGGCTTAGAATTTCAAGGAAATGGGAAATAGGCTGTGCCATCTGTAGTTCCTCACTAGCATAGGCATTTTTTAGTGCTTGCTGTCTAGATTTATTGAATGAAACTAATGTTCTTTAACTTAAAAGACAATGGTTCTCTTGCCTTGGATGGCAGTGTATTGGTCAACTTTATCTCATTATAAAAAAAAGCCCACATTACTTTACTATCATTATATATGCTTCCTTTAAGGTCTTGGGTTCGAGACTCACCTGTGACATTATGCCTTCGATATCTTCGATGTCTGGCCTAGGGATGGGCATGGTTCCTTTGTTTAAAAAAAAAAAACTTTACTATCATTATATGTTAAAAGTTGGGTTAAAAATGTCAATATATATACTTTTTTTTAGTAATGTCAATATATATACATTTTTTTGTTTCAAAAAGTTATCTGCCACCGGGGATCGAACTCAAAGTCTCCTAGGTGGAATCGAACTTTACTATCATTATCATGTATTGCGTAATTCGTTAAGGCATAAACTTTAAGAGATTATAGATCTGAATCCTTCTACTCTTGCATACATGATATTGTGAAAAAAAAACATTTTTATTTGATTTGTGCGAGTGGTAAAATAACAATGCTTAAGGACTGTGTATCGATGTGTCGAAATTTTTGTATCCATTCAATGTTTGAAGAGAACTAGATGGAAAGCACAAAACTAAAAGAAAAAGGTGGAAATTACTCTTTATTGTGTAAGTTTGTAGAATTTTTTTTCGAAATAGGTTCCCATTGTTCGAAATGAAGATTTAGTCAATATATGCTCTTTGTCTATTTTGTTTTTTTTAATTATTATTATTTTACTTTTAAATATTTTAGGTTAAATTATAAATTTGGTCATGTGAAAAAAATTTAAAAGTTAAAATTTAGTTCATATAATTTAAAAAATTAGAATTTAAATTTAGTTCTATAATCTAAAAAGTTTTAAAAATAATTCTTGTGGTTTGAAATTGTCGACTAATAAAATAAATAAAAGTGTATGATTGGACATAACAATAACATCATTTAGCATAATAACTCTCGGGCATTAATGATTACAATTTTTTTGGATTTTATTAAATTGTAAGAACGAAATTTTAAAATT
The DNA here is from genome assembly GCA_036507275.1 of Sicyos edulis. Taxonomy (NCBI): domain Eukaryota; kingdom Viridiplantae; phylum Streptophyta; class Magnoliopsida; order Cucurbitales; family Cucurbitaceae; genus Sicyos; species Sicyos edulis. The sequence goes on from CM071850.1 coordinate 2,762,342, forward strand.
TAAAATTATATGATCTTAAATTTTAATTGTCATCCAATTATATGGATTAATTCTACCTCTTAAAGTCATAGATGCTAAATTACAACTTTCTTTAAATTATAAAAATCAAATTTATAATTTATTTCATGTTTTAATTGGTTTAGAACCAGTGCAATTATAAATCAATAAAAGTTTAGTTCAGTTAATATAATTTATGATTTCAAATCTCAAACAAATCACACTTCCAAAAGGTATATATATATTCTTAAAATTGATTTCCAAGTGAGTTCGACTCTTCTCTTAGTAACATAGTTATATTTATTTAAACCTAAGATCAAATTGGGAGTTGATAAACTAAACCAGGTAAAAATTAATTTTGAAGCTACACTTTTTTGTTGACATTAACATAAACATGTAAGAATTGGTGAATTATAGGTGGAACAAAGTTCAACAAAAGACAATATTTTGATCGTTGTACAGTGATTAACGATTGCAGTCTTTAATGGGGTATGTGTTACCATTTGATACCACAAATTTTTTATTTTAATGGGATATGGAGGTAAGTTTTTCTCGTCTCATACTTTATTGTTAATTTCCTACTAATTAATAGAAACTATTCCAATAATGTTTTTTTGTAAGAAAGAAAAAAATATATGGTAATTATAAATAATTGAGAATATTTTCTTAATTTGATATTTGTGAGTATTCAAACACGTTACTCGATTTCGATTATCTTAAACAATATATCATCTGATCTTATAATATTTTAGATGTTAATGAAATTCATAGAAAATTAATTTATAAATAATGAATTAATATGAATTTATTAATATATATATATATATACATTTAAATGTTCATAAAATTTATAAAATATCAATTTTTATGTAATGTCAATTCTCGAGTTTAAACTTATGATATTAGTGTTAAACTAGTTTACAACCAATTATATCACTGGCTCATTCGATGGCAAAAGTAAATAGTAAATTATTTATTATACTTTCTTTTGAAAATATTTGTTATACTTTTTTAGCACGTGGACATGATAACTTTTCCGTTTTTCACACATCAAATTTGGAATATTAGTCCATGTGATGCCCACGAACCAAAGCGAGGTTCATTGTCAAATTAAAATGACGTGGACAAATTTTTGTCCACGTGGTGTAGCCGACTGTTTTAAATTTTTATTTTATTTTATTAATATGGGATTTTGCATGTATAACAAGAAAATATAAAATATTGTCATCTATAGCATAAAATCAAAACTAATTCATTCGTAGCAAAAAATTCAAATTGAATTCTATCACTAGTTGAATTCTATAAGTGATAGAATTCAATAAATGAAAAACTTCTTCTATCACTGCTTGAATTTTCTACTAGCGATAAAATTTCAAATTGAGTTCTATCACTAGTTGAGTTTTATCACTGATAGAAATTAATATGACATTGATGAAATTATTTTAGAAATTGTGCTGCAAATATAATACAAAAGCTAAAATGTGCTGTTGATGATGAATTCTCTTATTTAATAGAATATTGTTAGGGTGTTTTGAAATTTGTCTTTTTGGCCACATTTATGTTTTATCATCAAGATAAGGTTGTCTCGTGTATGATAGGCCATTTCTCACTTTTATATATTTTGTGAATTTACCCATTTTTTATATAGTTTTTTTAGTATAAATTTAGAGAACAATATCACAAATCCTACTTAAAAAAACATTATCAACTAAATGAGAATCAACTACTGACGAACTTATAATTATAGTGTTGAATTAGGCCAATACCAAATAATGAAACCAACATATACTAAAAAAAATAATTAAACCAATGAGGCACCGACCTTTTCGGTTACACAACATAATTGAATATATAATATCTTAGTTACATCTCGATTATTATTACAAATTTTAAATATGTGGTACAACGAAATTTTTTTTAAAATACAAATTGGAATGTATGACCATTAATGTCATAAGCTACTATTCTTAAATTAAGGGTATGTTGAAAGCATCGATTTGATTATCACAGACTAAAAGTTACGATAAACGGTCGGTTATTATAAATGATGTTTGAGTGACAAGTTATTAGAATAGAGATTATGATAAATTGTGTTTGAGGAGTTGATTATGTAACAAAAAATAGCATATGTAAAGTCGAGATAAACGAGCACGCAAGTTTAGGTAACTACCATTTATAATAAACGGTATGACAAACATCGATTGAGTTATTATAACCAATTCGATCGTTTACATAAATAGAGATTCAAACACGCCCTGAGTGTAGGGTGTTAATTTGTTGTGGATTAAAAAAAAAAATTACACGATTTTCATAGCTGCTCTTGTTTTCTCCTCTCGTTTCTCAGTGTGTCTCTTTATGGCTGCCGTCTTTACGAAGCAAAAACTTGTGGGGAAAGTTTTCTTGTTTGTATTCCATTTCTGTTTACATTTTTGACAAAGGAAAAAAGATAAACAGTGAATTAAAGGGAATTTTTCTTTTCTCTATGTCCTGTGATTATGATGCATTAAGAGCGAATTAGCACACAGAAAAACAAAGAGACAGAAAACAAAAAAGGTTAGTGGATTATGGGTTTCATTTAATTCTCGATTTTCTAATAATCAATCGTTTTTTGCTCTTTGAACTCATTTCTAAATGCCCTTGATGTTGATTATGAATTCTTTTTGTTCTTTGAACCAAAACGACAAAACCCCTTTTCCCACAAATCAATTTGGAATTGGAATTGAGCTTTTTCCCCAAGTTTTCTTCAACCCCTTTTCCCAAAATCAAGTGGGTCATTTTCACTTTAACGAATTTGATTGCCTTGTGTTTGATTATACTACACTGTTTGGAATCATGGGGTTCTTGTTGTTCATCGAATTTTAGGTTTTCGATTTGGAAGGTCAAACGTTTTTGGGAGATTTTCTGTTTTCGAGGAATCTGAATATTTCTTATCGGTTTAGTGGCCGATCGTTTTCGCCATCTTTCTCAGGTTTGATCTATTTGTTCGAATCGAAGCCTTGATGCAAAAGTGGTTCTACTTTTGATGTTTGAGTGTTTTTGTTTTATCATTCATTTTTAAGATTCTTATTCGTGGTGGATTTTGTTCCAACTGAAAAAGTGTTGGGATGAACTTTCATTGCATTTGATTGGGTCCTGTGGATGATCCTTTACCCTTTTGATTCTTGAGAATTATCTTAAAATGTAATTATTTGTTAATTATAGTCCTTAATTTTCTTTTTCTTTTCTGTGTTTGGTTGTTGAGGAACTCAGAAATTTTGGGACTACAAATCTTTAATATGTTATGAGTTGTCATTTTCTATAGGTTGTGGAGAATCATGTTCCATCTGAGACAGAACTTTGCTAAGGTATGTATCTTATCTTGGGATTTCTGTAAACTTTGACTAATAGGTTTGTACTAACATGTGATCTTTGCCCCATTAGTTGGTAAAGAACAACTAAAAGTGTATCCATTCTGAACTTTGCTTGATTCCTTATGCTGCTTTTTCTTTTAAAAGTTCTGATTTGTAGCTAAATTTCAAGTAATTCTATGATTAGAATTAATCTTGAGCTCTATGAAATCGCAATTGTAAATGTTGGATGATCCTTTATCTATGGTAACTAACAATTTTATGATGAAATTGTAATTATTTTTAATTGATTGAATAGCTATGCATCTGATTTTGAGTCAAATGTGTTTTAAACTCATTTAGAGCCCTTATATTCCCAGGTTTCTTGATCTGAAAATTCTTTGTAACCTTCTTTGGCTTCCCGGTATCAATCTCAGTCAGTCATTCTTCCAATATCTCTTTCCCTCCATTTTTTTCCTCTCATTCTTCTGATGGATGTATATCTAATGAATATTAATAATCATAGTAACCAAGACATGTCCCAAGGGACGGCCTCGTTGGTAGAGACTTGGGGCCTCTAAGATATACTCCCTTTGAGGTCCCAAGTTTGAAATCCACGAGCGAGCTTAATTGGTTATTAAAAAAAAAGGTTTTTTAAAAAGAAGAATCTGCATTTTTTTTCTTTTTATCATATATTTTTTTCACTAACCAAATGTAGATTATTTGTTTCTTCTTTAGCCTTCTAAGGTTCTGTTTGGTTGTAATCCAGTATGTTCGGTGTATTGCAATCTGTTGACTGGGACACGAAGCAAAATAATTTGAAGCGCTGAAAGCCACTTCCATGCAACATGACTGTCACTAACTCAAATGTTGCTCAGAGTTTAGATGACACTTTCCTTTTTCCGGTTGAAGAGATTGTGCAATATCCATTGCCAGGATATGTTGCCCCGACTTCGATTACTTTCAGTCCAGATGACAGTTTTGTCACTTACTTGTTTAGTGCTGATTCTTCCTTAAATAAGAAGGTCTATGCTTTCGATCTCAAAACTTGCAAACAAGAGTTGATTTTCAGTCCTCCTGATGGTGGGCTGGATGAGTGTAATATTTCACCAGAAGAGAAATTGAGGAGAGAAAGATTGAGGGAACGTGGTTTGGGAGTAACCCGGTACGAATGGGTGAAAACAAGCAGCACGAAAAGGAAAGCAATTATGGTGCCTCTTCCTGCTGGGGTTAGCTCTTTTTTTCCTTTCTCTTTTAAGTTATGTTCATTTGTACAATTAATCTGATATGACTCCTTTACCGCTTTATAGTTAGAGTAGTTACTCAATGAGTTAGTTAGTTGGAGGGGTTAGTCTTATAAAAAGGTTGGTTTAGGTCCTCTTAAGCATGTATTGAATACTTGTGATACTCGGTGTAGTAGTGAATGAATGGGCGGTTCCGTTGAGTGAATCATTTGTGTTCTTTGTTGTGGGTTCTATCATAATTATTTTTTGTCAAAATATTATTTGAAATCGAGAACTTAATATCTGATCAATGAAGCTAACCTTTAATTCATAGGTGTTGCATCCAATTACTTCATTTAGAAATACAAATATCTTAATAATACTTTTTATTAGTTGATATGATTAAATTTTCCCTAACTCATCAGTTTATGTTTTTAAATTGATTGGATATTTAAAATAATTCAATATGTGGTATAAGAGCAGGAGGTCATGTGTTCAAGTCGTTGCCGAGTCATTTTCCTCTACAATTAGAACTGAATTCTACTTGTAGAGCATTTCTCAAATTTCAAAGTCCATGAAGGAAGGGGAATGTAGGTTGATTGTAATGAAATTTGCCTCAACCCATCAACTTAAGCTTTTGAGTTGATGGATGATTTAACATAATTCTAACATTTCTCCCTGTTATTTATCAAGTAATAGTTTGTACTAAGGTGGCCTTTCTGTTCTGGGGGTATATTGAGATAATAGTGATAATAATCATATGCCAATCGTTCTTAATGAAGTACATACAAGCACCACAACTTGGAATGAAACAATATCTATGTACTTGACGTTCTCCTTTCTATGCAGATTTATATTCAGGATTTTCTTGGTTCAATGCCAGAGCTTAAGCTTCCGAGTAAAACCTCTTCATCGATCGTAGATCCACATCTCTCACCAGATGGATCCATGCTTGCATTCATTAAAGATGGGGAACTTCATGTCATGAACCTAACATACAATGAAGTGATACAGCTGACTGTTGGTGCTAACAGAAACATTTCGGTAAATCTACACTCTTTGTGATCTCTAGTTTTCTATTGAAGCTAATTTTGACATCTTTCTGCTTTCGGCTTACAACACGTTGTAACAAATGAAGTGAGTTGAACTTGAGGAAGAAGAATCCTAGAGCTAGAGCTTGGTTGTCCTTTCATTCTTCATGTGCTTTGCTTACCATTTTTTATTTACAGTTCAGTAATTAGCTGTTCAAAGTTTTCTCTGACCATTTCTTGGGTCTTGATGTTTTTTCATGTTGAGGGTTGACCATCACGGATTGGCCTATTGGTCAAAGAGGGTCTTGGAAATCCAAGAGGTTTGAGTTCCATTCGTGGTGACCACCTACCAAAAATAATTTTCTACATATTTCCTTGACGTCCATATTTTGTAGGGTCAGGCGGTGTGTCCCGTGAGAATAGCCGAGGTGCATATAAAGTTGGCTCAGACACTCACGGACAAAAAGAGTTATAAGAGTTTTTCTTTTTGATGGACTTAAAGTGATTTTAGGAGGAAAAACAATTTGGTTAGGCCCCGTTTGATAACCATTTGATTTTTTGTTTTTTGTTTATGAAAATTTAAGCTTATTTATATTCAAACTTCCTACCGTGTGCTCCATCTTTCTTACAATGTATCCATATTTCCTTAAAGAAAGTAGGTGAATACTAACCAAATTTCAAAAAAAAGAAAGAACAAGCTTTAGGAAGCTACTTTTTTTTGTTTCCAAATTTTAGTTTTGTTTATTAAAATATAGGTAAAATGTGAATATCCAAATAAGGAAAAAGGTATAGTAAGGTAGTTATTGTAGCCTTAAATTTCATAAACAATAAACGAAAAATAAAATGGTTATCAAACGAGGCCTTAGGTATTCGATTGCCATCTTGGTTGAAGAAGTTTGTTGTTTAACTTTAACTACAATGTTCATCTACATTACTGTTTCATGTATTAAGTATGATATAAATTTTTAATGTTTCCACTTTTCGTTTTACCCCTAGGTCCCTAGAATCTGACACTTTTTTTCTCAACTGCAGAATGGAATTGCGGAGTATATAGCTGAGGTGAGTTTATCAGCATCTGTTTTTCACACTGAATCTTTAAATTATTCCTACCTGGGAGCGGAAGGAAGTGAAATTTTTACTATTGGAAGAGAGTAAAAACAATAAGTGATCTTCAATGATGTCTGGTTTTATTTTATTTGAGATTGCTGTTCGAATATTTTTCACATTTGTATGGATATTTGTTATTTTAGGAGGAAATGGATCGAAAAAATGGGTACTGGTGGTCACTAGACAGCAAATATATTGCGTTTACACAAGTTGATACTTCAAATATTCCTCCCTTTAGAATCATGCATCAAGGTAAAAGCTCGGTTGGTTTGGATGCACAAGAAGACCATGCTTATTCATTCGCAGGAACTTCCAATGCCGTTGTTCGTCTTGGTGTTGTCTCTGTTGCTGGAGGTTCGATTAATTGGATGGATCTTATTTGTGGAGTAACCGAGGAAGAGGAATATCTAGCCCGGGTCTGTTGGATGCACGAAAATGTTCTCGTCGCTCAGATTCTTAACAGGTTACATACCAAGCTTAAAATTTTCAGGTTTGATATCAAGACAGGCCAGAGAAAAGTTTTGCTGGTAGAAGAACAAGATTCATGGGTTAACTTACATGATTGTTTCACATCACTAGACAAAAGTGTCAGCAAATATTCTGGGGGATTTATATGGGCCAGTGAAAAAACTGGATTTAGACATCTTTATTTGCATGATGGCCATGGGACGTGCTTGGGGCCGATTACGGAAGGCGAATGGATGGTCGAACAAATTGCTGGTGTCAATGAGGCAATCGGGCTAGTTTATTTTACTGGAACTCTTGACGGACCTCTTGAATCTCATCTTTATTGTGCAAAACTAACTACTACTGGGAACGCACCATTGGAGCCACCGGTAAGACTGACTCGGGGCAAGGGGAAACATGTCGTGGTACTCGATCATCGCATGGCAAAATTTATCGACATTCACGATTCCCTTGATTCTCTCCCGAGGGTGCTGCTCTGTTCCTTGAAAGATGGAAGTGCCATTTTGCCAATTTTTGAGCAAACACTTACAATTCCAAGGATTCAAAGGCTTCATCTTGAGCCTCCTGAGATTGTTGAGGTACAGGCCAGTGATGGGACATTGCTCTATGGAGCTTTATACAAGCCTAACGAGGCGATATTTGGACCACCGCCATATAAAACTATGATCATTGTGTATGGTGGCCCGAGTGTACAGCTAGTTAGTGATTCTTGGATAAATACAGTCGACATGAGAGCTCAGTATCTGCGTAGCAGAGGAATCTTAGTGTGGAAGGTTTGTATTTAACACATCTCTTTCCTTTGCCGCCAACTTTCCTTTCTATGATGGTCGAGGTACCGACATGAATGATGTTCAATGACCTGTCCATGTTCACACCAGAATTGTGGTCTTATTTGTGTAAATAAACCTTGTTCTCGATTCCTTTTGATTTGCAGCTTCGTTCTTTTCTTGAGTTTATTTGTTCATGTTTGTGTTGGATCATTAGTTTTTATTCTTTGAACATGCAATTAATTGTTCAAAATATGCTGTGAACTTGTTTTTGATATCATTCGGTACCGTTTGCTGATTGCAGTTAGACAATAGAGGAACCGCCCGACGTGGACTGAAGTTTGAAGCTTCTCTAAAATACAAGATCGGTCATATCGACGCAGACGATCAATTGGTTGGAGCGAAATGGCTCATCAGACAGGGTTTAGCAAGAGCTAGAGAGATTGGTTTATATGGATGGAGCTATGGTGGCTTTCTCTCTGCAATGAGCTTGGCCCGGTTTCCCGATATCTACGGATGTGCTATATCGGGTGCTCCCGTTACAGCTTGGGATGGGTACGACACGTTTTACACAGAAAAGTACATGGGATTACCTTCTCAGGACCCAGAAGTTTACGAGCAAAGCTCGGTGATGCAACATATTGACAAGATGAGTGGGAGGCTGTTACTTGTGCATGGGATGATTGATGAGAATGTACACTTCAGGCATACTGCAAGGCTTGTGAATGCACTCATATCGGCTGGAAAGACGTATGAGCTACTGATATTCCCGGACGAACGGCACATGCCTCGACAGCATCGAGATCGGATTTACATGGAAGAAAGAATCTGGGAATTCATACAGAGGAACTTGTGAGGTAATCTTCTTATTGTTCATAGTCTTTGTTGTTACTAATAAATGGTAATTAATCCTATGAAACCCCACAGTTTTTCCTATGTGAAATATTCCATGATGTGATTCCCATCCCCCAATTTCGTCTCTACTGCTCGATTATTATTATTGTTATTATTTTCAATTTAGACCTTACTATTTTAAAAGTTGTAATTTCCTTTGGTTTTTCCATTTTGGTCTTTAATTATTTTTTTTAATTATAAAATACAATCATGTTGGAAGTTAAATTTGTAAGGTTAAACAGTTTGTTTCATAAGAATAGTCAATGTGCACGTAATCGTATGTTGTTTTTTTAAAATAACAAATGGGCATTTCAAATGAAGTTAGCCCCACCTCAAAAGCAAAGACAAAGAAGAATGTGAAACATAAATTTCACTAAATAACTTATTTGCTAAAAAAAGAACTGATGATTAGATGAGGGTTAACTTGATAAATTGGTTATAATTTAATTCAATTTTATGGCCTCAAATTCGATCTTAAAAATTAGTATTTGACTTTCATTTTATTTGAGAGTAATAGTGTCATCTATGTAGAACTTGTGATTTTCTTACTCAATTTAAACTTTTAAAAAATTATAATTAGTTCGTTGAAATGCTCATTTCAAAATTTGAATAATGGAATCTTACCCTCTCACTAGCCTGAGAGGTCTACCAAAATGAACCAATTCATCTTTTCGCTTCCGTTACAACTAAATCCGAGACTCGAACCCGGAATTAGTCGTTACAAAATGAACTTTTGTGGCTCAAACTATAATGAAAAGCAATTTGTGAAATATTGACTTGTATGAAAATCCATGGATAACTTATTTTACAATGCATAAGAGTTTGAATATTTTGGATGAGCAAGAATTAGATGTGTAAAATATTTTAGTTAATCACTCATAAAGCAACATTGTTGGCTTATTAAAACATTTTGGAATTGTCAATCGGAGTTTTACTCGCGTGGTATAATTTTTATTGAACTAGAAAAGGTTGAAATTAACCATTCATATATTTGATACATTCAAAAAAAAAAAAAAAAAAAAAAAAAAAAAAAAATATATATATATATATATATATATATATATATATATGATAATTAAACATGGTTCATATAAAGATGTAATTATAGAACATAAAACAAATAGATAATTAAAACATATTTTTTTAAAAAAATTAAAACAACAAAAAATAGATAACATAATTCAACTCAATAATTAAAACAAGCATATTTTTTGCCCTCAAGGGTGGTACGGTGGTTGAAGACTTGTGCTTTGAGGGTATACTCTCCTCAAGGTTCCAGATTCAAAACTCAATTGTAGTATTTATTCCTTCGATGTCAGATTGTTTGAACACCTCTAATAAATGATATGATTTTTTTTGTTGTATCAGTCATTTAACTTATAATAATAATAATAATTTCAATGATAGATGACAAGAATTGTTTTTGAAATTTTATCCAACATAAGGATTAAATTCTAATTTTTAAGACCATAACAATTAAATTATATATTTCTTCGACCTATAAAAATCAAACTTAGTTTTTGAAAACATATAACTAAACTCTAACTTCTTCGAATCACATGAAACAAATTTATAATTTATCCTAATTTATTTGTAAAAAAAAAAACTGATGGTGAGTGACGTGTTAACTCCCCCAAATTTGTACACTCTACTTAGGATTTTGGTTTTATCTCCCAGTTTGTACTTAGAAATTTTTTTTGAATGAGATTCAAATATGTTAAGTATATATTCTAATATATTAGACAATCCAGTATTTTGCTTGATTAAGAAAACATGACAAATGTTTTGCTTTATTAAGAAAATAAAGTTTACCAAAAAAAAAATCACCCAATGTATATCGGATTGAACCCATGACCGTTCTAATAAATTGAATTTCCAATATATACTGAAAATCAGTACACCACATCAAGAGTAGTGGTGCAGTTAGTTATGTTGTGTGGTGTTAATCTATTTCAACTCTACGGTCACGAATTCGAACATCGGTATTTGACTTTCATGTAGGGTTTGTTATCTATTTCTACTTCACGATTAATTTCACTTTCACACTTTTTAAATAATTAAAAAAAGATTACTGCCTCACTGGAAAAACTTTGTAAATATGCTATTTGAGAAACATAATTTTTAAATCTTCACCTTGAAATTATAAGACCAAACATTTTTTTTTTTTTTTGAAAGCTATAAGACCAAACTTTTATATTTTGGTTGGTTTGAGTTTATTTTATTATGTTTATTTTTTAATTATCTTTTCATTTTAATATTAGTTGCTATCTTTCTTTAATTAGTTATTATCTTTTTCTTTTATAGTACGTATCTTTTCCTTTATAATTAAATATCTTTTTTGAGATGCTAGTTACATATCTTTTCCTTTATAATTAAATATCTTTTTTGAGATGATATAATCAAGCATCTTTTCTTTTATAATTATATATATATTTTCCTTTCATATCCAGGTGATCTCGTAATTTATTTAAATTCTTTTTTCCTTTTATAATTATATATCTTTTACTTTTATATTTTGTTGATCTCGTAATCTATTTAAATAATTTTTTCTTTATAGTTAGTTAATATTTTTTCCTTTTTATCTTTTATTATATATATATAACCCATTCGTTGGCGTCTGAAAACATCACTCTTAAACCCTCGATCAGTCGAATCGGTAGTTCTCAGCGATTCGCTAACTTCAACCAGCCATGGCGATCATCTCCGAATTCGAAGAAAAGGAAGAAATCCACAAGCCGAAGAACCCTTCTTCTTCGTCTTCAGCATCCACTAAGCCCTCACAGTTCAACGCCAACTTCGATCCTTCAAACCCACTAGGGTTTCTGGAGAAGGTGTTCGAATTTCTCGCCAACGAGAGCGATTTCCTTGCCGGAGATAGAGTTGAGAAGGAAATCACGGAGGTGGTGCGCAGAGCTGTGGAGAAGAGAAAGAAGCGCGAGGAGTCGCTGAAGGCCGAGAAGAGGATCAAGGAGGAGGCGGCGATTGCGAAGCAGAAAGCTGCGGCGGTTCCTGTAAAGGAGGTGCCGCGAACAGTTGCGCCGGCGCCGGAAGAGAAGGTCGATGTCGAATTGGAGAACGCCGAGGAGAAGAAAGCGGAGAATGGGCCGAGAGGTGAGCTTTCTTTTACTCGATTTCCCATTCGTATACTTGTTTGTTATTTATAAATTCAAATTTTGTGTAAATATGCATGGTAAAACATAATACTTGTTTTAAAAATACATAAAACATCACACCAACATTAACAAATTTGATTTTTTTTTTTTTTTTTTTGAGATGAGAAACAATTTCGTTCATCAATAAAGCATAAGTGGATTCTCCAAACCAAACATAAGTAATTTTTTTGGCTAAAGGCGGCATTGAGGCTCTTCCTCTTGAAGAGGCTAGGCATTAGCCTCGAGATGATATGGGGCATAAGCTTCAATTAATTAAAAACGTTATAAAAATTCTAAATTTGTGTAAGCATGTATGGTAATGCATAATACTCACAAAAATACATCACTCCCTCTATATGATTGATTTTCATTTTTTTGGAATAAGAATCAATTTTGTTGATGAATGAAACATAAGTGAATTCTCCTAGCCAATTAGTGAATATAACACAGAACTCTAAAAGAAGCTGCGAGAGGAAAATAAGCCAACAAATTATCAAAATTAAATAGACGGCGAGGGAGTCTCAAAGTTTAAGCTTCAATAGGCTTTTAAAACATTGGATTTTAGTGGCAAGATTGTATATTCTAGTCTAATATGGCAAGATTTAACTGTCAATAGTGCATGTTTGGTTCCTAGCTGTTGGAATAATGGAATTTGCGTTTTGATGGTTCTTATTGTTAGCAGTTTATAATTCTACGTTTGGATAGTTGATGGCTTTAGTTTGTATAGCCAATTGTTTACCTGATTAGTAAATTGTAGGATAATCCACTGATACTCTGTATATAGAGGGCAGGGTTCATCTGACGAATTGATATTCTTTTAACCATGATAAATTCCTTCGTGAGTGCTTGATTATTTCCTCATTTGATGCATTGTTGCGTACCATTTATTCTTGCTCAATATTTTTTTTTTTCAGAATTCTGATCCCAACACCAGATCATTAACTTCGTTGAGAAAAATTTCATGGATAATATGGCTGCTCTGTATTTTTTTTTGATATCCGTGATGTTTGGGCCAGCTTGCACTACCTGACCTTACAACATTTAGATGCCAATGAAACTCCTAAGAAATTAATTCCTAGGTAGGTGGCCACCATGGGGTTTGAACCCATCACCTTATGCACCCCAAGACCCTCTTTGACCAATTGAGCCACCCCATTATGGTTATGGCTGCTCTGCATGGCATGTGGAGTTTGGATTTATCCTATGGCTCATTGTGGTTGTTAAGTGATTTTTAATTTTTACCAAATAGTGTCCCCGTCCCTCCCCTTTCTGCACATGGGAGCATATTTAGTTTCTAAACTAATTGTTTTCTTTAAGTTTTATTTCTTACATCTTATGGCATTTGCAGTTCCCAACAAAGGTAATGGTCTTGATATGGAGAACTACTCTTGGACACAGTCCCTCCAAGAAGTCAATGTTAACGTACCAGTACCCAAAGGAACTAAGTCCAGATTTGTGGTATGTGAGATCAAGAAGAATCATCTCAAAGTTGGATTAAAGGGTCAACCGCCAGTGATAGATGTATGTTTGTTTGCAGCAGCTTGTTTCTTTTACAGATTTATTTGCAGGGTTATTTTTATTTTTTCGAGTTCTGAATTATCATCACATGCTTGCAGGCAGATCTTTTTCAGAGTGTCAAGCCAGATGATTGTTATTGGAGCATAGGTACTTCAGGAGTTTAACTCTAAAAAACAATATGAATAATGTTAAATTTTCTTTTAGATATGGATTATTTTGATGCTGCTCTAGTCCTTGGAAATAGAAATAGGCATTAGCATAAATAAGAAAGGATGCATAAACTTAGTTGAAAGCAGTTCCTTGTGTTTACTTTGGTATCAAAGGTATGGCATTACAATTTGTTCATGTTCTATACTGATACTGTTGCAGAGGATCAGAGCATCATCTCTATTCTTTTGACCAAGCACAATCAAATGGAATGGTGGAAGTATTTTGTGAAAGGTGACCCTGAAATTGATACTCAGAAGGTTGAACCTGAGAGCAGCAAACTGTCTGATTTGGACCCCGAAACACGGCAAACAGTTGAAAAGATGATGGTATGTATTTTCATATTCTATTTTCTATCTATAAGACTTTTACATGTCTGGGTTTGTTATATCAAGTTTTTCTTCCTTTGCATATGTTCATCTGTTGTGTGTTTTTCAGTTTCTTCTACATGGGAAGGTTCTTTTTTTCTTTTCTTTTTTTTAATTATAATAATTCAAGCTTACATTGAGTAAAGGATAAAAGAACATGAACAATAGAAGCATACAAAAAACCCCAATCTAACAAGGGAGCATCCTACATAAGTAGCTTTTTTTTTTTTAATAATTCAACATGTGGTTATAGGGTTGTACATGATGCCAGTGGACCAATGCTTCATTTACATGTGCAGAAACATGCAAAAGAAAAAAGAACACATTCTGAGAGTAGTTCTGGAAGGATAATTCTAACAATTTTTCTTGCATTAATGAAATTGAAAGGTTACAAACATAGTTTCTACTCTTCCATAGTTTAGGGTTTAGGGTTTAGGTTACAAACAATATGAATAATGTTAAATTTTCTTATAGATATGGATTAATGAATTAGATACTAAATTCTTCTTAAAACTTGAAAATTTCTTGACCATATCATTGAAACTTCCATCAGTTGAACATCCCCGTCTCTATACACTTTGCAGACTACTATTAGTATTAGCATTCTAGTCTAGTAGTATGTTGAACAATAATCATCCTCTTACCATCAACGCGAAAAGAATTTGTTTTCCTCCAAATCTCCTATGCCTTTTAAGCTAGAGTCGTGGCCAAGATGTTGTCGATATACCAAGAGACGGACCCATGGAGGCACAAGGGTATTTTATCCAACTCAACTCCAAATCTAAGGCTCGTCCGTCTCCAAGAGGTGGTGCAATGGTTGAAGACTTAGGCTCTGAAGGCTCTTTTGACCAACAAGAGTGGAACTCAACTGTCCTGTTGTATATGCAAACGATTGATCAACCTGATCTTTCAATCATGTGCAAATGATTGATCTATCAATTACTTCTAATTACGTTATGGCCGAATGACTGGTCGTTCCCGTTTCTCTTTTCTCCTTCTTCCTCTTGTGTTTCTTGGGGTTTCATTGGCACAGTGGTTGAAGACTTGGGCTTTGAGGGCATGTTCTCCTCAAAGTCCTAGGTTCAAAACTCAGCTGTGACAGTACTCTTTCGATGTCTTTCGGCGCCTGGTCTAGGGACGGGGCGTGGTTACCCTTGTTAAAAAAATGGAAATTCTTACCTTTTTTTTGCGTGTTTCTTGATTAGTCTTTCTAGTCTCTTGTCATTCAATGATTTCTTAAGTTCGTTCTTTGATGGCAACTGTTGATGTGCATATATATATATAATAAGAATTTGATAATCAATTCATTATTGTGGAAATATTTTACAGTTTGATCAAAGACAGAAGTCTATGGGACTCCCAACCAGCAATGAGATGCAGCAGCAAGATATTATGAAGAAGTTCATGGCTGAGGTGATTTATTTGGAGCTATGTGCCTATATTTTGTATTTGGTTTATAATGTCTATTGTTTTTCTCCACTGACTCTCTTTATGATATTGATCCCATGCAGCATCCAGAGATGGACTTTTCAAGGGCAAAGTTTTCATAAATGAAAGAGAACCCAACAAAAAAATGGCAAATAATTTGTAGTTTCTGATCACAGGTTGAAGTTTTTCTGCTGCTATTTGGAGAGGTTTTAATTGTTTAGTTGGTCTTTTTTTTGGATTTCTGTGATGATGTGCCTTTTTTACAAAAATTCATTGTTGCATCTGAATGTAAGGCACATGGGTTAAATTATGCTTTTACTTTAACCAGGTTCTATTATCTATTAGGAACAAATGAGCAAGTATTATTTAAAAGATGGAAGAATATATATGATATGCTTTTTATTAATTGTAGAGCTTTGAAATTCCAAATTCCCATCCTACAAATTAATTGTATCAAGTAGATTTCTGCACGAAACCAGCTTTAGATTTTTTTTTTGGGTAAATACCATTTTGTTCTTGGAACTTTTTAACTTTATTCTGTTTAGTTTTTTAACTTTTAAAAGTTTAGTTTTAGTTTATAAGATTTGTTTTATTTTGATCCTATAAAAAATTTGATATTGGATGTTAAAAGAAAAAAATTGTTTATTTTTTTTAAAAAAATTACCATACTTCTCTATAAATTTTAGAAATAGGTTAATATTTTGTCTTTGATTTCGAATGAGTCGGTGGCGTAATTGGTTATTTGGTTTGATGTTAATTTATTTTACTTTGCGGTCATCATGAATTCGGTCCCTATATTGATATTTGTAATCTTCAATTCTCTAACTATTACTAAAAAAAAAAAATATGATTCAAATTTACTAAAAGGGCTATAAGTTTTTCTTTTAGTAAAAAATACCAAATTTATTGTAATTATTAGTTTAGAGATGAAAACAAGAATAATAAAATTCGTAAGGCTGAAAATGAAATGAGCAAAATTAATACAAAATATTTATGTGCGTCAAATTTTTTTGAAGCAATTCATAAAAACATTAACATAATTTCAAAAATATTTATTTAACATTATTAATTTAAATAGATTGTATTTCTTAAAATGTATGAGTATAGATAAGTGGTTGATGTCTACTTTTTTTTCTTCTTCTTTATATTAAAGGCTTAATTAAGAGCTTTAACTCTTTAGTTGCACTCAAAAAATCCTAAAGTATAATGAAATTTATGGGGTGTTTTTATAAATTTATGCTTATTGTAAAAAGATCATGTTAAAAGGGATTTTTTTTCTCTTTCCTTATTTGATTTTGTATCTTTTATTGGTTGACATTTTTTTTTAACGCCAAATAATTTTTAAGATAATCATTTACCTAAAAATTAATTTTCTACAGATTTTCTTGAACACTCACAAATATATATATATATATATATATATATATATATATATATATATATATATATATATATATATATATATATATATATATATATATATATATATATATATATATATATATATAACTAAAACTTCCCAAGCCACAAGATCGATTGGAAATTACAAACAATATAGCAGCTTGTGCGGGTCAAGGTGACCCAATGAAGACCCATAGTCAACAACCTACTAATTGACTTTTGAGTAGCTTTGAGAATATTACCATTTATAATTATGAGAATTTATCATATTTTTTTGCTCATCATTATAATTGTAACATATTTTCTAAAATAATCACCTTTAATTATTAATTATAATTGGACACGTAGCAAAATATATATAAATATATAAAGATCCTTATTATTTTAACAAAAAAAATATTAAATAAGGGATTTCAAATTTACTAGTATATATAAATAGCCGTCTCAAAACTTGACTCTTAAACCCTGGATCAATTGGATTGATAATTCCGAGCGATTTAGCGATTCGGCCAAGCTTCAAGAAATCAATGGCGATCATCTCTGAACTCGAAGAAAATGAAGAAACCCCAAAGCCAAACAGCCCTTCTTCTTCTTCATCTTCGTCTTCATCCACCAACTCCTCACAGTTCAATGCCATCTTCGATCCTTCAAACCCTGATGAGAAGAGAAAGAAGCAGCCGAGAACCGCGGCATTGCCGCCAGAAGAGGAGGTCTATGGGAAATTGGAGGGCAACACTGATGAGAAGAAGGAGAAAAATGGGAGAGGTGAGATTTCTTTTAGCCCATTTTGTTATTTGTGTTGAATTGGACGTATTGATCTTGTGCTGTTTGGATGAGGTAAAAGAAAAGGGGAAACTGTGATATTTATCTGCCAAGATTGTATGTTCTTGAATCTTGGCTACTCTAATATGGCAAGATTTAGCTGTCATTGTTGGTAGTAGTTTATTGTTCTGTGGCTGGACAGTTGATGACTTTAGTTTGTTAGTTAGCCGATTGTTTTTACCCTGTTTGTAGGTTTTAGGATGATACATTGATCATCCGTAAATCGAATTGAGCGTAGGGTTCGTCTTACGAATTGATACTCTTTTAACCATGTTCATGTTAACATTCCTTCGTGGGTTCTTGATCATTTCCTCATTTGATGCACGGTTGCATCTTTTCGGAATTCCGATCCCAATGGCCAAGAAAACTTTCATGGAAAATATGGCTGCTCTGTATGGGATGTGGAGTATGGGAATGGATTTTGTTTCTAAACTAATTGTCTTCTTTAAGTTTTCTTTCTCACTTCTAATGGCATTTGCAGTTCCCAACAAAGGTAATGGTCTTGATATGGATAACTACTCCTGGACACAGACCCTCCAAGAAGTCAATGTTAATGTACCAATACCCAAAGGAACTAAGTCCAGATTTGTGGTGTGTGAGATCAAGAGGAATCATATCAAAGTTGGACTAAAGGGTCAACCGCCAGTGATAGATGTATGTATGTTTGTTTACAGCAGCTTGTTTCTGTTTTAGAAATATTTATGACAGTGTTATTTATTTTTCAAGTTTGAATCTGAATTATCATTACATGCTTGCAGGAAGAGCTTTGTCATAATGTCAAGCCTGATGATTGTTTTTGGAACATAGGTAGGTACTACAGGAGTTTAGTTCTAAAACCAGTGTGAATAATGTTAAATTTTCTTACTAGAAGGGATGCATAAAGCTAGTTGAAAGCAGCTCCTTGTGTTTACTTGGGTATCAAAATTATTGCATTACATTTTTTTTCATGTTTTGCATTGATACCTTTTGCAGAGGAACAGAGCATCATCACTATTCTCTTGACCAAGCTCAACCAAATGGAGTGGTGGAAGTATTTAGTGAAAGGTGACCCTGAAATTGATACTCAGAAGCTTGAACCTGAGAGCAGAAAAATGTCTGATTATGACCCAGAATCACGGCAAACACTTGCAAAGTTGATGGTATGTATTTTCATATTCTATTTTCTATCTATAATAAGACTTTTACACGTCTGGTTTTGTCATATCAAGGTTTTCAGTAAGATACCCAACCTAGGGATAAATTAGTAATAAAGGTATTATTAGGGGTAGAAGGGTAATACGACATAGAGTTGGTTAGTGAATGTTATAAATAGGAGTAGAGGAGTGGAGAGAAAGTTATCTATGTATTTGAAGAGGTTTGGGCTTGGGTTAGCATACTCAAGAGGGAGGGATTTCTACGGTTGAGCCTAGGGTATCAATGTAATTTTCATCTGTTCTATCAATATCATTTTAATTATGTTCTTGCAAGGTTAAAATCCTTACATTTTCCTCCTTTGCATATGTTCATCTGTTGTGTTGTTTTTCAATTTCTTCTACATAAGAAGTTTTTTTTTTTTTTTTTTTTTTTTTAAAAAAAAAAAATTTAATTTTTATTATAATAATTCAAGCTTGCATTAAGTAAAGAATAAAAAAATTTCCTTTCTTTGGCATCCACAACCTCTAGACACGTGCCTGATTAGTCTTTCTGGTCTCTTGTCATTCAATGATTTGTTAGGCAACTGATAATGTATGTATGTCTATAAATTAAGAATTTGATAATCAATTCATTATTGTGGAAATATTTTACAGTTTGATCAAAGGCAGAAGAGTATGGGACTCCCAAGCAGCAAAGTGTTGCAGCAGCAAGAACTTATGAAGAAGTTCATGGCTGAGGTGATTTATTTGGAGATGTGTGCCTATGTTTTGTATTTGGTTTATAATGTCTATTGTTTCTCTCAACTGACTCTCTCTATGATATTGATCCCATGCAGCATCCAGAGGTGAAGGTTACTTTTCAAGGGCAAAGTTATCATAAATGAAAGAGAACCCAAGACAAAAAAAATGGCCAAAAAATTGTAATTTCTGTTAAGACCAAGTTTTTCTGATTCCACTGGGAGAGGTTTTGAGAGGTGTAAATTCTTGAGTTGGTCTCTTTTTTCTTTTCTTTTCTTTTTTCTTTTTTTAAAAAAAATTTCAGCAAAGATTAATGTTGGACCTGAATGTAAGGCCCATGGGCTTTTGGAACCTGTCCAATTAGAGTCTTTCTGTAGTTATGTGCAGATAGTAGACATATATCAGCAAGAACCAAGTTAGGCTCAAGTAAAAGATCAATAGAGCTATGAATTTCATTTGTTCCAATGAAAGTTTTTCTTTTTTCTTTTTTCTTTTTTCTTTTTGAGTCTTAACAAGATAGGTAGATGAATTTGACTTTCCAACTTCTTAATGAAGAGTCCATGTATTAAACTATGCTTACTTTAACCAGGTTCTATTATCTATTAGGCTCAAATGAGCAAGTATTATTTAAAAGATGGAAGAATATATACGATAAGTTTAATTAATTGTAGAACTTGGGAATTCCAAATCCAACTAATTAATATTTTACTACATGAAAACTATGTAAGTATATCAAATAGATTTCTGCAGGAAACAAGCTTTGATAATATTTGGTCGATTGGGATATTTTTTTCCTTCAATGTTTTCCCTTTAGTGGGTACCTAACAGATCATTTGAAATATACTTTGGTTAGTTGATGGTACTTTTATTAATATTATTAATCTAATAAAAACTTGTATTACTATTATTATCATCATTTTTTGATATTGCGAGAATTGGGGTGAAAATTTGAATTCAACACCACTTAATCATTGGATGTACGCTGATGTAGGTGAGTTTAGTTTATGGTTTGTATGTTAAATTAACATTTAGATTGATCTTTTCCTATATTTAAGATAAGATATTATTGGTTTTGTCTTCCAAATGATAGACCTAGAACCCTTTGTTATTACCGAATGGGTTGGTGACGATTGGTTAGCTGGTTTGGTTTTTATCTAAGTCAACTCCGTAGACATGGGTTGGATCCTTAGAATTGGTATTTGTAATCCCCCTTCTCCCAATTTGTACTAAAAAAAGAACCTTTTGTCATTGATGTGTGGTAGGGCTTGATTCTCTTTCTCTATGACTAGTAAAAAAAAAGACTTTACCTAGAGGAACCATGTTCATTGGGGGGACCTCTAATTCTCCCATGTCTAAGGAGCTGGCTTGTGTACTCTTGCACTTTATTGACTTTGTACCACCACCCAACCAGCCTGCTTTTGTTGTTGTGAACAATAAAACCAAACTAAAACACACTGCCAAAACATCCCAAATTGATTCCTGCCCTTTCTATTACTCTTTTTCCTCTCTCTCTCTCTCTTCCATCTTGTTCAAACTTGCTAAAAAGCCCAAAATGGAATCAAAATATTCCATTCCAATTTTTGCTCTATTCATGAGTGATGACAAATCTTGCTTAAATAGCTCATCAGCAAAGGACTTAGAAGGTGTAGGGGTTGTGTCCTTTGATCCTTATAGAATTTGATACTTGAGTGATTATTCAAGATCTTTATGAATTTAGCTACATTGTTGGTGATTTTTGTTTTTGGGAATGTTGTGTTTTCTTATTATAATATGCTTGTGAATCATTCATTATGCTCATATTTTAACTAAGCTGGTAGAAAATGATTTCGTTTTTGTGACTCAAATCTGTTTGAAAATAGGAATCCTTTAGTTTGGAGGGGTCTCCTCTAGTGTGGCCTCCACCATCTCAAAGGTGTACATTGATTTGGCTCGTTTGATTTAATGAAATTTATTCTTTAAAAGAAGAGCCATTAGAACCATTGATTTGACTCGTTTGATTTAATGAAATTTATTCTTTAAAAGAAGAGCCATTAGAACTATTATGGTAGAAAGGGATATTATGAGGTAGGTTGTAGATTTCACAAAGTATTTATACAAAAATCTTGGTTTTTTTTTAAAAAAAAAATATCTAGATAAAAATGTTCCCACTTTTTAGTTTGATAAAATTTGAGAGGTATGAAGGTAAGAAACTCATCTCTAGTTAGTGTTGATAGAAGCATTGTCTAGTTTAAATGGTGGGACTGTCAAGTTGGTGAAAGGGCTTGAAGCATGGGGGGTCGTTTCGTGCACGAGTTTGGTTCGGTGCCCTTCCCTTTCGTTTTGGTGAGTCCTCGTACTTCATTAGTTTCTTTTGTTGTTAGAGTTACTTTCCAAGATATGTCTATGTTATGTAAACAACAATCAACAAGCAAATCGAAGATAAAGAAAATGTAGAAGAGAAAAACAACATAGAAATTTATGGAGTTCACTAACATTGTGATAGGCAGGGAGGGAGGCGATTTTATTAAAGAGAGGCAAAAAATATAGAATGAACATCATAATGCGGTTAGAGTTTAATTCGAGTTTATATATACTCTCTTATTAAATCATATCACAGATAAAAGGGCTTACCGCGAATGCGTTTACACAACAAAATGCGCACTGACCAGGCAGCGAGACCCCCAACTAACTAATCATAGGGCATTAAACCGTTCAAGACATATCTTAAACAGCCTAAATTAGACCTAAATCCTAAATAATAATGCACAAGAAAAATAGTTTATGGCTCATATATCTGTAGGAAGTTAATTCCTAGGTAGGTGACCACTATGGATTGAACCCATCCCCTAAAGCATCTCAAGACTCTCTTTGACCATTAAACTACTCCATAATGGTTTTTCTTCGGCTTATATGAGTCAGTTATATTCTAATAATCAGGACAGACAGACTCACAAATGTTGACCCAAAAAAACAATTCTAAGTGAAAGCAGAGCTCATCTTCCACAGCTTTGGGAAAGGGGAAAAAATTTCACTACTTTTCTTCATGTCCCAAATTCACAAACATCCCACTTGACAAATGATGTGGAATGCAACTTGTCAATTAAAATTGCTTTTATTTTTATTTTATTCTTATGGCTCTCCACCTGCACTGACCAACCCCAAGACAATGAACAAGTCCAAAGTGATGGCAGAAGAGTTTTTCTGCTAATTCTTTTGGAAAGCTCTTTCAAATGCCAATGGAGAGTTCAACTACAAAAAAAACCCTCAACCAAGAAAAAGTTGCATCTGGTTTCATCTACATTGGTAGAGGAAAATCTATTTTGCTCTAATTTTCTTTGTTCCCTTTTTTATTAGGAAGTTTTTTCATCTATTCATTTTGTTCTTCGTACACTCCAAGCTAAGTACGAAAATATATGTTTGGTCTTTCAAAGTAAACAATATCATATCGTTGTGTAAATTTTTCGAACTATGTTGTCTTAACATGGACTATAGTGTCAACATTTAGCATCTATAAGTGTGTACTTATGTTAAGAGGTCGTGAATTTGAATTCTTTCTCAATTTTGTGGAACTACAAAAAACATATACTATAGTAATGAATATTTATTTATCTCTCAACTAACATTGAAGTCCTATATTTTGCTAAAATAAGGGATAGATCTTAAGTAGTACCTAAGTGAGGGACAATATCTATATTGACGAAGTTTTTTGAGTGATGACCAAAAACAAAGTCATGTGGTCTTATATTTAAAGTAAATAAATATCATATCAATGTGGTGCCAATATGTTACTCATTATATTTGAATGATTAGAGAACTTTATGTTTTGAATGATGTGTTATTTTCCATACATCAATGCTCCATTACTAAGAATTAGTTCATGCCCATGTTTTAAAGAGAAATTAGACAAAAGAACACAATTTTATTTTGGATCTTTTCTTTGAAAAAAAGGTATACATTAATGAGAGGTAATTATGATATAATTGAAGAGTTTTGTCAAGCTACAATGATATTAGAGAATATGGGGTTTCACCTCAAAACCAATTGACAATGACGGGAGTAACTCATATCTCTCATAAATGTGTTGAAAACTCCTCATCTTTCCAATGTGGGACAATTGTCACATGGTAAACATGGTGAGTATCTCCAGCATGCCCTCTCAAAATGACGGTCATATTGAAAAATGCCATCTTGAAATAGATCCTAATTTGTAGACCGAAACACCCGCTTTGGCTTACTTTTTGTTAGGGTCGGATCGGAATTTGGAGAGTTCAAACTCACATGAAGTTCTGATACCATATTAGAGAATATGGGGCTCCACCTCAAAACCAATTGGCAATGAGGGAATTAACTCATATCTATTACAAATGTGTTGAAGACTCCATATTTCCAATATGAGACAATTATCACATACTGAGCTCTCCAATAAATAACATGTTTGTTTTTAGCTAATAAGTTTCTAAATCTTCAATGAACAGAGGTTCTTTCATTGAAAAATATGACAAGATTGGTTCTTAAAGCTGATGTAGACATCTTATGAGAAAGCAAAACTCATAAAATGGTTATTCAATTCATGTTTGGAGATTTTGATAAAACAAGATTTTTAACCGGATAATATCTCTGCTACAACAGTACAACCAAAAAAATAAGAGTTTCTTTTGAGTTTACCTAGTGTTTTTTTTTTTAAACAACGTGATCTCTCGATCATAAACACACATTTATGTCAGTTTAGTTATTACTCCCAAACGTATAACATGGTGTTTGAATGCACTAGAAAGAGAGGTGAAATCATCTCAAGGTTCATTATCTTAATTCTTCAAAAACAGAGAAATTTTGACAAATTCCATTCCAAAAGTGTTTCTTCTCTCTCTCTTTAAATTTTGACAAATCCCACCCTAAACAAGCAAATTGCTCTTGAGTTTTTTATTCTCATATTCATTCATTATTATGATGTTTCCCTACCAAATGCATCAATAGAAGTGAAATGGTTGAAGAAACTATAGGTTTGATGAACTAAAACAAGCTCATGTAGTGGTGTTTAATTAAGACTATGAGTCACTTTATATTTATATAATAATATGATATTATCTACTTTAAAACTTAAATTCAAATAGATTCTTATTTTTTAATTCTATTTAAAATATCTTGTAATAATGTTATCTTTACTTGTTCATGTGAAAATATTTTCTACTTCTAATCCAAGTGTGAGAATCTTAGTATGCTTAGCTAGAATCTATATATGTGTGCATTTAAATGGAGAAGTTAAAAAACTATCTTTTATTTTCCCAAAAAAAATTCGAACATGTAATTTTATGGATGATTATTAGGTTATACATAATGTCATTAAATCTTCTATTTTGGCCGCATTGAAAAGATAATGGAGAAACTTGTTAAATGTCATATGATATGCACTATGTTATGTTATACCTTGAACGTATTAATGTCCTGCGATTAATAGTAGGGGATCTCGCTTTCTATTACACATTCAGTTTAATGCTTACACATTCTGTAATAGGGTTTAATGAGAGTGCATATGTAAACTCGAATTAAACCCTAGCCGATTATTAGGGGTGTACAAAAAAACCGGTAACCCGAGCTACCCGGCTTACCCAACCCAAACCGACGGTTTGGGTTGGGTTTTTTTTTTTTTTTTTTTTTTTTTTAAAAAGGGTTGGGTTAATTAGGAAACCCGATTTTCGGGTCGGGTCACGGGTTAGGGGGTTTTGGGTTCGGGTTGACCCGACCCGACCCGAATTTCATTAAAAAATATATATATTTATTTATAAGAATAGTAAACCCTATTCTTTCTCCAACGCCGTTTTTCTCCAAGCGTCTTTTGCGATTTCTTCCTTATTTCTCTCTTCCACTCAACGCCATTTTCCTTTTCCGTTCATCTCTTTCACTCACATTCTGTCTTCGGGAAAAATGTCGGGCTTGCCAACAACACTACAAAAGGTTGAGTTTATTAACTTTAAAATCAAGAGATGATATCTATTCTTCATTTTTTTGCTTGATTTTTCTGATTAATGGTTTCTTGACTTCTACTTCTTCCATTTGGTTGTATTTCTAATTCATCAAGGAAGAATTTGAGATTTAGAAATGCTTTATTTTCTTTAGGAATTATGTATGTAAGACTGGTTATTTTTAAATCGAAGCAAAATCGAAGAAATTATAGTGGCTGAGATTGCTCCGACTTCCCAAACCGTAAATTCCGGTGGATTAAGTTTATACGAAAAAAGAAAAAAAGAGTTGAAAAATAGAGAAATCGAGAAGAACTGTTGTGCCCCTAATTATCACAAGGGAAACTAGAACAAAAATTAATTTCAAGATTACAATAAATAAACATTTGTTAGATTATATATACAAATATGATGCATATGTCATAATTCTATGTCATTAAAAAATTAGTAAATTATAAATTTGATACTTATCAAATTAATCTCCAAGCAAGACTTAATTTGCCATGTTAGGCATAATTCAAATGTGATAATGATAGGAACAAAAAGAGATTGGGTTGTATTTGTATTGTTCTAGGTAGTTTTTTCTCCTTGTTTCTTTCTTTTCCTTTTTTTTTTCTTTCTCATTTGGTATTATTATCAATAATGAGAATGGAGTTTTATGATTTTTCTTCATTCTTAAAGATTATCAAGTTTCATTTTCATTTTTATGATGGTTAGTATGTTATGTAATTGCAACATTTTATTTTTACAATTAAAAAATAGTAAGTCTTAATGTTGTTGTTGAGGTTATTTGTAGGCAGAGGAAAAGTTATGGCTTTGGTTTAAGTTTTGTTTATTTTTAAGAAAATTAAAGTGTAGTTTAAAATAAAAGTTGTGTATATTAATCGATTCCAAATACAATTCTCCAACAAATATGCATGGATACTTTTATCACTTTTATGTAAAATAAATATTGTCTTGTGTGCTTTATTTATCTCTTTCACTAAATAATTTGTTTCCATTCTTTTTTATATCATAGCTATGATATCATAGAGTGATCCTGTTTTCTTCTTTTGTAGAATATTTGGCATATTTCAAAGTCGTCACCACGTGGTCAGATTCAGAGGAAGAGTAATCACCCATATCTAACTTTATATATTGTGCTCAGCATTAGTCTTTACACATGTTGTAAATATATATTTTTTTTATCTAATTAATATCAATGATGGTTTATTTCTTTTGTGATTTAATGGATATAAACTTTGGTTATTCTGACGATGGTTTATTGCTTACTTTGATTATAGGTTCGAGTTTATTTTTATTTATTTTAGTTTAATTTACTTTATAGATGGACAAGAATAGTGATAATGCAAATACAACTGGATCAGACTCAAGGCATAATGTTGAAACTTCTCATCCTCCTAATCCTAGCCAAATGCCTAAACCACCTTTACCTCTACCATCGAGGAAAAAGAGGCCAAGTAAATTATTCTCTTCTGTTTGGGATCATTTTACGAAAATGGAAATAAGTGCTAATAATGGAGAAAGATGCAAGTGTAATTATTGTGATAAGGATTATGCTTGTGATACTAATACTTGTGGAACCAGCACTTTGTGGAAACACTTGAAAAATCAATGTAAAAAGTATCCATACAAAGAACAAGAAAAAGGACAAACCACATTGACTCTTGTATCTTCTAGTGATGGAAAAGGGGGATTTGTTAGTAACTTTCGGACGACATTATTTAGTCAACAGGAGTGTAGAGCAGCTTGTGTTAAAATGATAATTATTGATGAGTTGCCTTTTCAGTTTGTAGAGAATGAGGGGTTTATATACTTTTGTAGTATTTTATGTCAGAAGTTTGACATTCCATCGAGAGTAAAAATCGGTAGAAATGTGTTTCAATTGTATTTGGAGGAGAAAAAACACTTGAAATTCTTTTTAGGTAAAAACTCATAGAGAGTTTGTCTTACAACAGACACTTGGACTTCGTTGCAAAATGTTAATTACATGGTACTTACCGCACACTTTATTGATCATGAATGGAATCTGCATAAAAAGATTTTGAACTTTTGTCAAGTTGCAAATCACAAGGGAGAGACTATTGGCAAGGTTATTGAGAGTTGTTTGTTGGAATGGGGAATCGAGAAAATATTTTCTATCACGGTTGATAATGCAAGCTCTAATGATGTAGCTATTTCTTACATTAAAAGAAGACTTAGAAGTTGGAAATCTATTGTCTTAGATGGAGAATTATTGCACATGAGGTGTTGTGCTCACATAATTAACTTGATTGTAAATGATGGATTGAAAGATATGCATGATTCAATTGCTAGTGTTCGTAATGCAGTAAGATATGTTCGATCTTCACCTAAGAGACTTGAAAAATTTAAAGCTAGCGTGCAACAAGCAAAAATTGAGTCCAAGGCTCTAGTTTGCTTAGATGTGTCCACTAGGTGGAATTCAACTTATTTAATGCTTGATCATGCACTAAAATTTGAGAAGGCTTTTAAAATCTTGGAAGAAGAAAAATATGAGTCAAATTATAATGATTATTTTGAGGAAGATGATCGTGGAAATAAAAGATTGGGGCCACCAAGTTTACTTGATTGGGATAGTGTGAAGGTGTTTGTTAAGTTTTTAAAGAAATTTTATGATGTGACTACAAAGGTTAGTGGTTCTTTATATGTGACTTCGAATATTGGATTTCATGAACTTTATGATATTCAATATACCTTAATTAAATGGAGTCAAAATACGAACTCTATTCTATGTAAGATGGCCTCAGAGATGAAGAAAAAGTTTGACAAGTATTGGGGTTCAATCGAGAAGATTAATAAGCTGTTATTTCTTGCTGTTGTACTTGATCCTCGCTATAAGTTGGAATATGTGTCTTTTTGTTTTTCTGATGTTTATGAGGAAGATGTGGCCAAAAGGATGATGGAAGATATAAAGTCACGTTTAATTCACATTTATGATTTTTACAAATCACATGACATTGGTTCTCAAGTGAGTCGAGGTAGAGATACCAGCAGTAATGATTCTCAACAATCAAGCAGTATCACTAGTATAGATAGTAGTGATGGAGAAGAAGAAGAAACTCCAATGCATTTAAGGTATAAGAAAAGAAGAGAAGAGAATAATTCATTGAATGTGAAGAATGATTTGGATTGGTATTTGTGTGAGCCTAATGAAGAAGTTAAAGATGATTTTGATGTTTTGTCTTGGTGGAAAGCAAATGGTCATAAATATCCTATTTTATCTAACATTGCCCAAGATGTTTTGGCGGTTCCAATATCTACTGTGGCTTCTGAATCTGCATTTAGTACAGGAGGGAGGATTCTTGATACTTTTAGGAGTTCTTTGACTCCTAAAACAGTGCAGGCCTTGATATGTACACAAAATTAGATTCGTGGGAGCACAAAATTGTTAGATCTTATTCCACTACTTGAAGAGCTAGAGGCTTGTGATAATATTGAGTCAGGTAATTAAATTAATTTCTAGCTATCATAAATCTCATGTTTGATCATTAAATATATAATGCACATTTCTTTTGTTTTGTTTGATTTGTAGATGT
The DNA here is from genome assembly GCA_036507275.1 of Sicyos edulis. Taxonomy (NCBI): domain Eukaryota; kingdom Viridiplantae; phylum Streptophyta; class Magnoliopsida; order Cucurbitales; family Cucurbitaceae; genus Sicyos; species Sicyos edulis. Next base: position 2,791,415 of record CM071850.1, read on the forward strand.
TGGATCATCTTCTAATATTCTAAATTAGGGAAGTTGATTGATTGATGCCTTCTGCTGTAAGTTTTTCTATCATTATATTGATGAATAATCTTTTATTATCTTTGATACAATTCTTTATAATATAAATGTTGTTTGTATTTTCAGATGTTGATATTAACAACGGAAAGTTCAAGATGGAAGAATTGAATTTATGTTTGTGATTTTGTCAATTCTCATGGAGTTTCAAGTTGAGAAAATTGTATTATATTAGATAAAATAGTTGCATGATTGAAACTTGAATATTTGTAGTAATTATCTAATTGGACAATTTTCTATTAGGGAGCAATATTGAAGACGTCATACAAAAAAGGAACCACCTTTTTGCTCAACTCAAATTGATGCCGTTGAAGGTTTAAAGTATTCGTTTTGATTTAATCTCAACAGGTGTTCCATTTTGTGAGTGCTACATGGAATCTCTTCTTCAACATATTTATATGGAATGTCCATATATCTCCAACATTTTTTGTTCAACGAAGAAATTCTTTTTTAAAAGTTTATGATAGTTTATAACCCCAATGGGTGTTTTACTTTGTGAGTGCTCAACCAAGATATTTTAATGTTGTATATAAAAACACTTCCATGGTTTCTATATTTATTCAATATGATGTATGTATCCAACATGTTCTATAATGTTCACTTAAACTTTCATTTCTTAATGAAATATCCTTTAAAACAATAAATATTTATTCAAGATTTTAAAACTATATTAACCCGATGGTTCAACCCAACCCAACCCGAAATATAAGGGTTGGGTTGGGTTGGGTTGCTTCAACAAATAGGGTTGGATGGATTGGTAAATTGGCCAACCCGAAAAATTGGGTTGGTCCTAAAATTCTTCCCAACCCTACCCAACCCAACCCAAGTACACCCCTACCGATTATGATGTCCATTCTGTACTCTGTAATTCACCTCTTCTTAATACAATTGTTCTTCTTTTCTATTTGTGGACTAGTAACACAACATTAGTTAACCACGTAATTTTTTTTTGTTTTTTTCTTTCTCTTTTACGTTTTTTATGTTTTCACATCGATTGTTGATTGCCATTTTCATAAAAATCTAAATCTCCGCCCGCAACTTTTTCTTTCTTTCATTTTTAGTGAACCAAATTCTAAGTGGATTTTCAAAAATTGGCTTCTCCCAATTCTTTTCCACCAAAGAGGTACTTTTGTGCCACTTTTAGAAGTTTCTCTCTTTTGATCTTTTTAACATAGTTTTTTGGATTATTATATGTATTTAAGATAAAAGCAAATAATTAAATGATTATGTAGAATAAAATAATAAGTATAAATAATGGAAAAAGTGATATTATGAACAATGATTATGTTGAAATAAGAAGTAATTATGAAGAAAACGAATAAGAAATGATTATTGACGGTTCAAGCGTATATAAGATAATTATTCTCTCTATAATCATTTAATCTCATTGCTCACAACTCCCTCCAAAAATCCTATTTCTTAAGAGGGGTGTTTTCCCTTTTCCTTCCATGTTAGTGCATTTAAGAAAGACATATCTAATTCTTAAAGGAAAGTATTCTTTTTTTTTTTAAGAAGGGTAACCACCATGCTGGTCCCTAGGTTAGACATTAGAGACATAAAAAAAGTAATGTCACACGTAAATTTTGAAATTAAAACCTTGAAGGGAGCAAACCCTCAAAACCCAAGTTTTCAATCAATAAACTACTCCTTGAAAAAAAAAAAAAAAAGTATTCTAACTTCTATAACATACTAAAGCATCAAAAGTTACCCAAGTGACAATAAAATGTCAAAACTTTTATTTTTTTTAGATTTTTATTAGCATAAAGTCTTTTGGATGATGATATTAGATTAAGGGAATTTGTACTGACAACTTTTTTACCCTAGTTTACAATTACAGAACTTTTTAAAAATAATTCGTTTATAGCAAATTTTACTTATTTTTTTTAAAAAAATCTCTATTTACATTTTTTATCGAAGACTTTGATATAATCTATCATTCTCTAGTGATGGAAGTCTATCAATTTTATCGGTAATTGATTCTATCAACCCTTATGGATAGAATCTAATGGAAGTTTATCAATTTAGTTTATTTATTAGTAATTGATTCTATCGGCCTCTATTGATAGAATCTATCAATATGAAAGTCTATTAATTTACATTTTTTGCTATATGTGTAAATATTTTCATTATTGTAATATTTATAAAATATTTTAACTCTTTTGTAATATCTAACATCCTTAAAATGCAGCTTAGAGGGTAAATCATTTTAAGCCACACTTTAAATTACATTCACCCCTAGAAACACCCACTTCATCCGTAAGTTTTTTTAAAAAAAATTCTTTTAATGTTCCTTTAATACATTTAACACTCATTATGTTGTAATATAATAGGTTTTAAATATTAATTAAAACCTATTACATCATTAATACTATAATTTCAAAAAAAAAAAAATTATAACTCTCATTTCTTTAACTTAATATTTAATTCATTTTCATAACTTAAAATTTTAATTTAATTTTTTCATTAATTGTACTAAAGGTTGAATTTAAAAGATTGGTATCTTCCATAACTTTTTATCTCTTTACTTTTATCATTTAATAATGAGAATATCTTTAATCTAACATTTAACATCTAATCATTTTTTATGATTTTACCCCTAAGCTACATTTTAAATTACACCCACCCCCTACAAACACCTACTTCATCCATAAGTTTAGAAAAAAAAATTATTTTAATGTTCCTTTAATACATTTAAAATTATAATGTTTTAAGTTTTAAATATTAATTAAAACCTATTACACCATTAATACTAGAATTTGAAAAAAAATAATTATAACTCTCATTTCTATAACTTAATATTCAATTCCTTTTCATAACTTAAAAATTAAATTAAATTTTTTCATTAATTGTATGAATTTAAAAGATTGGTAACTTCCATCTCCTATAACTTTTTAAATCTTTACTTTTATCATTTAATGAGAATATCTTTAATGATATTTAGTGGTGAAAATTGATAGGATTTGTAACTTTCTTTTTCTACACTTATGTATATTGAACTTTTTCCAACAATTTTTTTAAAAACAACTTTGAGCTTTTTCTCATTCCTTATCCTTATCCTTTTTCTAAACCTATATATATTGAAAGGTTTTTTTTTTCTTCCTTTTTTACTATCTTCAACAATTTCAAAGTAGAGTTTTGTGATTCACCACCATTCCTTCCAGGTTTTTATTGTTTATGTGTGGTTGACTATATAAAATTCTTGCTTATGAAAACTTTAACCATTAGGTTCTTCTTCTCTCTCTTCGTAATTTAGAAGAAATATGATGTTTATTTTGTACTTCTCAAATTATTCAATAGATTTTGTAATGTGCTTTGTTGATTTATTTTTATTGTAATTTGAGATTTGTTTTTGTATTTGTTGATCATTGTTAGTGTTTTGAAGATGGAAGTGAGGAAGAAGGTGACAACCATAAATTATAATTGGTTAACAAAAGAAAAGAGTATCTGAAACTATAGATAGAATGTTGTATCTTAATGAATTTTGTTTATTTTGTTTTTTTTAAGCTTGGAAAAGAAAAGAGTACCAAGTTATTCATTTCAACTATATAATTGTTAATATTTATCTAATGTCCTTTTAATTTGGTGGTGAATCACAAAACTCTATTTTGGTTTAACATTTTTTCCATGTTTAATTTGATTTATTGATAACTTTATAAGAATAAATTTATCATTACAAGTAACAATAATAACTAAATGATAATTATATATATAAAAAAAATAAAGACTTAGAAAGATTAAAAAAATGTAAACAATATTGTTTAAAAAAATTGTAAGCAATATATATTACTAACATTATTATAAGAAAAAAAAACTAAAACATTCAAACAATTTACATATTTCTTCGTACATTATATTTCACTTTTTTCTTCCTTTCTCGAGTATGTTGTGTGTTTTCAATCTCAACCATTATTTTTTTAAAGTATTAAAAAAAATTGTTTTTGTAAAAAAGAAAAAGAAAAAAGAGAAGTAAATGAATGTCATTATTTATTTAACAAAAAAAATTGTTAAATAAAATGTATTTAAGAGTATGATAATGTTCTGCAAAAAAAAGGGTATGATAATGATAATAGGATTCTAAGCATTATTTAAATGGACAAAAAAATATAAAACAATTACTTCTCTCAAGTTTTTGGTAAAGAAAAAATTTAAATACTTCTTGATTTTTTTATTATATCTTAACAAAATAAAAATAAAAATAATCTTTATTTACAAAATATAAATTTTCGTATAATTATAAAATTATTTTTAAATGTTAGAAAAATTTGTATTCAAGTGACATAATGTATCATATAATAACAAGTTGGTTACAAGTTCGAGTTTCAAATATTGTTGAATTAAAAAATATATGTTAAATTTTTTTTATGTGGTCTAAAGTTTAAAATAAACTATTGAAACATTGATAACATAAGAACATACTTTAGGCGGTTAAAGCATCTATTCATTCTTATGTGATCTAAAGTTTCTATCATCCTCTCATACATTTATTATTTTAAAAAATAGAATAAGATTGTTTTAATTATAATACTTTTTTAGCTCCCATATAATTTTATTCGTAAAAAAGGAAACGCTAAGCAAGAAACGCGTGCTTTATCCAAATTAGAAATTAAAATTAGATTCAAATAAATAGATTGAAATGCAAAATGAGAAAATTATGTTGAAAATTATGAAAAAATGAATAAAGGTAGACGTTCAAAAAATTATAAAAAATGAGACAAAATTTAGTAATTTGAAGGATAAAATATAAAAATATAAACACGTGCAACGCACGTTGAGATTTTCTAGTACATATAAAAGTCCCTTAAATTATTGTAGAGATATATAAGGATTCCGTTGTCGTAACAAATTTTTTTTAGCTCACTCCTTGTTTGTGTATTAAAGAGACATTCTAGAAATTATATAAACCTTGAGAACACACAAAATCATTAAATAGTACAAAATCGACAATAGAATGTTTTTTTAAAAACAAATTTGGGAGAGAATAATCACAAATCCTATATAAGAGATACTAACTATTCTCAAACTAGATAAGAGCCAAATAGTTATTTTCAAGATTGAATTAGAGTTGAAATAGATTATTACTACTCATAAAAATAACCCACATGTCACCAACTAATTTGGTGTGGATTGTAATTATCTTTTTTTTTCTTTGTGCATTTAAGAGAGTGACATTGTTTGAGTGATGCATTGAGGTTCAGTAAAAGACTTGTTAACTCAAATCCAAATTGCAATATGGTTGAATAGAACTCTCCACATTGATGAAGAATTTGAATAATCTTCTTTCTTTTTTTTTTTTTTTTGCCCAAATAAAAAGAATCTTTTTCTCTATGTACTGTGTGTTTTCTTGGCTGACATCTTCTTGTGTAAGTGGACAAACTATTTTGAATTGATTTATTGAATTATGAGTTGACAAACTATTTTAAATTGACGTACTGAATTATGAGTTGAATCTATGATTACTATTTATCTTTAAAAAAAGTTTATATATATATATATATATTTTGATTACTCAGGTCAGCTTGTATACATCTCGACTAAATCGTCCGACTCTACAATATTTAAATGACGAGAAAATTTATAGAAAATTAATTTCTAGTATTAATAGGTGACCATAATAAATTGAATTTTCTCAAGATTTTTGTTATCATTAGATCAATTCATGATAATTTAATTTATGTGAATTACTTGATAATCAAAAATGTGGTAGAATTAAATTATTTTTGTCTGACACTAAAATTATAAAAAATATATATATTAGAAAATATCTTCTGAAGTGGGCATTGCATTTATACTTACATAATGAATGTTCTTTGCTAACACTCTCATCTGTGGGCAAATCTTAATTTACAATATAAAATTAAATAGACCTTTGTTAGGTTTTGAGATGATGTATTTCATTGCTATTTTTTTTTTAATGAAATGATCTCTTTTCAAATTAAAATATTTAATTTTTTCATATTGGGTCCAGCTAGATAAACCATGTCATGTATTTGAATAAGGCATCCTTTTTTCTTTATGAAACATTGTTAAAATGCTATTTTGGAGAATTTTTTTTCTCTGTTTTAGTCAAGTCTCACAATGCCATCTAAAAAATAATGTAATATATTCTTAATATATTGGTCTAAACATATATTCTTTAGAATATACTGAATTATAAGATATAAAAAATACATTTTCAGAAATATTTAACTTTTATCTTTCATACAAGATTCTGCAAATTATGAGAACAACAAAGTAAAACAAAAGAAAGTGGAAGTTATACATTTTGCCTCTATGGTTCAAAGAAATTATAATTTAATTTATATAACTGTAAAGGCTAAAATTTAGTCTCTAAGTTAGAGTTTAGGGGGTATGATTTAAAAATTAAAAGTGTTGGATAAAAACTTAGAAATTAGTAAATGTTTGATAAGTAACAAAAAAAAAAGTAAGTGTGTGATTAGCATTTTGGCTTGATGCGCATCATCCATTACAAATTGCAATTAAATAGTTACAAAAAAAGAAAACCCAATATTTTATATAATAATTACATTGCACTAAAATAATGAAATTTGTATAGTATTTACATCATACTAATTACTTCCTCTCTGTCTCAATATATGTTTTATTATTATTATTATTTCTTCTTGATCTTTTCTTGATGTTATTATTTCTTCTTGATCTTTTCTTGATGGGTTTGATTAAATATTATGAGAAAGTATATAAATCTGCCTCATTTCCCCTTTTCCTCAGTTCCCAATTCCAAAGCTTAAATACAAAATCTCACAATAAAATTTGAGGCTGGTCTCAGTTTATGACCTATTTTCCTAGGACACTAGAAAAAGGGATTTTCTTTTCCAAGCAATAGACACTTTTTTTAGGCTCTTCAAAGCTTTGGAAATGTATGCTGAAGCTGACCATTTTCTTCCTTATTTCCAAAATTACCCTGAATTAGCAAAGGATTTCTGCAAAACCCACAAGCTTGATTCTCCATTGGTACTCTTTTTTTTCTGTTGGGCTGAATTTTTTTTGGATGATTATGAACTGGGTTTGAGCTAAAACTTGCTATGGCTGTAGTTTTTTTTTTTTTTTTTTTGCTGTTGGGCTGCATGGATGATTATGAACTGGGTTTGAGCTTAAACTTACTATGGTTATAGTTTTTTGCTGTTGGGCTGCATTTTTTTGGATGATTATGAACTGGGTTTGAGCTTAAACTTGCTATGACTTTAGATTTTGGTATTTATTCTGTGTTTTGGTAGTTGTTTGTTGTACTGAGCTATCTACTGTTTGGTTCCTGAGAAAATGGGAAAGAAACACTCAGAAAATGCTTTGTATGTTACCATTGTAGCTCAGTTACTTCCAAGTGTAAAGGGAAGTAGTTTGCATTTGCTTTGCATGCTGGATCTAGAAAAGGATTTGTGAAAAAGAGAAGAGTTTCTTTTTAAGTTCTTTGCTTCAATCATTCATTCTTTTTCAGTCATCTTTTATGTTGAACCTTTTCTTTTGCTTAACCTTCATGGAAAAGAGCTTTAAGAAAGCTCCCTCTCTTTCTTTCTCAAAACCCACCAACAATTTCTTTTGTTATAAAAAATATGTTGGAAAGCATCTGTCCGTGAATAGTTGAGATACACGTAAGCTGATCGTGACACCCCTCACGGATATAAAAAAACAATATGTTGAGAAGGGAGAGTGAAATGTTCAGCTTTTATTGCTTAAAGATATTTCTAATGATGGAAGATTGTATGTTGTATTTGGTAATGCTTGTTTATGAGAGCATAAAATATCTGCAAATCCTCAGTTTTATAATGCCAATAGGAAATTCTCATCAAAGCTTTTCCACAACTTTTCAGCACAAATAGTTAGCCTTAGTGGCAATGTTCTTTCTTTTTCTACTTTAGTTTTTTCTCCAATGATTTCTGTTAATTTAGCTGAATTTTACAGGATCCTCTTAACTTTCATCCACCTTTACATTCAAATAGTTTTTATTCCTTATCTTTTCCTCATAGAATATGTTCACCTATTTGCCCCTTAAATGAGTTGATCTCTTTGCCTTGGAATCAAGAAATTTTGTTTAAAACAGAACACTAATATTTTGTAGGTAGCATTATTAGGCACTAGTTTGATTTTTTTTCCCTTTTGATAAAAGCCAGCTTCAAAATAGCTCTTGTTTCTTTTTCCACCTTCATATTGTTTGGTTTCATTTTCATCACCCTCCCTTTTTCTTCTAATGCAGAGAAACATGGTTCAGACATCAACTGTATGTGAATACAACATGGGCGGTGAAGGCGACCTATTCAAAGCTCCAGAACCAATTATCGAGGAATCGTTTTCGAGTCTCAATCCTATGATGGCTGCAATTTCAATGATGCCTTGCAGCAACACCAATATCTCCTTTGATGGGCTTAAAGATGCTGATATTTTTTTGAGTTCAAGTGATGTAGATTTACTTCAAAATGATCATCTCTTGAGTGAGGTTTACTATGAGTGTGAGAAGGATCTTTTAGAGAAAGGAGCAATGCAAACACTGCTGTCTGAAGTCCTCAATCTTGAGAATCAAACGTCGAAGATGAATGAACTTCTAATTCCAGAAAACGAAAGAGTTTCTGATGCAACACTTCAGAAGAGTGTTAGCTCAGGATGTTTAGGGTCAATGGAGTGGATGCAAGGCCCTGCAATGGAGTCCAGTCTCTTAGATTTTGGTGGAGTGGATATGACTATGAGTGAGGTCTACGGGATGCGACGGGCATTTAGCGAAGGCGATATTAAGGTCGAATTTCATTTCTAACTTAGTTATCAAAAGTTCCTTATATGTTCTTGAGAATCTCAGATAAAACTGTTGAAAGGCTGAATAATCTAGACTTTTGCTGCAGACTCTTAGCATTGGCAATGGGAGAAAATTCCATTCTCCTCTCGAGCGACCGCTGCTGATCAGCAACTGCACTGCCGAAGAACGCAAAGAGAAGCTCTCAAGATACCGAAATAAGAAGACAAAACGGAACTTTGGTAGAAAGATCAAGGTAATTAAATTATATGACAATCGATATTCAATAAGCATGTAAAACAAGTTAATCGACTTCGAAAGGTCTCATTCACTTCTGTCAATGAGTTCTGACTTTTTACACACTATTTGTTACAAAAAAATCTTCAAAAACACAACAATATCTTGAATTCATGCATGTTAGATCTTCTTGTCACAAAATATTGAAGTGTCATCTCGAAATCTATAAACTATGCACAATGCACCGTGTCATTTTATCAATCATTTCCCCGAAAACAATCTTTAAGTGCGATAGCTTCGTGAAAACTTTCGAAACTTGACAAAGTAGGCTTTTAGATCATAAGATGAAGGGTTTACAGCAGGGGTTTTGTTGTCAGTATGCTTGCAGAAAGGCTCTGGCTGACAGTCAACCAAGAATCAAAGGAAGGTTTGCCAAGACTGAATAATGTGAGGTTGAAGAGGTAATAATGGTGGATTTTATGAAGAAAAAAAGTAACTTAAAAGATGAATCTGAATGTGCAATTAGTTTGTTTAGAAGGGCTGAAATGAAATGTGTAGAAGGATAGGTTTGTAAATAGTATTTGTTTAAGCAGAAGATGTTTGTTCATAGTAGTGCTGCTCTGTAATGTTGATGTTTTATTGTTTAATTTGTAATACTAATAACATTGTCTCAAGCAATGTTCTACCTCTATTTCATGCGTGATTATTTTCAACTCAAACTAAATCAATGAATTTCGGAGTTGGCTTACTTGCACTTTGATTATTCTCACAAGACATACTACTCGATTCCATAATATTTTATTGTCAAGAAAATCTGTAAGAAATTAATTTCTAATGTCATTTGTTAAGGGACAACAAACCTATCTAAATCTCCACATTGATATGATATTATTCACTTTAGGCCTAGAACTGCATGGCTCTGTTCTTGGACATCTCCCAAAAGGTTTTGTACCATCGGAGATGTTTGTCTTCTCTTATAAATTCAAGATCTATCTTTTATTTAACCAATGTGGGATTAGTGCACCATTTATTTGTATTCCTAACACCATTTTTTTACCACTAAACTAGCCCTAAATCTAATTGTAAAGATAACTTCAACTAACTTTTTTGTAAATATTAGCTATATATGGTGTGTTTGTAAGCATCTGCATTCCACTGACATTTATGCAAAGACTAAAATTAACATCCAAGGAAGGTTTGATGAAGTGTCGGTTAGGTTTTGGTTCAAAACTATTGAATTAGATAAGATATGGTTGTGAGTGTTAAAACACTACTTAATTAGAAAAGGCTTTTTAACAATTTATTCTCTAAGCATACCAACTAATTAATTTTCCAAGATGAAATGTATAGCTATTGCTTTATTTAACAATCATGAGATTAATGATAAATTCAAATTAATTTGGGAACTAAAACAAAAGTAGAGATAGAAAGAAAAAATTATAGAAAAAATGGGACTTCAGAATTTACAAACTTAACAGAGCAAACATAATATGGGTTGCTGGGTTTGGTTTGAATCAATTTTGTTGAATTTCATCCATTCAATTCAATTCTGTTTAGTTCGATTCAATTTGATTATTGTTTCTTAGCTGGTTCAATTTAGTTTTTATTTTAAAAAATAATATGTTTTATTTTCCCTAACTTTGAATGGATCAGCCTCTTCTATATTTTAGCCCTTAAATATTCATACCATGAATAGTGAATAGTCTTGAATTGCCTCAATTTTAAAAACTAAGAGTTTAGTAAAAAAAAATATGTCCGAAGTCGTTCGTGATCATTAAGGAATTACATATATGTAAATCAATCTAAAAAATTACATATATGTAAGTTAGTTATTCATATATTAATAATGATATTCTTAGTTAAATAATTGATTGAACAAGAAACTCATTTCATTTACACAAAAAAAAAAAAAAAAATTCCACGCACGATCGAGATATTTTTAAGTTTGATCAAATCATAAAAATTAATTTTTTAAAATTAGATTACATTATAACTTTCTCTTAATCGTATAGATTACATTATAACTTTTTGTAAGAACTAAATTCTTTCTTTTCAAAATTGACCAAATTTATTAATTACCCCAACTTTTTTTAGTGCACTTTCATTTAGCATTTAATACATCAGATAGAGATTATTTTATTTCATGAGCTTACCCATTATTTAACCATTATGACAAACAATGAAAAAAGGTAGTATGAAAATTTAACGCTACCATAGTAGTTAGTACTTAGTTTAAACTAATGCTCTTAAAATCTTGGAAACTATTTAGAACTATACTTAAAACCTCTAAGATTTTTTTTCTTCCAAAAATCAAATTGCATTTACATCTCTCTAGTGTGCATAGAGTGTGCACTAGTGTAGCTTAAAAATGTGCATAGATAATACAAAAGTTTTGAATATCTACTTTTACAACATTCATTTTGGTCTTAGATCTTGTTCATTTTGGTCTTGTACTTTCAACATTTTCATTTTTTACTTTTTCTGTCTAGGTACTTTTAAAAGTCACCTGTGTTGGTAATTACATTTGAAAATTTTAATGAATTTATTTTAATTTTTGAAGTTTGGTTAAGAATCAAATACTTTTGTAAAGGGGTGAACCTCTTCTTAGAGAGTTTGAATAAAAACAAGTTTAAATTTCAAAAACTAAAAACAAAAAATCAAATGGTTAACAAAGGAAACTTGTTTGAATTAAGGACTCTTTAAAAGATATTTTCCAACCAAAAAGAGCATAGCTCAAGTGAAAAATCTTTTCCAAAAGAAAAAAAAAAGCCCTAAAATAGTTAAAACTAATCCACCAAACTGACACCAAATAAATGATCAAAGGCAAATTTGAATTTAAACAATACCTTGCGTGTAGAGGTTTTTTCCCAAACTCTGCAAATTTGTCTGCATCCTGAAAATGGACTTCCTTGGAGAAGATTATTAGCTATAACCACAAAAAAATAAATTAAGAAAAAATTTCCATTTTTGGAAATTATGGGGGAAAAAAAAACAAAATTGCACCCTCTCAAGACCATGCACCAATAGTGCAAAACAGTAGGAAGTTTTATTCCTTGCAGAAAGATAAAGCAACAAGAATAGAAAAATAAATAACTTAACTAAGAAATATGAAAAAGCAGCAAATTAAAATTGTTCAATGTGTACTTTCAGGAGAATGGTGTATCTGACTCAAAATTAAAGGCTCAGCCCCGATTGACACAGGCATTAAACCACCCTCACAAGTCTCGGGTATTTCATCTGGAAAAGATAAAGGACTACTCACTGCATTGTCTAAACAAGAATTACCAACTTCACATCGCGCTGAATCTTCGCCATTGACAATCCCTTTGATGTCGACGTTGCTCAATTTATCCGTGTCGTTGACTGGTACGTCGTTGCTTGGTACAACGATGGTATCCTTTTCAGTGTCTAAGTCGGCCTGCTGCTTCGAAGCCATCCCATCCTCTTCTAGTGAATCGGAAACCAGCAATGACTGAGAGTTTTCGATACATTTCACCTCTTGACTCACAGTTGAAGCCAAATCCTCCATTTTCTCCAACGCACCAGTTGCCTCAACCGCCTTATCACCGGTGGTTTCGGTAGGTGCATGTGCTATTTCCATTTCAATATCAACAGTCGAAACCGGAACCTTAACTTCTTCATTATTGACATTGAAGCCCTTCACTTCAAGTCTCATCTCAGACTCAGAGGAAGCCATTTCCTTGGAAACAACTTGCATGCCCTTCTCTTCAAGTCTCCTCTCGGAAGATGCCTTTTGCCGAGATACAACTTGCATCTCCTTCATTTCCATTCTCTGCTTTTTGTACAAGTCCATTGCATGCTGAAAAAGATGAATACCACAGTTATTATGAGCTATATTAACCACTATTGAGCATCATTCTTTGCCAGGTTTGAAGTTTTACAAACATACTACAAGTAGCCTAGTATTCATTATACCTGAAAAACTGAGTTTTCGCTTGGATGGAGAAGAGATATCAGCCCACTATTTGAAGAGATGGACACTGCTCTCAAGTCACCCTGTCAAGAAGATAATGATGCAAATCATGAACTATAATCAAATTCATATAATTATGAGAAAGACATAAACAGACAGACATGAGAGGCAAGATGAAACCTTTTCTAGACTCTAGGGATTTACCTCGAGAACTATGTGCGCAGAAGTTTCCTCATCTGCAGTCGCACATTGCTCAATATCCATTAATTTCTGACACTGATGGTACAAATCAGGATGTGCGAGTTCTGTGGAAATATTAAGCTTTGAAAGGTAAGAACAACTAAGTTTAGAATTATCATCCATTGACCCACTAAGAGGAGCTGGCGTTTCAGGTTCAGGAGTGTTGGGGCTTTCTTTTGCAGAAGGGATGTTAGGTATTATTTCAGCAGCTTTCGACAAAATAGTGTCAGAACTCTCATCGCATGCCTCCTTACTCGATATATCATCAACGGGATCTTGCACTGAACGCTCATCCTTTTGGAATTGGGAAGGTAATTCCCTTTTAAGAGAACCACTCTGTCTCTTCCACACTTCAGCTTTGGACTCCCATCCTCGACCATTCACCATCTGCCTGTTCTCATCCCATTCAGATCCATTATAAATGTGAGATTCATCCCTAAACATACCGTTATTTCCATCCCATCCATGTAAGTGAGAAGGGCTGGAACCATCCAACATATTCTGCCACCCTAGTGTATGCATGTGATTGGAAAATCTTTCAGCATCGGGCATCCGATAAGGAATTCCAGAGTGATTGAGTTCAAGTGGAGGTCTGAGACCAAACAAAGGTGGTCCTGGAAACTGTGGAATAAAACTTCCATGAGGAGGAGGTCCATGTTGGAAAGGGATAAAGCCATTTGGTAGTGGTGTTGTCCAGTTTGGAACGCCTCTCCACGCGTTGCCATGTACTCTACCCAAATTTGGATCATTGCCCCTTCGGAAACGGTTATTAGAATTGAGTCTGCCATCGTCTTCAAGTGAACCATCGAAAGGAATGTCAACTCCACCCCTAAAAGCAGGGCGTGGATGGAAAGGTGATGGATTGCTCTGACCACCTTTGCTAAAATAGGACTCAGCCTGAGATGAATCATCCATGGGAGGCTTCTCTCCTTGTATATCCCAGCTATGCCTATCCTTATTAGAAGAGAGGTCTTTGGCATCAATGGAAGTACTGTGCCTTCGTCCACTTTCTTCGATGTCAACATTCTGTGAAACGTAAGAACTGTTAGCATGTCCAAAGAAAGATCTTTTTAACAAGATCAATGCTGATAGATACCTTAGAATTTAAGGACCTGTCTCGTGACAGCTCAATAGCATTGCCACCGTCTGTTTCACTGGGTTTCTCCGAGTAATTGTACTTAGAACCCTTTTCTGGTGCTCCTGGTAGGACTCCTTTATCTCTTGTAGAAATGGATTTGGACCTTTCTTCCTTTTTTGAGTATCGGTCTCTCAAATCTTCCTGATCTTGATGCCTAAAATGGAAAAAAAAATAGTAATAAATTAACATCCCATTGCTTCATAACTCTTGCAATAATGAAGTCTACCCGCTTACAACAAACCAAATAAAATTCGTAAAATATAACAAATCCTCTTTAACTGACTAGTGATCAAATTAATAAAAGAAAATTTATGGTTCAGACAGTTAAGAAGTTAAATAATATGGACCAATATAAGAAAATCTTCCTGAATCGCTGCATCATTTCCTATCAAGAAGCAATCCTTCCAGAAAAGAGAGAAAAAATCAACACTCGAGATTTAAAAAAAAAATGCATGGACAAAGAACCATGCCTTTCCCCACCCTCCGGCCTACCCAAGATCAAAACTAACATGCTGCAGGAAGATGTGGTAAGAACTTTCAGAAAAAGAAACAAACAGAATATGCACCATATAACATCAAATGCCTTTCTTTCTGGATGCAGCCAATGTGCCATAATGCCTCATTCACAAGGAAAAATAGAAAAAACAAAAGTCCTATATGTTTGTGTAATTGACATGCATTGTATGTCTTGAAGCTCCCTTCACTCTCTCAAGAACAAAATGAAAAACTCAGCCAAGAAAATCCAACAGTTTGATTATTAATAGTGAACGCTAGCAAGAAAAGTTGCCTTGAACCATAATAGAATCCACAACAACAATAGTAATTTATTACAAAAATCTCCACATAATCATAATGGAATTCACAACTACGACCATTGATCTTAAATGCAGATGAAAAGATATGGAGGAGCAGAAATTGATCATAATCTCGTGTTCCCCATATGAAGAAATCCTACTATGAAAATTTGACTTTTAACAACGACAACATATTTTTTAATGAACAGCCATAGTGAGTACTAAACCATACTTTTTTAATGAACAACCATACTTTAAATGCATAAAAGATGATGGCTACCAAACATAGTTGCTTATTAACAACCTATCAATGCAATTCAATAGTGACAACGTAATAAATATATAACAGTACAGAAACTGGCTAGAGAAAAAGAGTACAGATAGTAATCCGGATTTTTTTTAGACCGGTAAATTGGAGGTTCGCTCTACTATACACCCATCCTTAGGCCAAACACTGGGAGACATCAAAGAAATGGAGACACGGGAGGTGTTTACAAAGTAATGTCACAAGTGAATCTCAAAACTCAGACGGAGCGCACCTTCACAACTCAACCCTTCGACCATTGTGCCATCTCTTGGGGTGGATAATAAATCCAGAAATTGAAAGAAGACAAGCCCATCCAATTTAAAAGAGACATCATAGGACAAAATTTCTCTATGCAACGAGAACTTCAAATGCGCCCTATACTAAGTGTTACGAAAAAGAAAAAGAAAAAGAGTTGCAACCTGTATTCATCTGTGCCAACACGTGACCGAGAACTGGGTGAACTCTTCTGTCTATGGCTGCTTAAACTAACATCTGCATGGCGAGATCGCGATTGGGATCTTCCTCTCTCAGCATCTGAATCCACTTTATCATTGCTCAAGGACTTCTTTTCTTCATTTGCATGGTGACTATTCTTCAAATTTCTAGATCTAGCGTCAACAGAATCATCATGATCATTTGGAGATCTCTTCCTTCCCCTACTATCAACATATTTAGTGTATTGATCCTCAAGGTGTGATCCATCACGGTCAACATCACATTCATAGTCAGAGTAACGGTCACGAGCACGACTTCGACTACGATTCCGTCTCCCATCCCGATCATGGCCGCGATCATGTTCACGATCACGGTCGTGCCTACGCCTACTCTCTTGATCATGATCACGTTCATAAGTATGATGGCGATCATGATCTTGATGACCCATAGCTTCTAAATCACCATCACGTTTGGTCTTTGTTACCTCTCGATCAGGCTCACTATCTTGAGGCTTATTTCTTTTATGATGCACATCCATAGCATCCTTATCATCTCTCAAATCTCTGTCATTTGACCTGCTGATGTGATCTTTTACAAGCTGCTCATCTCTTCCCTTGCCATCCCTATCCACATCTTCACGGTACTTCTCCCTACTTCTCTCATCCTTGTGCTTCTCACTCTTTCGTCTTCCATCCTTTACATCGTCCTTCTTCGAAGATGGTTGTCTGTTTTCAACATCTCCTATATCATCTTTATGTTTTACTCCATCAAAAGAACCAGCTCTCTTCCTAACTCTTGCATCCGAGTGATTCTCTAATCCAGGACTATGCAACACATTCTCTGCATTTAAAGTGCAAATGTCACAAACTAACGTATTTAAACAAGTTTCCACAAAATGATTAAAAAAGTTGTAAGCTAATACTCAGTCCACGATATAACGTTACTAGTCAAGATCTAAACCATATAATCTGATCTAGTAAATCACATTTTATCTAATGACGAGGCCATATAGAAATTTAATTAAATAGTATAAAAACCAGCAACAAGAATAGACCATTTTAAAAAGACTATAACATAATACAAAACACAAACAAGATGACTTATCAGGGTACTATTTCTACTGAATTTAAAAACAAATAAGGAGATAAAATAACTCCATACTACATATCTAGTGTGACAATGACTCTGACTCAAGGTCCCCGAGTAGCCATAGAATCAAAATATTAAAATACTCAAATGAAAAAGAAAAAAAAAGAAAAAAAAAATATATATATATATATATATATAACCAAAATAAAATAAATATTAAATATGTCTAATAAAGCCCCAAACAAATCATATGTTCTATATGCAAATGAAACCAGCAGAGTCATCGGCTCTGGCTAACATAACACTCATTAAATAAAATGTGACTGTGTGAGCAGAAGAAATTAATTAATTATCCTGATATGGAAAGTAGGCCAATTTGTATAAGAATTCAATCAATTAAAACTAAAGATCCAAAATTTGCACAAAGTTAAAATACAATCAATGCATGTTGGAACAAAAACCAAAAAGTACTTCTCCAAAAGCAAGTTTAGTCCAATTCCGAACTTTAAACAATTTAGCAAAATCATGCATACTTAATATATACAGCTCAAATTTGATAAACAACCAATATTGTTAAAATGAGCAAACTAACCATTGGTCAAGTAAAATAAAAAAGCAACAACCTTAAAAAAGCTGTGTATAAAGAGAAGCTTCCATGGAGACTTATGAAAGGGAGGGTAGGGTGCAACCCCTTGTTCTTTTTGTGTGTTTGTGTGTATTCAGGATTGAACATCAAAGGTGGTGCTAAAGTAGTTGTGGTTGTAAAGGGAAGGTGTAGGAAAATCAAGAAAGGGGAAAGGACTAAATCAAGAACGTTCCGAATTCCCATGAATCAAGCGAAAATCAATGAATATCATACTTCTCATTCTCACTCTCCAAAACCTTGGCTTGGCTTTACCAGTAAAATAAGACGGGAAGAGGACACCATCTGGGTGCTGAAGATCTCGAATAGGAGAGATGGTTTAGAAGAGACCTTCCCCACGAAAGAACTGGAAAGATTTAAAATAGTATTGTACCAGCAGGGATGAACCTAAAGAGAAAAAGGAGCTTTTCTCTTTGATACCTTTAATTGTCCCTGTAGTCTCGAAGCTTGAAGGAGGAATGTCCCATTGCCATATGTGTGGTGTGCGTCTTTTGATAGTATGAAACTTAAAAAGAAAAGTATACAACCAGATTATAGAATGAAGAAAAAGATGCAAGTATATAGTCCAACCATATAAGTACATGACGGAACCATATCTCCAACTCAACGAAGAACACTACAGAACCAGCATCATATGCAAATCAACCCTTTGAACCTAAAAATGAGACTAAGAGAAGTGTGCATACTAATCAAGTAAAGATATTTAATACTAAAGCAGCCAATGTGCAGATAAATGGATACATAAATTGCACTGTGATGATAAAAACCAACTGATAACTCAATGTCTGACCTGTGTTCCTTTCCACTTGCTTTTCGACACGGCGTTCTTCACTAGCAGCAACCCTGTCACTTCTACCATCTCGACCCTTTCTTTCTTTCTCCCTTTCCCTTTCCCTCTCCCTCTCCCTTTCCCTTTCCCCTCCACCATTCCTACCCTCTTTTCGGCTCGACTCGCGATGCCTTCCCTCACCCTTTCCGCTACTCTTCTGGAGTTCTTCGCCATCGCCCTGCAACACCACACTCTCATCCCTCCTCTTGCTCTTCGAATCCACGGACGGTTTTGACTTTTTGGAAGGAACACCAAGCTCCTCGTCACTTCCCCCATTCCACCTATCAGCAGTTCGAGTTCCCTCGTCGTACCTCTCCTTACGCCGCTTCGAATGACCATGCTCTTCCACTTCCAGATTCTCAGAGCCAT
Source organism: Sicyos edulis (assembly GCA_036507275.1). Classification (NCBI taxonomy): domain Eukaryota; kingdom Viridiplantae; phylum Streptophyta; class Magnoliopsida; order Cucurbitales; family Cucurbitaceae; genus Sicyos; species Sicyos edulis. The sequence goes on from CM071850.1 coordinate 2,810,239, forward strand.
AGAAATCTTTCGTATCCTTCGAATCAAATCTACGCTTCTCACTGGAAACAGGGTCCTTTAATACCCTACTACTCCCACTCTCTTTGCCCTTTCGATCCCTCATACTGGAATCATTTTCCGAGTCCGATGATTCCCTACCATCCTTCAACCCATGTCTAGTAGATTTGTGTCTCGAACCCCTCGGCATACTGAATCACACTGAAAACCCTAATCTCAAAACAAACCCTAAATCCAAGTAAATCAAGAAACAAAGAAACAAACAGAACCCTAAATTTCAAATCTTCCAGCGGTATCCCCCCAAAGCCCGACTACGCAAAATCAAAACCCTAACACAGAAACGCCATTCCCCTCAAATGAAACAACAACGCCCAAATCAGGGAGAACAAGAAATGCGAGAAGGGAAAACACGGACAACGAAAGATAGCAACCCTAGAGGCGAGGGAGGAAATGGGATCGCCGGCCGGAGATAAGGCGACGGCGACGACGACGACGACGACGGCGGTGGCGGCGGCGGCGGAGAAGAGAGGAAAACGGTTTTCTTGGGAGAATCTGGATTTGGGGTTATGTCTGAGAGATCGAGAAAGACGAGACCCGGAGAGGACTAGCGGTTTGCTTGCGGATAATTTGGTCCACGTTCTCACGAAATTACGATCTTGCCACTGCCCACTTCGCCGGTTTAAAACCCATCGCCGGTCGCCGGACCACCGTTGATCTCATTAACCCTTAGCCGTCGATTTCTTTTTTTTCTTTCTAATCGCTTCCTCAATCAAAAATAATAATTCATTACTTATGCTTTTTAAAAAAATAATAATAATAATTCATTACTTATGCTATGCATTATGATATTTATCGTCGAAGTTTATTTTTTGGGCCAACGGTTTTAGGGTTATCCATTTAAGTAGTTACTCAATACTCATTATTGTTGTAAATGTTATTAGTGTTAGAATTTGTTTGAACTCCACCTACCTTTCAAACGCGAAAGTTAGATTATTTTTTTATAAAATTATAAAAAAAAAAAATTTAGTACAAAGGGGGAAGGGGGACCAACAAACTCTACATAGGGCACAACTACTCTCAAATAATATGAGAGTCAAATACCAATTTTCGGGTTCGAACTCGTGACCGTGGAGTTAAAATGGATTAACACATACAAGATAACCAACTACCCACAAACCTTCGGTAATAAATTTATTTACTGATCTTACACACATCTCGTCTATTCTCATGTAAGATATCAATTGATCTTCTAATATTTGAATTTTAATGAAACTTTGATAATTAGATATTATGGATTGAATTCATCCCATTTTAATTAATTATAACATTCTTGACCACTGAGTCGATGATTATGAATCTCTAGTGATTTAATTTGGTTATCTTTAAAAAAAAACTTTTAATTCCTAAATCTTATCGAGTAATGTGAAAATTTGTCTCAAAACTAATCTGTAATGAATACTTGTTTTAGTTTAATTAATTTTGATGATATGAATATCTCAAAATAAATTGGTAGTGAAAGGAATAATGCATCTATTCTATTGATGCTTGAGTATCTCTTTGTTTTTTCAATGTGAAATTGTCTAACATATGCCTTCAACTTTGTCCCCAAGGGGTGACGCTAGAGATGTCTACGGGACAGGGTAGGGAAATGGCTTCCCCGTTCCCAGAAAAATTCCTCTTTTTTTCTCGGATATCGGGGTGGGGATTCCGCGGCGGGGCACTAGGATTGGGTCCTCGCAGAGATTTTTTCAATTTTTCAATTTTTCAATTTTTCTTTTTTTTACATTTTATATATATTTTTTTTTAACAATACTTTTAAATAATTATATTTTCTTAGAAAATATTTATAAATTTCAACTATAATGTTAATTATTAAAGAAAAATACTCGTACGCATAGATAATTTCATCAAAAAATATATTTTTATTTGAAAATGAAAAGGGTAAAGTATACAAAAAAAATTAAAAAAATAATAAATGGAGCACGGATCGGGGACGGGGAATACATTCCACGTCTTCGACCCTGATTAGCCCAGGTGGAATTTTGTCCCCGTTCCCCGCCCTGTTAGAGGCGGGTCCCCACAGGAAAATGGACATCTCTAGGTGATGCAATGGTTAAAGACTTGAGACTCGTATGCATAGATAATTTTATCAACAAATATATTTTTATTTGAAAATGAAAAGGGCAAAGTATAGAAAAAAAAGATATTTAAAAAAATAATAAACGGAGCACAGATCGGGGATTCCCCGTCTCTGTCCTTGATTAGCCCAGGTGGAATTTTTTATCTGCTCCCCGCCCTGTTAGAGGCGGGTCCCCGCGGGGAAAATAGACATCTCTAGGTGATCTAGTGGTTGAAGACTTGAGTTTTGAAGAGGGTATGCTCCCCTCTGTTGATTATATTTTTAATTAATTATGATTTAAATTTATTATTTTATTTATTTATTCTATTTTAAATTCAGTATCTTTTTATCAACCGTATCTTCTCGTCTTTAACCATTAATTAGATCTTGCAATAATGTGATAGTGAATTTTAGGTAGTGGAATTATGCGATTTATTTTTAGGTTGTATCTTGGCTAAAAATTGCTGGAGTAAAAAATCAAATGGACACAATGAATTCAGCAAATTCTCATCTGTATTTTATTTTTCTCTATTTCCAAATACAATTTTCTTTCTTCTTCTGTTAAATTAATTTTCCAACCCCCTCGAGATCTAGGGTTTGAGACTCATCATGACATTACTCATTTGATTTAGAGACGACGTGATTACTCTTATTTTAAAAAAAACATATGTCTTCAACTAACTTTGTTATCCTACGCCAGTATACGAGCAAGTCGAAACACTTATGCAGCATGTTCGACTTCCAAACATAGAATTGCCCATTTAAAAAAATTGTATTGTATTACCTTATAAAAAAAATTTGTATTGTGTATTACATTATGAGGGGAATTTGGGTGCAGCCAGGGCTGCACCCCATCCATGAAGTCACACACACATTTTAATATTTTTTTATTAAAACAAAAAAACAATAAAAGTGGGCTGAGATGTGTAGCATCAAATGTGCCACATATGTTGACTTCATGAGTAGGGTGCAGCCCAGGCTGCACCCAAATTCCCCTATTACATTATACATTTACCATCTTATTTGGTAAAATACTATAGCCACGTGAATAGATAAAAGGCGAGGAAAATTAAGCTGTGCATTTGGCTGAATAAAATGTGATTTTGATCTCTATAGTTTTTTTTTTTAAGTATTTTCATTTCACAGTTTGGACTCGTTGAAACATTTAAATTTTGGGAGATTAAATAAAACTGTGAGCAAACTATATGAATCAAATTTGTAATTTAATTTCTTTTTTTTTATTTTTGGACTAAAATTTAGTCACAATAAAATATAGTGATACTCTCCCAGGTTTATAGACTAAGCTAGGAAAACGAGCAAAAAAGACTAATTTTTATACTATTGTTATTTTTTAGAATTATTTTAACAAGCATTTATGTAGTATACTTATGTTTTTTAGTTCAGAGATTCCAATTTCTAATCGGTTGACTGAGGATATACACGGTTGAATTATCTCATATTGACATATTCTTTTTTAGTTCGACGCAATTAGTTTAGAGTTGAAGATTCAAACCTACAATCTCATGATCGAGGAATGCAATACGAAGACAAAGACAAATTGGCCACGACAGGCACACAAATCACAGAGGCTGCTTCTTATGCTATTTGTTAAAGAGAAGGCTTTCTTATATGTTTTTAAAGAGCACACCAATTCCATTTCATATTTCAAGGAATCACTCTTTTTTTTTTGTAGCTTAATCTTACATAAATACAGTCTGAGGAGGAGACAAGAAAGAAATCAGAAGAGAAGACTTGTGCGCTTCGGAGTTTCGAGCAATCGGGTGTGTTTCGGGTGGGATCAAGAAAAGTTTGCTACAAATGTTTAGAACAGTGTTATGACTAACAGGGAAAATGATAAAGATATCGAATCAAGTCGTCACACTATCGCTAAGCTACTATCGCTGAGCTATCTTTCCACGACATCCAATGGAAAAGATCATAAGCATCCTCCCAACTGCATTGTGTCACAAAAACAAACCAAATAGAAAAATCATGTTGTTTGAAAAGCTCAAATGCTTTGTGTATGTTTGTGCATAGGAAGACTAGAGTTCATTTTTTCTCAAACCATTTTCATTCCCTCTCCATTTCAATTTGTAATTGATTGTGCATACTAACTCATGACATAAGTTTTGTAAATGCAGGTATCATATCGTATCGTCATGAAACCGACTATTTTTCTTACCAGTATGGCCTCTATCTCTCTGTCCGAGACAGGCATACGCTTTGCCTCCCATGGCCATGTTTCGGGGCAGCACTGGCACGTTGGGACACGAAAGCGCATAGTAACCAACATTATCTGTTGAGGAGTTGTAAGCAGAACCTAAAAGAGGAAATTGTAAGTTTCTCAAGGTGGCAAAATAAGTTAAAACTTGGTGTGAGAAAGCATTTGAAAAAATTACAAGTGAACTTTGTATCAAATTTGTGACAATGATCAGAAGGAAAAATAATTTATGGTTGCTTTTTTGACACTATAACTCTGTTATATCCTATTGAAAACTTATCCCTCCTTTTTACTCATCTAGTTATGATTGTTTGCTTAATTACTAAAAAGATCCATTATCTGATCTATCCTATATTGTAATTTCATCTATCAATGAAAGGTTTCTCATCCAAAAAAGATCACAAGAAATTTGGGAGAAACTCGAAAATCATTACCAAACATCACGATTAGAGTTAAAAGCAAAGATAATCTGATCAAAACATTCACACAAGCACTAGCACAATGAATTCAATACAGCAACTTATGTCAGAAAAAACAGCCTAACCAGTACAAAGTATTTTAGTACTTCTTTATCCTTAAACTATTTTTTTTAAACAAGCGTAACTACGTCCGTCCCTAAGTCAAGCACTCGAGAAATCTAATCAGTAGGTGCTGCAAGTGAGTCTCGAATCTAAGACCTTGAAGGGAGAATACCTTCAAAGTCGAGATCTTCAACCACTGTGCCACCCCTTAAGGACTATCCTTTAACTGTTGTTTGAGAAACTGAGCTTATAAGAAAAATGAAAGAATACGAGGCACGTAAAAAAAAGAGCACTAGAAGAACAAGACCAAGATCATAATTACACAAAGATCCAGTTATTGTTGCTCGTAATAGACATTAAACTTCGCTACCTACCAAACCCCATCGCCTAATCTCTCAACCTCTCTAATGATGATTTCCAGTAACATATTGCACAAGTAATGGAAGATTGGATAGTGATCACTTTTAGATCATAAAATCCAAACAATTGGATAGAGAATACTTTGCATAAAGTAAACGGAATCTCACTCAAGTTTTAGATTATGCTTAACCAAGTGTTAGATATGAGCCTCAAAAGTATAAGATTCACATTAACTTTGCACAATTAGTGTCCAACTTGTGCCCATTATGCTAACAAGAATACAAATGGTGTCCAACCACGATTGGAGCATCAATGTGTCGACACTAACACTTTTTTTATAACTGGGAATTGGAGCTTTGCTTCATTATATACTGAGGGAGATCTGCATCCGTCTTAAAGTCTGGACCCAAGAGACAACAAGAGATTTGACATTTAAGCTCACTCGTGTTTTTTTAATTTGAGGCATCAAAGGTAATATATATACTTTGGAAACTCCAAACCTCTAGTAAGAAGGTCGTTCCAAGTCACTAACATACTACTATTATTAAAACTAAAATGTTGTAGAACTAAACATAAGATTAAATTCTTCAACAAAAACAAAAACGTTACTAAGACCAACATAAATTGATAGTTTAAGAACTAAACTTATAATTTATTAGCAACAAAAACCATCATGAAGTGACCTAGTGGTTAAATAAGGTTTTGAGGTACTGAAGGTGATGGGTTCAATCTATAGATATAAAAAAAACAGCAACAAAAATCTTCCACATGAACGAGTAATTAACTCAATTTCAAACCCAATGGATTTATGTTCACAAGAACCCAAAAACGTCGACCCAGATTCTAACCTTGTAGTAATCATCTACATACAAATTAATTTTTTTTATTGGTTTACTTCACATTCAAATGTTATATGATCATACAATCTATCACTTAAAATTATTCAAAAGAATTAATTTCTGACTAGTAAACACCCAAATGTCGTAGTTGACTTGCGCATAAACCAGCTGACATACTCACATTTTTTTAATATATCAATCGTAGTCCAAGTCAGTTTGCTTGCACTTCAACTATTGTGTCATGGGATACATCACCACCGTCGACTATTGTTACAAGATATACCGTTCAACCCAACAATATTTAAACGTCAATGAACGAATTAAACTTATCACATTTTAGTTTTTCAAGACTCTCTCAATTACTATGTCACTTCGATTAGATACTCGCACATATACAAACAAAAAAAATCTAAAACAGACAAAAAAAAGATCATCAATACTTTCGAAACCGAGTGAAATTCTTATCAAAAACTCATCAACAAGATTCTTCCATTGTTAGAAGAAAAAAAAACTGAAGAGTGAAAAAGAAAGATACCTGACCCTAAGAATTTAGGGTTTCTCTCAACATATGCCCTTCAATGCCCATTTTCTTATTTTTCTGACATTTGATATATAAAATAATGTTTATCCATGACTCAACATGAATTACAATCTATTTTTGTTATTTTATTTTTTTATCTTTTAAATTTCAAATTAAATAAATTATAGCTCATATTAAATGACGTGAACATTATTTTATATATATTGTCGTAACATCATGCAAATATTCCACTTTTGTGCTTTACATGACACCTTTTGGTTTTCATCCAAACACGTCTATACCAAAATCAACGACACGTGGCAGGTTTTAATCCGTCTACACGACGTCGTATTACCGAAAGATAAATACCGATTTTTTCACCGACCAGCCGCCGGCCGTTTGTAGATCCCGATTGAGAGAAGAAGAATGTCGAGCAATCTCAGCCGTCTATTCTCGCCGCCGCCGCCAAGTCTCACCGCCGGAACGGCGGTGAGTCGTCTCACTTCCATCTCGTTAGGCCGATTCTTTGGCTCCTCAGCGAATCAGCCACCTTCTCCACCGGAGCGAGGAGTTTCCGGCGAGGGGAAACGAGAGGCTGGAAAAGGAAGCTCGTCGGATCAACGCGAGGCTGCCGGAGATGATCAAGACGGTGAAGATGAAGGAGTTGATCTGAATGAAGCTACTGGTGAGGTCGGTGGACCTAAAGGCCCTGAGCCTACTCGCTACGGTGATTGGGAACGGAACGGTCGGTGCTCCGATTTTTGACGTTTCGAGGTTAGATTCTGAACAAGATCATTGAATGATGTGATTTCTAACTCAATTTCGTGGCCTTTGTTTCTGTAATCGGAGTTCTTGTTTCGTTTTGATTCTAGATAGAACGAAAATTAGAATAATTCTGTTCAGCTTTTCAATAATACTTGATTCTGTTGTCTTCTTGGATTTCGTTTTCTGTTCTATAACCAGGATTTGTCAAATTCTGTCCAAATCTGTATAGCTAGTTAAACAATTTTTTTGAAGAGATTGTAGGAGGGAGATCAGTTTATTAGGATGGTTCGAATCTGGTTGAATTCTTCTTATGATTTTTGACATTTCGAGGTTAGATTCTGAACAAGATCATTGAATGATGTGATTTCTGTTACTCAATTTCGTGGCCTTTGTTTCTGTAATCCGAATTTTTGTTTCAGTTTTCTGTAGATTGATTTCGAGATAGAACGGAAATTAGACTAACTTTATTCAGCTTTTCAATAATTCTTGATTCTGGTTATCTTCTTGCATTTTTACAGCCAGGTTTTGTCAAATTCTGTCCAAATTTGTGTTCATAAGGATTGAAAGTCAGTTTAAACCACTTTTTTTTTAAACAAGAGTAACTAGGCTAGGCCAGACATCGGAGACATTGAATGAGTAATGTCACATATGAGTCTTGAACCTAGGACCTTGAAAGTAGCATACTTTCAAAGCCCAAGTTTTCAACCACTTTTAGATTCATGTTATTTTTTTTATATGTCGGGGCCAGCCTCCCCACACCTTGACTATTGTCACGAATATAACGTGACCCTATAACATGTGGAAACCTTATTATAATTGGATATCAAAGAAATTCTTAGGTAAGCGAATAGCTATTACTATAAATGGAATTCATTACATCTTAGGTTTTCTATGTCCTCTTGATTAAGACCACTCTATGATGTTGTTTGGGTACATGTTATTATAACCACCATTAGGATAACATTGTTTTGTTTGGAGCAGTTTAGGCCAATCCACCGATTATTATAATGGATGGACCAAATGTAGTTAGGTTAACCTTCTTTTTACATAAATAGCCTCAAAGGGTGGCGCAGTGGTTGAAAACTTGAGCTTTGAAAGTATGCTTCCCTCAAGGTTCCAAACTCGAGACTCACATGTGACATTATTCTTTCAATATTTCAAGTATTTGGCCTAGGTACGGGCATGGTTACCTTGTCCCAAAATAAATAGCCCCAAATGGGAATCATATGAATGTTGAAATCTATTTGAAATCTTCTTACCAATTCAACTTCTTACCAATTCAACTTCACACAGATTTGTTTGAGGTTTCATTTTAATTCTGAACTTCATTACAATGTGGATATGGATATTCTGAACGAAAATTTGCTTATTTTAACTGTGTATTCTCACTATTCAGTGTAGTAGTTCATTTTAGTTTTTTTAGGGCTGCATTATAGAGAACTAAAAAAAATGGTAGGTTTCAATAATACTCCTAAAATTTAAGAACTTTCAAACATTCCCCTTATCTTCTTTTCAGAACGTTTTGTTTCAATAATAACTTAAAAAGTTTCAAATATTTTTTTTTTTTTAAATGTTCAATAATGGCTTGGCCTTTTGCAGCACAGGAAAAGGCATTGTAAAATGGGAATTTGTCTGCTTTGGTTGGTTTTGAGATAGGAGCAAGTTGTAAGATGGAAAATGACTACCAGATAGCTGAGTTGAGACTTAAGTGCTTGGTTGGGTTTTTTTTTTCCAGAATAGTAGCAACAATAATAGAACCATTTGTTTGTATTTGGTAGTAATTTTAACCACTCACTTAACTACTATATTAATACCCATATCTAAATATTTCGTTTTAAAAATAATTTTAACTCTACTCGTTGACGTTTTAGCTTGATTGATAGGTTGATGGGTTGATGGGTTGCAATTCAATTTAACTTTCAAGGATTTGATTTTGAAATGAATTATTTTATGAAAGTTTATGAAATAATAGTAATAATTTTAGTTCACAAAAAGTCTTATATTTATTTTCTAAACATAAAAAGTTTCATGAAACATACTCTAAAATTATAAATAATAATAAAAAAAAAAATTAAATTACAAATAAAAGCTAGTAATAAATTAACAATAAATACTAAAATTTAATTTTATTACAATTATAAAGATTAAAATTAAATATTTAAAAGTAAAATAATCAAAATAAAAAAAAATAGACTAAAATGATACTTTAGTTATTTTGTTTTTCTAAGTTGTTAATATTTAAAAAAATATAAAACAAACCATTTTAAAACAAAATTTAATAAAATTAGGTAACTTTCACTTTTCTTTTTTTTTGAGCATAGGTAACTTTCACTTTTGCTTTTATCTCTTTGTTAGGAAAAGTAATTATTATTATTTTTTTAGTAATACCACCACGCTCTATCATTTTCTATTTCTTTATTTTTCTAGAAGAATGCAATTTTACAAGTTTTATATGAAAATTTTAGGTAATAATACATCTTTATAACGGTTCATTCAATGATAAATTTAGTCCAAATTTTTAAATTGATTATGTTTTACTTAATTCACGCTACTAATATGATCCGTAACACAATTTTTAGTTTATTGATGATTTGGTAGTATATATATATATAATGCATTAGTGAATGTTATCTAATCTTTTCCTTTGATTCTATATTCTCCAAGGTAAAAATTAACTAATGCGTAGTTGTTGTCTAGTGAGGTCTTGAAAATTTTAAATTTATGGTAGTCATCTACTTAAAAATTAATTTTGTTTACTGATTTTTTTACTATCGAAATGTTGTAAGATCAAACGGTATGTCTAGTGACATAAATCGAGATAGGCGCAAGTAAGCTCAAATATTTTTTTAAAAAAAATAACTTGAGACTTAATTATTATGTTAGAGGTGATTGACTTCGATGCATGGTAATCACCTACTAATAAATTAATTTATTTCAGATTTTTTTAACATCTAAATGTGATAGAATTATACAACTTATTATGTATGGGTTGAAATATACATAATTTAACTTGAATAGTCACGAATATTTTTTAAAAAAATCACATGGGGTACTTTCTAACAAACAAGAATATTAGCATAATCTCCCACCACTATAAAGTAATTAGTTTTGGACTATGAACAATTAGATGTAGTTTTCAATATATTCCAACTTAAAAGTTTTTTTTTATTTTTTAATCGAATGAGTTGGTGGAGCAAAATTATTCTTTGAAATATAATTGTCATCCTTGATTAATTAATATAACTAACTTTGAAGTTTTAATATGAACTGCTTTTGAGGTTTGTGGAAAGTAAGAGAATGTGGATCTAGATATTTTAGAGTAAAGTTCTAAGATAAAATAAATTTTGCAATCTAAGAAAACTAGGATAAAATAATCTATGTAAAAAAAAACCCATCAAAGTACATGGATATTAATTCGTTGATTCCTTCAGTAAAGATGAAGTTTATTCCTCCAAATTTTAAATTACTTTTATTTGAGATATGATGATACAGAAATTCTATTGTGATAAAACTTTATATAAAACTATAGATTTTAATCTCATGATTAAAAAAGATTTTGTATGTTTGTCTCAAAAAAAAAAAAAAAAAGATTTTGTATGTGATTGGTTTAAATTTGGTCCTCCAATAATTTCACCAATAATTTAAAAAGTTATGCATAAAGTAATTTGGTCGTCTCGTAATTTAAAAGGCTTGCATAAAGTAATTTGGTAATATCTTTTATATATTCTCTAAATATTTAGTCATTCTTACTTTATAGAAAAAAAAACAAACAAACAAACTTGAAATCAACCAATGGAATAAATTAATGGCGTGATAGTTTCATTGTTTGGTTGTAAACCAGTTCAAGACCAATGTCACAAGTTGAATCTCGATAATCGATACTTGTCCTCCTTCGTGTACTCAAAAAAAAAAATTTGAAATCAACCATATTAATTTTCATTTGAGAAAAATATTTGGAAATGATGATTTAAATTCATTTTAACATATTTTAGATGCATTAGATGTTAGCTTTATTTATATATATTTGGGAGATATAATAAAGGATTATAATTGAGTAAGTATAAATTTTCGAAACGAAAAAATGATTACACTAAAATAAAAAAGGACAAACCATAGACCTAAAATGCCAATATATCAATGTTTCAAAAAGAAAAGAAAAAAGGCTTTTGCATGGATATTACAAAATGACTAAAATATTCTATGAATAGTATAATAATAAAAATATTTGTATATATAACAAAAAATGTAAATTAATTGACTATGGTATATTCTATCAATAGAGACCGATAGAATCAATTAATAATAAATAAAATAAATTGATAGACTTCCATTAAATTCTATCAAATTCATAAACTCCATCAAAATATAGATTTTATCAAAATCTTCCATAAAAAAGGTAAATAGAGATTTTTAAAAAAATAAGAAAAATTTGCTATAAACTAATTATTTTTAAAAAATTGCTATAATTATAAATTGTGGTTAATCAATTTAAATTCCCAAGAAAAAATGGCAATATATCAATAAATTTATTTTGCATAGCATTATTTCAAGCACTTTAGGTTTTTTTTATTATTATTTTTTCTAAGTTCGGTAACACAGTGTGAGGCTGTTTGTTTGGCATATTTGGTTTGACTATTATTTATATTGATAAATTTATTTGAATTATTAATATTTAATTGTTGTGAAAAGAGAAGGGAAATAAAGATAGTTTTTAGGATTTAAATAACTTTTTTCCCCTTAAAGAGCTACACGATGTTTTTTTTTTTCTTTTGAATCATACACGATGTTAATTTAATAAGAAGAATGTAACATCTTAATTAATGAATTAATTAAAGGCTTAAAATTTATGTATGAACTGAATATTTCTTTAACAAACAAATAAGAAGCATTCCACAAGGTGGAAATCTTTTAGAATATTTGCTTTAAAAAAGAATATATGTATGTCTTTGTCGTTTTAAAAAAACATAATAATCATCATCATCCGTTAATTGAGACTTCAAAAAAAAAAAAAAGGCATCCATTAATTGATGATACTATAGTTTAATAGTTTGCTTTGTCTTGTTTTTGTTCTTTCCAAATGGGCCACATATTTGTAATATTATTCTGCTGGTGTGAAATTGATCTGCACTAATAAAAAGTGAGAATATAATATTATATTCCTCTCAAATTTTGGTTGTTTTGGAAATCCATAACTTTGATGAGGAAATTTGAAACGGTTGATTTGGATTGTGCTAAATTTGTGGAGGAAATCCACTGAATTGATGAGAAATTAGTTTGGGTAATTAACAGACTGGTCAATGACGCAATGATTTTGTTATTTGATTGTAAATGTATAGGTTCGATCTGATGAATCTATTTGTCCCCTTCCCTCACTATGTACTAAAAAAAAGACAATTTAATTTAAGGCAAGGGCTATTAATATGGAGGAAATCAATAAGGGTGTTTGCGAAATCGTGAACACACAATAATAAAAATAATAAGAAAATGAGAATGATGACGTGGTAGCTTGGATTTCGCTAAAGCGAAATCTCTATTCAGATTAAGCGAAATGTGTGTGATTTCCCAAAGATGTGCAAGTATACACAGTTTTATTGTAGCAAGTTTTAAAGTAAGTCAAAGTCATCTCCACATGGATTAGTGTTTAACAACATGCTTAAGCGAAAATTAGAGAGTTATGGTAACACAGGTAATATTGTTGTGATGAAAATAAAACTAAGTTGCTGGAATAAGTTCGCTAAAGCGAACAAAATGCGAATCTCAATTGACAAAATACTTAAAATGCAACGAATGATAAACTAACTTTATTCAAATTAAAGACATCGGAAGGAGGTTAAGACTTTTCAGAGAGTTTCGCTATTGGCTAAGAAGCAAACATCTAACGGCTTTCTCTTTGGCTCTCTCAAGCTCTCTAAGTTGGCTCTCTCGAGCTCCTAGTTTGGTTCTCTCAAACTCAAACAACAAATAACTAAGCGATCAGCACTAGGCGAACCTTATCTCTAAGTGTTCTTTTCAAATGCAAGTAAACTTAGCAAAGCCTAATATTATGACATGCAAGGTTGCTCTATTCCCTTTCTCTCGAAAGCAAAATAAAGTTTATACAAATAGTTAGCTAGACAAAATGTATTTCAACACAACATGCATAACTAATTGACATCTTGCTCCCACTTCGCTTAAGCGAAATACTCATACTTAGTCTATTTCCTTCCGACTAAAACTTAGCTAAACATAATGATAAATAGATGCAACGAAAAGTAAAAAGAAAAGTTCATCTTCAATTAAATAAGGAAATAACAACGTATGCTCATAAAACAAGGTGAAAGCGAAAATACTAAAATGAAAGTAAAGAGAAACAAAGTTAAGATTGAAAAGAGAAGCAAACTATAAAAATGACAATGATTTTGGTCTGAAGTAAACTTGACGATGATCTCTCCAACAAAATGGATGTTGCCTTTTACAATGCCAAAAGGTTGCTATTTATATTGCTTCAGACAAGGCTCTACTCCACGATCTCATGCGCATTTCCTTGGCTCCACGATCCCACGTGCAACAGTTGAGATTGAAAGGCTTTTCTCAGATTTTTTACACGTCTTCCACTTTAGCTATTTTTCCGAGAACCCATCTCGCTAGATTCAGTTTGCTTAAGCGAAACTTTTAGCAACTGCACTTAGCTCCCTAAAGCTTCTCTCGTTGGATTTGTGTTCGCTTAACCCAAATATTTAGCAACCACACTTAGCTCCAAAAAGCTTCCAACACTTCTGCATTTCGCTCCTTTGGTATGCTAGAGCAAAAACAAAATATTAGATTTATAAAGATGAAACTTAAAGATGTACACATTCATGTACTTTTGCTGAAGCAAACCTCTAAAATGTTATCCTAAACAGAAAACTATATGATTTTGTAATTCGCTCAAATAATTAAGCCAAGCGAACAGACTTAGCGAATTCTTGCTATGATGTAGCGAAAGTTCTAGCGAACAGTTATTAAACTTAGCCATTAACTCTCAATTCTTGAGAGTTATCAAAGGGTTCGTCTAAATATAGTGAAATAGGTTCGATTGATGTACTCAATTTGAATGAAAATGTTGATCAAAGAGGGATAAAAAGAAAGAAGCTTATTGGCAAATATGATGACACTAATCACCAAAGAGGAAATACTCTCTTAGTGATGGTCAGGTGTTACACTCGATGGTGCCTCCACTCCTCTACGGTTTTGGAGCTTTATTTTCTCTCTTTGGTGGGTTTGTGGACGTCAGTAAGTTTTATGTCAATAAAATTAACCCCCAAAGATACAAAAATGCTCAACCTATATAGTGTTGTAATCTTTTCGTTGGTCTCTTACAATGTGGGTTCTTCCATTCCCATTCGTAAGAAGACTATTTCTCAAGGTGTGGTTCACCCTGAATATTTTTTTTAGGTTAAAATACCATTTTGGTCCCTCGACTTTCATCTTTATTCCATTTTGGTCCCTCGACTTTTGAATGTCCAATTTTAGTCCCTCAACTATGATTTTTGTTCCGTTTTGGTTCCTATACTTTCAAATGTCTCATTTTAGTCCCTCAATTTTGATATTTGTTTCATTTTAGTCCCTCCAACTTTGATTTGTGTTCCATTTTAGTCTCTCAACTTTGTTTTATGTTCCATTTTAGTCCCCCATTAACTTTTTTGTAAAAAAAAAAAAACTTTTCTCCTCAACTCTCCTCTCTCTATCTTTTTTCTTCTCTTTCCCTCCCGGTTTATTACTGGAAAAACAGAGGAAAAATCAAAATTCATCTTCTCAAAGCATCTTCATCTTCATCCTTTTTGAAATTCCCATCTCTAAAACCACGTATCTCACTAAACTCAAACTTTAATCATAGAGAGAAGGGCTTTAATTTCACTCCCGTGAACTCATAAACACCATAAGAATTTAGCAGATATTCGAATCAAAATAAAATTATATAAATTTAGTGAGATACAGGGGTTTTAGAGATGGGAATTTTAGAAACTTTAGGATGAAAATGAATATTAGGCTTTGGGAAGATGAGGTTTTTTTCCAGTAATGAACATGGAGGAAAGGAGAAAATAATGAGATTGAGAGAGGAGAGTCGAAGAGAAAAGTTTTTTTTTTTTATAAAAAAAAAGTTAATGAGGGACTAAAATGGAACACAAATCAAAGTCGATAGACTAAAATTGGACATTTGAAAGTCTAGGGACTAAAACGGAACAAAAACCATAGTTGAGGGACTAAAATTGGACATTTGAAAGTCGAGGGACTAAAATGGAACAAAGATGAAAGTCGATAGACCAAAATGGTATTTTAACTTTTTTTTATTTATGACTCATTTATTCTTAGTCGATACTAATTCAACTTGTGGACTAGAACTATAATAGTTAAAGGGTTATGTAATCTCTTATTTATGTTTTAAATTTGTTGCGATTATATTTGTATGTTTTACCATTATCTTTAACGAAGGTTCTTGATTTAAAAAAAAAAAAAAAAAACAGTGAGATATTTGTATTATAATTTTATTTATTTATTTATTTTATTTTGAGATGTCGTGTTAATTATCGCCATCATCTGTTTGTTTTATTAATAACCTATAACTTCTTTGATGTAGGATGGATCTTGACGCCATCATTATTTATTTACCATGTGAAATCAATGGTTGTACTTTGTTTATTATTTTTTTTTTTGAAAAAAAGAAAAGAAAAAGTCACTGAAGAAAAAATAAACATTACAAATAATAAAGTTAAGAAATTGATTGGATACTAAAGCAATAGCATATTAATTTATTTGGTTGATTATATTATAATTTAATCGTAAGTTTGATCATGAAAAGTATGAATCTATAAAATAAAAAAAACAATTCTAGCAAATAGAATTATCTAACTTAGAGCCGGTAAGACGTCCAAGGTCATAGAGTGAGAATTGATTAACGCCAAATCAGATAACCAATCGCGTCATTGGCTCATTCAATACATATATTATAGATTTATGAACTATTATCGGTCTTGAACATAAAAATACGAGAATAACATAATTTGACAATCCAACCCAATCCAATCTGAAGAGTATATAAATAGGGTTGAGTTTGATTGCTTTAATACATAGGAATTGGACGAACTAACGAATTGACCAATATGAAATTTTGAGTTAATTCAGAAATTCATTATAACTCAACCTAATTAATACCATGTACACCTTATTGAAAAAAAATGATATTTGGCTCTCCCCTTATTTTGACACAGTGATTTCATTGTGTTTGGTTATAAACCAGTTCAACAACCAACATCAAAGGTTGGATCATGAAAATTGTTATAGTGGGTATCTATCTTATATTACAAAGGTTCATTTTCTAATCCATAAATTAAAAAAAAAAAAAAAAAAAAATCGTTAAAAAAACCTTTTCCCATAAGAAAGAAAAAAAGAAAAGAAAAAGAAGCATCACACAGAATGATAATGACATGAAGGTCTCAATCACAAAGAACTTCAATTTGTGAATGTGGGGCGTCCTCATTGGGTCGTATTACACACACTTTGAGCGCTCAGCTAATCGCAATTTCATAATTTCCCTTTAATTTCCCATTCTCTCTCTCTCTATATATTGCCCCAAATCGCCATTTCTCTCAAGCTTTCAACGACAATCCAAAACCAGAGCATAACACAGAAAGAGATTTGAGCGATTTTGTGTGCGATATACTTTTTTTCGGCCTCCCGTTTTTGCTTGTTCGTTTCTTTCCCGGAAATCGAAAGTCCCCATTTCCTGAAATTAAAGCCTGGTAATCTCTTTCTCTTTGATTGTTCTTGCTCTGTAATCCATGATTTTGCTCTGGGTTTGGGTTTATTGTTGCTTAAATTTGTTTTCTCCCTTTTTATGTTTCTGGGTTCTTCTGTTTTTGTGTTGTCTGTTTGTTTTTTTTTTTGTGATTTTTATTTTTCTGATTGTGGAGACATCTGGGTTTTTTTCCTCTTTTTGCATTTTTCTTTTTTAATGTTCATGGTGTTTTTTTTCCTGTTCTTAGCTTCTTGGAGGAACTGGAATTAAACTCTGGTAACCGCCTACGTAATAATTAATTTGTTACCGGTTTTTTGGTGATTTTGCTCAAAAGCTATGATGGTTTCAGTCCATGGTAACTACTATGTAAGAATTAATTTCATACGATTTTTTTTTTAAATATTTTGTTTGAAAATCGGGAAATGAGAGCTTCACTCCCTATATTTGAGACAACCATGTCCATCTATAGGCCAAGTACCGAGAGACATGAAGGAATTGAGATACGAGAGATGTCTATAAATTAATGTCAAATGTAAGTCTCGAACTTTGAAGGGCAAACACCTTCGGAGTCCAAGCCTTTTGATCGCAGCCGTCATCTAAGAAGCACGGACATGGACACGAGTTACAGACACGGACACATACACACACCATTATTTAAAAATGCAAGGGATACGTCGATGACATATTATTTTTTTATAATATACTATTAAAAGATGAAATCTATTTTATTTTAGTTTTTATCTCATTTTCCTTCCCTCCATTTTATTTTCTCTCTTTCTTTCCCTTTTTCATTTTAGTTCATCTATCTTCGATAGACATCATTGTTGACGACCTCCACCAATGCTATCCATTGTTGTGTCATACGCCATTGGAATCAAATAAGTCTTAATTGAGGTGTCTATTGTGTGTTCGAAATTGAAAATATTAATAATAAAAGAGGACATAGAGTTTTGAGTGTCGGACACGTGTCCGACGAATATCCAAAAGTATGGTGTCAGACACGAGTATGACACACATACGTTGTCAAAATAGAAGCGTCCGTGCTTCCTAGGGGGCTAGTGTTTCGTTTTATGGGGCGGTCATACTTAGACTTTCTAATGTTTTGATTTTCATCCTCATTTCCCTTCAATTTTTTGGACTACAAATGGAAGTTTCGGGCTATAGAATGATTACGGAACTTCAACTGAAATTCTCATTCAACATTTTGGAACTACGGTTTTTCGTTCCTTTTTAATCATTGAGCCATGTTGTTTTTTTGGGTGATAGTTTAAGTTCATATTAGATTCTATAGATCTCTTTTGTGGTGAATCCCTTTTGTAATTATTTTATAGTTTTTATTTTTTGTATGCCCTTGTTTTCTTTCTTTTTTTGTCTTTCTCTATGATTGCTTGTTTTTTTATTAAAGAAAACAAGTAAACTTTGGACAATAGTGTAAGAATAAGATAACTTTGGTAATATTGTTCTGTTTCTATATAAGTGTTGGAAAAATATGTTTATCGCATTATCTAGTTTCCTAATGTGCTGGGTTCGATTTGCTTTACATACTTGGTTATTTCCAACTTTAAATCAGAATGAAGCTATTAAAGGTTTATGGAGAATCAAATTTTCTTATGATATGATTTATTAATACGGAATTAATGTTGGGTGACTTGAACCAATGACCAGTATGTTATTATTATTTTTTCCATTCAGAGAAGATTCAATCGAAGTTGCCTTTAATAACAATAGGTTGATTTTTATAAATTGTAATCCTGTTTTGGTTTTGGTTTATTATCAGTCTGGTATATTTTCTCATTCTCTCGGCCTACTATTTGATCAATCTTGTTCTACATTTTGATTTTATTGTAACTTCTAACTCTGTTGTTATAGTATAGTGCTTTTGTAGAATTTTTAAATATGTGACGATGATTATGGCCTGAATTAACTTGGTTTACACCAAGATGTAAATGCTAGAAACTGATGCAGTTTGTGTCACATCATTAGAAAGAAATTCGTATATCGTCTCTTTCTCATGGATAAATTTGAATCTATAGAGACTGGAGCTCGAGAAGAAAACGATCGTTTATGGAGGTCGGCGCAGGAAGAGATTTGGGATGCCAGAAGACTATAGATGGGAAGGCGAGTAATGGGGATCTTCCAAAGAAGGAGATCCCTTCTTGTTGCTTAAAGGCCAAGGCTTCAGCCCCTGAGCTCGAGGCCAAGTGCCATTCCACTGTTGTTTCTGGGTGGTTCTCAGAACATCAGTCTGCTTCTGGTAATTAATTGTGCTTTGTTTCCTGCTTGATTTAATCTTGATTCTATCGTTCATGTGCTCTAATGAGATTCTTCATTGACATATTTTTGTATCTGTATCTTCCAAATTCAGACAAGGGAAACAAAATGGTCTATTTCAACAATCCCATGTGGCCCGGTAGCCTTCTCAACTTTTTACTTTATCTTTTGATAGCTTATGTTATTACTTGAATTATTAAAATTATCCCAGCCTATCATTTTTTGGAACTCTACAACCTTTTGTAACTTTTCATCCTATCAATGAAAGTTTTCTGTTTCCTATAGAAAAATGTAAATTAGGGTAAAAATTATATTCACAACTTTCATACTTTTTTCTGATTTGGTTCTTAAACCTTTTGACATTCTACTTTGGCCTTTGAACTTTGCGTGAAAACTATTTTGGTCATTTCTGTAATTTTATGCAAAACATGTGAGGAAATATGTGTTACACGTCTTTTTTCATTTATATGATAAGATGTAGCTGGTGAGAAAGTATTTGAAGCTACATGTGCCAAGCCAAGTTTGTCTACAAAATGAGAATTTCTATTCGATAGTTTATGAAAATTAACAACAGACTATTTTTTATGCAAATCTTAAGGATTGGTATAGAATATTCAAATGGTTAGGTACTTAAATAAAACAAAATTAAAGTTTGAAAGTTTAGAAGCCAAATTTAAAGTTTATTCATGCTTGAATTTTCTAACCGAAAGTTAGTTAATATGAGTTTTGCAAAGCATGACAATTATGGCATTTATATTTCTGTTTGTTTTTAGGAGAAGCACACTCCCTGCAAGTAGAGTCTATATTATTTAAAGAGAAGTCAGAGTACCAAGAAGTGGTTGTTTTCCAGGTATATTTTCTTTTGCTTATCATTCCTTATCGGCGTCATCGCATAAGATTATGCGACTTCTCAAAAGAAATATATAGTACAGCTAGCTGATTCCGTGATTTTTTAATGACAGTCCACTTCATATGGGAAAGTGCTTGTTCTAGATGGTATTGTCCAGTTAACTGAGAAAGATGAGTGTGCCTACCAGGAGATGATAACTCATCTGCCCCTCTGTTCAATTCCATCTCCCAAAACGGTAATTTCATATATTCAAACCATGGTGTTTTCGTCTTTACACTTGTAGTCTTTCGTTTTCTCATGCCACCTCAAACCAGTATGAGGAATGATGGAATGATTTCTTTGTTGTGAAAAGTTTTGATTTGATAAGTAAATAATGCTGACCATTGACAATTATTCTAATTATTAGGAAAAAGGAAACACAGTTTTGGCACATAAACCATTATTGGGTTACAACTCCACTTGAGCATTTTAAAATTAGTAATTAAAAATGGGGTTATCTTACTAGGAGTTGGTAACTCCACTTTTGGCATCTGATTTGTCCCAATCTTGACTTGCTTGAGTTGATCCCTAATAGTTATACCAGTGTGAGACTTATATAATTATATTCCATAAAAGTGTGAAACGGTAATTACACTTGATATAGGATTAGCTATTCAGTTTGAACTGTTTTGATAATTTTTGTTCTTCTATTGGTTCTTAATTTTTATCATGGGTTTGCATTAGATAGTTCACTTGACAAGTATGTGGGTTTTTGTTTCTGTTTTAAAATGATTTTACACTATGACTATATCTTTGTGTTTAGCAGTATGGATTTCTGTAATGAATTTTCTTTCTTGTCAAATCGAAAGCGAAGGGAAATATAAACAGATGAGAAAATGCTGCAGGTTCTTGTTGTTGGTGGCGGTGATGGTGGAGTTCTTCGTGAAATCTCTCGCCACAGCTCTGTAGAACAGATAGATATATGTGAAATAGATAAGATGGTCATTGATGTATGATATGCAACTTTTTTCTTGATCACTTTTGTTATAAACTGCCACTACGTTTTTCTCTCAAGCTAACAACCTTGTTGCTTGCTTTCTTCACCTATAGGTATCTAAGAAGTTTTTCCCTGAGTTAGCTAGAGGATTCGAGGATCCCCGTGTTCACCTTCACGTTGGTGATGGTACGCCCTAATGTGGTCATCTTTTGTTTTATTTATTTTTTCTCTTTTTCCATGATCAAATAATTGGATCAACATTGAGATTATTATGCTACACACGGCCATTGGTATCGCTAAATGTTGTGATTTTATATAGCTGTTGAATTCCTAAAGCGTGCACCGGAAGGGAAATACGATGCAATCATTGTTGATTCCTCAGACCCTGTTGGTATGTTTGTACTTTATTTGATATGGAATTTACAACTCATTTCTAATAAGTGCATGTCATTTGTATGCTTGCAAAAGTTGGAGGGGTGCTGATGTCGATGGTTTGAGGTTGCATTTCAGTATATTATTCAATACGAAAAACTAGAGTAATGAAGGCAGAGGTTGTAGTACAGAGTGGTCTTAAAACAATATTATTTCATGAGATAGATGGATGTAGGCTTTGTAGGGATTAACCGTGCCTTATTCTCTAATTTCCATGCACTTGTAGCTAGACGGGCATGATTACCCTTGTTTCAAAAAAAAATATGGATTTTTTAGCCAAATCAGACTTAGCCTTGCAGTAATTGACCTTTATTATTAACTTAGAGGTCGCATGTTCGAATCTCTCAACTCCCTATCGTTAATATTGTACTAAAAGGTTTTTGAAATATGGTACTCACTTCTCTATTAATCTATGTGCTCTAGTTTATGTCAATCTAACCAGTCCTAAGGGGTGGCACAATGGTTGAAAACTTGGGCTTTGAAGGTGTGCTCTCATCGAGGCCTCAGGTTCGAAACTCACCTGAAACATTAATTTGTAGACACTTTCTGTATCTCCATTACTTCGATGTCTTCCGGTGTCTGACCTAGGGACGGGTGTGGTTACACCGGTATAGTAGAGCAAAGCTCCGATTTCTCGGTTAAAAAAAAGTTTATGTCAATCCAACCGTTACAAAGTTACTTTCCTGCTATTTTAGGTCCTGCTCAGGAGCTAGTTGAGAAGCCCTTCTTTGAGACGATGGCAAAAGCATTGAAACCTGGTGGTGTTATCTGTAACATGGCAGAAAGTATGTGGCTGCATACACATCTTATTCAAGATATGATCTCTATTTGCCGTGAAGTTTTCAAAGGATCTGTTCACTA
Organism: Sicyos edulis; assembly: GCA_036507275.1. NCBI lineage: Eukaryota > Viridiplantae > Streptophyta > Magnoliopsida > Cucurbitales > Cucurbitaceae > Sicyos > Sicyos edulis. The sequence goes on from CM071850.1 coordinate 2,832,725, forward strand.
TGCATGGGGGAGTGTTCCTACTTATCCAAGGTCACAACTTGTCGAACCACTTGTTTTAAACTTGCTGCTTTATGATACTGCTTCTTTTCAATTTATTCTTTTTGGTTGGTTATAAATAATTTTCCTGAGGGGAGGGCATATCCTAATTTTTCCGTCAGTATAGTTGATTGAAAAGTATGTGAAAGTTGGCGTGGTGTTTGAGCCTCCTTTTAAGGATGGGTTAAGTTGAGTTATAATGACTCAAACCGTGTTCGGGCCATCAATTATAATAATTGGTGGGCTAGTCCATAACCCAATTATAATAATCCTCTAGCCCTATTATAATAACTCATGTTATAATAAAACTCAATAATGATATGTTATAGCGTGGTTATCTCAGGTATAGTGGAGCGAAGCTACAAACATTTCAATTTCTAAAAAAAAAGAGTTGATGTTATAGTACATTTGCACCCCAAATACTGATTTTAATAACCCATAATATAATAATCTGCACCTTATTGTAAATCCCTCCTTTTATAATAACCCACAACCATTTATAATAACTCAACCATCACTCACTCCAAACACATCTTTAAAGTTTATTGGCAACTCTAAAAGGATTCATTTTGATATTGCCATTTTCAGACGGCTATTGCTCTTTCTCAACTTTGGCTTTTGTATTCTTCAGTGGTGTGATAGGTTTTTTGCTATGCTCAACTGAAGGGCCACCTGTTGATTTTAAAAATCCTATTAATCCTATTGAGAAATTAGAAGGTGCAGTCAAGCATAAAAGAGATCTCAAATTCTACAATTCAGAGGTACATTTCTTTCTTTCTCTCTTTCTTTCTTTTTAATATCAGAGAGGGGCATTTATGCTTTGCTCTACTGCCTGCTGTCACTTGTAGCATGTAATATGTGGATAAATTCAAGCATTAGAAATCAATCTTACATTTCAAATGTACATAAATTTCCTTTAAAAAGGAACAGAGATGCAAGTTCCTTCAATAAGCCAACAAGAGCATAGTTTGGTTCAAAACTCACCTGTGACATTACTCCTTCGATGTTTCTGGTGCTTGGCCTAGGGACGAGTGTAGTTACCCTTCTTTCAGGAAAAAAAAAACAAGAACATAGTTCTAGTGATATGATGTTAATGTATAACCAAGTAATCAAGAGGTTGCAAATTCAAATCTTCCTATCCCAAATTTTGTTGAATATAAAAATGATATAAACTGTCGTTGAAAATGAGCTACAGATTATATACTTAGACCGTGCTAGCTTTAAAAGTTCTATTTAACTTCCTAAAGGCTACATCCCTTCATATCCAATTTGCCAGTGAATATCAAAAACATTTTTGTTTGACAGATGCACTCAGCCGCTTTTGCCTTGCCATCGTTCCTGAGGAGGGAGGTGAAGGCACTCGTTGATTCTCCGAACCCAGCGAAAAACTGATTATGGTATAGGAAGCGACATTTGGGTCCAGCCATTTCCTGTTGTGTATTATTCACATGTACTGAAACTAATTGAATACGGTGGTGTGTGGATTCTTGAAATATTTATAGTACTTGGCAGTGTTGAGGAAGGCAGAAACTCTAATTTTGTGGCCTTTTTATAACCTATCATGGTAATAGCTAATATTTTGTGATATTATAAAACTTGTTGATGACATTTCATTGCTGAGTTTCTTGTTGTTGATGAGTGATTTGAAACAATGCTTTTAAAATAGAATCTCTCTGGAATTTGGTGAATGTATGATGTTGTGAGCCCCAATCAAGATTCAAACTTAACTTGAATGTGTCCACTTTTGCAATAGTGGCTGATCAAATTTATGTAAACTTTGATTAGTCTAATTATCATCCTAGACAACATTTTGTTACGTCTTATTATACAACTAAAATTGAATATTATTTAAATGTCTTTAATTTTGAAATGTATGAACTATGAATTAAATAGAAATTTCACTAAAAAATGAGGAACTAAAAAACAAGATTTTCCTTTTATTGTTGACCATTAAGTGTACATAGACTAATTCGTTATAAACGAAATTTCTGTTTACATGATAACTTTTTCTTAAATAGGGGAAGAAAAGTTTCTAGTTTTTGAAATTGTTGGTGGAACTACAGATGCAAGAGATTCCAAGCATCTTGGGTTCAAAATTATTGAGAAGCACTTAAAATATAATACCTTTGAAGTATCCTGAGTTTTGGCTTTGGGATGTGGTATCACACCCCAGATGTACTAGAGTTCATTAAAAGTCAATACAGGCACCCGAATAGGCCCCGATTGGCCGATTATCCAAAAAAAAAACTGCAGGTCCAAGATATCCTACCTTTTGGAGAACTGAACTTCATCTATTTTGATTGCCCCAAAGGGTTTCCAGACCAAAAACAAAAGTAGCAGAACATTTGCAGGGTGAATAGAAGATAAACAGTTGACCAAGATCTTACTGAAATACAAAGCCTACTAATGATCTTCTAAAAGAAAAATTAATTAATCATACTGACAACAGCATCAACCTACAATATACAGAACAGACCATTATACAGTTATACACATTGACAAATCTTGTCTGATAAACTCATAACGAACTCACCATGGCAGAAACATTCTCTCAAAACTATGAAATATAAGAACCAATACATAGAATACACATCATTTTAGTATACAAGGACTACCTTTGTACTATAAACTATTTTCAGAGGTAAAATCAGGCTCTGCTGGTTTCTGAAGCAACATGGGTGGTATTCTCTCCGAAATCCTGGCCTTATGTGAGCTTGTGCGTCGAATCGTTCCAAGGATGTTAGCTGCAAATCTAGATGCATAGATGGTGGCACCTAAACTAGGAGAACTCCCACCTGTTTTGGCCAATGCATCTTTTAACCTGTTCTCCTCTTCCAAGAGCACCTGTTCGAGCTTCTTTCTTCTGTATCGACGCCACGCTGCTTGTATAAAGCATGCTGCCCATGTCCTCCATTGCTGCGAATAGAACCTGAAAGTGTGCCGCAGCTGCTTGCTGTGAAGCCTTCGGAACTGTGAGGCTACGGACTTTAAGTCATCTGCCTTCAAAGCAAATGCTTCAACTTCTGAAAGAGTTCGAACGGTTCTCGTCGAAATTGGTAGATTGGATGAGGAATGTGGATCCAGAGCCCATGTCAGTAACTCTTCTCCACAGAAATCACCCGCCTTGAGGTGTTCAGAATTAAAGAAACCAGTTCTTCCACCATTTGTAGTTACAGACAATAACTTGCCTCGCATAATGAAGATCATCTCGTCCACCGGATCTCCTTCCCTAACGATGTAACTTTCCTCTGTGTATAGTACTGGCTTGAGACGGTCACACATCGCATCCAGCAGTTGTTCGTCCATTTTTTCAAATATTGGTACCTGAATATTGAAAAGGGAGAGGAAAAAATGATCCCCAAGCATCTTTCAAAAGTATTGTCTGTCTATCGATGGTATACTTCACCATATACTGATCAATGATTAATTCAAAATAGTTAGAATGCAAAAACACTTAACTCAAAAACTTATATCGAACAAACTTTTTAATTTTCAATGATATTAGATAGCATGAGATTTCATCTCAAAACCAATTAGCAACGATAGGAATAGTCCATGATCTTATAAAGGTTAAGAGAACTTCAATATGGGACAAGGTGAGGATCCTCAACATGCCCCTCAAAATGATGCCCCTTTGGGTTCCTCAATCTTGAGTTGGATCTAAATTTGTGGACCGAATACCCGCTTATGACCAATGATCTTATAAAGGTTGTGAGATCTCTTCACCTTTTCAATGTGGGTCAAGGTGAGGATCCTCAACAACCGACAAAATAATGAAATAGAATATCCAAAGTTAGTCTAGCATAATAGTTGTTTAAAAAAAAAAGTCTTGCATGATAGTGAAATCAAGCAGAGAGAACTACAAGAAGGAAAAAAATCAACAATCTTTATGAGTACAAACACATAAAAACATGAAATATGTGCTTACTTCTGATGACTATTATGAACATAGAAAAGAGAGAGATCCTCACCCTCATTAGCAGAGACAAGCAGAAATGGCGTTTTATGTCCCTTCTGAGATCTTTTGGAAGATTTCGAACCAGATTCTCTTCATCAACACCTCTGGTCTCCTGCCATTTGTACTGTTCATACCTCCTGATTCGCTCTCGGAGGCTTTCGGGGAGTAAGCGGTGGGACATCCATTGTTCTGCATCTCTCCTTCTGACCCTCATTTCTTCCAATCTTGTAGTGGTGGATTGCAAATATGTCTATTTCAAGAAGGTAAGAAAGAGGAATTTAAGGGCGTTTGTGCCAAGGCCCATAGACAATAAAGGATTATAAAATTAAGCTCACTCGTGAGTTTTAAATATGGAACCTCCAAGGGAGCAATACCTTAGAGACCTAAAGCCTTTACCAACAAGCCTCCTCGAGAATTCTGGCACCCCTAACTAATTACCACTATGCACTTGCTACAATTCTACTAACACTACAAACATATTCTCTTTTAGTACTCTCACGGTATGCAGCATAGAAGAATGGGACCCTTTTTTTAGTACTCTCACGGTATCACAGAAAGAGCATGCAAGCCTCCTCGAGAAAGAGCATGCAAGGCATTAGAAGAATGGGACCCTTTTTTTTCCTTTTTACTATGAGTATCTGGGCCAGCTTATCAGCATCAATAGACTACATGTATGAGAACAACAAAAACATGCATGCAAGAATGCTACTGATCTAGTATTACAAAAGAGAACAAGTACAACCAATCTAACTAAGAGCTAACTTCATAATTCACATTTGAATGTGCAAAACCAGTTGGTTTAGTGAAAAGGAAAAAAATCCAAACCTGCATGTTTCCGATGAGAAATGAAAACAGAACTAAGCCAGAGATGGAGATGAAAACAGCAAACAAAACTTCCCATACGTATGTGCTTGTTTGAAGATTTTGACCCAGGGAACTGCATCAAATTAAGTGCAAAAGTATAATTTTTTAAAAAATGTACAGATATACAAGCTCAAAATAGATGTCAACTGACATATGCTTCCAATCAGATGAATCCGAGGGAAAAAAAACAAAGGATAAAAAAATCCCACGTTCATCCCAAGTATAATAAGCTCAGGAGGTAGCACTAGAGGCAGTTTCCGTGGCCCGTTTGCGACAGTTTTTCTGGTTTACTTTTGTTCAAAATGGTCTAATGATCTAGTATTGCCAATTGGCTGATGTTTTTCCCAGGGTCAAGGCTAACATGCAGAGAATAGCATCCAAGTCCAATATTTGACCCACTGACAGTTAACTTTTGCATTCAAAAGGTGTTCATTGTTCAAGTGGTATCAATATTTTTAATGGGCAGATTCTAATGTCTTTTGTTTTAGTTCAAAAATAATTAGTGTGGAGGTATTCGAATTCATGACCTCTTGCTCATAAACACACGCTTATGTCAATTGAACTATTACTTTTGTTGGCTCAAAGGGCACATAACTTTCTTAAACTATCCATCACAAGCAATCCCTTCAATCTGTAAAATCATAAAATATTCGCAGCAAACATATTCCCAACACTACGTGTACGTTTCATCCAACCAAGGAGCAAAGATAATAACATTTAGCCAACAAGAAAATATAAAAAGTTGATAATTATCAAGTTGCAAACAATTTGGGATTTTAGAAGATTAGTGTATCTATTGTTGATTCTATAAGATTTGCTTAGTTCTGGGGCACTTTGTTCATAAATATAGACTTATGTAAAAACCCTATTCAATTCGTATAAAATAATAAACCAAGTATTTTTTAGAAAGGGAAACATTTTCATTGATGAATGAAATTTGGAGTAAACTCTGAAAGATGAATAATAACTCAAGTACTTGTATTTGGTTGAGCTAACATAATCGATATTCATATTTCTGCGTTGTCTTTGATTATTCTTTTCTTCATTCTCTATGGCTCTTACTTCTTTCTTTCTAACTTGCACGTCTGATATCACATTATCTTCTTCTTCTTTTTTATAGGAAACAGAACATTTGCATCGATATATGAAAGTGTTACAATAAATCCATTGAAACAGAGTAACAATGGCCAATTTAGAGGCAAAGAGAACAGATTTTTTTTTTGATATCCGTGACTGTCCGGGCCAGCTTTCGCGCACCTCGACTATTATCACAGTGCATACCGCCTGACCCTACAACATTTGGATGCCAGGAAATGCGTAGGAAATTAATTCCTAGGTAGGTGGCCACCATGGGGATTGAACTCATCACTAAATACACTATCACAGATTCACAAATACATTAACTATAACTTTGAACACATGCAACAAATAACTGAATGAAAGAAAGTTAGTATGGGCAGTGCACATACCTTAGGTTTCTCAGACCCCACCAGAAACAGTAGAAGAACTTCTGTGGAAAATCCATGGACTCCACAACACCAGAATTAAGAGCATCAAGAAATATCCCAAAATCAAAAGGTGGTTTGTCTTTTTTTCCATCCACTAGAGGACATGAAATGTTTAAAAATGAGTTATTTCGCAAATTGACAGAAACATCACAATATAGTGAAATAGGATCACAGCTAATATTATGACAAGCCCTCTGCCAGCATGTAGTTTCCCGTTCTATAGAGAACAAGTACCAAAATGCTCCAAAGACCTGAGAACACAAAATAACATCCTCTCACATACATAATTCTTACATTCTGTACAAAGTGAATATTTCCAAGGAACAGAAGAAGAGGTGTAAAACAAAGAGTAACAAAATAAGAAAACCTCATAGTACTAGTCTTTGGTTACCAGAGGAACTTTTTACATGCATAATTTATATTCGTGAACACCATAAATTTCAAATAATATTCTTTAAGGGTGATTTATAATAATCTTTTTTTATATCTTTGAGTGTCCAGGGCAGTTCACGTGCACCTCGACTATTCTTATGAGACAAGTCCTTGATTCCGAAAAAATTGCATAAATCATGCTTTTAGTAAAGTCTAATTAACATGCCAACATTTATTTTATATCTTTGAGTGTCTAAGCCAGTTTACGTGCAACTCGACTATTCTCACGAGACATACCGTCTAAGCTTACGACATTTAGATGCCAAGGAAACTCATAGGAAATTAATTTCTATGTAGGTGATCATCATAGATTGAACTAATCACCTTTTAGTTCCTTAAGACCCTCTTGACCACTATGCCAACCCATGATGGTTTTCTAATCGACATAGATTTGTTAATTCTAAAAAAAACTTATGGACTTATTTATGACATCCAGAAATATGTCCCTTTTGGGACATCTAGAAAAAGATAAATCTTAATTAATTTTGGAAGTGAACAAGTACGATATTAAACTTTTACTTGAGTGTGTATTTTGTGAGTAAAATTGCCACATCATTCAACTCAGAGATATATTAAATGTTCAGGTACAATACAAAGAGAGAGACAACCACTAAATGCTTTCAAACTTATTGTAGAATAAAGGGTTGACATTGTAGGATACTGGAGAGATATAAGAAATATCTGTATTATGATACTTATATATGCTTACAAATAGGAGGATGCTAATTTCTAACTCAGATTCTTCTCCCTAAAAAGTCAAACGTACTTGTTATAAATAAACAAAAAGATCACAAACCGAACTCACATGGCTTGCCAGCATGTAGAGAAAGAGATTAAATGCAGCCCCAGCCCAAGCAGTTTCAGTGAGTACAGATGTTCTTGTCACTTCTTTATACAAAGGATAAATTCTAATAAACCGCGGCACATATTGGAAGAAAACAACAAATTTCAGCAAATCTTTGGTATTCAATGAGCTCGAGCCTTTTATGTTTGGAATAATTATCAGAATCACTATCTGCCATAGCTCCATAAATTAGTTTCCAAACTCAATATTGAATCCAATTATATAAGAGTTCATTTAGAAGCAAATTATTTATAAAACCTATATGTGGAATGAGAAAATAAGTTACAAAAGATGAATTTAGTAACCGGAGAAATTGATTTCATCCATCATAGTTTATATTGTTGGTTGATATAACTAAATTTACCACAATCCATCGGTTTACACTTTTAGGTTGATTGGTAGTTTAACATAATCTAACATGGTATCAGAGTAGGAGGTCTTGAGTTCAATTTCCTGCCAAGTCGTTTCCTCCCCAATTGAAGTGTTGGTTGATTGATATAATTAAATTTACTCCAACCTACCAGCTTAAACTTTTTGGTTAATTGGTGGTTTAACATAATTCAACATATAGTTTATGGAAATTGATATCTTCATGTAAGATAAGTTCACAAATGAATATGTTTGTTTAATGCAATTCACAAAAGATTCAAGATCACCCATAGAAGGTAAAAAGGCAATGCTCATGACAATAAAAAATACCCTTGGGAAAAATATGACATACTTGTGGAAGTGGGAGTACTGCAAGAATGTCGATAAAAAAGTATGATGCCAGATATCTCTTTGCTATTGCCCAAGCCTCTTCAACTAGTTCACCTCTTCCAAATACTCGAGAAGAAGGAATGATATATCCCGTGCGAAATTGAAAAACAATATGTAATATATAAAATAAGTCGGTGAATGAACGTAACACACTAGCCGTAATCTCCATCTTCTTATCCAACCCAAGACATTTCTGTTTGTTATCCATCACAGGGACATAAAAGAACAAAGGATCCAATGAGACTGCAATCACACAAGACAACACAAATATCTTATTCCACTTCTGGAGAAAGGGCCCCTGTGGATCAAGTACATTTTTTCCGATTCCGAAACCTGTGAACATAAATTTATTGAAAGAAGACGATTTCAAGGATTTCTTAATTTTACTCATCCTGTTAGAACCAGTTTCCAATTCTTTGTGAGGCTTTTCTGAAACTAAGGCAGCTCTTGTCACATTCATTCCGGCATTTGAAGTGTCATCTGAAGAATATAACCACCTTGATGCTTTATCTGAACTCCAGTCCTGAAACCTGGAAGAAAAGGCATAAAAGTTATGAGGAAATATGAATGAGTAATGCCAAATTCGGAAGGCGAAAACTCGGAAGGCAATGGTCAGAAGCCCTTGTTTCTAACCCTATCCTTAAATTTAATTCCACTAAATACATCTAGGATAACAGTACAGAACTTAAATTCAAGCAGAAACGCGTACGAAACGAATTTCAGCGATCCTCTTTGGATCATCGCATTTGAATGTATTGAATCTAGAGAGCATCCACCTGAGACACTTAAGAGCTCATTCAACACAAGAAATATCCAACAAAGCCTATGATTTGCAACAAAACAATTCCAAACACTATCATCATTTTGTAACTCGCGTAACAACTCGGTAAAGAGATAAACAAACTAACCTTACTATCTTCTCCTGCAGATAGGGCATGATAATTGATAGCTATCTGAATTGTAATTCCAGAAGGAAAATCAACTTTCAAAACTCATAAATTCCATATACTTCTTTGGTGGACACAAGTTTCATGAGGGAACTCCTGAAAAAGATGGGGAAAACGGTTAGAGAACTTGAAGCAAGAGTGTCCAATGAATGTTTTTTTATTACATACTTGTGAGTGTCGAGACCAATTTGCACACACTATACTCACGAGACAACTCAACCTTACAACATTTAGCTGTAAAATGAAAAAAAAAATTAAAAAACTAATTTCTAGGTAAGTGGCAACAATGGATTGACCCATAACTTTTTGGTTCCCCAAGTCTCTCATGATCACTGGTCAACCCATAATGACTAGAGAACTTGAAGCAAGAGTGTCCACTGAATGCTAAAATTCAAGACAGCCTTCCAAAACCTCAAAAAAGGTATGATTGACCATAGATTCCAAATGACAACAACATAATCTAAAATGCTCAATTAGCCATCAAACTGTTCAATAATCAAATGGGGTCTTCAAAAGAAACATAAAACAAGCAAGATATTCATTCAAATGTCCAAATATTGTAAAAAGCCCACAAACATCCAAGGGTTTTCATCCAAAAAGGTCAAACTTATGCAAATACAACCCCTGAAAAACAACTTGCAATAAAAAAAAAAAAATCAATCCAGACAAAAAAACTTGGACACCCAAATCCACTAATCACTTCTCAAAGTGAGGTCAGACATAAACAAAGCAAATCCAGTAGAACAAAGCAGGAAGAACCCAAAAATCAGAACTCAAAAACACATAAAGTATAGCAAAGAATCCCACACACTAAAACTGTAAAATAAAAAAGTGACTGATAAACAAAAAGGGGGTTTAAAGGGAAAAAGAGAAGAAAACATACCAAAATTTGAAGGAGAAGAAATTGTGATGATAGATTTGTGGGTATTAAATCTAATAAACAAAAAAGTTTATGGGAAAAAATATTGATTGAATCCTGCAAGAGAAATGCGACTTATTCCACTTTATACTTCGAAATTTTTCCACGAGACTAATTCATCTTGGTTTTCCAATATCTATTCACATTTATAAATAATTCACGAAAAATAACAAAAAAAAAAAAAAAAATCCCATTTGGGTAATTTTAATCAGTTTTTCTTATGGGGAGAAAGAACAAAGATGAGTCCAAATTAATGCAGTTGGGTCCCTAACATTGACGGCGACGACCAGTCGACCATAAAGAACACAGACCCCAAAAAACCGAAATTTTGACTTTTAATTCTTTTTTTCCCTTTATAACGAATCTTTTATATGTGTTTAATTTCTGAATAAAATCTTTTAAAGAATTTCAATAAGGAATATGATATTATATAAACTTTCTCCTAAAATAATTATAAATATAATTAAATTTTAAAGTATATATATTTGTAGTTATTAATATATATTTTTTACAATAGATTAATAATACATTTTAATATTATATTATAAATTTATTTTTTTTATAATTATATTATAAATATTTATTTATACGATATTATAAGATTATATTGTGACAATATTTATTGATATTAATAATTATAATTGCTAATTTTTAAAAATTAATTATATTTATAATTATTTTCTAAAGTTTATTAAACTCTTTCTTTTTAAATAATTTATTTATATCCTACTTCAGTTAATATGAATTATACTTTTGTGATAACTTTTTTTTATGTATATACATATAAATTTTTTTAGAGATTTTATGTGTGTACATTGAATGCTTGTAAAATATGTCAAAATAAGTTTTAACTTAATGGTAAATTATGTGAAAAAGGCAATTGAGCTCAATGTTAAATGCCATATTATCGTTGTTTCTAACATATATATATATACCATTGATTTTTTTTTTAAATATCATTGACCTCTAAAATGTAAGTTTGAATACTTTGAATTTTAAAGTTAAAAACTAACAAATTATCAGATATAATCTACTGTGCTAGAATTAACATGTGATTTAATTTTTTTTTTTTTTGAATTTGTGCTGGATAACAACTTTTTTACCACAGTTTACAATTATAGCACATTTTTTAAAATAATTCTTTTATAGCAAATTCTGCTATTTAAAAAAAAAAAAATTACCTTTTTTATAGAAGACTTTGATAGAATCTATCATTCTCTAGTGATGGAAGTCTATCAATTTTATTAGTGATTGATTCTATCGGCTCTTATTGATACACTCTTGATAGAATCTGATGAAAGTCTATCAATTTACTTTATTTATTAGTAATTGATTTTATCATCCTTTATCGATAGAATCTATCAATATGAAGTCTATCAATTTACAATTCTTGCTATATGTGCAAATATTTTCATTATTGTGCTATTCATGTAATATTTTATCAATTTTGTAATATACATGCAAAAACCCCTTTGTTTTTTAGTCTAATCTAGTTTTATAAAATGAAAGGGACATATTTAATTAAGACTCATTTGATAACAATTTCATTTTATTTTTGTTTTTTGTTTCTAATTTTTCACATTTTGATTTTTGATTTTTTGTTTTAAAAAATAATACTGCATGTGGTTGATAATTAAATTTAGTTTATGTTTTTAAAAATTAAAAACAAAAAAAACATGTTGAAAACTATTTTTTCTTCAAACATCATATTTTGTTTAATTTTTTTGATTTTTGTGACTATTTATTTTATTTTTTTTCTAACTTCGAAAAAGTTAAAGAGTACATTTGGCTAAAAACAAATCTGTCCATTGGTGAACAATTTCACTATAATTATTATGGGTGCGTTTGGAGCCCTGATTATACTTTAGATGATGGGTTAAAATAAACGGAAGTTATTATAAATGGTGGGCTATGATAAATGGTGTTTGGGGTACATGTTATTATAACAGTGATTATAATGAACGTTATTTGGGGTGCATGTTATTATAACAAGAGTTATGATAAACAGTGTTTGGAAAACATATTATTATGAGGGGAGTTATGAGATTTTTCTAAAAAACTTTTTTAAAATAACTCGAAAATGTTTTAAATAAAATTTACAAAAGGTGTACAAATTGATTTTTTTTTTTTTTTTTTTTTTTTTTTTTATATTCAATTGACCATATCTTCTTTTAAAAAATGGTCAGATGTTGTATATCGGCTAAAATTACCTACTAAAAAATAGAGATATTGATATATTTTTAATGTATAAATTTTATTTTAATAATATTCTTTTTTTTTCATAAATAGAATGACATTTTGTTTTCAAAATAACTTTTTAGTGACAATTATTTTATTCCTAAATTAAAAAAATGATTATTTTAATCTTAAATTAACAAATTATACTAATCATCCAAAAAAATGAAGGAAAAAAACTCCATTAATGTTAGCTTTAAATAAATATATTATTTTATATACTAATAAACAACTTCCTATTTTTTTTCTTGTAATATCCTTATAAGTTGACACATATAAGCCATGGTGGCTTCTTCTCCACCCCTTTCTTTGTTTTAAATTGTTATTTCTCTTTGAAAAATGGAATCAAACAAACTAAAAAAATAAAAAAAGAAAAAGAACAAGGTTCAGGGACTTTTCCTTCATTCCTCTTTTATTGATCTTTCATTTCATGTTTCTCTTCCAAAATGAAAACCAAGCAATTTTAAAATTACAAAAGTCATTAAAAAAAAAATCAAACCTTCTGCTCCCTTTTCTCAAAAAGGAAAAAAAAGTTTGTTTGTGCAACCCTTCTTCTTATTGTTGTTTTTATTTAATTTAGTCAAGCCTTCAAAAACAGAGAGTAGAGAAATTCCAAAACAAAAAGTAAAGTGCAAGTGTTGTTATGAAGCTGTTTATTATGAGATTTTCAAATCATCCAAGAGCGATATCCATCCTTCACAAAACCCACAACAAAAATAGGGTATTTTGCCTGTATAGCAAAAAATGGTAAAATATTTTCATATATAACACAAAATAAAAAATAATTCATTTATAGCAAAAAATCCAAATTGACTTCTATCACTTGTTGAATTATATTAGTGATAGAATTCAATCAATGATAAACTCATTCTATCACTGTTTAAATTTTCTATGAGTGATAGAAATTCAAATTGAGTTCTATCATTACTTGAGTCATAGAAATAAATATGCTATGGATGAATTATTTTAAAAATTCTGCTACAAATATAATAGAAGAGGTAGCAAAATGGTAGTTCTTCTCGTAACATTCTTTTTTTTACTTCTCATTTCGTCTTTGTTAAAACCTTAGCGGCGTTTTATTTAATTTGGCAGCACTTTATTAAAACTTTGGTGGCGTTTACTTTAATCAGAGGGGCCGGTAATCTCTCAACCGGCGTTTACATAATTAGCCCCCCAAACGTGGGTTGGGTTAACAACCGGCCGTTTTGTAATCGGGGGGCCAAACATACCCTATAAGCGCGTGTTTATGATTATGTAAAATCTAATTGAATCCCTATCCAATAACTGTTTTAGTTCAGTCACAATATGATTTTTATGAATGGAAAGTCACGAGTTCAAAATTCCATCCTTAATTATAATTTAACTAAAAAAAAAACTCGCATAAGGTATTTAGATGTGAAATTATAAAGTGATTCTTTTGAGCGGTTATAAATAATAGGTTATTTTGAATGATAAAAAATTTTAAATTTTAATAATAGCTCGTATGAAAGTGTTAACTCGTTTAAATGAAACATTAGAAATGAATTTTAATAAAAATGAGTGGTTAAAAATAAATGATTGAAAATGTATACTTAAAAATAAATAATCATTTTGAGCTAATAAAAATGAATGATTATTTTAACATTAAAATAATACGTTTGGATACGATTATTAGTCGAAACCTCCATGACGTTACTCCAAGTTCTATTTTATTCCCACAGGGAAGATTCGAACTCAAGATCTTGAGGGGAGCATACATATAATTCAATTGTTTGTATTTGGGGTTAGAATCTTTGGATTATGGAAGCATAGGTTTCCCATGTCAGGCTATTGTAGAAAGGATTGCAGGAAAATGGTAAGTTGTGACTGGAAAAAGATCTTTTAATTGCCTTGTTCTGTTGTAATTTAAAAAAAAAAAAAAAATGCTTGTTCTGTATTTTCCCCCACTATACTAAATAGTACATGATTGAGTGTCTCCACTATTCCTTCGATGTCTGGTCTTGAGACGGGTGTGGTTATCTAGGGTATATCGGAGAGAAACTCTATTTTCTATTTTTTTATGAAATATACTTCATTGGGTGTCTCCAAGGAACGGTCTCGTTGGTAGAGACGTGAGGTCTCCAATGTATGCTCTTTTGGAGGTTTTAAGTTTAAAATCTACGAGTGAGTTTAATTGTAAAATCACTTATTGTCTTTCGAGTTCAAATTTTAAGACGGGTACGAGTGCACAATACATATAGTGGGGTGAAGCTTTGATTCCAGTTTTTTTCTAAAATATTCTTCATGAGTATTTATTTTGTTGATTTAACTTTGACACCCCTTTTTTTTTCTTTCTGTTTTCAATTCATGTTGTCTGCTTATTGGGAACATGAACTGTTGTTTGAATTTAAAATAAGCTGGCTCATTCTCTTTGGATTGGAAAGGTTTTTTAAGGTTTTTGAACAAATGAAGGTTCTTTGGCTATTATGACGACAACTAAACGGAAACTAACTTTAAACCTTTTGTTCTTGAATTGGGTCCTCGAAAATTCTCTGTTATATATTTATAGAAAAATTGAGAATATTCTTTGAAGCCATTCGCGAACTGCATGTAATTTATACAAAACTATTGGTTCTGTTGTTTGTTTATTCAGAAATTAAAAAACCTTCAGGATTTTCTTTGTCTCTTTGCACCATTCTGTATTTATGGTCACCATGTTTTTTACTATTTGATGTCCTAGTTGTGGTTTTGTGACCTAGGACCCTTGTCATTTTTTTATTCAAAAATTCAAACATGTAATTTCATGGTTACTAAGTTATATAAGATGTCACTATAATCATGCTTTTGTTGTCGGGACTCTGTCATTTTGTTGAATAAAAGTTGATGCATGACAATTAACCCCCTTGTCATAGCAGTTGGCCCTCCATTCCCAAAAGAATTGCTTAGCTGCTTACTTTGGTGGTATGTGAAGGATCTTATATGGAAAAGGAAAGTGCATTGCACAAAAATTCAGGGGGGGGACCTTCATTAGTGTTCCCAAAGATGATGCAGTAGTTGAAAACTTGACTTTGAAAGGTATGCTCCCTTTAAGGTCCTGAGTTCGAGACTCACTTGTGGACATTACTCCTTTGATGTCTCCGGTGCCTGGCTTAGGGATGGACATGGTTATCCTTGTTTCAAAAAAATTAGCTCTCACCTTCGGTAGTTCCTTACCTCTACCCTACAGAAAGGGGCCTTTGATTTTTATCTATCTCAATCTGGCTTCTTATACTCTGTCTCCTATGATCAACAGAAGTACATAGGAAAAAAAAGGAGTGATACTACATTATTTCTGTGAATGGCTTCATTGGCAGTAAGTGGTATACAGTTTTGTTTGTTGTTAAAACCGGAAAATTGAAACCAGGAGACATCGAAGGAATTGAAACACAGACCCATCACGACCCCTAAATATTATACTTGGCACAAATTTTCATCGTGTCTAAGTGAGCTTACAAATGTTATTTATGCATTATACAAACATGCACATGTCCACAAGAGAGCTCGACCAATATAAGTGTTCGCTCATTATCAAGAAGTCATGAGTATGAATCTTCCGCCTCGAAATGTTATACATTTTGCCTTTTGTATGTCTAGCACACAATGCATCCATGTGAATTTCTATAGAGCAGAGCAGTTTGTGCCCAACTACATCATCCTCTGACTTGTTTTGTTACCCACTAGAAATGAAATGCATTTTTTACCTGATGTTTTGAAAGCTATGTTAAAACAAGCATATGTAAGTGAGTTCTTTCTTTTTGTTCCTAAACTCATTGTATTACATGAAGTACTATTTGCTTGCAGATTCTTGTGAACATCAAAGGATAAGCAACATCAAGTTGCTTTCTTCCATGGAGGGGGTTTTTTTATTTTATTTATTTTTTTATTATTTTTTTTTTGTGGTCAGACTGTGGAAGCTGCTTGATTATTCATTTTCTTATTGGCAACAAAAACAATAATTCAATCAACACAAGTGTGAGGTCGCGAATCTCATCTAATAAAAGTAGATAAACCTACATTAGCAAATCTTATGTTGATGAATGTGTAAATAAATATTTTCCTCAATTATTTTTTTAAGAAAAAGAAACAGAAAACTAGATCTGTAACCTAATAAATGGTCTGATTTTTTTTTTATTTTTATTGAATCACTTTGTAGCTTTTGTAGTTCTAGAATTTGACTATTTTATTGCTTAAGTATGTTGTTGGGATGAGTTTTCAAGTGAAAATGAAGCATCATGTTTATTCTTTTCCCTTCCTCTTAACTTTCTAAATTTGGTTTGAAATGGTAGACATCACAGTATCTCAACCAAACATCATGTGCTTTGTTTAATGCTCTTAATTCAACCATAAATGGTAAAATTCAAATGCTATATGTACTTTTCTTAATGACACAAACATGTGTCATCACAATGACGAAAATCAATAAAAAAAAAAATTAGGCCCCATTTCGTTTTTTGTTTTTTGTTTATGAAATTTAAGCCTATTTTTAATTAAATTTTCTACAATGTGCTCCATCTTTCTGACAGTATATCAATCTTTCCTTAAGAAAATAGGTGCATACTAACCAAATTTCAAAAACAAAAACAAGTTTTTGGAAGCTATTTTTTTTTTCTCCAAATTTTGGTTTTGTTTATCAAAATATAGGTAAGATGTAGATATCCAAATAAGGAAAAATGTATAGTAAAGTAATTGTTGTAGACTTAAATTTCATAAACAAAAACGAAAAATAAAATAGTTATTAAACGGGGCCTTAAATTTTCATATGCCTAATTATTGCAGTGCTTGTATCTACAACTATTCACCATGTGTTTAACTGGAAACTAGGGATGGAAATTAAAAGTTGATTTATAACATGATAATTATGTTGGAGGTTTGAAAATATACTTCCTTCAAGATTTCAGGTTTGAGACTCACTTGTGACATTATTCCTTCGATATCTCTGGTGTCTGGCTTAGGGACGGCTGGTTACCCTTGTTTAAAAAAAAGAAGAATTTTTAAAGTCTATTGAAATGAAAATAAAAAAATTTGTTTAGAGAAATAAATCTAATTATCTTTTTGTCTCTTTTTTTTTTCTTTCTATTATTTTTTTTTTTTGCTATTTGAATGATCTTAATCTATATTCTTAAACTTCATTTCTCAAATCAAAAAATACATTAAACATGAAAATGAGGTGTTCTTTTATATGTAACTTTGTGTGTACCTTCTATGTATGGTTTTACATTCACACACCTACGTAATAGCATTCAAACTCTAATCTTAAAAATTAAAGTTTATGAACTAGTTTACGTGACTAATCTCATTGAACGGTCCATTTAACCTTACAATATTCGATGATTAAGAAAATTGATAAAAAATTAATTTATAAATAGGTGATCCAATCATCTAACTCGTAAAAAAATTATTTCTCAATACCTCTTGACCATGATGATTCTTCAAAGTTAAAGTTAAAAAAAGGAAAAGAAAAACAAACTTTATACTTGAGTTAAAATTTAACTCTAGTTAAGGAAATACCTTTTTTCCCATCCAAGAAAATACATTATAAAATGGTTAACCATATTTAGTATTGCAAACCTTATACTAGAGTTAAAATTTAACTCTAGTTAAGAAGTTTTTTTTTGTTCTCTCAAAAAAAAAAAAAAAAAAAGAGAGAGTACTTAATATTAACCAAACCCATATTTGTTAATTTTTCTGTCTACCCCAAAATTTCAATTTTTTTGGGGCATTTGGAAAATCTCTCAGGCTCTCAAGGGGGTTTTGACAAATGGGTCACTGTGCATGGTGATGGTCTTCTCAGATTCAAATCCCTTTCCACTTTTTTTGTCTTAGGTAAATTTTTCTTGAATATTCAATTTTTGTTTTGTTTCGTTTCGGATTCAGCTTCGTTTCTGCTTCAATTTCAGTTGCTCTAGGGTTTCTTTTTTCATTTCTGCGTTTTCTTCAATTCAAATGCTCTTGCTGAAATTTGACCGTTAGCCCTTGTTCATGGATCAGTCGTTTGCTGCTTGTTGTTCCGATTGTTTTGAAACTGTCGTTTACTGTTCACTGTGATGTACGGAATTGTGGTGATTTCGTATCTGGGTTTGCGATGGGATTTTGAGAAGAATGTGGGTGGAATATTGTGTTAATTTGGCGTCTAGAACTATTGATGTAATGTGCGGCAGCTCGATGGGTAGTTTTGATTTGAAGAGTTCAATGGCGTATGGAACAGTTAAGACCCTGAAATGAAGTTGGTCTGATATGAATGGTTATGCCAAACCACCAATCAATCCAAAAGCTTAAGCTCTTGGGTTGACGGGTGGTTTAACATAATTCCACGTGGTATTAGAGGAGGAAGTCCTGAATTTGAGCTCATGCCGAGTCATTTCATCCCCCTTTAAAAATTAAATTTCTCTTGTAGGACATTTCTCAAATTTCAAAACCCTCAAGTGTGGGGGAGTGTTGGTTGATATAATTAAATTTACCCTCAACCTACTTTTTTTTTAAAAAAAATGGCAACCATGCCCGTCCCTAGGCTAGACACAGGAGATATCGAAGGAGTAATGTCACAGGTGAGTCTTGAACCCGGACCTTAAGGGGAGCATACTCTGAAAACCCAAGTCTTCGACCACTGCGTCATCCCTTGGGGACACCCTCAACCTACTAGGTTAAGCTTTTGGATTGATTGATGATTTTATATAATTCAACATATGTCTATCCACTTGCTTAGAAACTCTGGTATTTTTTTTTTAAAAATAAAATAAATGTGAGTGATCATGCTAGGTTATGTGCACCGCAATTATTTACACGAGACGTATTGTCTGGCCCTATAACATTTGGATGTCAAGAAAATCGGTAAGAAATTAATTCATATGTTGGTGGCCACCCTAGAAACTTTGGTCTTGGTTGCATGTAAATTGTAGTAGGCGGTCTGATTAGCCAATATGATGGTTTACGGGTTGCAATTTACTTCATTTACTTGAGAGTTTCAAGGTTAAAGAAAAAGACACTGAATATACATATGAAACAGATGAAATGGACCAAACATCCCAAGGACTTAAAAAAGGTTGAAGTTGTTAAAGAAGAAAATAAAATGAGCTATGGTTTAAGGAGGATTTGGATAGGTTTCCTGAAATCGAAGCTAAAACTTCTGCAATGTTGCAAATCTCTTCCCAGTTACTATTTGAAGATTCATAAGTTCCTCTCTGAACACAAATCCCATGGATCTATTCCTTCGTTTTGAAACTCTGCCTGCAAATCATTTGTTCATTTCAGGCTAAATGGACAAGGATTATGTAGGTATTTCTAATAATAAGCTAAAGGCACACTGACCAAAACACAATAGCACTTATTTTTCTTTTTCTTTTAATAATTTTTTTTCGATATCCATGTTTGGATCATCTTAATAGTATGGAATGAATCCATAACCTCTAAGGAATTCATAATTTACATGATGGGTATGCACAATCTATTAATTAGCTCTTAAAAAATACTGTATTGAGGTATACGACTTTCTTCGTCTATATGCTTCGCTTTGTTGCATTTTTAACCAACATGAACATCTCTCAATGGTTTACTTCTTTCATTGAGATTGATGATTCAAGTCCCTATGCCTACATTTGTTAAGCTTAAAAAAGACATATGGCGTTTTTGTTCTGTGTAGTAGGAAATTAATTGAATATTATATTGATAAGTTCATTTGAAAAGAACTTAATCTGCCCCCGAGGGGGAGCAGAGTGGTTGAAGGATTGGGCTTTTAAGGTGTGCTCCCCTCAAGGTTCCAAGTTCGAGACTCACATGTGACATTAATTTGTAGATATCTTCCGTATCTCAATTCCTTCAGTGTCTCCTGGTGCTTGGCCTAGGGACAGACCTGATTACCTTGAGTATAGTGGAGTGAAGCTACGATTTCTCAGTTTCAAAAAAAAAAAACTTGATCTATATTCTTTGAAAATTTAAGGATCTCCGGTGGTACTTGGAAGTCCAATAACTAAATAAGAAATGTGCATGCTGATCATCTTATATATGTGCCTAAGCGAGCATTTTGGTGGGATTTTTGGGCATATGAGTAAAAGAGAGGGAGGTGAAATATCGCATGTATTTCTGCCTGCATTTTTTTCAGGGCTCTTATATTTGGCATCCATTAAGATACGACATAGATATAAAGACTAAAAAATTAACCTTAAAAGCGATTATTTTGTTCTGAACTGGTTTCCCTCATTTTCCTCACCATCTGATGTGGGTTGGTTTTTATTATTAAATGTAGGCTGGAGTTAAAGAAATTAAGGCAGTTTATGATGAATAAAAAGACGTACATTGAATTTGTAGGACATCTGAGTTGGATTTTATTCAGTTTGTGCATCATGATTAATGCGATACACATACTAATGCATAAATGTAATCAATCTATCTCTAAGTTTCTTAAGCAAATCCCCTAACCCTCATATAGGGTCCATTGTGCTGCTTATTCTTGCAGGTAACTTATTGTTTGGTTTTTTTTATCAGGCATCTTAACATCTAAAGCAAGGCCAATTTAGCGCAAAAGTTTCTTAAGCTGTAGAACCTGATATTATTGGCGTGGTTCTTAATATTCAGATTCTTAGGGAATTATGGAGTGCAACAAAGACGAGGCAGTTAGAGCAAAAGAAATTGCTGAGAGAAAATTTACAGAGGGAAATTATTCTGCTGCAAAGAAGTTTGTTTTGAAGGCTCAAAATTTGTACCCTGGGCTTGATGGTCTTTCTCAAATGATGACAACTCTTGAAGTGTATATCTCTGCAGAGAATAAGATAAGTGGGGAAATGGATTGGTATGGAATACTTGGTGTGAACCACTTGGCTGATGATGACACTATTAGGAGACAATATCGAAAATTGGCTCTCGTCCTCCATCCTGATAAAAACAAGTCACTTGGTGCGGAGGGTGCGTTTAAATTGGTTTCAGAGGCCTGGAGTTTGTTATCTGACAAGGGAAAGAGATTGGCTTATAACCAAAAGAGAGATTTGAAAGGGGGTCGACAAAAAACTTCAAGCCACACTCATAGTACTTCCGTGTCGTCAAGTGCAAATGGCTTTCAGAATTTTAATAATGCTGCTTCAAATGCAAGGAATGTTCAAAGTAAAGTTCAGGTAGGGGCTACCTCGTTCCAGCCTTCTCATAACAAACCAGGGGCCACATCATTTCAGCCTTCTCATAGCAAACCGGATACGTTTTGGACCCTTTGCAATCGATGCAAGACTCATTATGAGTATCTGAGAGTCTATCTAAATCACACTCTCCTTTGCCCTAATTGTCATGAAGCTTTTTTGGCTGTAGAGAAGGCTCCACCCCCAAATGTATTCAAATCACCTAGTTGGTCTTCTCAGCAGCAACAAAAAAATTCTAGACAGCGTCCTGTTAGCGGCAACGACTATGGTACTGGACGAAAAGCTAGAAATCACGATACTAGTACAAAATTTGAGTGGGGTCCTTCCTCGAGGACAGCTGGTGTTGGTAGCAATGTTTCATCAGCTTCTGCTCAAGCTGCAAATTTGGTTCAACAAGCAAGTGAGAAAGTGAAGAGAGATCGCAATGAAACACAGCCATCAACTGAAGTGGAGACAAGTCACTTGCCTTCTTCAAAAAAGAATAAAACTGATGGAGTTAACAACTATGGGGTCCACGTGGCAAACCAAATGGCCAGAGGAGATGGATCAGCTGGTGTTGGTTTACCTGAATTAAGGAAGAGTTATCCTGATACTCAAAAAATTTATGGTCCTTATGGTGCATTTAACAGGACGAATAGCCAGAGAGAGTTGTCAATCTTTGAAATTCGAAAAATGCTAATGGACAGGGCTCGAGCTGAAATTCGTCAGAAACTTAAAGAATGGAGCTCAGAGGCCGAAAAATCAACTTTGAATAGGCAGTCCAAGAAGAAAAAGAATGTTGTGAATGATGGATCTCCTGATATAAGAGATAACGGTAAATCTTCTGGAAATAGTAAAGGATGGCATGAGAGGAAACCTGGGTCAGGCTCTTTAGCTGATAATAATAAAGGCAGTGAGAATGATCCTCTGTCAATTAATGTTCCAGATTCCGATTTTCATAATTTTGACTTGGACCGAGCCGAAAGTTCATTCAGGGATGAACAAGTTTGGGCTTGTTATGATGATGATGATGGAATGCCTCGTTTCTATGCTCGAATTCACAAGGTGATTTCCCTAAGACCATTCAGAATGCGTATCAGTTGGCTCAACTCAAGAAGCAATGCTGAGATCGGTCCCATGGACTGGATAGGTTTGGGGTTTACAAAAACCTCTGGGGATTTCAGAATTGGAAGACATGAAGTCACAGGGTCATTGAACTCCTTCTCACATAATGTTAGCTGGGCGAAAGGTTTACGTGGGGCCATTCGGATATTTCCTCAAAAGGGTGAAGTCTGGGCGCTCTACAGAAACTGGTCTACAGATTGGAAAAAATATACTTCAAAAGAAACGATACACAAGTACGATATGGTAGAAGTGCTTAATGATTTTGATGAAGAACAGGCCGTGTCTGTTGCTCCTCTCGTTAAGGTTGCTGGTTTTAGGACCGTGTTTCGTAGACACATGGATCCAAAAGAAGTGAGGACGATCCTGAAGGAAGAGATGTTTCGCTTCTCCCATCAGGTCCCGAGTTACGTTCTTACGGGAGAAGAAGCTCAGAATGCTCCAAAGGGTTGTAAGGAATTGGATCCAGCAGCAACTCCTTTGGAGCTACTCCAGATTGCTACAGAATCTAATCAGGCAACAGAGGAAACTGGGGTAAAAACTGGGGAAGAGATGGAAGACACTTTGGAAGCTAGGAAAGTAGATGTAGTAATCCTGGAAGATGAACAAACTTAGATGGGCGATGTTGCCTTTCAGGGTAGCTAAGGAAGCTGACATGGCAGATTATGCCAACAAAAGTAAATCAACTAAATGTGGAGAATCTTGAGGTATACCCAATAGTTGCATTTTTTGTATTCTGTCTGACCAAAATTGTAGAGAATTTCTTGCTTTTGTTTGGACTGGATCCATAGTTGGCTCCATATCCCATTGTTCATTAGTTTTGTGGTTTTGTACTTGGAACAGTGGAATCTCTCAAATCTTATCGAGAAGTTCATTGGTGATTTGATGACCACCATACTTGGGACAAAAATTAGATCCAGCTTTTCTCTACTTATCTGAAATTTTTTAGGGTCTAGTTATATGTGGCTCCTTATCACTTAATTGACTCAGACCCAATTCTTAAATGCTTCATTAAGGCCCGCGTTTATAGTTTTGTTTCATATTCCTCTCTCTTGTAAGGATCCTCTGAAACGCATTTGTTTTCTCTTCCTGATTATAATATCTTTTAGACGACATGGAGAATGAGAGCTGCATCATTATATTTCTGTTTTTGTTGGTTATTACCAAATCAGAATTAGCTTTGAATCTATTTTATGTGTGTTAACATACTATTTTGGTCCCTCGAACTGTTTTATTTATTATATTTTGGTCCATAAATTTTCAAATGTCCAAACAAATTTCAAACTACCAAAATTTTAACTCCGACTATTTTGAATTTTTTTGCAAAACACGGCGACCATAATTGGACAAGAAACTAACAATAGAAGTTTAGGGTCCAAAATAGTACTTTTACCGTATATAAATTCACATATGTAAACTGTCTTTCCTTCGGGATCATAGCTATTGGTATTGCTACCAGAAAAAGCAATCATACGTTTAATGGCTGTCATAATATGCGCATGATGGTTTCGTACGTATGAAGTCATTTTATATGCACATATAAATATATGCATGGTATGACCATGAATATACACCATTCAAACACAAGATACGTACACTATACACATACACTCATGCCTCATGTCTATGAACATTTATACGTGGGTGGCAAATTTATGGGTGTGTTTAGAGCACTAATTTAGTTATAATAGATTGAAGGTTATGATAAACGGTAGGTTATTATAAATGGTATTTGAGGGACAAGTTATTATAACATGGTTTATGATAAATGGTGCTTGATGGACTGGTTATTTAACAAAAAGTAATATATGTAAGATTTAGATAAACGAATACGTAGATTTAGATAAACAGGCATGTAGGGTAGGTAACTACCATTTATAATAAATGGTGGGACAAACAGCGGTTGAGTTACTATAACCAACCCGACCGTTTACAAAAACGGGTGTTCAAACACACCCTCTATGTTTTGCAGGTATCTTTCAATTCAATTGGCTTCTTGGTATACGTACGGAGGAGAAGAGAGAAGATATTAAAGGATAGCCAAAAGGCAACCTTTAGAATAAACTATCTTCAGCTAACAGAAGTGGAGGAATTTCATATTGAATCTGTGGCAAAATATCTTAATTTTTGTGACTGCATGTATGGTACTGTCCATCTTTCTTTATATTAGTTAAATACCAAAATCTGCCTTTATTGCAAATTATGACACGTAATTAGTCTTTGTTGGGGCACTTTACACCAATAATCACATGGATGAAGATTTGCAGAGCTTATAAAATTTGGTACTGATATCACTGGTTTATATCTGATTGGTTCTATGAATTGCAAAATTGATACTTAATCTTTGTGCGTTTAGTGATTGTCCAATTAGTCACGGGCTTGAGAATCATAGGATGCACTTATGATTTTTTGCTTGGTGTGTCCCCAAGGAGTGGCACGGTTCGTTGAAAACTTGGAGTTTGAAAGTGCGTTTCCTTTAAGGTTCCAGTTTCGAGACTCGCATGTGTGACATTAATTTGTAAACACTTCTCATGTTTTCATTCTTTAAATATCTCACAGTGTCTAGTTTAGAAATGGGCGTGATTACGTTTGTTTCGAAAAAAAAATTTGCTCCGCATTTTCTGTAAGATTGCAGTGGCAAATAGCCAATATAAATTCAGTCATAGATTTCTTTTGGGCGAATCAGCACTCTCTTTAGCTTGTATAACCAAGTATTGGCCACTGTGTCCATAGCATTTTCTTTACTTTTTTCAATAGTGGCCTTGTTTCCATCTGTGCTATTAATTTAATATTCACCTTAGATCTTTATGCATTTGTTGTATCTGGTGGTTCTGTGGAAGCTATTTTTTTCTCCAAAATAATTGTACCATATGATATGCAATTATTTATTCAGACCGTAATCTTTTTTGGTTCATTGATATTATATTTAAGAGGTAACTATCAGGAAGTGATTCAGTGGTCAAGAGGACTATGGAAAGTTAGAGTTCAATCTATGGTTGTCACCTATCTAGAAATTAGTTTGTAAGAGTTTTCTTAACATCTAAATGTTGTAGGGTTAAGACAGTATGTTTCGTAACATTAGTCGAAGTACGTGCAAGCTGATCTTGACAGTTAAAATATATATATAAAAAATCATATTTAAGGAAGTGATGAATTCAATTCATGGTGATCTCCTACTTAAACTGATTCGAATACTGTGTATATTAATATACATGGAACATTAAAAAACAGCTATTGCAATGTTGTGGGAGTTTCATTTTGCTTACTGTATATTAGAACAGCAAAATGCCAAATCAGTTACATTTACATCTTTGGAAATGTTGGTCCTCTTGTCTTCAACTTATTGCTCCTCTGGACCATTCTATTGAGCATTCTTTCATACACATTACTTCTTTTTCTATTGCATATTACTTTTTTGAAACTTGTCACAGTGGGAGTTGCTTGAGAAACCCTTATGTAAATCAGAGATTGACAGGTGTTTGGCATGAGGAATTGCAAGTACAATAATTGAGAATGGTGTTTTTGGTTGGAAAAGAGTGAGGATATATACATGGATGATTTGCTTCACTTCATTGTGTAAGAAATTTTAACCCCTTGCTTGTGTGAGTGTGACTTTAGGGCATAAGGGGAAAGTGCCCAAATGCTACAAATAGTTATTCCACCTCACTTATTGGTTGCTACCTTTTCCCCCCACTCACTTGACAAATTAAGAATTTAGGCTATTGTCACATGCATGCCTTATATACACTAACCTTACTCTCTTTTTTTCTTTTTTGTGAAAATTGCTTGCCTTGTAACCTTTGCTTTTATGTGTTGCATATCTTGTCTTTTAATTTTAAAATTTTTTCCTACTTTTTGAAACCCTTAATTTCTTTAGAATTTAGATTTAATTTAGATTTTTTTTTTTAGTACAAATTGGGGGAAGGGGGATCAACAAACTCTACCTAAAAGACATAATTGCTCTAAAATAATGTGACCGTGAAGTTGAAATGGATTAACACCAAATAAGATAATCAACTGCGTCACTAACCTTCGCTGATTTAGTTTTGATTTCTTGACTCAACTAAATATCAATAAGAAACATTTGTAAGTTCAAAGAGTGTCTACAAAAGTTTATATTGTGTTCAAATGAAAACTATTGCAATATTCTATCATTTTTGACATTTTGATCTGTGTATACTTTTTTGTTTTGTTTGTTTTTATTAAAAAACTTGTGAATCCGAGTCTCTCAATGTTTCAAAAAGCCTTGGTAGAAGTTTGGAGATGTGCTTTTTTGGAAGTCTATTTAGGTTCGAAAACCACAAGTTTAATTGTAAATTTCTTTCTTATATTTCATGTTTAGGGGATGTTTGGATTTTGGAATTGAAAAGAGAAGAGGAGAAAAAGTGGAAGAGAAATAGATAATTGAGTGATTTTAAGGTATGAAGTACTTGTTTGGATATTGGTGTTTTGGAGAGAAGATAGTATATTAATTTTTTTAATATAATGATTGTATATTTGTACTAATGAATAAATTTAATATATTTTATATTATATGGTTGAAAGTAAAAAAAAAATTTGACGTGACATCTGATAAAATTAAATAAAAGGTTTGATGCGATGTTAGAGGAGTTAAGGAGAGGTTGATGTACTAAAATCAAACATGAAGTTACTCTTTCCCCTTCCTCTACTCTCTTCAACACCAAAATCCAAACACCTCTTAGACTTTAAGATGGGCGGGAGTGCCTCCGAAGTTGTAGTACGATAAAGATATAATTTTCCATTATAAATGAATAAATAAATTTTTTTTTTTATCAAAAGGTAATCAGAGTTTTACTATTAAATCGAATAAGCCTAGAACATTAGCGACATCTTGTATCAGTTAATAATCAAGATGTTATAAGTTTCCATCTTTCTTCGCCAAATAATATCGAATAAAATAAAAGCTACTAAATGTGTCATTTCTTTACTTTATTTTTTGTATCGCTATTTTTTTTAAGAATAAAGTTAATTTAGTAGTAATCTCTTTATTTTCTTATCTAGTTTACGAATCCTAGATATATTTTAAAACTACAAATTTATATTAAAAGGAGTTATATATATATATATATAGGAATATAAAGTAATTATCTTTTAAAAGCTTAAAGTATTCAAAAGCTGGACTACAGGTCAGAATATTCTTTTTAAAAATCGAAAATAAAATTTTAAAAAATTCTTAATTTTTCTTTTTAAAGGAAATGAAATTGGCCATTCAAACATATTTTCGGTATCTATAAAATATAGTTAGACACCAATATAGAACAAAACAAATTATTCAATTTTGTAAGCGTTTATTAAATTTCACAAAATTAGTCAGAAAACAACTTCTTTGAAGGGAAACAAAAAAACATTGACATCGAATAGGTGAGAGACGCAATGATTTCATTGTTTGGTTATAAATCAGTTCAACACTAGCTTACAGATTTAAACTCGAGGATCGGTATTTGTTTCTCTTTC
Organism: Sicyos edulis; assembly: GCA_036507275.1. Classification (NCBI taxonomy): domain Eukaryota; kingdom Viridiplantae; phylum Streptophyta; class Magnoliopsida; order Cucurbitales; family Cucurbitaceae; genus Sicyos; species Sicyos edulis. The sequence goes on from CM071850.1 coordinate 2,860,919, forward strand.
CCCATACGGCGCCGTTAGTACAACGGTTTCGAAATACAAATAACTGCCGACAAGAAAAAATAAATAATTTTTTCTTTTTTCAGTTAAAAATAAAATTCAACTTTTTATTTTTACCCAACGATTTAAGATAACGACAAGAAAAGGCAATTCGAAATGTAATGGCATAAAACGTAATTACACGAAAACATTAAGGGTAATTTTGGGATATGAAATTCGTTGTCATTAACAAGGGATTATTAATGTATTTAAGAAAAAAGATAGTTTAATTGATCAATTAACTAAGAGAGAAAATTTATATGAAGCGGTAAAGAGAGGAAAGAAGAGAAGAAGAAGAAGAAGAAGAAAAAAAAGCTTTAAGGCGAAGTTCGATCGGTCGTCTCCGGCGGCGATTCTCCGGCGGACGTTTTCCGGTGAATCCGAGTCTCTCTGTTTGAGTTTACGGCGGAGATTTTCTGTCTATCGAGCCTTTTATGCCGGCGATTGGATCTTCCAGGTTCCGGCGATCGAGCGAAGATTTGAATAGTGTAAGTTAATGTGATGATTTGACCTTATTTTCGTTTTTGATCGTATACAAAGAGTGAGTTGATTTTTGCGTTTTTTGTTTGTTAGGAGGGAGGAGAGGATTGGTTGATTCAGCGGTGGAGTTTGATTTTGCTGTGTGTGTAACGAGAATCGGTAGTGAAAATGATCGGGAACAGCACTGGGAATGGAAATGGAGGAGGATTCAGTAACGCGGAACGGGAGCTCATTCGTAGGTACCATATGAACGAGGCTGCTGAGAATCAGTGCTCCTCTTGGCTTGTTAAGCGGATTAAAGCTCCTGTTCATCTTGTAAATCATCGTCTCTCTCTTTCCATTTTATAAGTTTCTGTTGATAAAGATGGTTTTGATATTTTTTTTTTTTGGTTTTATGTGCGTAATTATGCTTTTAAATCTTTTTTTTTACTTTTCAACGCTAATTTGTCTTGAGGTTTTCGATTTTGGAGGATCTAACCGATCGGTTTAGCTTCAATAAGTGCTGTATGTATCATGATGATGGATATTTTAGTGTTTAGGCTTAATTGTTTCTGTTGGCTTCTGAATTCTCCTATGTTTATATGAAAATCTGAATGTTCATGCATTATAATCTCAATAGCCATCTCTTCGTTTTGGAGAAAATAAAAGCAGAGTATATTTGCAATTTCAAATGAGTCAGTTGCTCCCCAAGGTCCTTGGTTTGAGATTCTCCGGTAACATTAATTTGTAAACACCTCCCATATTTTCATTCCTTCCGATGTCTCATGGTGTTGGCCTAGGGACATGCGTGGTTATCCTATGTAGAAATTCCAATTTCTCGGTTTTCCGAAGAAAAAAAAATAGAGTCAGCTGCTAACAAGAGATTTTTTCATAAATTTGTGGAGTTTGGTTCCTCCAGATAATGTTTGCAAAAAAAGTGAAAGGTATACCAAATTCAAAAGAATAAGTGTAAAGACATTGTATTGCTAAGAACTAGCGCAGTATGGTTGTTTTATGTTTTCTTTTCTTTTTATATCTGAGATCATATGGAGGTCTTAGGCATTATTCAAACTTGGAAAGAGTCATTACAGAAGGCTGTTTGATCCTATTTGAACAATAAAGGTGCAAGTTTGTGATAAGAATCATGGGGGTATTGGTATATCATGGTAATTTTGGTTATTGGATTCTTACCATCTTTTTGTACTGAGTTTTGTCCTGAACTGAAATGTTTCCTTTTCAGGTATGGTCTCTGGTAAGGAGGTTTGATCAACCACAAAAATACAAACCCTTTGTTAGCAGATGTGTAGTGAAGGGAAACCTCGAGATCGGCTCTCTCAGAGAAGTTGATGTGAAATCGGGGCTTCCTGCCACAACAAGTACAGAGAGATTGGAAGTTCTTGATGATGATAGACACATCTTTAGTATGAGGATTGTTGGCGGAGATCACAGACTCAAGGTATCGATCTCAATATTTTATTAGCCTACCATTTTATTTGAGATATCCATGGTTTTGATATTGGCTGAACATATGCTTTTTTTTCATCTTTCTTTTTTAGGTGAAGATAATTGTCTTATGTGTTCTCAAACAAAGTAACCCTAAATCCTAAAATATATATATATATATATATTTATAATTTTCTTAGTTGAACATTTTTATACTGATATTTATCTGGAAGCCTAAACTGATCCAAAGATTTGTCTAACTTATTTTACAATGATTTCTAGTAACTGTTTTAGCCATGATTGTGTTTCAAATGTGCCTTTGGTTGTCATTTAGCCCACAGATAGTGCATGGAATTTTCAGGCTCAAGCTAGCTTAAATACTTTATCATTCATGTAATTTAAACTATTTGCCATAATGGCACGTGCTTTGGAATAAAAAGTGATAAGCTTCTCATGATTCGTAGCATGTGACCGTCTTACTATGGAATTACCATGAATCAAAACTCTATTATGACACTAGTTTTGTGATTGGTGAACTAAACTGGAAATTCTGCTTAGAATGGGCTCTGTAATAACACTATTAATGGTCCCCTCGGGGACATCCGATAAAATAGCACCATTAATGACTTAATAGTTCTCGCTTAGCTAGAGGCTTCATTTATCTTTCTCCCTTCTTGAATGACTGTGATTATAGTCAAGAAGAAATTTAAATTATGGTAACATTTTTTTCAGAATTACTCTTCAATCATTTCCCTGCATCCAGAAGTCATCGATGGAAGACCAGGGACTTTGGTAATTGAATCGTTTGTGGTGGATGTGCCTGAAGGAAACACAAAGGATGAGACTTGCTACTTTGTGGAAGCCTTGATCAAATGCAATCTCAAGTCACTTGCTGATGTTTCGGAGCGGCTAGCAGTGCAGGACCGCACTGAGCCTCTCGAAAGGATCTAAGAAATGGGATTGGTAACGTGCGAGGCATGCGAGAGGGCTTGCCATGAATGAAGCCTCCTACGCTCTCGTATCTTTGGAGGCTTCGGAGATGGACTGGCAAAGGGTATTGTACACACACATTATTATAATCTTATAATGTCTGTTAATATTATTTTCCTTTCTATTCAAGTTCTGCAAGTCTTATTTGTACCTCGAGCATATAGGGTCTTGTAAGGTTTGAGAAACTCTGTGAAGAATTGAGTTATTGAGATAGAGAGCTAGGGAAGTCTAGATTTATCATCTAATTTCCAGGGTTTTGTTCATGGTGGTGTTTGCTTAGTAATGTATATATCTATGATAGCAATGAATGTAGTTTCTGTATATTGGCTTTCCACTCTGTTTCAGTTCTTACAAACTACAGTTACTTGATATCTGATAAAATGCTAATGTTAACTTCAGGTAATGAAATGCTATTTCTTCTTGGTGGTGTATTCTGTGTTTTTAGTTTCTATGACGTCATCCTCACTTGGTATCTCTGGTTATTTGACATCAAAATGCTCCATCTTAGATGACATCTGCATTACTTGCACATACATCTGAAATGACTCTTATTACAGCCCACCGTGCTAATATTCTATAAAGCACGGACACACCATTTAGGGTTGAGAGTCTGTATCAGATACGTATCAAACACAGATACGACATTATTTGTGCTAATTGCACTGTACATATGTTGGTTTATGTTATTTTTAATATAATTGTATTTTCATCTTTTTTCATTTTTTATTCTCATTAGGATTAAATTAAATATTATTTTCTATATTTTCCTTTTATGACTAGGTAGTATCTTTTCTTTTTATTATTAGGTCATCTTTTCTTTTTATAATTATGTTGTATCTTTTTTTTTTATTATTAGGTTATCTCTTGTAGTCTATTTAAACCCATTGTTGGGTTCATTATTAAATGAAAAATTAGAGAATTTGAATTTCCATCTTTCAACAACATATCATACAGATATTCCGACTATGGTGGTCATCGGTGTCAGAAACTAATGCATAGTATATATAAATGTAGATAGTAATGAAATATATGTTTCAAAAGTGCTGATCGAAAGAATATCTGAAAATATGTTGAAACTTCAAGTATCTAGTAAGTGGGGCAAGCAAATTGCTGCAGTTTGGATTTATACAATATTTGCATGCATGCCCATAAGTCGGTTTTTGTTGCATTCTTGTGTTACTTGTACTGTACATACAGATACATTTCCAAATCACAACTTAGAAGAGAGATGCTTTGACGATGGAGGGACAGTCAGTGTCATCAAAGTAAATATTTAAATGATTTCCATGTCTCTTTCTCTCTCTAACCAAATCCAATTTTCATCTGAACCTATTTGTGCAGGTGCAGGTGCAGCAATATGGATTCTGTGATATGACTCTCTCTCCATTTCACAAGACTGTCAGGTTTTGTGGGGGCTGAATCTACAATATGATGTCATCACAGCAAAATTACAAATCTCAACTTAGAAAATAGATGCGTGGACCCTTTGCTCCACTCTGCAAACGGTGAGTATATATTAGGGAATTTTGCATGCATATTAAAAAAAATAAAATAATTTTATGTATAGCACAATTCTCAAATTTATTCATTTGTGGCACAAAAATGATTGAAATCTATCAATTTGTATTATTCAATAACTCAAAATCGATTGAAGTCTATCAGTTGAACTGATAAAAGTCTACTAGTTGAAGTAATAGAAGTCTATCAATTGAACTGATAGAAGTTTAAGTCTATCAGTCGAACTAATAGAAGTCTATCAGTTAAATTGATACAAGTCTAAAGTCTATCAGTTAAACTAATAGAAGTCTAATGATATTAGAGTAGTAATTTTGGACAAAATGTGCTATGAATGAAATTATTTTAAAAAATGTGCTATAATGAAGAGCAAAAAATATGCTATGGATAACAAATTCCCTATATATTATATCTCTCTCCAGCTAGCTGTCCTGCTTGAAATATTCTAGGGACTGAACTTAAGAATATGTCCTCATCATTAGATTCACGGCATGCATATGAACAAGTGAAGAAAGAAAGAAAAAAAATTAATCAAAGAAAACAAAAATCAGATTAAGGGTTGAATTATGTTAAATCATAAATCAACCCAAAAGTTTAAGCTAGTAAGTAGATTGGTGATTTAACATAACTCAACAGGGTATTAGAAAGTCTTGAGTTTGAACCTTTACTATGTCATTTCATCACCAATTAAAATTCAATGCCACTTATTAGGCATTTTTTAAATTTCAGAATCCACAAGAGAAGTGTTGGTTGATATAATTAAATTTCCTCCAACCCATTTAAGCTTTTGGATTGATTTAACCTAACTTAACAATAAATTTAAACATTCATTTTATTTTAGTCATATGTATGCTGATTTGAGCGTACTTCTCAATTACTATTGATTGAGCTACATTGACTTGATCTAAACATTATCTTAGTATTATCTAGAAACGTTCAAGTTTAGAGTAGCGTGAAGATTCAATAAGGAATCTTTTGTTTTATTAGAGATCGAATAATAAAGTCGATATCTAAGAAGAATAGTTTTTATACAACAGTGACATTACAAAAAAAAAAAAATACATGTACGGTCAAAAGAAGAAAAAAGGTCACAGATTACAAATGCATTTTTCCATGGATGAACGGATACAATACAAATACTTTTCTGAATTTTTTTTTGTAAAGGAACTGATTGTTGAGTTCCAAAAATCACCCCACTTTTGTACAAAATCTGCCTGAAGAACCTACATTTACTTTCTATAACCCACCATTAGAATATTATTTTGGTCCCTATATTTGAACTTTGTCCACCTAGTTTCAAAAAGTTTAAAATTGATCCCTGTTAGGAAAAGAGTAACTTTTTGAAGAAAAATTAGCAAAAAGGAGGGATCAATTTTAAGGGTCTTGAAAATGCATGGACTAAAATGGAACAAAATCCAAAGAACATGGACCAAAATGATATTCTAACCTGTAAAATATCACCTTTATTTGTCAGTTGTTTCAGGTACTTCAAGCCAATGCAAGATCCCCTTGTTGTTGTTTTACTTCTACTTGTTGTTCTGGAAACTGTCCTTCTCTATAGGGAGTAGAATCCTCTTTATTTCTTCTGCATTGAGTGTCTCATATTCTAAAAGAGCATTTGAAAGTGCATGTAATGCCTTCTCATGCTGTGAAATAAAAATACCAAACCTTAGATAAGAAGAAACTTGTAATGCTGCTAAAGTTAGGTTAGATAATAGTTTATGCTTAACGCATCGGAAAGACCTCTAGATTGAAAATTATTTTCTCGAGCATAAATGGAGTAGTGAAAGAAGATTTTTTCAGATTATTTCCTAGGTAGGTAGTCACCTAGGAAGCACGGACATGTCAGACACGTGTCCGACACTCGAAATTCTGTGTCCTTTATTATTATTATTTTTATTTTTGGACACACCATGGGCCCCTCGTTTAAGATTATTCGTTTCAACACGACAACGGTAGTGAAAGGAGGGAGAGAGAGAGAGAGAGAGAGAGAGAGAGAGAATAGAACGGAGAGAAGGAAAGAAAATGAGGTAAAAATTAAAATATTTTGAGATTGTTAAGGGTCGGCTTTTTTAGCTAACTAAAATCTTTTGTGTTTGATCTTTTAATAGTATATTATGACAATAATAATAATAATGTATTCTCGATGTGTCCGTGTTCTTCATTTTTAAATAATGGCGTGTATACATGTTCGTATCCGTATCCTTGCTTCTTAGGTAGTTACTTAGTCACTATGAGTTCTTGAATCTCCAAGGTCTTCTTTGACCACTAGTACAACCATCGAGTTAGATAAGATTTAGTTGTAAGATTAAAACCCGAACCTTTTTTAAGAGGGCTTTCACACGATCATATGCATCTATTAGAAGTCTACCCACCTGCAACACAAATTACATATTATAAGGTTTTGAAGGGAATTTAGGTTGGCCAGATAGATCATTCAAAAGGGCTGTAAAGGCACCAAAAACATACTTCTTCTTCAATACGGAATTGCAGTTCCAAACTCAATCCCAAACTCGGATATTCTTTGATATGAACTGGTCCAATTGAATCGCTCATCCCGCAACTCAACACCTTTATAGGTAATCAAAAACAGCGTTGAGATGAGAAATCAAACAAAACTAAGGATGCTAGGAGAACATATAAGAACAATTACCATCGAAACCGATATCGACAAAATGGAATACATTAGAAAACACAATCTAGTGAAGTACCATATATTGTGCAAGCTTGGTAGCTGTGCGAAAATCCGTACTTGCTCCATTGGTGATATTGTCCTGCCCAAATATGATCTCTTCTGCAACTCTTCCTCCCATACAAACATCGAGCTGTGCTAATAGTTGCCTCTTGCTAGTAAACGTCTCGTCTTGTGGGGGAAGTTGTGTGGTCATTCCTAGAGCGGATCCACGAGGCACGATTGTCGCTTTATGAATCGGATCTGCTCCCTTGGTGTTAAACGCCACAATTGCGTGACCACTTTCATGGTATGCAATAATCTACAATGAGAGAGTCAGAGATGTGTTTCGGAATCGATCAAATGGTATTGTGCTAAACTATAGGTAATAGGCAACACTTGGGACCAAAAGTGAAGTCTAAAACTTAATGGTAATAACAAAGCATTAATGACAAAGAAGCCAGTTTCTTCAGAAATTTATACCTTCTTTGCTTCTTCTGATAAAAACATTGTTTTCCTCTCAGTGCCCATAACTATTCTATCTTTTGCAAGTTCCAAATGGGCAGAGTTCACCTTCTCTGCACCTTCAACAGCAGCTTTAATGGCTGCAATATTTACTAAATTTGCAAGATCTGACAAGAAAACAGATGTTGGTTGCTAAGAAAAAGATCTAAAATCAAAGATTTCTCTCATTTTATGTTTAAAGACAATAGTTACTTTTTATATTCGTGAGTGTCTGAAGTTGAACCTGCGCACCTCTACTATTCTCATAGGACAACCGATTGACCAAATTCGTAAGAAATTAATTCTTGGGTAGATGACCACTATGGATTGAGTTCATAATTTCTCTAAATACTTTATGATTTACGAGGCCTAAAGACTTACCTGCCCCATTAAATCCTGGTGTGCCGCGAGCAATTGTGTTAACATCTACATCATCATCCAATGGCTTGTCTTGTAAAAAGAGCTCTAGAATCTCTTGGCGACCTCGTACATCGGGGTTCGTTACAACAATCTACAAATGAATGTTGGTTAGTTTTTAAGCACTAACGGAAACTATAACCAAAGAACAGTACAGAAAACAATTACAATGAATTAAATCCTAATACTGGCTTAAGAAATAAGAACTAGTATGGCTCATTCAAATCCTGATAGTAATGAACAAAATGATTCAATAATTTTTCTCAAAGAAAAACCAAATCAACTAACTTTACACAATAAAAGGCAATAGACAAGGAAAACTCTACTGATACTATTTTCCTTTTTTTATATGCATAGAAAACGTGAATTTTGCGAAAGTGTTACAATGTCTATCGAAATAGAGAATAAGTGAGAGGAAAAGCACTAATAATAACCATAGAAACAATGAAAACAGGAAAAGCACTAACTAAACCATCCTGACTTCAATTTATAACAATAAGTGAGAATAAGTGATACAATGTCCATATGGTACAGACTACAACTTCCCTTAGAAAAGAAGAAAAAACTTACACAGCTCCAAAGGAACTTACATGCCTGTCAAATCTACCGGGCCTCGTCAAAGCTGGGTCGAGAATTTCAGGAAAGTTCGTAGCAGCTATCAATATGATGCCCTGCATTGAAATAAAACCAAATCATATTCCTTAAATGGATAAGAAAACTCATATATGCAGTAAAGGGTTCTGATGTACACACCTCATTCTGCTCAAAGCCATCCAATTCGGCAAGCAGTTGATGCAATGTTTTCTTTGTGTGGCCTTCCCACTGTCTCCTAGTGGACCCAACCGCATCTATTTCATCGATAAAAATGATGCAAGGAGCCTGTGGAAGCCGGAAAAGAAAATAATGAGTTTGTTATGAAAACGGCAATCAACAATCAATCGAAGAATAATAAAAACGGTAAAAGAGAAAGAACACATAAATTCACGTGGTTCACTAATGTTGTGTTAGTGTATGGATCCTAATTCTGTGGATCATTCTAGAAAGGGTAATTTGGGGAAAACACCTAGGCGTGGGTATTTTGGAGACTATTTTATGGGTATAAAATAGGCTAGTATGAGAAAGGGAGAGGTAGGTTTGGTTTACTTTCCAGGTAACGCCGCTTTGGTTTACTTTCTATTCTTGTATTGATGCTTGTTATTTCCATTAATGAAATCTGCTGGTAGTTGAAGTTCTATCTCTATTTTGGTGTTATTTCCATTTTATTTGGCGTTTGCCATTTTATTGTGAATTGTTGAAGTAAGGTATTGGATACCTTACAGTTAGCTAATCCACGGGCAAGAGTAGCCATTGTTTTATTAAGGAGAGGTCAAAAATCCTGAATGAACATCATGGGGGCTAGGGTTTAATTCGAGTTTACATGCACTCTCATTAAACTCTTTTACAAATAAAAAATTCAATTACATAAAAGACCCATATACAAAATAGAAACACCAATACAGATTTCATTCGAGGCATATCTCAACAAACCTTCTAGAGAGGTGATTAAGTACAAACCAATGAGAAACAAACCTTTTTCTTGGCAGCTTGAAACAATGATCGTACTCGCCGAGCACCTACACCGACAAACCTGCCAATTGAAAACATAACTAATGCTAAAGCCGATAGTCCCTTTGCATGAAAAATAATGGTCAGCATCATTCGGTGTTGATCATGTTAAGCTTTTAACATTTTTTTTAAGTCAACTTTGCATGAAAAATAATGATCAGCATCATTCTATGTTGATCATATTAAGCTTTTAACATTTCTTTTAAAGTCAACTTTGCATGAGAAGTGTAGGAGGCTTACATTTCTTCAAATTCCGATCCTGCTTTATAGAAAAATGGTACTCCAGCTTCACCCGCAATAGCCTTGAAAACACCAATTATATCAAGTCATTATAAAAAATAATTAGACATTTCAGATTAAACAATTAAATAAATCATGTATTTTACCAAAAAAAAGAAAGAGAGAGAGATAACAAATAATGGAACTACCAAACAAATGAAAATTCCTTAAATATATCAGTAGGTCTGGGATTGTAATTTATACGTGACAAATGTGCGTGGTGGTCGAAGGCTTGGGTTTTGAAGGTGGTGTACTATCCTCAAGATCCCAAGCTCAAGACTCATCTGTGAAATTAATTTGTATAGTGGAACGAAACTCCGATTTCCCAGTTTCAAAAGAAAATATTATACATGACCCCATTTATGCATTAATAGATTTGTGCAGTCATTTCCTTAATAATATACCTACTCCATGTAAAGCTTATTGGTTCCTGGAGTTTAGTTCCTTTTCTAAGAAAAAAGAACCAAATTAAAAACACATTGTCAAACACATTCTCTTTTATTGGAAAACAGAGTGAAGCTTTACCTTAGCAAGTAAAGTTTTTCCAGTTCCTGGAGCTCCAGTTAAAAGAATTCCCTGTAAATAAATCTTTTAGGCAGGTACCATATGAAAATACATACAGTAAAAATCGTTAAAATAAATAAAAGAAAAAAAAACTTGTGAAGGAATTATAAAGAGATTTATTTCAAGAAGTTTCTTTTTAATAGTTATAAAAAAAACACAACAGTTCATTAAACTAACTGAGGTTATAAGAAAGCTCTCCAACTAGCCCAAATATCCAAAAAAACTTAAAACAGGGTAACCACGCTCGTCCCTAGGCCAGACACCGGTGACATCAAAGGAGTAATGTCATAGGTGAGTCTCGAATCCAGGACCTTGAGGGAAGTATACACTTAAAGCCCAAGTCTTCATCCACTACGCCATCCCTTGGGGACCCCAAATATCCAAAATTGATTAATTACAAAAGTAATTACCAAGTCCACACAAAGAACCAGCAGCAAAAATATCATTATCAAGAAAAGAAAACAGGTTTTAGTCTTTGTCTACAAAAATTCAGTGATTCTTTTCTCTTTTCTTGAGAGGGTATAAGTGAGGAGAGTATGACCATTAGATTTTAAGTTAAAACCCAAAGGATAAAAGCAAGTTCCAGAAGGAGGTTGCTTCTTTCCACTTTCTGAGTTCTTCATGACTAGAAAGATTTTCATATTTAGTCTCTTAAGAATAGTCGAGGAACGCGACAGACGGTCTTCACCGGAAGGTAGTAAACATAAACTAATTAAAAAGCAAGGGAAAAAGCAAGCAGGCTGCCAAAGAGCTTCCAGCTAAGGAAAAGGGCAACAAAGCAAGCAGAAATAAGACAACTACAAATGCAAATCAAGACAGGGAGTAACAAAAAACACAAACCTTCGGCAACTTTCCTCCGAGCCGGGTAAACTTGGAGGGGTTTCTCAGATACTCCACCACTTCTTCCAGCTCTTGCTTTGCATCATCACAACCTTTAACATCCTTAAATGTCTTGGCATTCTACAGAGAAAAATTATACCGCAGAATAAGAACAAGAACACTCAACAAGAAAGGCTAAGCTTGAAAGTACAGGAAACAGAAAAGCTTGAAACATGTCCTTCATATTAGAAGGAAACTTGTTTCTTGTTAAACTACCTGCATAAAATTTGAGCATACTAAAATGTAAGACCATTTATACACTCAAAAAAATGCATGAAACATATAGCTTACCTTTCTACATTAATTCATCTTTACTCCTAGCCTAGGAGTCAAAACATTTAAGCACTAAACCAATCAATATGCTATATTTCTTCCAGGCTGATCAAAACTAGAAAAATAACAATTAGCTCAAAAAATTTAACCACAAATTCATGAAATTAAAATGAATAACATTATTTATCTAGTTGAGATACATAACTTTTATCCATGACTTGTAGCCTTAAAGGCGGTTGCTCTAGCTTTTAACAATATTTATTATAAATGCAAACAGCAGAAATAATTCACATGGAATGCTTCCTATCTACCTTCTCTGGCGTAACTTCTTTGTTCGACTCCTTTGGGGCATATGAAGAACTCGAACCAACCCCTGAAGTTCCTATACCCCCCAAACTCCCTTTGTATTTTTGAAGTGCAGTAGCTCCCATAAACCTGCAAGAGGACTCTCGTTTAAACCGTTGACAACTAAAAGAGCGCAACCCAAACAACATGCTGGGGGAGGAGGGAAGAGAGCAATGATCGAGATTGTCAAGTAAAGGCTAATACCATACTAATCCAACAGAAATCGTGAAGAGTATAGTGGAGATAAGTTCTTGTACGATCCGAGACTTGTTGGGTACTTTAGGATCAACCTTCAGAGGAATTTCACCGTAAGTATTAGAAATTAGGGAGTAAATAGTTCTGGTAGAGAAACAAAACTAATCTTAAATAATGAGGGGGAAAGTCAAAGAAAGACCTCATCATGATTACTGATATGATACTTACCATTATTTGGAGGAAAGAAACTAAACATTCATGATCCTGATATGATATACTACTACTTACCATTACTACGTGCAATGGTTGTTTCTCAGAAATGCCAGGGCTCACAAAGGGCTTGTCCACATTTCCCGAAGCGCGCTCCTTCAACTCTTTTAGCTATGCGTGTTTATCAATTAGAACAACCACATGAAAAACAAAAAATTACTCGTAAGAATAGACCAAACAGCAATAAATCCGGGTGTGTTCATACAAATTTGAGATCCTTCTAAGAAAACAAGAGAAATTGGGCAGGCTTAAGTACCAATGCAAGAAGAGTAGATTGCTTTCCATTTTCAGAGTCTGGTATATATTCAGCGATTGCGTTGGTGACCACAAGAGCTCGAAGATACTCTACTACTCCTCTACAGTCTACAGCATGGTCCCTTTGCTCAAAACGCGTAATGACGGACTCAGGACTGGAAATGAAAATTGAATGAGGCATGGTCAGAACTAATTCTTTTTTTCTTTTTGAAACAAGGATAACCATGCCCATTCCTAAGTCAGACACCGAGAGACATCAAAGGAATAGAAACACGGCAGGTGTCTACAAATTAATATCACAAATGAGTTTCACATGGGACCTTGAGGGGAGCACACCTTCAAAGCTCAAGCCTTCGACTACTGCGCCACCCCTTGGAGACATCAGAACTAATTTTTTTAACTTTAGCAAATGACAAGGGGAAAGGGGGAATGTTCAACCCGAAAGACATTGATAAAAAATATATGGCCATTGCTAGTTGCTACCATCGAAAACTAAACAGGATGTTCAAAAACCTGTTCTAACCATTTTGTTTTCAAATAAATGACTTGGAAAATGTAAAATTGTAATCGCTAATCACTATTCAAAATTTAGGTTCATTTGTAAGAATGAAACAAAGAAAAAACAACTTTCACACAGAGCTGTTCTACAAAACAGAAAAGTAGCATCCAGTTAAGTTTATGACATGTGAAATCATAATTCCAGACAGAACTACTGTCTTTCTAAAGCAGAAGTGTGTGTACGGTCAACTTGTTCGCAACTCAACTAATTTGAATGAACCGTCTAATTCTACTAACTCAATTGCCAATGAAATTCCTTTTTTTATATCTCCGGGTCAGCTTACATGCAATTCGACTATGATCACATGGCATAACACCTAACCCTACAAGAAAACCGGTAGAAAATTAATCAGGTCTTAGTTCTCCGAAGCCCTCTTGACCACGAGGTTACTCCAAGATAGTTCTCCTAATATTTAAATCCTAAGTAAGTGCCCAACCCATCAAGATTTGCAAGAATCAATTCTTTTAATCCTAAATGTTCATTGGCATGGCTATCTTGAGTATCCTAACCCCTAACAGTTCAGAACACAATCTTGAAAACAACATCCACCAAATCTTGTTCTGCAAATCAAGAAGAAAAAGAAAACAACAACATTACCTCTGTTTATTCAACTCAGCCAATAGAGCACTCTGCTTGGCCGCATCATTGTGGTTAGCATCAGCCTCAGCAGTTAACTTCTCCAACCGCTTATCCCGCCGCGAAAACGCCCACCAAGAACACCAATCCCTCGCAATCTCAATCACCTTCTGAAACTTCATTCTCGTCACAACCCACAATCCCATCAAGAACACCACAAACGGCAACTTCCTCCACTTCCCCTCTTCTTTCTCAGACTCAATTCCAGCCTCGATGTTCATCGAAATCTCCGAACTCTCGGTACCCTGATCACCAAATCCGCCATTGTTTGAATCTGGTAGAGCAGAACCCATGTTCGATTCGGAACTGGAATTCCCATTGTCGGGGTGCAATGCACACGGAAGAGAAAAAGAAGATGGTGAACGATGAAGAAATCGAAACGTAGAACCCCAAAATGGGTTGCGAGAAATAGAGAAAGAGAAGTGAACCCTTTGGTTCGAAGAAGAAAGAAGGGGAAGAGGCAAAGGAGGATTGCAGAGCAAGGAAGCTTGAAGATTCGCCATTGAAACTCTGAAACTCACAACTTGAAAGGAGAGAGAGATTAAAGCCTTTTCCAAAATTAACGACTTCTTTGGAATTTCGATTTCAAGACCTTGCTTCGCGCCGGGTTTTTAACGACTTCTTTTTTTTTTTTTTTTTTTTTGGTAAATTATAAATTTCGTCTCGATCGTTGGAAGAAAAAATTAAAATTTTGTTGATGTGGTTTGATGAAATTTAATGATTAGTCTTTATCGTTTGTAATTAATGTGAATTATGTACGTGGAAATGAGTTATTCATGCTTTTTTTTTTGTCCAATCCAGCCACTTAACTTACATTGATATTATTCATGATTAATAACTAGCTTTCGCGTATTCAATTCGCTAACGATTAGAAACGGTAAGCACTATTTTTTAGATTTTATTAAAGTATAGGAATTAAATTCTAATTTTTAAAATGACAGAGACTAAATTCTAACTTTCTTCAAATCATAAAAACTAAATTCTAGTTTTTAAAACTACGGTGACTAAATTATAACTTTATTCAAACCATAAGCACCAAATTTATAATTTACTTTTTTTTCAATAGACATAGCATACTTACAATATTTAAATGTTAATGTAACTCATACAAAATTAGAATTTTAAATAAATAGTCACATAAATTGAATCTTTTATCTAGACTCTCTTGAGTACTAAAACATTTTATGGTCGTTGAATGAAATTCGAGCTATTATAATTCTAGTTATTATAAGATTCCTAACTTTCACTTCACCCATTAGAATAATCAATAAGTCACTATTTCAAAAAACTTTTTCAGAAGAAATATTGTCAAATGCTTTAAAAAACTCACCCATTTATTGAAATAAATATATATTTTGAATAGTTATGCTGGGTTTGGTGAAGATTAAATCTTTTTTGGATTAAGATTTATTAACGATTGCAACAAAAACTCTTCTAAAATCTTTATTTAAATTCGAAAGTTGTGATTAAAATGTTCATTTGGATTGGATAGTTAGTAGAAAACATTTTTCCTAGAAGGTTTATGTGCTAATTGTGGAATTCCCCGAAACTAATCCTCGCAAACTGTCTAATTTAATTCATCCTAAATTTATTCATTATAATAATTGTCAAAATAGTTTGAATCCCTCGATCACAAATTAAAGTACACTGATAAAGTGATTTTTTTTTTCTCAAACAATTCTTTTTTTTTAGGAAAATGGAAGTGTCAATAAGACAAGAAAAGGGTAATGACAGTCCTCATTCTTTGGGAAACAAACCATTTCAGATAAGATGAAAAGATACCAAATGTCCATCAAACAAGAAGAAAATGGTCATCACAATGAGCCTATATCAAAGAGACAGTCATGTTACTAGATTTATACATCCTCGATACAATTTTTCAGCAGCCTGCACAAAGCTCGATTTATGACAAAATCAAAATTAGTATAAATATCGAGTAGTCGAAGACGATAGTGCGAGAAGCGGGAAGAGTCTAATAATAGAAATAATGAGAATGAGAGAAAGGAAGTGCCTAATGAAACAGTAATCAAGTATTTTTGTCTATTTGAAGGCAATAATCAATAATAACCGAGCTTACATTCATTCAATTCCCTTCAAATAAAAATGAAATAAACAAAAACTGACCTAATTCGTTCTGAACAGTGAGAGAGTTTGAGTAACCGTTGAATTTAGTGCACATGCTTCTCTGCCATATTGCATGCTCTAGTTTTAAGAAGCTAAGTTGGTTTTCTTGAATGGACATTCAACTATTAAACAGAAGAAAATATGTGCTATTGCCTGCGATCGGGGCGATAGGCCGGTGGTGTTGTCTGGTGCGGCATTGCCCCTGATGGCATGTAACCAGGATTGTGCATTGGCATGGAGTAAGGCGCAGCTGGACCGCCCGGTCCCCATCCTGAAGAAGATGGAGGCTGCATCCCTTGCTGCTCTGCCGGAGGACCATATTGATTTCCGTTGTATTGTTGGGTGGAAGAACCCACCATTTGACCTGGTTGCTGCCCAACAACAGGCGGTTGAGAATTCACCATGGGAGTATTGGGAATTGTATAGTCTCGACTTCGGTCATTATTCACCTACAACCATCACATAAAACAAGACGTTTAGAAACATTCCTCTGAGAAATGAATCGACGTAGTCCACATTCCTTTACTCCTGAGGAGCAGAACTCAATTTGAAGCAAAACAGTCATCATCTTCTAGATAGAAAAATTCAAGAGTATGTTTGGGGGCTACCGTTGGGTTACTACATCAAGGTTACAGTGCAGGTTATTATAACAAAAAATTTTATTATAAATTTGGTTATTAAGTCCCCAAGGGATTGGCGCAGTGGTTGAAGACTTGGGTTTTGAGGGTATGCTCCCCTCAAAGTCCCAAGTTTGAGACTTACTTATGATATTACTCCTTCAATATCTCCAGTGTCTGGCCTAAGGACAGGCGTGGTTACCCTTGTTTCAAATTTTTTTTTTATAAACTTGGTTATTATGACAGGGTAACCATCATAGAGTGACCTAGTGTTCAAAAAGGCTTTGGAGAACTAGATAAGTTTAATCTATGATAGTCACTTATCTATGAATTAATTTTCTATAGGTTTTCTTGATATCCAAATGTTGTAGGGCCAAGTGGTATGTTCCATGACAATAGTCAAGATGCATGCAAGCTGGCCCGAGCGGTCACGGATATCAAAAACTGTATATAACAAGGGTGGAGGGTTTTAGTTTGGAAGTGGTAATTGGCTATATCCACCAGTTAAATAACTGGTGGCCCAAACGCCCCCTTGGATAATAATTACTATTGGACAATTCACCACACAGAGTGAAGCTTTTATTACCTTGATACTCAAATCAGTGTGGCGTGAATATGAGAGGTGAAGCTTGCAAAACCCTCCATCATAGATACAGTGTCCTTCCAGGGCTTCCTTGGCAACCACCGCAGTCTGAACATCTGTACACACGTCCCAGATTACTAATTAGTATGCTACATACTTCCATCGAAACAATGTGAATTAAGATTGAAAAAATGAACCATATTAAAACGTTGTTGGGTTCATCTTCTTACTTGTTCTCATATTATTGCACTTCAAAGTTCTTCAAGGATAATTTATAACTTGTTTGCAGATTTGAAAATAGAATTTCTTTATTAAAAAAAAAAGAAAAAAAAAATTGAACTTCTATAGGATACAATTGCTATCATGTTATAAACAGTAGGGCAGGAAATATGCTTTACACATTTCTTTAAACAAGCGGTTGCTAATGTACATTTATAACCAACGGTGAGAAAAGTGTCAAATGAGCTACCTGAATATTGAATCAAGGCTTGCACTCCACCATTCTTATCAAACATGGCAATTTTTTGGACAGGTCCAAACGCAGAAAAAACCTACAAACAAAAAAAGAAATGGTTAGCATTAAAAGTATTGGCAACGGATTATAAGATATGCATTAGCCATCATTATACATACATACATACATATATGTATATACATACATACATATATGTATATACATACATATATAGATATATATAATATATGCTTTCAGAAATCCACAAACAAAATTGATACAGAGTTGTCATATCGTGCAAATACCATGTTCAACACGTCCAAGGTGACTGCGTATTGCATATTCTCAATGGAGGCAAGAAGAACATTACTTTCTGGTTCAAGCTTCTTTCCATCCGAACCCACAGTGAACTGCAAAGGTGACTGACGACCAATTCAATGAAAGGAAGAAAAAGATTTAGAAAAATAATATAAGACTTTGTCAAAAAATAAAATAATATCATAAGAAACGAGACAATAAAAAGAAATGCCACAATTTGTACACTAATAAGCCAGCGCTTCCATGAAAAGCCCATCATTTGAAGGTTTATCTTCATTTATTTATTTATTGACAACAATTGGAGCATTATCTTCATCACATGCACGTAGAATACACGGAAGGGAGAAAATTTATGTACACAATTTAACAACATGCCAACTAATGCCATTCCTTACCTGACCACTTCCATCAATGGCCGATGGAGCAACAGGAAGATAAGGA
The DNA here is from genome assembly GCA_036507275.1 of Sicyos edulis. Taxonomy (NCBI): domain Eukaryota; kingdom Viridiplantae; phylum Streptophyta; class Magnoliopsida; order Cucurbitales; family Cucurbitaceae; genus Sicyos; species Sicyos edulis. Next base: position 2,879,351 of record CM071850.1, read on the forward strand.
TTAGTGTAGTCCCTGAATCAACATACCATAAGAAAGTATAGAGAGAAAGAGATAGTAATAAAACAGACACCAAAGTTACAAAGCGGTGGCCAAATAATATTTCACCATAAAGTAAATGGCATATGGAAGCAAGGGGAACTAGATATTGTAAAATGTTACAACTATGATTAAAAAAACGCACACATTAGTTTCAGATTAGATGGAGAAAGTTGGGAAAACCTGCTTCGATGGCTCTGGAATTTCACAGTCAAATCAGTGTGGGCAGAGTAAGTTATTCTAAGGGAACATGGTCCAACGTGATCAGATAGCAGATATCTGCAAACAGACACCACCAAACTGAAATAAGAAATAAATGATGATACATGTGAAGTATAGCATGGGAGAATTTAAAACTCAGTTTTTAAATCATACACATAGGTTAAATATAGCATCATTCTATGTGAAAAGGTTGAATACTATTGACAATGGAATAAAACATTTTAAAGTCAACTATTTACAATACTTTAACAACAGACAAAAAATAATCAGACTGATAGAAAGACACCAGGCTAGTGCATGTGCACCTCTCTTCTACTGCTATATACTCCATAAAGGAGGGCCAAAAAATCATGTGAAACATTCAATACAATCGTCACCTAGGGATGCTTCTCCCATCCAAGGCATTCTTAGCAGATGATGCAGTCTCTGCATCCGAAAATTGCACCAACGCCTAAAATGTTCAAATATCATTAGCTGAATACGATTTCCGCCAAGCTCAGAAGTATTATAGTGATTACTGCCAGACCAGAATATAAGTTATTTACGGACCTGAAATCCAGCTGTTTTCTCAAAAGTAGTAATTTTATGCACAAACCCAAAGGCTGAAAAGACCTGCATAATATTTGAGTAAACGTCAAAATGTAATTAAACCAAATGATATCACACCATCATCACATTGTCAGAATATCACAACACCTACTAATGCCTACTGTCGTGCAAATTATTTTGCAGTCACAACCAACGCAAATATACCTAAATCTCCAGACATAGGCCTAGTAGGTTGTCTAAATAGATAGCTTAGCTAACAAACATTGAACATTTTAACACAAAATCTACTGCGAAAAACAAAGGTAAAACTATAGAAAAAATATGGTTAAGATGCTAATGCCAGGAACAAGAGTAATTGAAGGACCTATGGTGGATAATGTACATCTCAACTCCTCTAAGAGAGAATGTATGATGAAGCAAAAATACAAATCCAAAACAAGTCAGTAACACCTGACTGTCTCACTTGAGGAAAAAGCAACTACTGGTTTGAAATTAATTATAACATATCGGTATAATTTATCTTAAAAATTATCATCAATGAAATAAGTTGACAAGTAATAGCTGAAGGCCTCCAGAACTTGAACATTCATCCTATAATTTTAAAAAGAGAAGACAAATTCGCCCCATAAAATTAAGATGCTAAGCCATAAGGAATATCATCTTATTAATCTTCCACCCATTTCAAATGCTTGTCCATTGGGGCAGAATACTTGTATACAGAAAACAGATAACCCAAAAATTTACAATAAAAAGCTTCTATACTTCAAATCTAATGACAGGATTTAGACAGCAGTATCACTGACACGTCATGCAGAGATGATAGGGAGAAGGATGCACAAGAGAGCAGAAATTATAATATCCTAAACTGTGAAAGGTAGGAGGACGTTGAGGAAGAAGGGAATAGAGAGGTAGTGTTAAGGAAAGGAGACAAACACACGTGTGCTCTTTTCCCCGATGCACTAAGCTGCCATCAAAGATATTGCTTTGACAAAGGCCTGCTGATTAATTTACATTCATGTCAAACAAAAGCTTTTGAAACGTGACAAACTAAAACCTAATCACCAAAATTTAATCTTAGTGCCACAGAGGTTCACCTTTAACTGCAACAAGAATGTATTACAATCTGCTTACCAAGTGCAACACATCAATGCTGACAAGACGTGCATCAGTTCCCTCAATTGTTACCAAAAGAACATTTCCAGGAACATCAGCTGTAGTTTTGTTGTTCACAATTTCTTGCCGGTTAGAATACTGCAGATAAACAGTTTTTCCTCTAACTTGTGCCGGCTCCGAGGATGATGCATAATATGATATCATTGCAATCGCCTGATTTATGTCTGTCTGTAATTTTAAACTTGGTCAAATATTTTTCGAAATGACTAGCTAGTATCCATGGAAGATATAAACACAATATATGAAAAAGTACTGCACTTACAAACTCAATAAAGGCTTGATTTCTGTTTGCTCCGACGTTACATTTTGTGTTTACAACTTTCCCAAAAGGCTTCCCGAGTTCAATCAGTTCCTCCTCAGTGCATTCCCAAGGTAAGTTCCTCAAGTGAAGAACCTTTGATGGTGGCTGGGTATAACGGAACTGTGGCTGACTAGAAACTGACGACATTTTTTCCAACTAATAAATCACTGCAAATTTACGAACAGCCTTAGCATCATTAAAACTTAAAATTCAGCACACGGTTAAAAACAAACATTTATTAACTTATAATTCTCTATCAACATCAACAATTGTACCATGAAATCCTTAATGTTCCAATGTTTCATTGCACATTTTAACATATCCAATTCATGTATTGAAAAGAACATGATCCAATTCAAAAATAAAAAGAGGTATGCATTACAAAGATGGAGTAAGTTCTCGACAGAGACAGAAATGGGTCTTCTTAATGGTAGTTGTTTGGTAGTTTGCATTTTCTATCTCTCGCTTCTTTTTCGTCTACTAAACAATTTCAATGATATAATGAAATTAAGAAGAAGGATCCCCAATGCCCATAAGGGCTAACAAGAATAAATTCCATTTGGAAATAAAATAATATAAGCTATAACCATCATAAGGTAGCCTAGTGGTCAAAGAGAGCCTTGGGGTGCTAAAGGTGATGGGTTCAATCCATGGTGGTCACCTACCTAGAAATTAATTTCCTACGGATTTCTTTGACATCCAAATATTATAGGGTCAAGCAGTAGATCTCGTGACAATAGTTGAGATGCGCCAAAGCTGGCCCAGACAGGGACGATCATGGATATCAAAAAAAATAAAAAGCTAAGCTATAAGCTTTATCTTTGCACCAAAAATACACAGTTCTAGTTCTCGTCTCTAGTAAGTGGTCAAAAGACCTAGATTAGTGCCATCGCTGGACAGAATTTATGTTATCGTATCCCTCATGCAACCATTGAAGCTTGAGGCTTTCTTCATCTACTTCTTTTCACCTCACTAACTTTCAAACGCCCATAAAGTTGAAAACAGTAACAAATAAACCAAATAATTTCATAATTGCAGATCCAACCAAACACAATTTCAAAGCACAGAACAATCTACCAAACATATCACATCAGTAAAAGCAAGATCACTAATAAGATCGACGACCCATACAGAAAAATCAGAACCATCATAGAATCTAGAAGTCAAGAGGGCCTTCGGAAATTCAAAGGTGATGGGTTCAATCCATGGTGACCACATATCTAAGAACTAATTTACTACTATTTTCCCTAATATCTAAATGTAGTACGTGACATTAGTCAAGGTGTGGCTCAGACAGTCACGGATGTATAAAAAAACAGAAAAATCAGAGAAATTCATAAAACCCATTATAAAGAAAGCACTTGCGAGATCAATTCAACGATTCAGGCTACATAACAGTATCATTTATCTTTTTTTCTATATAAGAAACAATTTCATCATAATTATCAATTTACATGGGAAAATAGCCAATTACAAAAAGGAAATCCTGCTACTAAGGATATCAAAGCTAAACAGTGCCATTTATCGTCCACATAATCACAACAAACATTCTTAGATAAATAATCACAGAATAAACAACGGAATACAAAGCACGCCAACAAACACAAAACAAGCATGGGGATCGAAAAAAGAAAAAAGAAAAAGCGCGAATCGAGATGGCAATACCGAAAATCAATAAACAAAAAAGATGATAGGCGAGGAAATTGAGAATGCGAAATATGAAATACGTACGATGATTGAAGATAATCCCTCGGGAACGTAAGGAAGTGGACGAACTTTGAAAGTTAGGGTTTCGCAGAGACGGAGAGGGATAAGTTTTCACTTCTGCAGCATAATCTAAAACGATTGAAATAAATGTTTTTTTCAATAAAATAAAAATAACAACACCCTTTTTTGTTTTTTCTGCACCCTAATTTAAAACGATTGAAGTATAAATGTTTCTTTATTCTGCCTCAAAAGGGTGATTTCAGTTAATTGATTGATATCTTTCGACCGAGGGAATTTTGGAGTGTATAACAAAAATTGAAAATATTAAATTTTATTAGTGATAGAATTCAATATAAGATTTATTCTATCACTGTTTGAGTTTTTATATAGAAATTCAAATTGAGTCCCGATAGTTCGGTGCTAAAAATTAATATGCTGTAAATGAATTATTTTAAAAATTTTGTTACAAATATAATAAAATACGTAAAATGTGTTGTTGATGGTAAATTATCTTACACAAATATTTAATAAAAAATAAAACTCTTAATTTTCATTTGGTTCATTTTTCAGTTTTAGTTTGCTTTTTTATTTTTATTTTAATGAGAATTGAATTACTTTTTTCAATTTTTTTCTAGATTATTTTTTTTACTAGGTAAAAACAAAAATTATGAATTCTTATATCAAATCTCAATATTAATATTAATATGTTTTAATTTTTCTTAGTACTTATACCCTCCATTAAGTTCGTTTCTATTTTTATATTGGTTTTTCAGTTAAATCCCATTCGAACCAACATAATCAATTTTTTAAAATATCCATTCCAATGATCCAATGCTATTCTAAAAAATTTGAAATCAACTTTTATAAATTGTGGGTTTTTCTTTTAGCCCAGGTAAATGGTCCAAATCGTATAACACAGCCTATTATTTTAGATAACCGAATCGATTAACCTCACAGTTTCTTTTATATACCATAGACATATAAAAACCATCCGCTCTCTTTCTAAACTTGGCTATAAACCCATCAACGAAAGATACAAGTATTTTATGTTATGAATGTCAAAACAATTCTATAAGAAAATAATAAAAAAGCACAAAATATTTTTATCTATAATATAAAATTAAATGATTGAAAGACCCAGACATCACTGATGAGTTCTAGATAAATTATTTTAAAATTTGTTGCTAAAAATATATTCTCCAATAATAAATTAAGTTAATGAGCATAATTTTTCAATGTCTTCTTGACAGCTAAGTCACTCTTATCTACTTTGATTAATTTCCTCAACTTATTTTTATTATACCAAATATCCGATACCTAAAGTTTCATCAAAAGATTAACTCATCTAAGTTTCTCAATACTGCAGAGAAAGACTACACAAATGCATAAAAAAACACTTGTCTAAACAGAGAGGGAAAGTCAAAACAAAGTTTGAATGTGAAAACAGAAACAACAATGTTTATACTTTCTATGGACTTGGATAAACATGCACATAATAAACCATCATCTCATCAATTTTCTATGCAAATGCACACAAGATTATGTAACAAGCATAGCCAGTTGAAGGGCTCAGTAGTGGAAATGGAAGAGAGAATAAGATCATAAGTTCAGGAAGATTGGCCTACAAGGACATCTTTATAAGGGGTTGGTTCAGCTTGCCTTCCTTTTTCTTCATCGGATTGTCGTTTTCTTCTCCCCTGATCCTCTAGGATTAGGGGAATCCTGCCTTCTCTTTCTCCGAGAAGCCGCTCGTTTCCCCCTCCTCGAAGCTTCTCGAGTCGCAGCCGGTCAAACTGCTGCATCTTGAACACTTTAAGCACATTCGCCAGTCCGCCTATCAAGAGTGATAAGCTCCCAAATATACCTAACCAAATCCAGTTTTTTCCCTGCATTCGCATTCGCATTCACACATGAAAATCCAGTAGAATGCCGTAATTGTACAACCATTTTGTTGAAGATCCAGAGACCGCACAACCTTGATCATTTTGTTAGATAAATATCAAAACTATTTTTTTCTGCAAAGAGTACATAAAAGTACTCATCAAAATGTTTCCACGCTTCTAAAAGCATGGTTTTAATTGAAAAGAGGAAAAAGGAGCTGGGACTAACAATGCAGTTCAACCAGTAATGCTTTGCTCCCAGCTGCAAAAAAAAATTCTTGCAATATATTTTTGTTGATTTTCCTACCAATCATTCATTATTTGACATGCAGGCTGAACCTTTCAAAATAATTTGCAAAAACTCAGGGTTTCTTACCCTGAACAAATATCGAACTACTACTCATAATCGCAAAAAATAGAACATTTCGGCCGGTTTTTGGTTTTTTGAAAATTAATTCTATAAACAATACTTTTATTTCCTATGTTTTTAGAAACCAAGCCAAAATAGTTTTCAAAATCTTGTTTTTGTTTGAATTTGGGTAAGAATTCAAAAAGAAAGAAATGATGAAAAACAAACAAACGAGGCCTAGGCAATTACTTTAATTATACACAACATACACCGGAAGACTCCTCTTCAATGTGACATTTGCCTGATAAGAAGGTTAATAAACTGGAAAGTAATAAAAGCATATGATTATGCAGAAGGTAAACCTATATTTCAAAAAGAACAAACTTATTCAAGGCAACAATCTGCTGAAGCTGTGATAGAAATACAAGAATGAAAATATAACTCAGTGCCTCATTTGTTAAAAGGTATTACTCATGCACATACCAGAAGACTGAGTCCATGATGGGCCAATCCGAACTGCTCATAGCCATTGAGGATTGCAGCAACAAATAATAGCAAGCTTCCTATTAAAAATGGAATATGGACACTCTGTTGCAAAATTTGAACGTACCCGTCGGCCCTTTCATAGATTTGGCACGAGTTGAGGATAGATCCAAGAATCCATAAGGCAGGACCAGCGATAAGCATATCCAATGCATGTTTTTCTAGTTTGTAATAACCATGTCCCTTCTGTTCCTGCAGAAGTGGATTGAATGGCAGCTCTTATAAAGTGCAGGAGGAGGAAATAAAAGAAAACAAACATGAATGCCATAAAAGTTATGGAAGGAATTTGACCAAATGGTAGTCCTACAATGCAAATCATAAATTGTGGCATTTTCATGATTTCGGCATAGCTTCTCATATTCGACATAGAGTTTATATGCCCTTGTATCAGAAGTGAGACCTCCCGTTGGATAAAGGAAGGTGAATTCCAAAAAAAGCCTTATACAACACACTCTATTACTTATTGGCTGGAAATCCAATTTTCATAACCAAATACCAATTGTATGGAAAATGGCTTTGGCTTTATTGACCCTGAATTAAAGAAGTGAACAGTTTTAGAAGGGACCCTTTTTGAAAAATGGTATAAAAAAGAGACCCATAGTGACACTGCTACAGAGAAAATCAGAGTTGAAGTTCAGTCATTCCCTTGTACTAATTCTACAATCTACGGGCAGGGAAGAGAACAAGAGTACACTAACACTGCAAATTTCATTAAACCAAACAAAATGCCCAGATAGGTCGATCTAAAATATCAAATTCAAGAGAGAAACCTATAATCAAATTCCAAGTTGGTTAAAAAATCATTTTCGTCCTCGATTCTGAGGCTTATTCCATCCTAGTCTTTGTACTTGCAGTAAATCCAGATTCTAGAATAGTCATAACAACATTAGTTTAACGCTCCTTTACATCTAATTTACATGGTTCTTTCTGCACATCACTAACTAAATAGCATTTTGATACATGTTTTTTAAATTATTTCTCATACATCTCAACACTTGTGATTACTGGTGTCAAGTCATCAACCCTATTCTTCAGCCCCTCACATAATTTATCGTAAAAGGGAATGCCCATAGTGTTAAACCACCCATCAATCCAAAAGCTTAGGCTTTTGGATTGAGGTAAATTTAATTATATAATTGGGGATGAAATGGGTAGAGATTCATGACCTCCTGCTCTGATACCATGTTGAATTATGTTAAACCGCCTAAGCTTATGGATTTGGGTAAATTTAATTATATCAACCAACAAGTAGAAATGTCATAATCATCTCAAGTTGGAAAATACAAAATCATTTCAGCAAGGAAGTAGATAACTATAGGTATTAGGTACTAAATTCAGACTGTTGTGTTCTGTCTTGAACATATTAATGCCCTGCGATTAGGGCCGGGGGGTCTCGCTGCGAAAATGCCCCCGTTGCGAAAGCGCATCTATGTGCACAAGCACATTCAGCACCCACTAACCGCACTCCGCATAGCATTTTGTTTCTAGCGTGTCCACGTATCCGCATTCGGGTTTAATAAGAGTGCCTATATAAACTCGAATTAAACTCTAGCCGTATTATGACATAATCTCTTTATCTGTAAATTTCCATCTCTCAATAATATTGCTTTCCTCCTCTTGCTCGTAAACTAGCAGACACTAAGTTGGTGAACCACGTAGTTCTATGTGTTGTTTCTTCTTCGTCTTTTACGTTTATCGTTATCTGTTTTCGTATCTTCGTTTATCGATGGTTGATTGCCGACCATTCAAAAGTACAGAAAATAAAACAGAACAAGTCAAAATCCGAAAATCGTATTCAACCTAGAAATCAGGAAACAGAAATAATAGCAATCAGTAGTAGAATAAAACAAAAAATCCTTACCTGAATTAGAAGAAACAGAGAACCAAAAAACAAGAGCAACGAACCAACCGCCTGAAGAAACGGAACACAGAACTCCACAGCGAGAAGCTGAGCGTCGTACCGGACAAGCAGCGGCAACCGGTAGTCGATTCCGGCGAGATGAGCGAACAGATCGTGGAGATTAACGATGGCAATGAGCGCAGCGGCGAGAGAAATTAGGGCCAGACCAGATTTAGGTTGTCGAGAGAGCTGGGCGAGGAAACCGGCGAGGAGGAGGAGAGTGGCGAAGAAGAAGAGGGCGGCGTTCATGTACTCCGCCCTGCTCCGGCCAGCCCTAGGGCCGTAGGCCCTGAAATCCCTAGCGGAAACCAGCTTCACCATGGGGGTTTGGTTTCCGATTTTTGATGGAGAAATTGTTTTTGGCGGGGGATTTTAATTGGTTTTAGAGATAGAGAGAGAAAGAGAGAGAGAGAGAGAGGTTGGTGACGTGTTACGTTACGTGGCTGCATGCATGGAGTTTTAAGTTCAAACTTTAGTGATGATTATGACACGTGGCCTCTTTGCTTTGCAATTTTAAACACATCATTTAATGCAATTTGATAACAATTTCTTTTGGGATTTTAAATGAAAATAAAAAAAATATCGACAATAGCATTTTTTAAAAAATTATTTAGAAAAAATGGCATAAATCATTGTTGGTAAATTTTAATAAATTTTATATTAATTTTAAAAGATTTTTATATATATAAAAAAGATTGTCTTTACAAAAATTATTTAGGTAGCAGAAAATTGGATTGGTCTCTCTAAAATGACTAAAATATCTATGCTTCATTCAGTTCAATTGACAATATTCAATCCGTCCATAGATAAATTTCAATCAATTTAGTCGATAGCTTTTAATTAGTTTGCTTAAAGCTTTTAATCAATTTGTTGATAACCATCAATTAGAGGTAAAATTGAACAAAAAAACATATAAATCTATTATACATGTAAATTTTTTATTAAAAATATTATAATTATAAATGATAACAAAAAAATGGTATGTAGAGTAATTTCTCAATTTTTTATTTGATCTATCGATATAAAATTTATTAGCACGAAATAAGTTGTAATACAGTAACCAATTGATTATGGATTTGTGTTGTGCTCTAAAGCTTGTGGTCAATTGCACAGACCATCCCTCGATGATGTAGTTTCTAATAGTAAAACACGTACTCTTAAAATTTTACAATTAATAAAAAAAGCCTCTCATAAAATATAATGGGTGTTTGTTTTAAGGGGAGATGAGATGAGGTAAGGTGTTCTTCACCTCGTCTCATCTTATATTCTCTCTCTTCTTTTTTTTTTTAAAACAAATTTAAAATTTTTTCATATTTTTATTTATATATATACTTATTTACTTATTTTATGTTTGATATATTTTTTTATAATAATATTATTATTTTAATATATCAATATATAATTATAATAATTATACTATTATTATATCAAATGTTTATTTAAATGTATTTGAATTTTAAAAATTAAAATAAATAGATATATATTATCTCTTAATACATGACGTTAAATTTTCATATTTTTATTCATTTTTTAATCATCTTTAATAACAAAAAAAAGTTATAGAATTTCAATTGTTTAGAGATAGATTATAAATATCATATTTAAAAACTAATGATTAAAAGTTATGTGTTTATTTTTAATATTAACAATAATTATATCAATTTATTATTAAAATAACAATTAAATTTAAATAATTTATGCACATTGAATTTTTATTCGTAGTTTACAATAAATTTAAAAATATGAACTTATTTTCAATAAATTTAAAAATATTGAACTTATTTTTTTTGTTAAAAAAATGAGATTCAAATTTTATACTCTTATATTCAGCGTTGTACTTTGAAATAATAGTAAGAGTGGATATATTTTTTTAAAGGATAAATTAATTTAAATAATTTTGAGATTCTTGATTGTATATACAAAAAACAACTATGAATTTCAAAACTTGCATGAGTCATAGGGATTGAGATCTATTCTACCTAAAAAAACAATAAATTCCAAAATTTGAGGGATATTTTATTACTTCCATGTAATAATTATTATCAAAATGTGACCGAGTTCTCTTTTAACTACAAGAAAACAATAAATAAAAAAATTTAGGAGCGTCTATGGTTCCCTAGAAGTATGAATGACTAATAAGATAAATATATTTAATTTATTATTACTTATTAATTAGTGTATTTTATTAACAATTCTTTGACCTTAAGTAACTATGAATATGAATATGAATGTATAAAAGGTATAAGAAAATAAATTTTTTTAAATAAAATAAAAATTGATATCAAGATTTTATAATGATTAGTTTAATCAAATGGTTTTATTTTTATTTTTTTTATTATTTAAGTCTAACAAATCTTTTTAAAAAAGTTATTAACGATGTACAAATATTTTAGATTAGTCAAACTTTATTTTGGTGGTGTGAAATTTTTTTTCTCATAATTTTTTTTAATTAAACAATATTTAAGTATGAAAGATTAGAAACTTTTAACCTCATGATTATTATGTCGTACATAATATCATTGAAACTATGTTTTTTTAATAAAAACATTAATATGATTAAGGGTGCTTAATATTAAATGTATATACTTGCATTTTATTTATGATAGTAGTTAACATACTTATTATATTAATAGCTAAATATTTGTGAATAATTATTTTTAAAAAAAAAGAAAAAGAACAATTTTATTGTGAAAAAAATATATAAGAACATATTTTTTAAAAAAAAAAACATATCTTAATATCTCATCTCCTCTCCCTCCACCCCCAAACAATGTTTTTATATCATCTTATTTCATCCCTCTACATCTCAAACAAGGTTTTTCTGTCATCTCATCTCACCCTAAACAAGATTTTCTGTCATCAACATCTCATCTCATCTCACCTGCAACCAAATACCCCTAAGTGTGTACAATTAATCTCAATATTAAATTTGGGGGGAAAATAAGGACAAAATTGTCATTTGAAAAAATACATATACATTTTTTTCCTTGCCTCTTCTTGTATGATTCCCTCTTTCAGTATCACCGTTCAACATAGAGATATTTCAATTCGGTTTTTCTCGCTTGGCACACTAAATTAATATTTTTAGTTTCAAAAAGTAGATCTCATCTAATGTTCATTAATGTATAGAATTATTGGTGGGTTTTCATTTAGTTGTTTTGGATCCAATTCATTGTCAAGAAAATTTTCAGTATATCAAAAACAATATTTTTCATAGAAAAATTATCATAAACAACAATTTTTTAAAAAATCATAACTATTTTTTAACTTATTGAAAATTATTTAAGGATATTTGTTACTTGAAATATGTGTGAAATTTAAATTATTAATGTACTTTCGTTTGAAAAAATATATTGATCTTTAAAACTTTAGGAAATCTTCTAAATAATGCACTGAATATGACTTATTGACACTAAATGCATTTCGATTTGGTTTGGTTCAATTTTTACTGGTTTTTTGAAAACAAAAATTGAAACCCTTCAGTTTTTTCAAATTACAAATCGATATGTAAATTTGTATGCTAAAAAATTAATCCAATCCATTGGATTGATTTGTTCGATTCCATTTTTCGGTTTTTCAATTTTTTGTTGCACCCTTAGTTCAACACTCCACTATTTCGAGTCAAGAAGGCATATGTAGATAGAATCAACACTTTTTGTGCAATTTTCTCTTAAATTTATAATAATTTAGGTCTCATTTGATAACCATATTATTTTTAGTTTTTTATTTTTGAAATTTAAGTCTGCAACAACTATCATACCATATGTCTTTTTTTACATGGATATCTACATCCTACCTATATTCGTAGAAACTAAACCAAAATTTTGAAACAAAAAAAAAATTTGTATTGAAAAAAAAGGTTTTTGTTCTTTGTTTTTTTGAGTTGAGAAAAATTGTTTTTTAGTCCATCTATAAATAGAAGACACTTGAATGAGTTTTGATGAAATGTTAATTTGAATATATATATATATATATATTTTGAAAATAGGTTGATTTGAATAGTTAAAAGTTGAGAATTACAGTTAAAAAAAAAATTAGATATGATTTTTTTTCGAAAAGTTAGTTAAAAATCACATATGAATATAAATTTAAAATGTATAATTATTTAAATAGTTATGAAAAAATAGAAATAAATATCGAAGGGTTAGTAGTGCAGTTGGTTATATTGCTCGGTGTTAAACCGTTTCAATTCCACGGTCACGAGTTCGGGCTCGAAAATCGATATATAAATAGTTGTACCCTCATGTAGGGTTTGTTGGTCTCTCTTCCCCACTATCTACTTAAAAACAAAGGATTATAAATAAAAAAAATTATTTTGAGTAATTATAAAAATTGAATACAATTTTTTAGTAATAGAAATTAGTAAATCTCCCATCTAAATTCTCTTAAACCCTAAATAAAACCCTGCACTGCAATGGCAATGGCAATGGCAGGAGAAACAGTGAAACATTTGATTGTATCCAAAGTGAGTTGAAGCAGAATTCATAGTCCTCTACCAATTCGGAAAACCAGCGATCGTTTCAGAAGCTTTCGTGAACATCAACGAACAAGTAAGTTAAGTTTTTTTTTTTTGGAGTTAAGTTGTCAAGCACAAATCTTTCAAGTTTATCACCTTTCCGCCCTGATTCTGATCTATGTTCTGAAAATTTGAAAAAAACCCAGTTAGTTATGTAACTTAGGGTTCTTTTTTTCACGCACGCCCTTGAAATTGCGAAGCAGAGGCTTAAAACTGGGTGGAAGAGGCCAGTTTTTTTTTTTTTTTGGAAACAAGGTTAACAACCGCCGTCTCTGGGTCAGGCACCGGGAGATATCGAAGGAGTAATGTTACAGCTGAGTTTCGAACCTCGGACCTTGAGGGGAGCATACCCTCAAAACCAAGTCTTCAAGCACTCTGCCACCCCTTGGGGACTTTGGTAATTACCACCCCTCCATTCGTAAATGAAATAGTAATGCTGAAGCCTTAGAAGATGGAAGAATTTGAAAAACAATAATTGGTACTACTCGCTCGGCTCTCCTTTCATTTCGGATTTGATAACCATTTTGTTTTTAGAAATATAAGCTGTTCACTTTTTTTTTACTTGGATATCTGTATCTTACTTCTGTTTTTAAATTTTGAAACAAAAGAAAGTAGATTTCCAAAAATTTATTTTGATTTTTGAAATTTGGTTAGTATTCATATACTTTTGTAAGGAAAGATGGACCATACGTAGGGAATTTGAGTAAAATTAAGCTTTAATTTCAAAAACCCAAAACAAAAAACCAAATGGTTATCAAATGAGAACTTTAATTTTTTTTTTTCTTTGAGAAAGTTCTGGTTTCATGGTTTTGAGCTTTGATTCACTCTTCATTTAAACCAGTTATTATCTGTGATATATAGTTTTATTGATGAGAGACTGATAAGGAAATTATCTTCAATCAATTGCAGCTAATATGTAATTGTCAAATAATATGTGGTCTATTTGATAACCTTTAAGATGGTGCCTCTTTAAGTTCACAAGACCAAATAACCATTTGGGTTTGTTGGATTTTGATACCATATTAGATAACATGAGATTCTATTTCAAAACAATTGATAATGAGTGGAGTAACACATCTATTTATATAAATGTTTCTCATCTTTTCAATGGGGATTTTCAATAGGGCCTTCACTTGTAGACTAATAGAGAACATAGCTATCTAGATTGCAAGCTTTAATCGTCCCCAAGGGGTAGCGCAGTGGTTGAAGACTTGGGCTTTGAGGGTATGCTCCCCTCAAGGTGCCGGGTTTGAGATTCACCTGTGAAATTACTCCTTCGATGCCTTCGATGCTTGGCCTGGGAGCGGGCGTGGTTACCTTTGTTTCAAAAAAGATTGCAAGCTTTAATCGCTTTCAGTATCGATCCCCAAATGAAGGCCTCGCTGGTAAAGGTTTGGGATCTCCAAAGTAGGTTTCTTTGAAGGTCTCATGTTCAGAACCCACAAATGAGCTTAGTTGTAAGTGGGTCCAAGTTTCTATTCCCTATTATCATTAAAAAAATCAATAAACTATTGACTCCTTTTTCTTATTCAAGCAGGCACATAACCGCAGTCTATGATTCTAAGTGCTCTTTCAACCCCAATTCGAAATGTTGAGGGTTCCTTCATCTTTTGGATCAAAAAAGCACAATCGTTGGAAAGCTTGCTTGAAACTATTTCCGACTCTGTGTAAAAGCTTACATATTGAAAACTCCACTATTATTTCTACCAATATTTGTATCAGTCATCATGTAAGAAATGGTCATCTGGATCTTGCTCAAACTCTGTTCAACGAAATGCCTGTAAGAAGTGTTGTCTCATGGAATATCATGATTTCGGGATACTCCAAATTAGGACAGTACAGTGAAGCTCTGAATCTCGCTTCAGGAATGCATTGCAGTAATGTAAAATTAAACGAGACGACGTCTTCTACTTTATTGAGTATTTCTGCACATTCAGGGTGTACATATGAGGGAAGACAACTTCATTGTTTGGTTTTGAAATCTGGGTTGCATACTTTTGAGCTTGTGGGAAGTGCATTGTTGTATTTCTATGCAAACATCAGTGACATTAATGGAGCTAAGCTGGTTTTCGATGAGTTGCATGATAAGAATGATTTATTATGGAGCTTGATGCTTGTGGGGTATGTGAAATGCAATTTGCTGGATGATGCTTTTGATCTGTTTACGAAAATTCCGATTCGGGATGTGGTGGTGTGGACTACTTTGATATCAGGGTATGCAAGAAGTGAGCACAACTGCAAAAGGGCATTGGAATTATTCTGCTCCATGTTGACTAATGGAGAGGTTAGGCCTAATGAGTTCACTTTTGATTGTGTTGTGAGAACTTGTGGGAGATTAAGATATTTGAGTCAAGGGAAGGCTGTTCATGGGATCTTAACTAAATATGGATTCCACTTCGATGATTCAATTTGTGGTGCACTGATTTTATTTTATTGTCAGTGTGAAGCTGTTGAAAATGCGAAGGCAGTTTATGATAGTATGGAGAAACCATGTTTAATTTCTTCAAATGCTCTTCTTGAGGGGCTGATATCAGCGAGAAAAATTATTGATGCTGAGGAAGTTTTTGACAAATTAAGAGAAAAGAATCCACTTTCATATAATTTGATGCTTAAAGGGTATGCAATCAGTGGTAAGATTGAAGAATCAAAGAAATTATTTGAAAGAATGACTCACAAAACTATAGTTTCATCAAATACTATGATATCTGTGTATTCCAGGAATGGCGAAATTGAAAAAGCATTGAAACTATTTGAGGTAATCAAAGGTGAAGGAAATTCTGTGACATGGAATTCAATGATATCCGGCTATATTCAAAATCACCAGCATGAAGAAGCATTGAAACTCTATCAAACCATGTGCAGAACATCAGTCGAGCGCACTAGATCAACATTCTCTGCTCTGCTTCAAGCATGCACATGCCTAGGATCGATTCGATTAGGTCGATCACTCCATGGCCACGCAATCACGACAGCCTTTGACTCTAATGTTTATGTTGGAACATCACTCATAGATATGTACTCAAAATGTGGGAGCATCTACGATGCTAAAACCTCATTTGACACCGTTTATTTCCCTAATGTAGCCGCTTTTACCGCTCTAATTAACGGATATGTGCAGCATGGGCTTGGATTTGAAGCTCTCTTAGTCTTTGAGAACATGTTAAAGAACAAAATTGTGCCAAATTCAGCTACACTCTTGGGAATTCTTTCGGCATGTAGTCGTGCAGGTATGGTAAATGAAGGAATGAAAATTTTCCACTCTATGGAAAAATGTTATGACGTGGTTCCAACTTTAGAACACTATGCATGTGTGGTGGATCTTCTTGGTCGGTCAGGACGTCTGTACGAAGCCGAAGAGTTTATCCGAAACATGCCGATTGAAGCTGATGGGGTTATTTGGGGAGCTCTGCTAAATGCTTGCTGGTTTTGGATGAACTTGGAATTGGGTGAAAGTGTGGCTAAAAAGATGCTTGATTTGGACCCAAAAGCAATATCTGCTTATATTATTTTGTCTAATATATATGCCATTTTAGGGAAGTGGGCAGAGAAGATCAATGTAAGGAGGAGATTGAGGAGCTTAAAAGTTAAGAAGGTTCGTGGTTGTAGTTGGATTGATGTAAATAATAGAACACATGTTTTCTCTGTAGAAGATAGGTCTCATCCTAACTGTAATGATATTTATGCAATGTTGGAGCATTTATTAGCAAATGTAAACTCTATAGCTCAATTTGACCATGGGCCCAAATCAGTATCTGGGGTTTCTTTTTCAAATTCAATACACTCCCTTTGACTAGCTCTCTATACATAGTTTTTCTTCATTTATGACCACATATTCCATGTTCATTCACCTTGAGAGTCATTGTCTAGGTCAACTTGCGCATACATAGGAACTGGGTGATGGCTACCATGGATTGAACCCTTTACCTTTGAGTTCTCTAAGTCCCTCTTGACCACTCCATGATTGTTTTTCTTTTTTTGCCTAGTAGTTAAGGAGAGTCGTAAGAATCTAGTTAGAAATTCAATCCATGATGACCCCTAATTAATTTTCTATGGATTTTCTTGAAATCCATTCTAAGATCAAACAACTTATCTTATGAGAATAGTCGAAGTGCGTGAAGCTAGAAGAACTCGTTTAAAGAAAATGAATACATTTGGTCACTCTCTTTCCTTTCCTTTACCTTCTATAAGTTTTTATGTTTTTGCTTTTCTTCTTTTCTTTCTTCTTTTCCTTCTTCTGATAATTATGTTGGTCACTCTTTTATGTTGTTTCCTCTTGGTCCTGATATGCCCTACCATGACTCAATTTCTGATCTATTTTGTATTTACATTGTGAAATTTATATATAATGTAGAAACAGAACTTGCAAACTCCTTGTAGATTTGTGATCTCATTGTAGGATCCTTCGGTTCGTTGAATGTTCTTCACTGGTCTAACTTTGTTTCTTGTGCTGAAATCTGGATAGTTGTGTTTGTTGAATGCTTTTGAACATTTCCACAATCTGAATTATTATTATTATTTAAAAAATAATAATAATTAAGATTACTGATTCCTACTTCCATTGTACCCTTTTATATTATTATGGATTTTTTTAATTTACAATTTCCTCATTTTTAAGATTATTGTTTTTGGGTCTTTGCATAGGTAACAAAAAAACAAATATATTAACTTTTTTTATACAAAAATGCAAATATAACCATTAAAAAGAAGACTTATGAAATTACCAAAATGTCCTACAAGTAAGACTTCAATTAGTGACTATAATTTCGTATTGATTTCAATCAATAACATTTATTATCGTTCTATATTTGAAGTACATTAATCTAACTTCATCAGTTGTGATCGGTGAATTTATTGAAAATGAAGAATGTCTCTCTACATGATTAAGATTTGTCACAAACAAAATAATAAGAAAAGTCAACAAGATTAGTAGCTCGACGACATTAGTATATATCTAACCACTAAAAAACAAAACAAGTAGAAGAAGAAATTTAAAAAAAAAAAAACAACAACTAGAAGAAGAAAGAAGTGAAAGAGATTCTCCAATAAGAATTTGGGATCCAAAACTTAGAATTCATTCTCCCTCACAATCATGGAGAATATAAACTAAGCTTAGAGATAAAATGCAAAATTGGGGAGTGTTATTTACGTTTTTAAAATCCAAGCTAAGTTAAAAAGAAGTGGT
The DNA here is from genome assembly GCA_036507275.1 of Sicyos edulis. Classification (NCBI taxonomy): domain Eukaryota; kingdom Viridiplantae; phylum Streptophyta; class Magnoliopsida; order Cucurbitales; family Cucurbitaceae; genus Sicyos; species Sicyos edulis. Next base: position 2,897,709 of record CM071850.1, read on the forward strand.
TTTTAAGAAAGTAATTTTTTTAAAAAAAATTTGACCAAGAATTTACATTAAAAAAAATCATAATTATATTTCAATTAAGCACTTGAGTTGATCCTTCAAATCAACCACAGACAGATGAATGGCGACAGGAAAGGTCCCAAATCAAAGGTTTGTTTTCAAATAGAATTTTCCTTCTTGATCCTTAAAATTTTTTAAGGGAAAAAGGGTAAAAATTGTGTTTGATTTTGCTATGTTTTGCTTTACTCTTTTTATTAAAAATAAGTTTTTGATAGTTTTTTTTTTATATCAATGATTATCTGGATCAGTTTGCGTGTACCTCAACTAATATCACGAGACATATGTTTGATCCTACAACATTTAGATGTGAAGAAAATTAGTAGAAAATTAATTCATAGGTAAGTGATCAACATAATTTTTTTTAGTTGGACATCCAAACTCAATATCTATAGATTGAAAACACATATTTCCATATGTTTTTATTGACATAGTTCCATTCTAACCACAATTTTCATAGTACCATTTTCTGTTGGCTGTTGTTTTGTTATTTGTCTTTTTTTTTTTTCATTCTCGTAGTTAGTTGTATTTAAGTAGAGCCAGAACATGTTAAACCCAAAATAATTGGCATGTTTTCAATTTAGAGATTATAGATTTGAATTTCTCAACTTTAAATTGTTGTACTAAAAATGTACAACATCGTCGAGAAATAGTAGAATTATTGGGCTTATGAATGAGCATGTAGTTTAGAGATAGATTGTTAATTTCATATGAGTATTTAGGTGGATGTGTTCCATCTTGGAATCATTTTAGTTAGCTAACTTTTCAACAACACATCTTCTAAACATGAAGGGCAGTTACCCAACTCATGAGTCATGCAACTACATTTGACAAAATATCTAACAACTAATGAGATTCTCTTTTTAAAACACTAACCTAACACAAGATGATTTCTTTTTTAATATAAGAATTAAAACCTTAAAAGTCACAATCAAACCATATGCATATTCAAAACCTAAAACAACTAAACATTCAAAATCAACATTTAAAGTTAAAGAATTCGAATTTACGACTTCGTGGAAGATATATGTCAATTACGATTGGAAATACTTACCATCAGTATTATTGTATATTTATATTGTTAAGAACATCACCCTTAATAATTATTTGAAATAGCTTATGAGTACTTATTTACTTGTAGGGTCAAATAGTAATCAATAGTGTAATCTTGTAACTTGTTGAGTTTAACTATAATATTTGAAACAATTTTCAATTCTTTTTTTTTCATTTCTCAAGCTAAACACATTTACATATACATAAAACACAGATTAATTTTCCGAATATGATTTACTGAACCCATTGGTTTGAGAAATAAGTCATCTAAATGTGACTTCATTAAACCCTAATAAGACCTAACACATGAATATATAAGTGATTGAGCTGTCATATTAAAGGTAAATCTACATAGTACATAGTATATAAGTGTAAGATGGTATCTAATGTGGATTGCATCACATTGTACATGTTGAGCAATAATGACATAGACTTGTTATCTGAACTTACAAAAACAAATCAAATCACACAACCATTGCATAATAATAATAATAATAATAATAATAATAATAATAATTAATAACATTATTATTACTATTTTAAAATACAATGTCCATAGTGTAAAGGCTTGTATATTTGGGATCTGCAAATTAGAGGGGCACATAATTGAGTCTGGCCTTATCCAATGGTATAATTATATAATGATATGAATGCATCAAAACCAACAAAAATTTAAAAGGAAATGGAGAGATAATGTGTGCAGTAAAATGGATGTGAATAATTGAAGCTATAGTCTGCAACTGACAACTAGAGAGAGAAGGTGGTGAAATTTAAATGGTGAAAAGGCCTACAAAAATTGTCTTCTTTTTGTTTTGAAGCTTGTGTTGCACCATTGATTTTGACAATATTCTGCCTGCCTTCACCTTTTCCCACTGTATAGTGATGTTCCATTTTGCTTGGATTTCTTGAATCTGACATTGTTTGCTGTCTATCAATGTTTCAACTCTCTAATACCCTCTCTATTATTTTTCCATGACCATGATTGTCTGGATCAACTTATTTGCATCATAACTATTCTCAAAGTCCAATCATCTATTTGGTTATCAAGAAAATCCTAAAATTACACTTGCACCAAGAGAAATGAAAGAATAACAAGGACAGACAAAAAAAAAAAGTCTGAATCCTACCTACGAAGAAAGGTGAAACTATATCATTACTCTCTTCCTGCAAAGCGGGTCGGATCCAACAATAATTAGCATATATCCTCGACTAAAAGGTCACAAGTTCAAATTCTTCCATCCTCAAACATTGTAGTACTAAAAAAATATCATTACCCTCTTCCTACCACCATCTCTCTCTCACTCTTTCTCTCTCATGATGTGTGTGTGAACAAATCATAGAAGCATGTGAAGAAAGGGAAGTAGAAGGGAGGGAGGGAAAAGATGAATACATATTTCTAAAGAGACAAAATAATTTTGTATTCATTTGCATGTCCTTGCCAAAGGAGGGACTGGTGCAATTGGAATACTGAACACAACTTCAGGATAAGATGTGTCATATCTCTCTCTCATTCTGAATTTTGTGTGTGCAGTTTGGGAAGAAGGTTAGCTGAACTGAACACAAACACTAGACCACTTGCCCAGGTCCTCCTCAACTACCAGTTGAATGTTAGGGTGAGATTAGAAGCCTCTGCTCTGCCTAAAACAATCACAATGAAGCAATCAGGTGACAAATCAAAGAGTTTAAGGCACCCATTTCAAGCTGTAGCCTGTATTATTAAACCAAGACTATAGCCCATGATTATTCGTCTGCTTCTGCTCGTCTGTTTTTAAGTTGGTTTTGAGTTTATATTCACATTTTCTATAACCGGGAATCGGTGTTTCGCCCCATTCCATACTCAGGGGCATCTATGTCCGTCTTGTGGCTCCGATTTTTTTTTTTTTGAAACAAGGTAACCACGCCCGTCCTTAGGCCAGGCACCGGAGATATCGAAGGAGTAATGTCACAGGTGAATCTTGAACCTGGAACCTTGAAGGGAGCATACCTTTAAAACCCAAGTCTTCAACCATTGCGTCACCCCTTGAGGACAACTCAGAATTTTATATCCACGCCTTTGGTTATGGCAACAGCCTACTTTTTTCGTGACATCTCTAGATCCAAACAGAATGAAACTACTGCATGACCTTCCACCTAGAACAGCTCTCTTCTTCTCTCTCTCTAAGTTTTCAATATTTTATTCTTGTCTTTTTTCTCTCCGTAAGTTGTCAACTACAAGTCTACCAACCCAACAAGTCAACCAACAAACTTACTTCCCAAAGTTTGGTGGGCAGAGGAGAATATAGGCATTAACATAAACTTAAATTTCCCTGTGGAAGTTTCAAATCTCTCCATCATAGTTTTTCCAAAAATTCTTTCATCCCCAATTCTCTACCTTCCTGTTTTTGTGGTGCCTCTAATCTGTGGGGAAATATGGACAACCATCGTCACCAGAAACAAGCTAAAATCACTACACAAGACTCTGAAGGTTTCTTTCATCAAAATGATTTTCTACTTTCTATGTCCAAATTCCAATTACTTAATCCTGAAGTTGGGTCTCTTTTCTTCATGATTTTCTCACTTTTTATGGCTTATTTATCTTAACAGAAGTCAGCAGCACTAGGTGGCAATTAATAACCATGACAGCACAAGAGGAAGATCTTATCCATAGAATGCATAAGCTGATTGGAGATAGGTACACAAATTTACAGAATTATCACACCTTTCTCAACAAGAATGGAGATAGATTATTCTTCTCTCTCTCTCTTTCTCTCCCCTTCATTTCTTTCTAATTACCTCTAGCATCTGAGTTTCTAAGACAACGGCTTTTCATTTCAGGTGGGATCTGATAGCAGGCAGAATTCCGGGGCGTAAACCGGAAGAAATAGAGAGGTATTGGATAATGACTCACCTTGAAGGATTTGGAGAGAGAAGTAGAAGAGGGTGAGAGAAACAGAGAGATGAAGGGTTTGGAGAGAGAAGAAGAGGATGAGAAAGACAAAAGAGATACAGGCAGTGAGGGTCAGTCAATTAGTGTTCAAAGGCTTCTGTTGGGTTCTCTACTTTCATTTTTATGTTTCCCTACTGCAAGTACCTTTTTAAGAGCAAATGGTATGGAACTGAGCTATTTTTTTATCAATCAAATAACACAGTAATTTTACCATGTGGGGTTCACTTTCCATTCTTTTATGTGTGCGCGATCGTAATTTTACCATGTGGGGTTCATTTTTCTACTTCAGGTAATCTTTATTATTTTACTCCCATGTCACTGTTTTAGAAGAATTATATGAACAGTAGATTCCATGGGCTCAGCTCAAATGAAGGACTTAATGCAGTTAGCATTTAGAAGATTGTTTGATGATTTGGTCAGCCAGTTGCTTTAAGGAACAGAGTTGTTTCTCAAACCAAAAAGAATTCATATCCCCAATCATTATCTTTTGACATGCACAAAAGATGGCTGACATATCTTTCCAGAGAAACAGAAAAAGGGCGCAAAGAAATACCAATTCTGAAACAACCACGCTTTAGGAAGAAGGATATTTAAATTGATTCTATGGAGTATCTCTGTAAAAAAAAGTTCAACAAAGACAAGACAGGTGAGAATTTACGGTGACCAATGGATATTTTAAGCACATAGGTAAAGATGAAGGATATTTTACTTGACCTACATTTATTATTTATGTCCGAGAGTGGGTGGATCAGCCTCGACTATTTTCACGCGACAACCCCCAACTTTACAACATTTGGCTATTGTAACTTTTTAGTTCCTCAAGGTCTTCAATCTATGGATGTTTTAAACACAGATAAAGGTGTAGGAAAGGATTAGAATGGTGAAGAAAATGAAAATGAAAAAGAATGTTTCTTATCCAAAAAAAAAAGAAGAGAAGATTTTTTCCTAACTGAAGTGTTCAACAAAGGAACAGAGAGAAAAAAAATTATATTACTTTCCAGAATAATGAATATATGATTGAAAATGTCACACAGCTCAATCTGAGCAACTTATGATTAGTCTACGCCTCCAAACTTTGTCCGCCCCTAGTTTTTTCTTGATTGTGTGGGGAGGGGGGTGTTAGTGCACCTATTAGCCTAGGCAAAATCTACAAAACTGCGATTGTATACGCAATGTATTTGGTCCGCATCTATGCATCAACAGGAAGTCAAAAAAGAAAAAAAGCTCTCAGGTCGATGTTCCTCCTATGCACAGCTACACCAGAAGAGGGTAAGAAGCAGCTCTTACCCTGTCATGAAGCTGAAGATGTATATCGTTGATGAAGAACATATTTCACCACTTCGTAAAATGATACCACAATCCCAACAGATGGGCCTGCACGGCCAACACGAGGTCCAACTCCTGCAAATAGTCCTTTCAGCCCACCATCCCTGGTTCAAGTTCAATTCAATTTCAGTAAAATACAGCAAGTATCCAATCATTTGTTATTTTTTAAATTAAATTTAAAACTAGAGCTGCTCAAGATCATATCTTTGTTACCACAAGGCACAAATTTTCATGCGCGATGATGTCTTCCGATACGTTTTGGGCCATAGTAGAAATAGGAATAATATAGGGGTATTTAGACAATTAGTTAGAGAGTTAGTTAGAGAAATATGATTATAAATAGAGAGGTTGTGTGAGAGGAAGGCATCCAAAATATTGAGAGAAATCTTGTGGGCACAAAAAGAGTATTCGCTAGAGAATGGGAGGTTCCAAATCCTATTAAAACTTGGTTTATCTTGTAGTCCTTTTCCTTTTGATATCAGTCTAGATACTGGATTGTATCATCTTCCTAGTGAAACTAATTTAAGGATAAAAGCATCTCTATGAAAACCAACAAGAAGTTAATAGTCCAAGACTCCAAAGTAGTGAGATACCTCCAAACCTCCATTAGTGTCTGTCTTGTTGTCATTCTCAGCGCCCTCATCGGATCCTTCTGAGAGTTTTAAAACAATTCATTAAAAGATGAATTACATGAATGTGAGGGGGTACAATGAAAAATAATCATATCCAGTGTCTAAATCCTTGCATTAATCTGCTCATGTTCAAAAGCGAACAACAGACCCCACTACCTATATACATAGAATTGTGTGGGTGGGGGAAAAAATGTACGTGAACTTTCTATACAATACCGTCCCAAAGGGCTAGCACATTGGTTGAAGATTTGGGCTTTGAAGGTATGCTCCCTTCAAGGTCCTAGGTTCGAGAATCACCTGTGACATTACTCCTTCGATGTCTTCCGGTGCCTGGCCTAGGAGTCAGGGATGGGCGTGGTTACCCTTGTTTCAAAAAAAAAACTTTATATACAATACCATAAGTTCTTAACTCTCAAGGACAACGGGCAATATATTTACAAAAGGAAAAAACCTCTATCTGGCGTCGGGTTTTTGCAACATCCAAGGGACATGTAGCGGCAGCAGCAAGACTTCCAGCAACAAAACCAGCCGAAAAATTGGCACCAAGCACACTGGCTGCATTAGCTTCATCACCGACCAATCCAAGGAGTTTCCTTCTGACCTTAAAGATGAAAGAAGGCCAGTTAAACATAGAGTACCGTAAGTTATAGTCCAAAATAATAAAACCTTTTTACAGCTGAACAGCTAAATTCTCACTGGTTCAAGTGTTGACCAACAAATTGCAGAGAATGGAACATCACGTGCAAGCTGCGCCCCCATTCCAGTCCATAGGGCACGGTAACTTTTTGCTGCTTAAGTTTCATTTATCGAAGTAACAAATTGCATTCAAATTGGAACAGACAGGCATAAAAAGCACATACTTAAAGAAATTTCCGTTTAGAAATTAGAATTATAATTTAACTTACAGGCAGTTTCACCATTAGTTGTGCTCTTAACATTGGAGACAACACCCAGTAGAGTCTGCCAGACTCCAGGTAGCTTCTTGCCTATTTGAATCTCCTTAAATGCCTATACGAAACAAATGAGCCATATCTCATTCATAAATGTCATGGCCCGAGCAACTTCCAACTAGTAACTAATCAAGCATGTCAAACACAAACAATAGGAAAAAAATATGCCAACGCAAACTTAAAGCAAAAGATATTATAATCGAAAGCTAACACAAGCATCTTGAAGTATTGCAGTTAAATGTGTTTCATAAGCATAAAAATGTAATGCACAAATAGAAGGACATTCTCTAAGGGCAGTAAGCCTTTTTTTTTTTTTTAGAATGAGCTCAAAATCAAGATAGAGTCTAAATAATCAATTCCTAAAAGTAATCGAATGCAACAAGATACACCATCTATACAATAATTTTACAGAAATAAAAAAGATGAGATAATACTGCAATCTTGTCCTTTACTGGAAATGTATAACCAATAACCAATTGCCTAGCCTAACTACGATAGAATTTAAAATTATTGAACAAACAATATTATTAAGGTCCAGTACGGTGTTTATAAAACTAAGCTTATTTACAACCAAATTAGTTATTTTTAAAAAATAAAAACTATAAATTTAGAAATCCTAGCCAAAATTCATAAACAAAAAATGAGTTTCGGAAAAATAATCTCTTAGGTTCTAAAAAATTGACTATGGTTTTGAAAATACTTCAAAATGTAAACCAGCTTGATTTCTAAAAAAAACATAACTAGCAAGCAAAAAATTACCAAATGGGAATCAAATGATGAGCAACATCTTAAAGATGTTTCAGCTAGCCTTTCAGGTGCCCATTACCTGCATGCGAGTTCTAGAAAGCTCAATTGGATAGCAAGTTGCACAAGCCAAAGAACGCGCCAAAGCCCCAGAAACTAAAGGAACATAAGGAGTAGCACAAGGAAGACTCTGAGAAGTGATCTCTTCACACCAGTTACGGAATATGTCATAACAAGGTAGGTAGATGCCCACCTGTTCTTTTGAATAAAAAGCATCGATAATTACTCAGATAACAATATGTATAACCATATAAGTGTTCAAAGGAAACTTTTAGACGATGAGAGAGAGCCTTGGATTTATCCGAAGTCATACCGTGGGAACAGCAAGAGCTAGGCCAGCATTTGTGCCTCTCCACAACCTTGCAAATCCTTCCTGTAAATTTCAATGTGCATAATGAACACTAAAATAAGTACATAGTCTTATACTGAACATCAATTTCACAAGCCAATTGTATTGCATCATTCAGTACCAGAAGCTAAAATAGTCCCCAAGAAAAACCAAAGAAATGAATCACAATTCACACGTTTATTCATCTATCAAGATTGACAAGAAGAAAACTGATCAACCTGTCGAATGATTTTGTAGAAGACGTCGAACGTTCCTTTGTACTGAAAACAATCAGGAGGACATATTGCTACTGTACCATGAATCCCCGCACGTGCACAAGAAGGAGAACACCTTAAATCAGCAAACATCTGGCACAGTATATAGCAATCAGATATTAGTTCGAGACTAAAGAGAGAAATCAAGTCCAACAAAAAGACACTAGAAGCATAAAAGTATTCAAAAATACAAATACCAAAATGAAGCAAAACATTAAGAGTAAGATTCGATAACATGGTGATAGCTCCTTGCTCCATAAAATCCCAATGCTCTCTCAGAACATAGCCATTATCAAAAGACGTTAGAGAAGGCAAGCAGAAAATTGGAATAACAAGGTTAAAGTACTTTTACTAAATCAATCCAATTATCGGTTCAAATTATAAACTTCACAAACTAGAATTAGGGGGAAAACACTTCATGGGTTTAGGTTCTATGATATGATTTAGAAACAATAGCTTTTGAAGTGAAACTCAATCCTCTCTGAGACGAATCAAGTAACGTATACATTCCTGGCCATGAAGAATAAACACAAGGTCACCAAAGCTTCTGTTTGAACCAAGTAACTATTTGATTTCATATCAATCAAACTATATTTTTTTTCTCTTTGATAAAAAATTCTGGGGATATAGAAAGAGCCAAAGAAATGTTACAATTACATCATGTTAATACAGAAAATATAAATGTAAGGAAAATTATTTGCATTAAAGAATAAAAATTAAAAATCATAAAGAAGGAAGGAATGCCGAGAAAACAAAGGTAAATTACCTAGATACCAAATATGGATACACTGTAACATCATATATCGTGCAGCAAAAGCAAAATAAAATCAGAAACACGATTAAATTCTAAAGAAACTACATCCAAGATAGGAATAAAATGTATCAGAGTTACAGGTAATGGAACAAACCGTGTTTGGTCCAAAAAATGCCATGCGACTGGTCCAATCACTTAGTGGATGTGAATAAGGAACTCCTGCAGCTTGAGCTTGCAACCTTGTCTAATTCAAAACACAGAGAAATTCTTAGACCCCAGAATATGCTGGCAAGGTCAATTATGAGAAGTATTTAGGTCATGACCTAGAATGTAATGCCCACTTATGTGATCTAATATGAACCACATTCTAAATCCAAAAGATAAAAAAATGAAATAAAGAAAAATAGAATGTGGCTCATATTGAGCCACATAGATGTGCATTTTTTTAGGAGCATGACCTAAGCCCCATGCACATATATACCACATCACCACACTGATTCAAGGTCGAAAATAGTATATAGAAAATTTTCAGACCATCTCAAAATGCTTCTACTTTGGAGTCATCTATAACTATAAAATTTAGGACTAAATTACCTTAAATTAAGAAGAAAAAAGACTTATGCCCCTGACTCTTTTGATTATAAATTATTATTACATGACATTAACCTGACACCTTGATTGATTGGACTAATATGTGATGATTTGGCTCGTGCCAAGTAGCTATAGATAAAATGTAAGAAGGCCAATCTACAAATTCAATGAGACGGACAAGCACAATGCATTTTAAACCCTTTTTTTGGCCCATTCCCTTACTGCTACATCTCCATTTAAAATCATCAATCATTAGTCCAATCAACATACCCTCATCGATTTTTTTGATAACCTCGAAACAGAACTTTGCTCATTACATACCCAGGGCATCCACACCCATCTGCGGCTGGTTTAGAAACTTATTAACTTCAAAATCAAAAGTAACATAATTGAAACATGTTTAAGTCCAAGACTATAATCGTAAATTAACCTAAAATTTAGCAATATTTCCTTTCCCTATTTCTCCTAAAATTTGAACATTTGAATAAACTTGTAAGTCGAAGAAGAAGAACCATATTTCTTATATGAAATCACATGTCATCTATGCACCTAAACAGATTTTCTTTTATTAGTTCAACGATGGGGATAAAGGATTCGAACTCACCCATAAAACCTCTTGATCATAAACATTCTTTAATGTGGCCGAGCTATTGCTCTTATTAAAAACAAAGAACCGTTAATTCCGTAGTTCATCTAATCAATAAATTATTTATTATAAAAAAATCATGTCAATGGTGTAGAAAACCAGATAACAAATATAAAATTTAAAAAATAAATAAAAACAAAAAGAAGCCTCATACCTTGTCCCTGAAGGTACTTAACCAACCATCCGATTAAACCCCACTAACATTAATTTCCAATTACTCCCTAACAATTCAAGTACTTACAACCTCGACATTAAAAGATAATTCTCATTTATTATTATTTTTTTATATCGGTGACTATCAAGGCTAGCTTGAGTGCAACTCGACTAATGTCATTGATCTAACGTCTCATCTTACAATATTACTATGACCCCATTTGATAATCATTTGGTTTTTTTCTCTCGACCACTTCGACATAGTTAAAAGATAATTCTCATTGAACCATACCTTAACGACATCAAGAGGATTTACAATAACCGCCGAAAGAAATGCAGCACCAGCAGCAGAGGCAGCGCGTTCACCGAACCCCAAATTACCATCAAAAGAATGAGAAACCCTCAAATCATCACTCTCAACAACCAACACCGAAGAATCACGCTCGTCTCTCTCGATTCTCCAAGCTTCCTCCGCCGAGCCGACGATCCAAGAATCAAGCCCTCGCTCCGACGAGTTCATCCTGCACGATTCAAACACTTGGTTCTCAAATGGAGAAACGAACTATCAACAATTTTAGCCGAAACCTGCTAGGGTTTATTGGAATGGCGATTGGAAAATGCATTTGTGGAATGCAAAAATGAAAAGAAAATTAGTTCTTTCCAAATTGCTTGGAAAAGAGGACGAACAAAGGAAGAGAAGAGAACAAGGAAGGGTCCTATTACTTACCTTTCATGGCCCTCAAAGGGGTGTTTGGATTTTGGTGTTGAAAAGAGAAGATGAGAGAAAGTTAAATAGAAAGAGGAAGTGATTTGGTAATACGAAGTAGTTGTTTGAAGATTGATGTTCCGAAGAAGAGATGTTGTAAAAATATTTATTTATATTAATTTTTTATAATGTAATGATTGTAGATTTTGGATTGATTGATAAATATGATATATTTTATTATATATTGTGTAGTTAAAAATTAGAGAAAGTTTGATGTGATATTTGATAAGATTAGATAAAATATATTTTATATTATATGATTGAAAATTAAAAAAAATGTTTGATGTGACATTTATAAGATTAAATAAAAGATTTGATGTAATATTAGAGAAGAGATTGAGGAAAAATTGTGGAGAAATTGATATCCTAAAAACAAACATCAAGTTGAAATTTGTCCTTCCTCTCCTCTTATCAACGCCAAACCCCAAACACCCTCTAAATTTATTGATAATTAAATACTTAATTATTTAACCTGAATTCTATTTTCCACAAATTTATGACATTTATTTGAAAAAAATCTTTATTTTTTGAAGCCTATTTGGAAAATTGTTAGGCAACTTATACCTAACTTTTTCTTTAATCCGAAAATTGGACTACAAATTAATATTACACATCACTTTCGAACTTAACTCTTTAAGCGGAGCATTTTTTTAAGTTAGAAGTTTACTATTATCTTGCTACCTTTTGAAACTTTACTCTAATGTATTTTTCTAAACTATTTTATCTGCCGTGTATTTTTGTACTTTTTATATTTTGTAATTGCCCTTTAATGGCTTTCAATCGATTTAAGCACATTTTATAGGAACCTACCTTTTTTTTATGCTACAATTGAAATTTGGACTACATAATTTTAAAAAATATATATTATTTCAATATAAATTGAAAAAAGAGAACAACATTCATATCTAAACAGCATTACTTTCTTCAAATAATGAGAGTCCGATACTTTTAATTTGTGATCATATTGAAGTGCAATACCACCCATGACACATCAATAAAAGCAACCAATCATTTTTCAATATAAAATAATAATAATAATAATAATAATAATAAACTGCCAACAAGTTTGGGTGGTCGAACAGCTGCCGCGCGCTCTCTAGAAATCCCATTGCGAAAGGCGTCTGTCACGGACATATAATTTGTCTTCATTTGGTAAAATCTTAAGAAATGATTTTTTGAATAGTTGCATAATTCATTTTTCTTTCTTTTTTTTTTTTGAAAAAAGTTGCACAATTCCATTTTCCCTTATTTGGCTAGTCATATTAATTTGATTGTATTTGACGCTAAGATTTTTTTCTTATTTTATTTAAGACAAAACTCTTGATCATTTTATCTTCAAAAACATTAAAATGATTCGAATTATTAATCTTTTCATTATTAGACGAGATTATATCACTAGACTCGTGCTTTTAGATGGTCTACTTGAATTAAGTTTATTTTGACCCTATTAATTGTGATTTTTTTTTTTCGAAAGGATAATTTTGATTTATGTTTCTCACCTTGCCAATTATGTTGGAACAATTAAAATTATTTTGAAAATTTGTGAAAAAATGTTCATTTTTTTATTTCGCCATTTCTTTAACATGTATTCGGTAAATATTTTTCCCCTCAATCTTGTAGAAATGTTTCACATATTAGTCTCTTGCTTTTTTATGTATAAATAAAAGTATCATTTTATAAATTAATTTCTGGCATGTTTAACACTATCATTTTGAGCTTTTATTTCTTAAAATAAATATTTTAAAATGAAAATTCCCTTTTCGACTTTAATATTTTGTCAAATAATAAACTAGCATCCATGTCCCAAAACAAATAAAATATGTAAATACCCGCCTCATAAAAATACTATTCAATGTAGCTACCCCAACCTTTATAACCGTTGAGGCAGATTCAAAATCTATTAGTCCCTATCAAATTCTATTCTTTAATGTCATAACTCAATAGCAAAACTAGCCACATCATTGAACACGTAACCTTTTGGTCGTCGAGTCATATACCATGTCAGTTGAGTGTTGGCAAAATAGCCCAATTTGCTATGGTGGCAGCCATTTTATGGAACTCAAAAACAAAAGAGAGATGTTCAAGGACTTCAACATGATTGCATTCATACACAAAAAACTAAACAGAGGTCACATTATCCATGCAGAACAAGGGAAAAAATATGCTTTTACCTTCTTTCCCAAAGCTATTGTTTGGCACCAAATATCTGGTGCATATGTTTTTCAGAGGGATTGAGACAGAATTACAATTGTATACAAATTGCCAGTGACTGAGTGACATATATAAAATGATAACAGAGACTCCCAACTTACAAGGTTAGAGATTTATACTATTTACCCCATGGCATACTTCTGGGTCCAGCTCCTTGCAGTGGTTTCATACTTGTTCCTGTCTGTCTTGTACATGTGAGCAATCTCCGGCACCAACGGATCGTCTGGGTTTGGATCCGTTAACAAAGAACAGATCGAGAGCAACACCTTAACAAATGAACAATCTATACGTTCAGAAGAAACTCATGGCCAAAGATTCATCAATCAAAATTTCAAACCAATGAGATGCAACAAACCTTATGAATTTGGAATAGATCAGATTTAAGATAAATCTAAAGCAAGGACCCTAATAGTCATAAGCCAAAGTCCAAGTTGAAAGTGAGAAATTTAATGCAGTGAATGCAATAATTGATGGATTAGAGAGCACAAGAACTTCATCAAAACATCGTAAATAGAATCAACATTTAGCGTCCTTGCACGTGTGTTGTATATATTTGATATCCACGAGTGACTAGGTCCAGACCAAGCTTACGTGCACCTCAACTATTTTCATGGGACAATCTTTTATCTTACAACATTTTGTTATTGAGGAAATTTGTAGGAAATTAATTCTTAAGTGGATGGATACCATTTAATTGAACCCATAACCACTCTCCAAGACTCTCTTAACCACTAGGTTAACGAATGATGATTAATATATTAAGAACAATGCAGTAAATGTGAGTTAAATGTTATATGATAATTTCTAGATCTTCAATGAAATTCATGACTTCAGAGGACGAAACCTTAGAAATGGTTAGGGCAGGGCTCCACTGCTCTTTCAGTATGTCCAGGCAAATGCTTCCGTTGCTGTTTATATTTGGGTGGAATACCTTTGTTCTGAATGCTACCTGAAAGTTTATTAGTTATATGAGTTGAAAAAACAAAATATAGTAGTTGTAGATTCAACAATACTATAGGATGGGAGTTAAAAGGTTTGAGTTTTCCATGATTTGGATCATAGACACGAGTTGCTCGTACAAATGTTTGCTACACGTGCTTATTAGATAAGTATCACTATCAGCCCTAGGTTGCAATATATTGGGAAATCTAAAGACTCAATGCTAAAATCAAATCTAAATAAACTTGTGAATGCTAATACTAGACAAAAGCATATAAATGGGAGTGTGGTAAAAATGCCCAGACCAAAAGTTAAGAATGAATTGAATACCTTGGGAGGCTTAAATGGGTAGTCTGGAGGGAAGTGAATGGTGACAAGGAAGACACCACCAGCATAGGGACTATCTGGAGGTCCCATTATGGTTGCTTGCCAATGAAACATGTCTTCAGCTACAGGACCTGTGATAGTTGCAGAGCATATCAAAATTGAAATTTGTAACTGCAATATACATTTATATGCCATTTGCATTTATGAAAATATATAAATGAAAGGCCAAATATATATTTTAGTCAGTCATAAGGTTTTATCAATTTATTCTCAGTTATTTAATAATTTTCAATTTAGTTATGTTTTATGGTTCTTGAATAATACCCTCCTTAGTCCTTACTGATGAATGTTAAATTGGTTGATGAAGCTATATGACAGGAGAATTAGTGAACTAGACAAAATAAATTATGAGAAATTAGATCGTCAAGGAGAAAAAAGTCAATTTCGTCAACTTCTTAGAAATTTGAAGGAAGTAGCCTAAATCAGTCTATCCCATGTAGAGGCCTACCATCAACCAATATTAACATACACAAAAAAAAGAGAGGTAAAATATGGAAGCTAAATTGAAAAACACTCCGAAGTTAGCAAGAAACCAAATAATGTAATTAGCCAAAAAGAAAACATGGAGAGGCAACAAAAATTATGCCATCCCCAACGGGCAGCCTATCTACAACCTTCAGGCTATAACTAGTAACTAACTATCCATGCCATCCCCAACGGGCAGCCTCGCCTACAGAGGCTTGGGGTCTACGAGATATATTCTTTTGAAAGTCCCAGGTTCGAACTACGAGTGAGATTAATTAAAAAAAAATCCATTCGGTCTATAAGCTCAAATTCCTGATCATCCCAAAAAAAAAAAAAAACTATCCATGGAGTTTCAAAGGATTTCATAAGAATCCCCAAGTAATTTTCGATCTCATTCACAACACACCAAAACACCCCTAAAGAAAGCATCCTAATTCAAGCCATCATACCATTGCTAATACATATTCCACAAAAACCGATCAAAATGTTATAGATCAGATCAAAACCAAACGCATCCGATCCAAACCAGCAGAAAACACGCAAAAGAACAAAGATCGCAATCATCAACAACACACGAACGATACAAAAAGAAACAAAATACCAGCACTGCAAGACGTAGGAGGATCCCTCTGCAAGTCCTTGAGTTCCTTCAAGATCCGCTTAGACGCCATCAGAAAAACCTAGAAATTAAAGCTAAAAATCACCGCCATCAGATCAATATACAAACAAAATTAAAACATACAATTGCATACATACAGAAACAAGATTACCTGAAAAGCAAAGAATTGAAGAAAATCCCTCACAGTTAGGTTTTTGGTTTCTGGATCTCGAAACCGTGAGGGCTCGTAAATGGCGAAAAAGAGAGAGAGAAAAACGATGGAAATGTGACGAAGAAGAAGAAAAAAAAAAAGAGTATTTATTATGACCGTTCATTGTGGGGCCCTCTAAATCTCGCGGCTTCTGATTGGTACAGTTTCTTATTCTTTGTGCTGTGGGCCCTTCCCTTAGCGTTATTTTCACGGATTATATATATATATTTTTTTTTTTTGAGAAGTTTTCACGGATTATATTGTATTATATAATTTCTTTCGAATTTTTTAATAAACGTTTGTTTTTTTTTTCTTTTCAATGATTCAGCTATTTTAATATGCTTTGATTCTTTTTTCAAATTATAATATATAGTTTGATTGCTTAGGGAATATACGATTTTAATATAAGTAAATTATAGCAATAATAAATTATAATTCTCAAAAGAAAAAAAAAATTAAATTATAACAATAATAAATTATAATAACAAAAAGTAAATACCTTGTATATTGCTAACAAAAGTAGTAGCTCAACTATATGTATGTACATTCGATGATTAAAAAGTCATGATAATTAAAAATTCATGTTTAATCTCAAAAAATAAAATAATAATAGTAATAACAAAGATGTAAATTTTTTTTCTCAAAAAAAACTTTCCTTTTTTAATATACGACACTTATGACTTTTAAATTATTACGTATATATTAAAGTACAAAATTAGTAGCTATTGCTCTCATTGTTAATCGTAAGTTTTTTTTTTTAAATCTCAGTAAGTATTTTTTGTATTCTTGAATAGTTAAGTTAATTTATTCCATTATTTTTACTAGAGATATAATATTTAGATTACAAAAAAATGATAACAAATTAACTTTTAAATAAGTAATTATAATTTAAAACATTTTAGTTGCGTACAAATTTTTTTCATTCATTTTAGATTTTAATAGACTTATTTTTGTTGGATCGTTACTCAAGTAAGATATGAAAAGGATAGGAATATCAAATCAGATTGAAAATCAGCTAGAAGGTTATGAACCACTTGTATACACATTACATGTGTTTGGTTTTAGTTGCACAATTATAAGATATGATTTTCTATAAAAGAAAAATCTATAAGATATGAAATTGAATGATCCTTGGGTGATAATAATTGTCTTGATACGAACCACCAAAGATTTCAGAAAATTTATTATTGAGTGCAAGAAAGTTCTTTTGTTGAATTGATTCTCCAAAAATATATCTATCTTTTAAAAGTTAAATTTAACATGATTGAACTACTAATTATGAGGGACTTAAAAAAAATACTAATTATAGGTATTGAAAAGATCGTTGACATAATGATTTCACTGTTTTGTAGAAGTGCAATTCAACATTATAGTCACGTGTACATTGTTTTATGTTCTTGTTTCTCGGTAGACTGTTCAACATCTTGATTGCTCTTATTTTTTTACGTTCTTGTTTCTCGGTACACTATTTTTCTATTTCTCTCAAAGTTTCAACTCAAAATTAAAGTTTTATCTGAAGTTTTAAAAGAAAATATTTTCTGAATTTGTATAAAAAGTTGTGAACAATTCCTATTACAAAATGGAAAGCAAGGAAAACTGACCCAAATGCATATGTTTCTCAAAAACATTCTAGCATATTATATATTCTATATTTGAGGGTTGAGTTTTCTACTCTACCTAAACTTCCGAAAAATAATTCACAGCAGCATCAATATGCTCATTGATCTATAGATTTTGGGTTCGAATCTTTCATCACCATTATTAAACTAAAAAAAAAGTCGCTTAAAAGTTTGAAGTTCAAATTCACAAGTTCTTTGCTTTGTTCTTGCAGGTGGTGTGAAAACAAGAATTTTTAGAAAGCAGGAGATTTATGGTTTGCTTTATTGGACAATTTCTGATTGAGAAGATAAAGATTTGTTAGTCATTATATACTGCATGTGCTATTTTGCATCTGATCAAATTGAAAAGTTGTATTTTTATTGAATGAAAAGTCTTAGAATGATTTTTTGGTTTTTTTCTGAGAATTAATACAAAGCTGGGCTCGCACCGAATGAGTCAACGACGTAATAGTTTCATTGTTTGATTGTAAACTAGTTTAACACCAACGTTACATATTCGATTCCGAGAATTGGTATTTGTTTTCCCTCCCCCCATTTGTACTAAAAAAAATACAAAGCTGGGCTCGTGATAATTGGAATTTGATCATGTAGATTCGAACTATTTGGTTATGTACATGAACAAATTGCATAGAAATGGGTTGAAAATTGTTGTGAAATAAGAAAGGGAAGTTTTTTTTTTTATAAACATCCAAACCATTAAAAGAGGTACAAATCTTAATAATATATATATATATATATATATATTTTTAAAAACCTGCATTGTATTATAAGCCAACATAAGTATAACTTAATTGTGATAATGTATGAAGCTTATAAACAATAGGTCGTAGGATCATAATACTTCACTTTACAAAATTACCTACTTTCTTATTTTATTTCTTACAAAATTCATATCATTTATGGATGATCAGACAATAATTATTTTGGGTGTAAGAAATATCATGAAAACTAAATAGCAAGTAATATTGTTATTGTAACAATAATACTATAAACAATAAGGAGAAGAATTGAAAGGAAGACAATAATAAGAAGAATAGTAACGATAATATTTATAATAATAATAATAACACGGTAGTTATGATAATAATAATAATATAAAACTCCACCAATTACTTTAATTACAATCATAAATAAAATAAATTAAAGGGTTAATCGGGATGAGAGGCAGTGCAAAGAAAAATATAGAAAAATCAACAAAAATATTATATAAGTAATATAGAATGCAGTTATATATTAACAAATCAGAGTGGCGCAGCGGAAGCGTGGTGGGCCCATAACCCACAGGTCCCAGGATCGAAACCTGGCTCTGATATTCCTTTTTTTCAATTTTCTCCAACTCGAAACGACGTCGCTTTGTCCATACGACATGTCGACTCGATATATATATATTTTTTGGCTTTTAAAAAAAAGAAAAAGGAATTTCCTTGCTTGAAGCGTTCAACTTGGATTGTTTCTCTGTGCTTTCTTCTTCTTCTTCTTCTGTTCTTCAATGGCGTACGATTACAGAAACAAGCCCGGCCACTACGGCCAACCCGCTTCATCTTCACCATCTCCGTCAATCCATCCCATGTATGCACAGCCCATGTACCCTAGAATCGGTCAACAAGGTCATTCACCGGCGCCGCCGCCGCCGGTCGCCAGAGTCTCCTCCCACCACCATTCTTCTTCTGCATCTCCGTCTTCGTGTAGTTTCTTTGTCTTTGATCTCAATTAATTATGGGTTTTTGATGAATCGCTTTGTTTCGTAGTATTTGCAAATTTCTGAAATGGTTTTAGGGTTAGGGTTAGGGTTCATTTGAGTTGTATGATCCTTGGGGTTTCTTGAATTTGACTTCGGTTTGTTGATTGTGCAGCAGGATTGGGCGTTAGGGTTACCGTTAAACCGGATTTTCGAATTACTCCTCCGGTGAGTCTTTTTGTTTTGTGTTGTTGTTGTGGATTTGGATTGGATGATGGAAATGTTTGGTTTGGATTTTAATGGTTTGTTGACCCTTTTCTTTTAGCCTCAATTATTGCCACAAGTTGGAGATATTCCTCGGAGCAATTTTCAATTTGATTTTGAGTTTGAGAAAAAGGTTTTAGCTGAAGCAGAGAAAGAAACTCCGAATTGGAGTCGGTTTGGGTTGGAACATCCTCCTCCTAAACCAGTAGAGTCTGCATCTTCAATGGTAACTCTTCCCTTTTGTTTTCTTATGTTTTCCTCATTAAACCAGGAATTGATCTACGAAACTATCATGTATCCGAAGCGTCTTAGTAACTTTTTAAATCCATTTATGGAATGAACATACTGAACTTTTTAAATCCCCTCAAGGTTACTCCTTCGATGTCTCTCATGTCTGGCCTAGAGACCGGCATAGTTACCCTTGTTTCCAAAAAAACCTTTTTAAATCTGTTTTCAGGTTGATTTCTTTCCCTGATATCACGTGTCATATATCTTATTCCTTAGAAATTCTAAATGGTTTACACTTGTTATTACAATTATCATTGTTTGGTATTTTCTGTTAATAGTTTCATGAAATGAAAGAAAAACTACTCAATTCTATTTGATTGCCTCCTTTTCAAAATGAAATTGTATGGTTTGTCGCAACGGTCTCAGTTATCTGTTTCCTTTTGGAGATCTACTCTCCACAATCTATATACCCTTGTCGTTATGAGTCTACTGTTTCCTTGTAGGGTTCTCTTGGAAATCCAGTTGTGAGCAAGTATGTTGCATCTGGCTTGAGTCGGGAAGCGGTTTCACACGCAGTTGCTAATTATGGAGATAATCCAACCAAGGTAATTATCAATGATAGGTGGAGTTACATCCTAGGGAATTGAGATTTGATCTTATTGTAGATGTAGCATATTGTATTTATGAAATTTGATAAATACTTCATAAACCACAATGATTAACCTAGTAGTGATAGTGAATTATGGGCTAATGTAAATAATAAAGTGGTGCCAAGAGAGATGAATTCAAGCAAATGCAGCCACTTATCAAAGATTTAGTATCCTACAAGTTTTTCTTGACAATCAAATATAGTAGAATTGGGTAGTCATTCTATAAGAATAGTCAATTTATCTGCCATACATTTATAGAAAATGGGGAAGGAGTCCTCTTGAAAGCGAGGGATGTTTGCAGGAATGCGAACGTTGGTGATGCGTTGATGTTATTAGCTCGTGTTGCAAGGTGTTAGGTTAAAGTCCCACAACGAGCAATAGTGCCTAACCCTTGTGTTTAGTTGCCACCATTGAGGTTTGAACCTTGAGCCAACTACCAGGGATAATCCATAGGAAGGTGAGGATAAAATCAAGTCATCATGCCCTTTAATGCCCTAGTAGACACACGTGCTACTTGATATGATATATCATATATTAGATAGTGTGTAAAGAGCTTGCAAGTTTATGTTTACTTGTTCCTGTACTATAATTAAGTTGCTTGCAAGTTCCAGATTTAGTGCCCCTATTCCATCTTGTAAAGTATTTCATTCTATGATGTATTTCAGGGCTAATGTTTGTTTTTGGCTAACACACAACATGATGGAAGACATTACGTTCTTAGCAATAACATGGGCACACACTAACTCACAATTTAAAGATTATAGTTTTTCTTCCCTTAATGCTCACTGGACATCATTTTTAAGACCTTTTTTTTGTAACTTTTTATTCATGAATGAAAGTTGTGACCAATTAATTTTGTAGGTTCAAGAATTCGTGAAAGGCTATGCACTCCTACGAGAAATGGGATTTTCATCCAACAAGGTGGTCGAGGCATTACTTATGTACGACAATGACACCGATAAGGCTGTAACTCATTTTCTTGGCGGTACGTCTTAATTAAGAATTCTGGAGATGACCGTGTTGAGAATTCTGTTGTACTTCAACTATTTGCATCTTTGTATATGACTATAGAGAACTCTTGTGTCTCGAGATTGTAAAGATGATAAAGAATATAGGCGTTTACTGTGTCTATTCATTTACCTGATGTTTTGGATTGAATTCTATTGCAGAATTAACTGATAGACTGATGACAAGTTCAATGGTTACATGCATAGTTTTCCATTTTGAATTTGGTTTTGGTTGATATTTTTGGAGCAGCATAGCAAATTATCCATATGTTTATAATACAGAGTGATCACATTAAGATTATGCAAGGAATTTGATACATGAGGCATATTAAGAGAGAAGAATTCATATACGCTCGAATTGATTATTATTATTATCATTATTATATTTGAAACGAGAATAAAAGTTCAAAAAGATTAATTTTTTGTGAAATGGCTTGGTTGATGAACAATAAAAAAATTTAGTATAAGCTACAGAATAAAAGTAAAGCAGAAGGCTTGGAGATCGTTAATTTTTTTGTTTTCAATAACAGCTGAGATGGTAGAGAATTTTTTCTTATCCAAAATTTTGAAAAATGTCTCATGAAGTTGTACGGATCTCAGCTCAAACCCCTTTGAAATCCTAAAAAAGGTAAATTGAGAAGTTCATTTGAATTTGTTATTTGTTATTTTTAACCATCATGAAGTAGTTCAAGTACTTTGAAGGTATGCTCCTCTCAAGGTCTCGAATTCGAGTTTTTTCTGTGACAGTACTCCTTCGATGTCTCTGGTGCCCGGCCTAGAGACATGCGTGGTTATCTTTATGATACGACCCCAGCCATTAAGTACGTTTATTCTAGGCGTAAGAAAGTGAGAGTGGGGGTGTGAGCACGTGCGTGTGGAGTGGTGAGCTCGTGCGTGTGAAGTGCGTGGGAAGGTTGTTGAGTTGGTTAGTATAAATAGTCGGGTAGGAGTAAGGGAAAAGGATTCAAAATTCATTTGTCTAGGTTATCTCTTTGAGATTGGAGAGTGAGGGGCTCTTGAATCCCCTGTTCTTGTTGTTTTGATAATAAAATTGGTAATTCCTACCAATTTTGGTATCGAGCGGTTGTCGATCGGAAGATGACTGGAAATTGGATCAACGTCAAAATCGGTGGAAGATGTGGCCAAAACCGTGGCGTCGAAGCGGCAAGATCTGAATCGCGAGATCACGACGCAGATTCAGCGGCATTGGAGGAGAAGCGGCGGCGTCGAGGTGCGTAGAGATCTTCAATTCGAATTGCCGAGGAGGAAATGAGATCTCTGTTTTTCGACGCGAATCGGAGGAGGTGAGCGGCGAGATCTCGCGACGGGGAAGGGAAAGAATGTCGCGCAGATGGAAGCGCCTCCATTGAAGCCGACGATTGAAGGTTTTCCGTGTGCAAGTGAGCGAGTTTGAGAGTTCGTGCGTGCGAATTGCCGAGAATTGGCGAGTCGTCGTCGATTCAAATGGAAGTTGCGAAAATCGGCATTCAAGCACCAACGAGCAAAGAAGTGCCATTGTTCGATATGCGCCTAAGGAAGCCGGAGGTTCCGTGTTTTAAAGGAACAGAGGACGAAGATCCGATAGGGTGGTTGCATCGTGTTGAGAGGTATTTTCTCGTTAATCGACTCTCGAGAGTGATAAATTGGATGCCGCAGTTGATGTGCTTAGAAGGAGAAGCATTAGATTGGCATCAATATGAGGAAGATCGCTCTTCTATTCGCTCGTGGAGTGATTTTCGAGTGTTGTTATTGGAA
This sequence comes from Sicyos edulis, assembly GCA_036507275.1. Classification (NCBI taxonomy): domain Eukaryota; kingdom Viridiplantae; phylum Streptophyta; class Magnoliopsida; order Cucurbitales; family Cucurbitaceae; genus Sicyos; species Sicyos edulis. Next base: position 2,920,979 of record CM071850.1, read on the forward strand.
CGATTTCACCAACTTCACAAGTAAATAGATATGCTCGCTTGATGAGTCTTCAACAAGTTGGTACAGTCAGCCTACCGTCGATTGTTTGAGAAATATTCGATCGGGTTGAAGGATTTAAGTGAGAAGTTGTTGGAAGGAAAATTCGAAAGTGGACTTAAGGAAGAGGTCCAAAGCGAGATGAGGAAGCTTTGCCCGATCGGTTTGAAAGCAAAAATGCTTATGGCGCAATCGATCGAAGACGATTTTGCGATATAAGCAAAGAGGAGACTCGAGTCTACTAGTGTGGGGTCGGCAGAGAGTAGTGTTGCTTCCGGTAGTTCGGGATCATCCAAATTTCGGGTGGTTCGAGCAACTCGAATTTGCGCTGTTCACTTTCTCACCACGCCGCTTGAATAATGAGTTCGTCCACAACAATGAGTGTTAATACATCGGGTTTGAAGGGTCCTTTTAAGCGATTGACGGATAGCGAAATCCGAGCCAAGAAAGATAAGGGCTTATGTTTTCGTTGTGATGATAAGTTCTTTCCTCGGTCACAAGTGCAAGAAAAGCGAATTGCAAGCATTACAAGTGTTGGTGGTTCGGGACGAAATTGAGGGTGGAGAAACAGAGGATAGTGATAGATCTCTGGAAGATGTTTCCAAGGAGTGGATTTGGGTGAAGTTTGAAATGGATCATGAGATGGCAACGTTATCATTGAATTCGTTAGGCGGCCTAAGCTCTCAGAAGACTTTGAAGGTGCGTGGTAATATTTTAGGGATGGATGTGGTAGTTCTTGTCGACACGAGGGGCGACTCATAATTTCTTTTAGAGGAATTGGTGTCGAGATTGGGATTTGTCATCGGTTGCAGCGTCAAATGATTATGGAATAGTTTTGGGGGCGGGAGACTCGGTGAGAGCAAAGCGGGGTATGCAAGGGCGTGGCGCTACAGATGGCGCGAGCTAAGGGTGGTTCATGATTTTTGCCCTTGCCATTGGGCGATCGCGGGCGTTATTCTCGGTGTTGCGTGGTTGGAAACATTGGGGAAGGTAGAATTTGATTATCGTGTTCTGCAGATGCGTTTTGTGGTGGGTCCGTGGAGCGCGTCTGATTACAAGGAGATCCTAGTTTGGTGAAGGCTCGTGTTTCTCAAGTCTATGATGAAGTCGTTACGTGTAGAGGATCACGGTCTTTTAATTGAGCTTAATTTGTTGGACATGGCATCCACACCTAGAAGTAAGCGAGTTGGTTCATCATTTGACGATATCGCGGTTTTTACAACCGTTGTTGTTCCAAAGACGCAAAGATCTTTGAGCCGCTGCGAAGCTACCTCCTCGGTTGCGACCATGCTATAGAGTTGTATGCGGGTAAGGAATCGCGATTAACGTCCGTGCCGTATAGATATCCCCGCCCAAAAGAATGAGATAGATAGAACGATCGTAAAGGATATGCTATTAGCGAGTATTATACGCCCGAGTACTAGTTCTTTTTCGAGCCCTGTGTTGTTGGTAAAAAGAAAGATGGAAGTTGGCGGTTCTGTGTGGATTATAGGGCTTTGAATTTGGTTACTGTGCCAGATAAGTTTCCTATTCCTTTAGTTGACGAGTTATTAGATGAGTTGCATGGAGCAGTGGTTTTTTCCAAGATTGATCTTAAGGCGGGGTATCATCAGATTCGAGTCCGACCAGCTGACATTCCGAAAACGACTTTTTTCGAACTCATGAGGGACATTATGAGTTTTTAGTAATGCCTTTCGGGTTGCGGAATGCCCCAGCTACCTTCCAGTCGGTAATGAACGAGATTTTGCGTCCATACTTACGGAAGTTTGTTTTGGTTTTCTTTGATGATATATTGGTTTATAGCGTGTCCGTGGAGGAGCATCTGTCCCATTTAACTCATGTGTTTGAGGTGCTTAAGCATCATCGGTTTGTGCCAATGCCAAGAAATGCCGATTTGGGGTGGCGCGTATTGAATATCCGGGTCATATTATTTCATCGGAAGGGTCTCACCGATCCTGCGAAGTTGGAGGCTATGGTGAATTGGCCGAGCCCTCTCTCCATCAAGGAGCTGCGGGGGTTTCTGGGATTGACGGGGTATTATAGGCGTTTTGTGGCCAATTATGGTACTATGGCATTTCCGTTAACGCAATTATTGAAGAAAGGGAAATTTTTGTGGAGTGCAGAGGCTGAGGATTCGTTTCAGCGGCTGAAGCATGCTATGGTGAGTGTTCCAGTGCTAAGGTTACCCGATTTCTCTCAACCATTCGTGGTCGAGACGGATGCTTCAGGCATCGGACTTGGGGCCGTTTTGATGCAAGAGGGTCGACCTCTCGCTTATTTTAGTCGCGCTCTCACCGATTACACATCGTAGTGGCCGGTCTATGAACGCGAGTTGATGGCTATAGTGTTTGCGGTTCAACGATGGAGGGCATATTTGCTTGGCCAGCATTTTGTTGTGCGTACGGATCAGAAAAGCCTTAAATTCTTGCTGGAACAACGTGTGATTGATGGTGAGTATCAACGTTGGGTTACTAAATTGCTGGGTTATGATTTTCATATTGAATATAAGAAGGGTTTGGAGAATTCACCGCGATGCCCCGTCGCGCGCCTTCCTTTGGCCTGTGAGTTAGGAATGCTTTGAGTTACGATTCGGCGTTAACACGAGGTGTTTTTAGAGCGGTAAAGGCGAATCCACACTTGATGACCATTTATACCGCATTGTTAAACGCGAGGCGACCCAAAAGGTTTTTCTTGCTTCGAGGAGTGTTGTGTTTTAACGATCGTTTGGTTCTGCCGCCGGATTCGCCTACTATTCCCTTACTCTTACAGGAATTTCACTCGGGGCCGATTGGGGGACATCACGGTGCCCTTAAGACGTATCAACGCTTGGCTAAGGAGGTTTATTGGGTGGGTATGAAAGCTCGTGTGCGGTCGTTTGTGGCGGAATGTGCTATTTGTGTTCAAGCTAAGTATCTATCCTCGCCCCACCGTTTTCTCGCAAACATTACCGATTCTGAGCGAATGCGGGAAGATGTGTCTATGGATTTTGTGGAAGGACTTCCTCGCTTACGAGGGGTTTGATCTTTGCTTTTGGTGGTGGTCGATCGGTTGTCCAAATATGCGCATTTCTGTTAGTCAAGCACCCTTATACATCGTTGTCCATTGCGTCTCTTTTTATCAGGGAGGTCGTGCGGTTACATGGCATGCCGCGTAGTATTGTTTCTGATCGCGATAAGGTATTTACGAGTTCGTTTTGGGAAGAGTTGTTTCGTGCCACAGGCACAAAACTCCGTCGTAGTACGACATATCACCCGCAGTCGGATGGGCAAACAGAGGTTGTTAATCGTTGCTTGGAATCGTATCTTCGTTGCTTTGTCATGACTCAACCCAAGCAGTGGTCCAAGTGGATTCCGTGGGCCGAGTATAGTTATAACTCGTCTTATCATTCGTCTCGCTTTCGGTTAACTCCGTTTGAGGCGGTTTATGGTCGTGCCCCACCGCCCATTTTGGGGTATGAGATGGGTCAGAGTGCTTTATCGGCGGTGGATTCCTTATTGGTCGATCGTGATAAGATGCTGCTTACACTCAAGGCTTCCCTTGGGCGTGCTCAACAACTTATGTCCAAACAGGCTAATGCTAAACGCCGGGATGTTCAGTTTGCGGTGGGTGATCGGGTGTACTTGAAGTTACGGCCGTATCGGCAGCTTTCGCTGGCAAAGTTTAAACATCCGAAGCTGGCGCCTCGTTTATTGGTCCGCACTTGTTATAGCTCGGGTTGGCAAGTTAGCATATCGATTGGACTTACCCGATTCTGTGCGCATTCATCCGGTGTTCCATGTTTCGGTGTTGCGTAAGGCGGTTGGGACTTCGTTGCCCGTGTTTCCTGTTCCTTCGGGATTGCAGGATGATTTGGGGTTTGTGTTCCGGCCAATGGCGTGTTGGGCATGCGGAATCCACGTCGTGGACGGGGACCGGGAGGTCTTGATTCAGTGGGAAGGTGGCTTGCCTGAGGATGCGACTTGGGAGTGCGCTAGTTTCATTCATGCTCAATATCCTGACTTCCACCTTGAGGACAAGGTGGTTCTTTGGGGGGCGGGTATTGATACGACCCGACCATTAAGTACGCTTTATTCTAGGCGTAAGAAAGTGAGAGTGGGGGTGTGAGCACGTGCGTGTGGAGTGGTGAGCTCGTGCGTGTGAAGTGCGTGGGAAGGTTGTTGAGTTGGTTAGTATAAATAGTCGGGTAGGAGTAAGGGAAAAGGATTCAAAATTCATTTGTCTAGGTTATCTCTTTGAGATTGGAGAGTGAGGGGCTCTTGAATCCCCTGTTCTTGTTGTTTTGATAATAAAATTGGTAATTCCTACCACTTTATTTCAAAAAGTAGCTCAAGTAGTCAAAGAGAGTCTTCAAATGCTTAAGTTGATGAATTCATTCTATGGTGGCCACCTATCTAAGAATTAATTTCTTAGGAGTTTTATTGACATCCAAATGTTGTTGGGTATGTCTCGTTATATTAGTCGAGGTGCGCACAAGCTAACTCGAACAGTATGAAAATAGAAAAAAAATTGTAATTTTAAGAGTGAGAAATAATGCAATGATGAGTTTAGAGAGGCATACCTTATGTTGGGAAGATTGTGAAAATGTCTTGGGAGAGAGCTAGTGCTTTATAATTTATCGGGGTAACGTTGTTCTTTTCATTTCTTCTATGGTGTTCTTGAAGTTTAGTTAGTATTTGAGCATTATTATTATTATTATTATTATTATTATTATTATTTTTTTTTTTTTTTTTTTTTTTTAGTTTGTAGGTTGTCCACTCTTTTCTTGCATATATGAAGCTGATTACATTTATATTGGGAGGTACATCATAAGCATGTAGGAAGTTGATTATATTTATATTAGGAGGTACATCATTATATTTCCCCTTGGCACTTTCAACTTTGTCTTCTTTTCACATTAAGATTGCACAACAAAACTTCTCCAAAACGCTAATGAAAAACAGGCGAAAGTTATGCTCGATAATAGGTGCTATTTTCATAGAAAATGTGCCTTTAAACCAACATTTCTCAAGGTCCAACTCGCCTGAAAGAATTAACATACATCTGATGTGCTAATGAACAGCAAAATCACATATAAGAACGAATGTCAGAGAGGTGAAATCCAAGGAACCTTCAACTGGTAATGTTTCTGTGTAACACATCTTACAAACTGTTGAATCTCTGGCCAGTCTTTCAAGAATTCGATGTTGTCGTAAGAATCCGAAGGTAGTGTTGGAAGAGCTACCTTCTTTCGCCTAGCCACACACAAGGACACAATGACATAAAAGAGCTATAAATTAGTTCTGTGTTCTCTTCAGTTTTGTATTTCAGGGATCTTCAAGCAAGCAAATCAGACACCCGCACAAATAGCACCTGAAATGGGAGAAGAACAAAAAACTTGTAGCGAACTTTGTATTTTTGGTGTTAATGTTGAAATTTTTGGTTTGAAGATTTTTTGTTCTGTTAGGGACAGGGAGAAACGGACCTGCAGACCAAGAAGAGCAGCAAAACTTTCCCTCATCAATGTATGTGACATCAAGCCCGATAAACCAGGAGCCAGTCGTGACATCGTCGTGGGCGTAAGAACGGAGAAGAGATCTGCAGATTCATAAACTCGATATAATCGTTCATGTTGTGCCATATTATATGCAGATAAGCCAATGGATTGCGAGTAGAAACACTTGCCTGTTTATTGAAATAAACTTGGCCAGAGCTTTTGATATGACATACATTTCGCCAGAAGCATGACGGAAGTATCTGTTTGCCAAAGATAATTTTGTTAGAAAAATACAAAAATGTGAAACACAAATAACTTGTAGCTGAAAATATAAAAGATGGTTCACAGTTCCACGTTGGATGAAACATCAGTGCTTTTAGTGGAATTTTTTTTTTATACAAGTACTCAATAACCAATAATGTTTCTCTACTTTTGAAGTGTTTTTTTATAATCTAAAATCAGAGTTTTGCCCAACTATATACACGAGCACACCCCGCCTGTTCAAAAGTTTGGATTTGGGAGACAACAAGATATTTTACAATTAAATTCAGTCATGAATTTCGAACATGGAACCTCCAAGCATACCTCGAACACCCCAAGCATTTGAGCCAAAACACAAATGCTTTCTAAAATAATAACACTTGGGTTGGGAGTACTATTGACTTCCCCAAAGTACTTTATATTACCAAAACCCCAAAGCCTGATTTAGAATGTTTGGCAAAGCTAGTGCAATGAGAAGTATGAAGCAGGACGAACTAGTAACATTAATATTCGCAATAAGCCTTACATATTCGATAATATCACTTACGTTTTTTTATCACCAAACTTCCACCAATCTGGTTCGTACCATTTATGGCTCCTGAAAAAGGTCCAAATGGAGAACGATAAGTGATATAATTTCTTGGTGAATGTCCACTACCTACATTGAATGTCTAATGCGATTTACGCCATACTTACGGTTCTGAGAATACTTCACCAGATTTCATGCATCCAACATAGACACGAGGTTTGTCCAAGTTAGCAGCAAGTGTGCTCCCTAGGGCATCTGTACAGGAAAAAACAAATAACTGATATGATTAGCAGCATGTCTACATTTTTGCTCACAAGAGCCGTAAGCAAAAAAAAAAAAAAAAGAAAAAAAAAGAAGAGAGATTTGAGAGTAGATTTACTTATGAAAAACAGCGAAGACAAGGTAACAAACAAACCATGTAGTTGAAGATACAATAAAATTGTATTTTATTTGAAAAAGAAGTAGTGGTTTTTTATAAAAAAAATTATTTACTTATAGAAAAGATCATGCAAAGAAGAACAAAAAAAATTGTGCAAGTATTTTTTTGAGTTCAACATCGATTGAGATGGGGAATTCGAACTCGTAACCTCTTTGTCATGGAACCACACTTATACACTATTGCTCTTGTTGGCAAGGAAAAATTGCAAGTGTATTCTTGTTAATAATCAAAAGTAAGGATTACCAGAAAGACCCAAAAGAAGGAATTCACATAATCTAGACTTCAAACTTCTCAAGAGTCAAGACTTCTATACCCTTTTACAAAAATCTCCTTTAATTCCTAACCCAATACTCCAAAAAAAAGTAGCCGAAACAGTCTATTAAATAATTGATATCTGTGGATGCAGAACACTTCCCAACAGTTTCAGCTACTGTTTATCTTTTATACAACAACACAATTAACAGTGTATTTCATTATCTCACTTTCAATACAAAGAGATAAAGTGCTGGCATATCAAGAAAATGACTGTTTTAGTTTGAGGCAGAAGGTTTTACTTACAGACTGATGTTTGTTTCTAGTAAAATGAAGATCAAAAAAATTTCTAAGGGAGGATGTTTCACATGCAAAGGGAACATTCATATCAATAGTTCTACTAACTAAATTTTTTTAAGAGAAAAAGAATAGTTGTACTAACCAATATTTATATATACATCATCATTGACCTTGGCATAAAACTCAGCATCCCATTTATCAACAGCATAGGCAAAAAAAAGCTTGGCCTTCTTGGAAAGCTCCTCCGACGCCTCCACATGGTCGTTCTGTAAAATAGAGTTAACTAAATTTTACTCGCAAAGAGCGTGTATCATTCTCCAAAATTGAATCCCCTAGAGTGAATGATTTTGATGTCTATAACTATTAAGAAAACATACATGTATAATGAAATCATCATATTGTCTGTTTTCATCGTCAATGGCCCTGTCTAAACTGTCCCCACGGTTTGGACTGCAAGAAAGTTCATTAAACAAGGTGTTAAAGAAGGCACTTAAATGAGAATCAGAACATTTTACAAAAAGATAATACATGAATGGAAATAAAACCTTTTTCCAATGACAAATCTAGCAATTATGCCCTTCTGATTCTCCATTTTTCTCAAAGAAGCGCCTGCAAATGAAGCAATCGGCTTAAGAAATGAATATAATATAGATAAACACAAATGATATTTTCAAAATGTAGCGATCAGAAAAGAAGGAAGACATTTATTTCCCGCCATAGGATAGTAGAATGATAAAATGCAGAGTCACTAGAAGCAATCTTTTCACCTCCGACAAAGCTCCAATATGAACTTTTCATTCTTAACCCTGATTTTTCTGTATTTATTCTATGAGGCATACACAACCTCAATCCTATCAACTGGGTATGTGAATAACTTTGACCACAAGGAAGAATAATCAATACCAGTTCCCATCCATGCTTTACGAATTGCATCTCTGTTGTTTTTACGGCCAAATCTAGTGAGGACTCCAATTACAACCAAGGGGATCTTTGTTTCATTAGTCTCTCTTGAATGCTTCACCGAAAAACCCTCCTGTCTAGCCGTAGCCAATTCCATCTCAAGCGCCAACAACTTCTTCTGTTGTTCCCTATAAAATATATGTGTATATATATTATATGACACTAGAAGCTGCATACTTAAATAAGATAGTTTCAATTCAATCAAAAAAAACAAGAAATACCTGCAGGTTATTATTTTTAATGTATCATCCACCGAAATGGCAGAGTGTCCCTGTAAATTTACCATTGATCAATTGGAATAATCCAAAATAAACAGAAGTAAATAATTGGATATGAAATCAACAAAAAAATACGCTGGATCTGCAGCTAAGAGAAGGGGCACAGAAGTAATGAATTCATAGCCAAGAACTGATAGTCACTACTGCATTTTTGGCTAAGCCACATCCTCATTGCAAATAACATGAACAAATGCTCCATTTAAATCATCCTATGCTATCTCATAGACTCATAGCGAGGATTCAATATCAACTATCATATTTTGGCTGATAAAAATTTCCATCCAGAATCTGAATTGCAGATATCAACTCATACCTTAGTAAAGAAGAAACAGACAAACAAACCGAAACAAGAACAGTTTGAGCTTGTTTGATAATTACCAATGAACTGCGACAAATTGTGCATTAAAGAAAATGCTCGGTTTTTTTTTATAACCGGGAATCAGTGCTTCGCCCCACTACATACTAGGGACACCTGCACCCATTCCAACGCCCAGACCTGAGAGACAACATGAACTTTACAATTAATCTCACTCATAGATTTCGAACCTAAAACTTCTAAAAGATTATACCTTGGAGACTCCAAACCTCTACCAACAAGGTTGCTCCTTGGGGACAAAGAAAATGCTATGCTCGAATTGACAAACTCATACCGTGTTTCTCCACTCAAAAGGAGGAAATCTTAAAGCAAGGAAATACAACAGAGTGACATATTTCAATTTTCAAGGACCTCCTGAAACTATAGATCACCGTAACTTCCCTATGCATACTACACTGCCGTTGAAGAACATTTATATTAATTGACTTAAAAAACCATCCCAATCAGTGTAGTGAATGACCTGCTAGTCGGTCCTAAAAAGTCGCGCGGTGGTCAAAGGCTTGAGCTTTGAAGTTGTGCTCTCCTCGAGATTGGAGGTTCGATGACATTAATTTTTAGTAACGTCCTGTTTTTACATCCCTTCGATGTGTTTCTAATGCCTGACCTAGAGACGGGTCTGCTACCTTCTATATAGTGGGGCAAAACTCCGATTTCCCAATTTTTTTTTAAAAAAGACCTGCTAGTCACAAAAAAGTAGCTGAAATTCAACTTGAACTCAGTACAATACGAAATGCAGAACTGGATTTGTAAATAATGTTAACTAAAAATTCAAAAAATCAGTAAAGCACCATTAATGACTAAAACAGCTAACCCACCTGACCAGTTAGCCTATCAAGTTCATTAATCAAGTAAACCCTATTCTCCGCATCCTGCCATAGCCTGCAAACCCATCCAGAACTCATAATAATCCACAATCAAACGCCAAGGGAAGAACAAAAAGTGGAAACGAAACGATGAAATCAAAGAGAACGAACGAACCGGCCGGCGACGTAGATCGAAGCGAAGGTAGCGAACATGGAGAGCAAAAGGGTAGGAATTCGGGATCGAAAAGCCATGCTCGAGAGGCGAGCATTCGATCCCTTACTCCGCATCTTTACAGCAACAGATCGGCTTCGTCTTCAACTTCAAACCCTAAAATGAACCTGACGCATTTATCAGATCTTGAAGATCACAAAATCGAGTCTGAATCTTGCTTCGGGGTTGAAATTGAACTGCGGAATCGATTTGATTTCAGAGAAAACGAAGCTGGACGAGAAATTCGATGAGAGCAAAGAAGAATCAGATTGATTTTGCGATTTGGTGAAAATTTTCAGTCCATTTCCGAGATGGTGATGAACAGATTGAAATTGTGCAGTTTAAAATCTCATAATCAAATTTGGTAAGTGACAACAAACGCAACTAATTGCTCAAACACAAAACTGAAGCACTGTTACGTTTTGCTGTGGTAATGTTCTAAGGAAAGTCAATTTCTTCCTAAATTTCGAACCTACAAAATCTGAATTTTGTTCGAAAATAACAATTTAGATTAGATAACCGAAAGTGTAATACCAAATTTCTATAAACTATTTCAATTTAATGTTTTCCTTTTTTTTGGTGTAATGTTTTTTGCGACTACTTTATGGGATTATATTCATCTATTAATGTTGAATTATCCGGTAAAACTTTTCAAATTTCAATTTATGAGTGATGAAGATGACTTTTATATCTATTTTTTTGAAGTCTACGTTATTAACTATATGTTAAAATTGTTGTACGAGAGATTTTTTTCTTTCTTAAAATATCTTTTTTCCCTTCTCATTTTTTGATCGATAGGTTGGGGGTTGTGCCCGAATTGTTTGTAAAAGGTGTATTTCCCTCGCTATGTGCTTGGTTAATAAAAGTTTACATCATTTCAAAAAAATAAATCACAAACAAACTAATTGCCCATTTGAAAATTCCCTAAATGATCAATAAATTTGTTCCTTAATGTTATTATATTTTTCTTAAACAAATAAAAAGTTCTATACTCAATTTTTCCTTTCGTATAGGACATATATGATTGGAGTTTGTCAATTTTCCTCTCTATTAGGTTTCTTTTCTTATAGGACATATATGATTGGAGTTTGTCAATTTTCCTCCCTACTAGGTTGAGTTTAGAGATTTGTTTAGACAGTTTCAAATTTGTTAATTTTCCAAGTCGCCCAATTCCATACATTAAAACAAGGATTTTTGAAGAGGAGTACAAACCAAGATCTTCGAAGTTTATTTGGGAAGGTGTTATTTTTATGGCGGCTTCTTGGTGTATTAAATCAAAGCATTTTGTTAACTAATAATATAGACTCTATTGCCAGAAATTGACATGCTTTCTTGTAATATATTTTTACATGCTTAGCTTGTCTTATTAATATATCGTTTCTTGTTCAAAAACAAAATTCCATACATCAAAACAACAAAATCATATATATTTTGGGTTGAAATGGATGGGATAAACAAATGAATAAAAAGATGAATAATGTCATATTTAAACGTAAATGACCTGTTTTATATTTTTACTCGATTATAAATATGTTAAAAACATATCTTATTAATTAATTTATCTTCTCACACATGTATATATTATTCCTTAGTTTGTGTTTGTGTTAGGTTGATTTGAACAAGTAAAAATTTGGTCTAATTCTAAATCCAACCCAACCCAACTTAAAAAAATTCATAACTCAATCCTAACTTTAACTATGTGGTTGGGTGATCCGGGTTGCACATGTTTGATTCTTTTCTACACTCCTACTTTCACACTTAGGACAGAATAAAAGTCGGGCCCAAATAGAATACGGCCCAGCCCAGTCCAACCAAGCCCAATAGTTCAATGCTCCTTTCCCGCCTTCGTCATTGTACAGGTTCAGTAGGCCACTTTCCAATTCAGCTTCAGCCGGCACCACCGATTCCGGCGGCCATTCCTTTCACCATTCTCGGAGTGTCGCAGGTTAGCTCTCGCTCGTCCTTTCTCTCCTCTTTTCTTCTCCAATTACTGGATTTGAAAGTTTTTGATCTTTTGATTCCCCGATTTCTGTATTTTATGCTGTTTGCAAGTTTGAGTTTCGAATTTTAGAAATGTTTTGCAGCCTTTGATGAGAAACTCTGGTAGGTATCCAATTCTTTTTTTTTATTAGGAGGTTTAAATCTTGAAACGAGGTCTTGAGCCATAAAGATTTTGTTCGTTTTCTATCAATTTGATATCAAAAGGAATGAACCCTAGTTGTTCCCTTTTACTTTTACGGCAACCTCCGAATAATCAGTTTGGGCGGAGTTATGGTCTGAATAATTTGATGAATCCTACAATGCAATATTCTAGATCTTTGAATTTGACTAAGCTCCATAGTTTGGGAGGAATGTTTCTGAATCAACCGATCACCACACGTGGGACCATCTTGGAATTGTTGTGTTAGATCTCAAATCTCATGGCCAACTAGAGCAATAGTTCAACCACATCGATGTATAGTTATGAACCAAGCACCTGATTGTTGAACTGAAAAAAAAAAAAAAAATCAAATCTCAAGGTAAACTAGCTAAAAAAGTTGCCCACTTTTAGGTTTTAGAGTTTGTCTTCAGAAGGACATATTAACAACCCTATATTTTGTTTATGGGTAGCCTGGTGGTAAATAAAAAGTTGGTGGCCATTTACTTAGGATCCAAATATTGTAGAGTCAGACGATATGCGCAAGCTTTCCCAGACACTCACGAATAAGAAAAAAAAAAAGAAACTTGTCGATGATGGTAAGTGACTAACAGACTTAGAATTGTTTGAATTGTTGGGTTAGATCTCAAATCATAAGGCCAACTAGAGCAATAGGTCAACGACATCAATGTATAGTTATGAATCAAGCACTTGATTGTTGAATTCGAAAAAAAAAAAATCAAATCTCAAGGTAAACTAGCTAAAAGTTGCCCACTTTTAACTCTAGAGTTTGTCTTCAGAAGGGCATCTTAACAATCCTCCACCAAAAGTTTGTATGTAATTATATTTTGTTTATGGGTAGCCTGGTGGTAAAAAAGAAGAAGTTATGGTTCAACTCATGGTGGCCACTTAATTAGGATCTAAATATTGGAGAGTCAAACGATATGTGCAAGCTGGCCCCAGCACTCACGAATAAGAAAAAAAAAGAAAATTTGTCGATGATCTTAAGTGACTAATAGACTTAGTAGTTTTTTTGGGAAGGGTTCTTTCTATCTTTGCGTTCGGACGTTATTTGCCTCTTTTTTGGAACATATTCCTTTTTGTTTCTTAATGACGATGGTTCACAACTGAAATTAAATTATAGAGTATCCAATATACTTCCCAATCATCATGGAAATACCATGTTATTTTCCTAACTTCGTTGCACATAATCATAGGCTCTACTATCTAGACGAAGGTTTAACCACATTTGCTTTAGTGGTGCTTGTTTTGACCTTGGAAGTTTTTGGAAGCTTAGGCGACTGCCCTGTTCAATTGAAAATGTACAAAAGGAGAGAGTCAAAGGTACCCAGTGTTTTAAAAGGCGCGCTTAGGCGTGCCTGGGCTCAAGTCCCACCTCTAACGCCTCGCTTGTCCTAGGCGAGGCGCGTGTAATAAGGCGCGCGCCTTATGGCGCCTTACGTGAAGCTTTGGGCGTGCCTTGTGGGATTTTTTTATTTCCTTTGCGCTTTTTGTGTTTTAGATTCCCGTACTAGGCTATTCGAAGTGCGTGAAGGTTGATAGTTGAATATTATATATGTTTTATATATTATTCTTAGTTAAACTTCATTTATGTCCATGAAAAGTGTTTTTATTATGTATACACACACACACATATATATATTTTTATTTTTTTATATAGTGCGCCTTAAATAAAAAAGCCCTTGCCTTTTGGTGCACCTTGTGCCTCAGGCTCCAGAGGGTCATTGCGCCTTAGTGCGTCTTGCGCTTTTTAAAACACTGAAGGTACCTAATCCTTTCAACTCTTGTTCCATTGGTAGATTCGGTACGTTGAGTTGGGGTTTCCTCAAGAATTTAGTACTTTAGCTATCTGAATGAAGCTCCACTTTTGGTGTGGTTTCTAAGTGCTTACCGTTGAAACAATGTCTTGCCAAAGATGAGCTTGAGGTAAGTGGAGGAGGTTCTCTAAGTTGCATACAAGCCTTGGGCTTTGGGTGAGTAAAATTCCAAGTGCCAAACCAACATGACCTTTTACACAAATATAGAAAAGGTTCCTTTGAGGCAGCTATTGTGGATTTGGATCACTCTTCCATTATCTACTAAACACCATGTTTTAAAATGCTAAAGGCATAGGGACGGGCGTGATTACCTTTTCAAAAAAAAAAAAAAGCTAAAGCCACCCTAAGGCACAACACGACCCTTTTGAGCCTAGGCGCAAGGCACATAAAAGGCACAACCTTCTTTATATAAACACATTATATATTTTAAATATAAGTGCATAGAAATGAAATTTTAACAAAAATGAAAATAAATGATATAAAATACAAATAAGATTCAAATTCAACTATTAACCTTTGAATGTAGAGTCATGAAAGATAACTCACTTGCAACCGTGTGGATGGAGAACTAGAGAATTTGTGAGTCATGGAGAAGTGAAAAAATGTAAGTGTTGTCTTCGTGAATTGAAGAATGTAGTGAATTTAGGTATTGAGATGCTTTGATTCAGTTAACTCGTGCTTCGGATGCCATAGCAAATATATATTTCTCTATATATATATATAAAAACATAAGACCATAATGCTTGCCTCATGGGCTTCACATAAGGTGTGTGTCGTCATACTAGCACCTCATCTAATCGAGGCATGGTGCCACCCATGCAGCTTGTGTCTAAACAAGCCGGGATGAACCTTTTAAAACATCGTCCAACGCTACAATTAAAGGTACATAATAGACCTTCTAAACGAGACTACTGGTAAGATAGAGGGAGCCTAGAGGAGGCAGACACATGAAGATAAAGAAAAGCATCGTAAAAGACTTCTTGGAAATTTATCAATAATCACCTCAATGGATGTGATGCCTTAACTTATGTACACTTTTGTAGTAATGTTATGTTGTCGGAACAATTCATATCCTTATGATGTCTAACATATATTATTATTATAATTATTTTTTTTATAGGTAATCGAAACCATTTATTGGTACTTAAAAAGTAACAATACAATCTTATCGAAAATCTAGGGGTGTTCATACGTTCCCCGAAAACTGATCTGACCGACCAAATCGACCGAATTATGGTTACAAAAATGGTTAACCGAATTTTTTTTGGTTAAGTCTATCAGTTTAATTGGTCGGTTAAGCGAAAATTTCCTTAATAAAATATTGATATTTTCATATAATTAAATATATTTTTTATTAAATTATTGTAAAATTAACTTAAATTTATATGTATTTTCGAAAAATTATGAGAATTTTTCCTCCATAGCATATTTTGACTCTTCATTATAATTATAGCACATTTTAAAAAATAATTTCATCCATAACACATTTTTTTAAAATAATTTCATCCATAGCACATTTTGCCCAAAATTGCTATTCTAACATCATCAGACTTCTATTAGACTTTAAACTTCTTTGAGTTCAATTGATAGACTTTTATGGCTTCAACTAATAGACTTCTATCAGTTTAACCATAGACTTTAGACTTCTATCACTGATAGACTTCAA
Organism: Sicyos edulis; assembly: GCA_036507275.1. Classification (NCBI taxonomy): domain Eukaryota; kingdom Viridiplantae; phylum Streptophyta; class Magnoliopsida; order Cucurbitales; family Cucurbitaceae; genus Sicyos; species Sicyos edulis. The sequence continues at coordinate 2,936,538 of CM071850.1, forward strand.
TCGATTTTGAGTGATTGAACAATGCAAATTGATAGACGAAATCATTTTTGTGCCACAAATGAATAAGTTTTGGAATTATGCTATACATGGAATTTTTTTTTTAATATACATGCAAAATCTCCTTATAATAATACTTTGAGAATTTATCATACATAGCATAATGGAATTATTTTGTTTTTTTTAATATACATGCAAAATCCCCTTATAATAATAATACTTTGAGAATTTTTCCTCTATAGCATATTTTTGGCTCTTCATTACAATTGTAGCCCATTTTTAAAAATAAATTCATTTAGAGTACATTTTGCCCAAAATTCCTATTTAGACTTCTATCAGTTCAACTGTGGATTTTAGATTTCTATCAGTTCAACTGATAGACTTTAGGCTTCTATTAGTTCAATGGATAGACTTCTATCAATCAACTAATAGGCTTCTATCAGTTCAATCGATAGACTTTAGACTTCTATCGGTTCAACTGATAGACTTCGATCACTTTTGTGTCATAAATGAATAAGTTTAAGTTTGGAAATTGTGTTATACATGAAATTATCTTGTTTTTTTAATATACATGCAAAAACCCCAAAAATTATTCTACATGTTCATTTTTAAAAATTAATTCTCAAATTTTCATTGTAAAATTTAATGATTAATATTTTTTTTTAATAAAAAAAAGAAAAATATTAATATTAATGAACCGAATTCAACTGATTTAACCGACCGACTTAACTGATCGTCGGTTTCATTTTTTAGGAAACTGACAGGTTGGTTTAATGTCAATTTTTACCAAAAACCGACACCGACCGACCGATGAACACCCCTACAAAAAACGAGAAAATGAGGTTGAGACAAATAACGATGGAATGAGGCTCATACAGAGCCAGAAAAAGCGCGCGAAAACAAGTAACTAAAAATGAATTTTCCCTAAAATGAAAATTAAGCCCATATGCTACCAAGTATCACAATTATAATGAAATTGTTTTTTTTTAAAACAAAAAAAAAGGACTGAATATAAATAAATAAAGAGAAAAACAAAAACCTAATCGGAGTTTTTCTTCATCTCATTATTCCCGGTCCTCCTCCGTTTCAGCAGCTCGGTGTCGCCGTCGCCGCCTCACCTCCGCCGCGTCTCTTCCGTTGACTGCTGCCGTCGCCGGCTCTCTCCAGTGGACTTCCGCCGTCACCGTTGTTTTAATTCCGTTCGCACCGCCGAAGCTTCGCTGCTACCGATTTTCATTGTTGTTAGTGGTATTCTCCCGATCTCTTTTTTCGCCCGTCTTCTAAGTTGAAAACACATAGATTAGAATTTCTCCTTCTATGCCTTACTCCATTGTTGTTACTGTGATTGATTGGAATTTCTCCTTCCTCTCACCTCGCCCCTAACATTTGAGTTTCTTTCGATTGATTCATCTGAAAGAAGAAAACTGAGCGATTTTCGGATTAGCCCTGTTCTTGTACGATAAAATTGCTTCCCCCCCAGATCCGTATAAGGTTTCCGACTAATTCAACGTTTTCTGTGATTTATCTGGTTTTGAAGCTGTGAAAATTGCTAACCCATATGTTCAAGCCATAACCAATCGGTATCAGGCTGTGAACTTGGTTTTACACGACACACTTTATGATAATTTACTAAGACCTCGTTTGATAACCATTTGGCTTTTTGTTTATAAAATTTAAGCCTATTTCCTCCGTCTTTTCTACAATATATCCATCTTTCCTTAAGAAAATAGGTGAATGCTAACCAAATTTCAAAAACAAAAACAAGCTTTCGAAACCACTTTTTTTTGTTTCCAAATTTTGGTTTTGTTTATTAAAATATAGGTAAGATGTAGATATCCAAATAAGAAAAAAAGCTATGCTAAGATAGTTGTTGTAGACTTAAATTTCAAAAAAAAAAATGAAAAAAAAAAAAGTTATCAAACGGGACCTAACATTTTTGTGTTTTGTTTTTTTAGATTGAACGAGGCAATGGAGGCGGAGCAAGAAGGAGAGGTGAAGACGTTTAAGGACACGGGCGTATGTGAGAAACTGGTGGGTGCATGCGAGAGTTTGGAAACTTCATCATGTCAAGATAATTCCTTGGCTGTGGCCTCTAAAACACTGACTGAAGCAACAGTAAACCATCACTTGGAGACTTCTGAAGACTTTTTCAATAATCTTTCTACTAAGATCCAGCAAGGACTCGAATCCGAAGCTGTTGACTTGGGTTCTTTGGCAGAGCGACTTGTGAGTTCTGCGATATATTGGCTAACTCAAAAGCATGAAGTACAGGGTACTTCGGATGATCAAGCATATGCCAGAAAGTCCGATTCTAGTCTCAGTTGTGTGGTTGCTACTGAACTAAGTAAACTTTTGCTGAGGGAGCCCAAAGACTTGGCTACCAAACCAAAGATCCAAATTGAGGAGTCTGGTCCAGGATCCACAGGACAAACCTCAGAAAACTTAGTTAGAGAGCATCCTTTACATTAAATTATTTATGTACAATTTTCTTTTTATTCGTTTGACATATATTGATAGTTGAATGAATTGAATTCAGTTCCTTAACAAGAACCAGACATGAGTTGCAGGTCTTCTTCCGAATGGAAATATTACGATCACCTATTAGGTTCAGCATTACTGAATCTATGAAGCAAAAGTTTGTCAAGCATATTTGCTTGCTTCTAGAGACAATTCAATGCCGTTTGGAGGAAGGCTTTTTTGGAGAGTGGAGCATCGAAAATTATGTTGGAAAAATCATAAAGAATAGGTACTTGTTTATTTACACAAGCATATTTATTTACTTTAGCATTTATTTTTTATTGCATGGTGTAAATTGTCTATTTAAGTTCAAAGCTATATTATCTCTACGCTTATAGCCCAATGGAAGTGTCTTTTTAATTCTCTTGGATTGTTCCTGCATTGTGTAACCTCGTACCATCTATGGTTCACGAAGGAATCAAATGTTTCTTATCATAAAAAAAGTGTAGAGTGACAATCATTTTTGTTGGATTGCTATCTATTTTGGTGTATTTCTATTTGGAATCTAAACCAGTGGGTTTCAATTTCTCGTAGAATTAATTATATAGTGTAGTAGTGCATTTCTATCCGTTCTTGAAAATTTTTGGAAATCTTTCAACTAATCACTATTTCCCAAATCCCATTTATTTTTAATGTTTTCAAACAATTCTGTCACTGTCTAGTTCAAGTTACTGTACGTTCAAGGAATTAGATCATTGTGTTTATTTAACAAATCAGCAAAATTTATAAATGAACATGCATTTTTTTGGTTTGTTAGGGCTTGTTATCTCCCTTTCGTCATTCTTTTTGTTGAAAATCCCATATTAGATAAGATAAAGAGAGACACATCGATCATCCATTAATCCGTACTCAATTACTTTTTGGATGAAACCTATGTTTATCTATTTTCTAATGTCATAAAGGACTCGATTCATCTTCTTGCTTAAAATTTCAGGTATTGCCAAAGTCTAGGAGACGTAGTGAATAAGGTCTATAAAAAAATGGATTTGTTGATGTTTGTTGATGAGAGTAAATCTACCAGTCATCCTTTCAACAGTGAGGATAGCAGTCATTCTTTGAGAGAAAACTTAGTGAGCGACGGGGTTGGCGACAACTACAGCTCCAATGATCCAGTTTCTGTAGAAAACAAACTATACGAAAATGACAACGAAAAATCTCCGGGGAACAAGAATGACTACACTAGAAAACTGATCCAAGCTCAAGAAAGCAGAGAAAGGGCTAGAAGATTTTCGTCTTACACGAGTTGGGTGCCGGATTTTCACCGAGTTTGGGCACCTAAACAATCGAAGGCAAAAAAAACGAAGACGAAACGTATTCCAAAGGCGTCAAAAAGGAAGCACCAAAGCAAAGAAAGCAATGACATGGTGTGTGAGACCCCAGAAAAGAGACACTCATCTAAAAGGAAGCACCGAAGCAAAGAGAGCAATGACATGGTGTGTGAGACCCCGGAGAAAAGACCCTCATCTCAGAGAGCGAACCGAGTTGGTGATGACGATGTTGGTAACGATGGAAATCAATCGTGTCCTTCTGTTTCGAAGGCACTGTTTAAGGACATTGATTCCTAACTTTCTACATTACTCTCTAGCATTTCTGAAAATACCTCATTAGTTATATAATAACTAGTGGTTCATCTGCAGATTTACTTGTACCATGTGTATATAGTAAAAATGATACGAAGCTGTATGTTTGCTTTTCAATTTCCTAGTTTAAACTTGATCCATCTTTTCACTTGGGGTGTTTGGGATTTGGTGTTGAGAAGAGGAGAGGAAAGGGAAGGAGTTGAGATTTCTCAATTTCATGTTTATTTTTTGTATATCAACCTCTTCTCAACTCTGCTTTCGACATCCCATCAAACCTTTTATTTAATCTGGTTAAATATAACACAAAACTTTTTTTTTCCTTCAATTTTTTACTATATAATATAATATAAAAATATATTAAATTTGTGTTTTAAGTACAAATATACAATGATAACTTCAAAAAATTAAAATATGTTGCAATATTTCTTCTCCAAAATACTAATATCCAAACAAGTACTTCATATTCTCAAATCACTTCATTTCCTCTTTTTTTTCACTTCTCCTCCTCTTTTGAACATTAAAATCCAATCACATCCTTAGAGTGTTCAGTATTGGGAGAACGAGAGGTAATTTTATCCGTGTTCGAGAAAAGGGAGTGATCATGGAGAGAATTGTTACTTGCACTTGTAGTGTATGTAATGATTATGAGTAAATATTACATATACGACGACATCTATTATTTGTGTTTGAAGTGCATGAATTGAATATGGGAGAAAAAAAATATTAGTTTTGAGGGAATGAAAGGACTATAGGAGGAATAATAAATGATTATAGGAGAATGATTTTCGTTGATCCAAATACAAGTAGGATAGTAATTCTACCTCTTCAAGTTGAACTCCGTATCCCAATTTCAAAATAACGTAAATAAAAATAGTGGTCATTTGGTACATTGGGCTAAAATTTTATTACAAATTGAATATCTTAGTGTACGTAAAACATCAAATTGTTTTATAAGTGAAAATTTTATTACTATCAATTCCAGTACTTTTTTTTCAAGATAATTAATTAGTTTTTGACGAAAAGATAATATCATTTGCAAGTAGATTATAAAGATAATTAAAATTTTTTTTTTTGAAATATTAAATTAAAAAATATTGAAGTGGAATAAGAAGTCACGGTTCGAAACTTCTCTCTCCAAATTATTGTAACTCAAAAAAAGAAAAAAGTCAAAGGAAAAATAATAATAAATCAGCGCACCATATTCCATTTAATCAGCCCATTTTCTCTTTAAAAAGCCCATTAAATCAGCCCAGCCCAGTTGTTTTTTTTAGAAAACTGAGCCCATATGTAAAACAATATAAAAATAAATAAACAAAGAGAAAAAAAAACCTAACCAGAGTTCATCATCTTCTTCTTCACCATCACGCCAACGCCCTGTCCTTCTCTGTTTCAGCAGCTCGTCGTCGCCGCCGCCTCTCTCCAGTGAACTTCTGCCGTCGACGTCGTCTTTATTCCGTCCTTACCGCCGCAGCCTTGTTCCTAGCGATTTTGCATCGACTTTTTCACTCTATTGCTGTTACTGGTATTCTCTCAATCTCCTTTTCTGTCTTTCTTCTAACTTGAACACATAGATTAGAACTTCTCTAATGAAATAATGGAGGACTTTATTATTAGCTTTTCCTTTCTGTAATAACAATAGCTGAATAGCAACGAAATTAGAAGCAGCCTTGCGGCAAATTGGGACGTGGCTTTTGGTTTCCTGTGACATATATTTAACCATTCTAGATTATTGTTTTCTAAATCGGTAAACCCTTTTCGCCTTCCGTCCGCACGGCCGCATTCTCAACTGCGGCAGTCTCAGCCTCTTGACAAACTCGCCTCCGCTCCCCAATTGCTAAGTTTCTTTCGATTGACTAACGAGGGCGAATCCATTAGAAAAAACAAAACTAAGCAGAATAGCTTGTATAAGGTAACCGAAATTGGACGGGTTTTGGAGTTTTTAAGTCTAACCCTGTTCTTTCCCGATAAAATTTCTTCTCTTCCAGCTCCGTATAAGGTTTCCGTCTAATTCTATGTTTTTTTTGAATTTCTTGTTTTTGTGTTAGGAAAACGGCAACAACAATCGAAAACGGTAAAAAAAAGAGAGAAAACACAAGAATTAGGTGGTTCACTTATGATAAACTAGCTACGTCTACGGGGAGATAAACTAGTATGATTTTACTACTTTAGGAGATATGAATATGAATTCAAAATGTTGATGGCTAGGGTTTTAAGAGAGTTTATGCCGTCCACTTTTATAAAACCCTATTTTATAATAGACCCAAATACATAAAAGCCCATATGCATAAGCATAAATCCAATTTTCTATTTCGTCTAGGTTTTGGGGGCGAGACCTCCTACTAAGTAATCGAACCGTTTAAGGCATATCTTGACAGGATTCAAACCTAGACCTATTGGTTATTATTGCTCTGTTGGCGACTAATTCAATTTTTTCTGTTATTTATCTGATTTTGAATGTGTGAAAACTTATTGCCTCATTCATTCAACCCAAACCCAATCAGTATCTGAACTTGGTTTTACACGACACACGCCATGAAAATTTGCTAAGGTTTTTGTGTTTTGTTGCATCTTTCAGATTGAACGGTCGCAATGGAGCAAGACAATGAAGGAGATGTGAAGACGTTTAAGGACTTGGGGATATGTGAACAATTGGTGGATGCATGCGAGAGTTTAGGCTGGACAAATCCATCCAAGATTCAGGCTGAGGCGATTCCTCATGCCTTGGAAGGTTCTTTCTTTAGCTCATGCATTTTCCTCTGTTCATTTTTTTATTAAATTATTATTATTATGAGCTTGCCATTTGAAGCTTTGGTGTATAGGACACCTTCTGTTAAAGTTCTCCTATGCTCAAAAGCATAAGCATAGATGCGTCAAAGGCTTACATGTGCATAGTTCAACAGTTATGACATCTTTAGTGTAATATTCTACAAGAAAATGAAATCACATATGAAGACGTGTGATATGAATTTGGCACAGCATAAATTGGTGACACGTATACTAGTCTATTACTTTGGCCAATACAAAATAGTAGTCTTGAAATTGGGAATCAGTCTAACTTTCAGGATTCTTTTCTGAATGATATCCCCCTCATTTTTTTGTTCTCAATGAGTCGATCGTAGAGGCTTTTGTCTATAACCACTTTCGGTTTTAGGTCCTTTATATTTTTAAGTTTATTCATTCAATTGATCTATGGTGCACTAGTAAATTTTAGGATGCAGGTCTAACTTTAGGATGCAGGTCTACGTCTAACTTTAGGATGCAGTTTATGTTGTTAATGTTCAACCTTTTGACTGTCGTAATGCAGGAAAGGATTTAATTGGACTTGCACAAACTGGCTCTGGGAAAACTGGAGCTTTTGCTCTTCCCATTTTGCAAGCTCTTTTGGCGGCTCCTCAAGCCTTTTTTGCTTGTGTGCTCTCTCCCACAAGGTTTGATATATACATAGCACGTCTTATTCTTTAAAAGGAGCAAACCGATATATTTTTTTTTAAGGATTTTAGCTTGTCTTTAAAATTCAGATATGTTGCTACTGTTATTTTTCAGGGAGCTTGCAATTCAGATTAGTGAGCAGTTTGAAGCTTTAGGGTCTGGCATTGGAATTAAGTGTGCACCGGTAAGCTTTCAGCTAATATAGTGTCCTGACTACCAGAAATTCTGATTACAAATCATGTGGGTATTACATTAGACATGAATAAAAAATGCTTTCATATTTGTACTATTACTATGTTTCAACGTTAAATAATGAAAAATCTAAGTCATTTGAGCACATAATCATTTATTTTTGAGTAATTCTTATATATTAATGAAATGGATATTAAATATTATCTAAACCTGACGTTAAATTTCTAGATAGGAGGTTATAGGCAAACATAATGCTATAGGCTCAGACCCTTGGTGATAATTACCGTGTATCTAAGGGGAGCTATTAAATTGGAGTTTGTTTATTGGAAGCTATCCGGTAGGTGTTTAGGTTGCATTGGTTGCTTACTCTTGTGAATAAAAGGAAGAGGGGAGATTATCTATTGTAGTATGCAGATGGATGCCGGCTCCTGTAGGTGATTGTATATTTGTATTTTTCCATTTTCAATAAAAATCTTGCCGAGTCCCCACAGGGTGGCACATCTGGTTAAAGACTTGGGCCTTGAAGGTGTGCTCCTCTCAAGGTCCCTGGTTCGAGACTTACCTGTGACATTAATTTGTAGACACTTCCCGTGTCTTCATTCCTTCGATGTCTTTCGGTGCCTGACCTAGGGATGGACATGGTTATCGTTGTTTTAAAAAAAAGTAAAAAACTTAGCTGAACTCTTGTACTTCAATGCCCTGATAGTCACGGGTATAAATAGAGAACTTCAATGCCTAAAGACTTGTGACAATGTTAACTATCTAAACTGAGAAAGAGAGACTAAGGTTAATATAAACCTTAACAAAAAAAAATTATTGTGGGTGCGAGGTCTCCTATTTTGCTTTTCTTGTTAGTGTTTACCTATTGATGTTGTTTGTGCTTCTGTATTTAGTAAATATCTTTTTTTTTTTAATTATTATTTTTGTAGCTTGTTGGAGGGGTAGACATGGTGCAGCAAGCCATTAATTTGGCTAAACGGCCACATATTATTGTAAGTCTCTTTTAAATTTTCCGCATCTCTTAAACTCATGCTATAGTGTGGACTGTGGTCCATTTGTTAATTCATGTCCTCTTCTCAACCTTAACTAAATGTTCTTGTGGAACACATGAAATGCAATTTACTCAAAAAAAGGAATTTTATCAAGTCATACTATATGCCTTTAGAAAAAATTATACAAATGGTTGTACAACAAGTCTACCAGTAAATGGGCTTGACTATTAGTTAAAACTTAAAACACATGTCCAAGTTAAATGAAGTTACTACTACTACTATTGGTAACTTCTTCAGCAGAGTAGTTGAACTTTAAAGTTAAAAATACCACACATCATGAAGCATCAACAATTGTACGATGTGCACGGAAGTGCTTTTGTGCACATAAACCTTTTTAGACACTATTTCCTTATCCTTTTTGTAATTAGTTTGATGATATCAAATGGTTTGTCATGGCTTCCATTTCTGGTTTTTTATCTTTATCCAGCTGTTGATTTAATATTTAATTTATTTTGTTATAGGTTGGGACACCTGGGCGCCTTGTGGACCATCTTTCCAATACGAAAGGTTTTTCCCTCCGCACCTTGAAATATTTGGTGAGTTTTTGTAAAGAATTACCTTTGAGTTTTTTTTCTCCCTGGCCTAGTAAGCTTTCATGTAAATTGAATATGTATACAGTATATTTGGTTGAAGGGAATAATCTTGTACTGACTAACCTGTTTTGCATGTTTGAGCAGGTCCTTGATGAGGCGGACAGATTATTGAATGAAGACTTCGAAAAATCAATAGATGAAATTTTGAATGAAATTCCTCGTGAGAGGCGAACATATCTATTTTCTGCTACTATGACTAAAAAGGTATATGAGCAAACATTTGATTTGATTTTTTCCCATGTAGAGTGGAATTTTGTGTTGGAAGTTAAGAATTAATTTAAAAAATATGAAGACAAGATTAACCTGCTGTCATTATTGTATCTTATTCAATGTTGTAAGTGGGCTAGGGATATGCTTAAATACTTCACACCATCCTTGATTTATGCATATAATGACGTGCCTTAGGTTTTTTTTTTCCTCTGTTTTTATTAAATGTTAAAGAAAGAAGATATTAGTAGCAAAACATCTGCATATTTACGATCTAATAAAGCTTTCTTCGTTTAGTTTTTCAATATTTCATCAAAATAAATAAATAAATATATTTCATCATCACAAAAAAAGAATACCATCAAGGGCTTCATTTCCTTAACAAGTATCTATCATCAGTATTGAATTGTTTTCACCAACAATGTATAAGTGTGTACCCATGATAAAATATTCATGGGTTCGACTCTTCCACTCCAATCCCACTCCCGTTGTTGTTGAACTTTTAAATTCTTTTCTTTAGATATAGATGTGAGACGCCATCTGAATATGTGTTTTTTGGACTGGTAATTTATATTTGATGTTTTGTAATGGTTACTATAATCGCTGACTAAGTTGAGATGACAATACTACAGGTTCGGAAACTTCAAAGGGCCTGCTTAAGGAATCCTGTTAAGGTATGATTGTGATTTTCAAAGATCTAGTTTTTTCATCGCACGAGTTTATTCAAATCTTATTTGTTTTTTCGTCTTTATTTCTTTCAGATTGAAGCCGCAACCAAATATTCCACAGTAGACACCTTGAAGCAGGAATATTGTTTTATCCCTGCAAAATATAAGGTTTTCACATTTCCTACTGTTTATTAATTTTGTCGATGACGCATCATTCATTCTCCTGAGCCTGATTGTTAGTTTGATATTTTCTTTACTCGTTACATATAAAAATGAAAGAACCAAAAAAAAAAAAAAATTGCCCACCACAGACTTAGTTACTATATTAGAAACTGACTACGATGAGAGTTGTGTTTCTGTTTTTGTAAGGAGATGCGTTTTTAGGAATTATGGATAGGAATTAGTGTTTCTACTTTTGAAGCTGTCTTTTTACTGCTGGATTTACTTTATTACATGTTATTTGATCAGGAGTGTTATCTTGTCTATATCTTAACTGAGTTGTCTGGTTCTACATCAATGGTCTTCACTCGCACTTGTGATGCTACTCGCCTTCTATCATTGATTCTTCGAAATCTCGGATTAAGAGCCATTCCCATAAGTGGTCAGATGACCCAGGTATTGTTGCGATATAACTTTGTGGTTTACAGCTTTTTTCTATTGGTTTAAAAATATTTGACAGTTGAAAAAGAGTTGGAAGTCTATTTGTGGAATGATTTTATTATACAATAAGAAATTGAACGCTGTGCATGGACTATGTACTTGTTGACAGCCAAAGAGACTTGGAGCCTTAAATAAGTTCAAGGCCGGAGAGTGCAATGTTCTCATCTGCACCGATGTCGCTAGCAGAGGACTTGATATTCCGTCTGTGGATATGGTCATAAATTACGATATTCCTTCTAATTCCAAGGTTCTTCTCCTTCTGAAATGCGAAGTAATTTGGTTTACTGTGCATCGTTGTGGATTATATTCCTTCTGCTATTTGCATTATTTTCTGTATGATCATGACATATCTCTCTCTTTGTTTAATACTTACATTCTCCAATTCGACAACTACGTGCTCGGTAATTTCTTATTTCAGAGTTGAACTAAAGAAACAAGTTTCTCATTTCAGAGTTGTTTTTGTCCTCGGGGGTTCTCTTTTCTCTTTCCTCCCTGGCCTAAGGAGTCCTAGGTCTGTATAGCTTTCTTTCTAGATTTTAGATACGAAAACTGCTTTCGTGTTTTCTGTCCTACTGCACTATTACACAAAGAGCCTCGAGGATCTAAGAGGTGCCACCTATTTAAGAAATAATTTTCTACGAACATTTTTGGTGGCCAAATGTTTTAGGGTTATACAGGGTGAGAAGAGTAGAGTTGAAGCTGATATGAACGTCTACGTGTAAAAAAGAACAAATAACAAACATCTACACTTAATTAATATGGGGTTGAGAATGGGATAGCAGAAGGGTTTAGACTTGGGTTGTTACGGATGGGATTTTTCATTCTTGCCGTGTAATTTTATTTTTAATAATTTAATTACTTCTAAAAAATTACCAAAATTCGACAAGGACCCAATTTCTAACATTTTATCTTCTTTTGAAATACTCTTCTATAAGCATTATCTTGATGTACATCTTGTGAACTGAATCTTTGACAAATAGCTCCGTTGATCGCCTAAACTAAAAAAAGACGATCAAAATTGCTTATATAATTAATAGATTAGGTCTTCATTTCTTCCATCGTTCTTCCTGATGCCATGCCGCGCATTGCTCAACTCGAATACTGTACGGGCTTTTGACGAAAATCTTCCATCACAAATGTTGCTGTACCAAAAAATATATTATAAACACAATAAAGAATTTTTCTTATAAGATTTTTTTTTTTTTTTTTGCAGGATTACATACATAGAGTGGGAAGAACTGCTCGCGCAGGTCGTTCTGGGGTTGCCATTTCATTAGTTAATCAGTATGAATTAGAGTGGTATATGCAAATAGAGAAGCTCATAGGTAATCAAATGATGCCTTTTTTGCAGCGGAACACGACATGAGTCTTTTTTATTTTTACTTAACTGACTTTTTTAACATGGCAGGAAAAAAGCTACCACAGTTTCCCGCTCAGGAAGAGGAAGTTTTGATGATGTTAGAGCGTGTGGCAGAGGCAAAGAGAATATCTATTATGGTATTACTATACTAATGATATTACAATATCTTCCCATTTGGTCATTTAGTAGCCTCGAGCGCCTGAGTCTCGAGGGCGTGCTCTCTGTAAAAGTCCCAGGTTTAAGGTGGCTGTGGGGATTAATTTCCCAAGCAACCCCAATTTTGTTTTCGGTTCTATGAAGTATTCCAGTGCCACGGGTTTTTAGGAGTAATGCTCCAAATTCTTGGATCATAAAGAAAGTCTTTCGGTTTAAATTGGAGATTCGCCCCCCTATATCTTCATGGGCATCTATATGCCCATTTTTAAAGTTTGCATTCAAGAAACAACAAGAAATTTTGCATATTTTGGAGACCTCAAAGAGGCTATAATGTGTCTAGTACTAATGGCTCTTCTGAATTTTTAATTTTGTATGTGAGAACTTATAATAGATCAAAGAGATTTACCAAACGGATAGTTTAGGCTCCATTTATATTCTTTTTTCTTGTTCTTATTCTTAATGTGGTTATTAACATGTGCAGAAAATTAAAGAAGAGGGTAGCAAAAAAAGGAGGAGAGGTGGAGACGATGACGACAACGACGAGGTCGAAAAGTACCTCAAGACTGGAAAGAATGGGAAGATGCCCAAGAATGGGAAGAAAATGTACAAACAGATGAAAAGATAATGTGGCAAAGTTTTTTTATATTTATAATTAGTCTAAATTTGTGTACTTCAAAAAACTTCGATTCAATTTTGTTTTTAATTTTCTAATGCATTTGCATCAGATGAGTTGAATTATAAGAGAAGCCAAAGTATCAAGAATGGATCCTTTTTTTTTTGTTTTTTGTATGGTTCATCCATTCTTGAGATGGGGACATTCTTTACTTTTTTTTTTTTTTTTTTATTGGACTAACTTAATGCTAATTATGATTTATTATTATTTTTTTAATAGTGCTGAATATGATTGGCTTTGAAATGTTCAATTTTCAATTTCTTTTAGTAGCAAAGTTTGTTTTTAATGAAAATTTTAATAGTTTTAATTAATAATTTAGGCCGTTTGATATTTTATGTTAGTGAATTCATAACCTTTGAAGAAATATAAAATTTAATTTGAACGATTTTAAAAATTAGAATTTAGTTTCTATGTTTGGATAAAACTTAAAAAATTAAGTATTTAAAAGTTAGTAATTTATTTTTAAGTGATTGGTTTAAAAAATTTTATATAATTTTTATATGAATAATTAGCTTTTATATGATTTAGTTTTTCAAACAAACTACTATATGCCGTAAAAATTATATTTTAGATTTTATAAAATTAATTTTTTTTCAAAGTATATGGACTAATTCTAACTTTTTTTTTAATTCGAGGAATTAAATTTTAGTTTTTGAAATTATAAATACTAAATTTTACATTTCTTCAAATTATAGGGACTAAAAATATTCCCTGCAATTTCTTTTTGAAATATTATTTTACACGGAAAAAGAAGCGAATAATGAAAGTGGTATGAAAAATCAAATCAAATTTTGGAAAAGTTGTTTGAACTCTCTAAAATTCTGACTTTTTTTGAAATTTATTGTTTTTGGGCCAAACTTTGGCATTTATTTCCTCTTCAAAGACTTACGCATGGACTTGTTCGACTGGTTAGTCAAATTTTTAAGTTGTTCTGGCAAAGTCGGCAAATTTTTAAGTATTTTGTATTCGTATATCAGTACTATATTATTCATTAATATCTGGTTAGTCATATTTTATTATAAATATTATTCATTAATATCCGTACTATGTATTATAAATGATCAATATTACAAAAAAATATGTGACAATATTTATTAATATTAATAATTACATTTGTTATTTTTTTTTAAGTAACCGTATCTATAATTATTTTCTAAATTTTTATTAGCCATTTTTAATATACCTTATTAAAGTTGATCCATATAAAAATAAAGATAATTAAAAAAAAACTAAATGGTTTTTTAAAAAAAGGTAAATGGGGAAGAAGGAGATCATTTCAAATATAATTAAAAGAATCACTTTTGAAGCTAGTATAACCGAACAAAATTGTTATTTAAAGTATTTCTTACATAAGATAAATTTTAACTGATCTTTTCTTTTTCAAAGAAATAGGAACAAGTGTGGTTAGAAACACTCACAGAAAAAAGTCAAACATAATATGATAAGTGAGCTCTTATTATCAATTAATTTTAAGATAAAATCTTACTTTATCTAATATGATATCAGATTTTTTACGTGACTATTTGGTCTCAACCCTAAATGAGTAAAACTAAATTCGAATATAATCCAACATTTTAAGGGCACGTTGCCCTCACATGTTAAATACATATGTTAAGTTTCATACAGTTCTTTAGTTTTATTTCAATCTCTATCATTAAAAAATATTTTATTTTATTGTATTTTTGTGACTATCCATATTTAATTGTTATCATATTTGAATGTCAAAAAAATTCATAAACAATTATTTCTCAAGTAATTAGCCATTATAAATTGAACTCAATTATCTTTAAATTCCTCGAACACTCTATGTTGTTAGATTAATTTTTTTTTAAGTTTGAATCTCCAAACACACTGATAAATAAAATTTAAAACATAAAATACTAACTGCTTGCATTCAACCAATGGGGAAGAGAACTGCATAAGAAGTTGATTATATGTAAAAAAAATCTATATTAAATTTAAACACTAAGATTCTTATTAGGATTGAGGAAAATAAAATTAGTGGAATATGTCAAATTAGTATAACTAATCTTTTTATATTTTCCATTAGTGACAGAAGTTTAATATTTTAATATTTTGAAGTTTCTAAAGAGAGAGAAGGGAGAGGAGTTTAGTCACAATCATATTTATTTGTTGGTTAAAATATTAAAATGGTCCCTAGACTTGGAAGTAAATTCTATTTTGGTCCTTAGACTATCAAAAGTTCAAACTTAGTCCTCTAACTATGAAAAAGGTTTAAAATTGGTCATTGCCATTAAAATTGGTCATTGAAGATAAGACTTATTGGTGGAATCCAGGGAAGATGAAATGCAAAGTTAGGAGCGATTGAAGAAGGGAAAATCATATTTAGACTAAATTAAACATTTCTAATAGCAATGACTTGAACAACTAACTTGGATTTCTTTTTCAAAAATTGCAGAAGAGAAATGGGGGAGGTGGAGAGAGAAGAGTTGAAGAGAGAGAGTGGTCCACCGTTCATTTTTTCAAAGGGAACTAAACACTTTTAACGGCAAGGACCAATTTTAAACCTCAGAGGACTAAATTTGGACTTTTGATAATCCAAAGACCAAAATAGAATTTCCTTCAAAGTCTAGGGACCATTTTAGTATTTTAACCTTATTTGTTTATGTTACCACGTTCAAAGTCTAGGGACCATTTTAGAATGGAATTTGTCAAATCATAAATTTTTTTTAGGTCTAGTCTAATAATCATTTGATTTTTTGTTTTTGGGTTTTGAAATTTAAGTCTACAATAAAATGTTACAATGTATTTTTTCTTAGTTGGATATCTACATCTCACCTATATTTGCAGTAACCAAGCCAAAATTTGTAAAAGAAAAAAAGCTTCTAAAAGCTTAATTTTGTTTTTAAAAATTGGTTATCATTCATATATTTTCTTAAGAAAAGATGAATATATTGGAGCAAAGGTGAAACTCATTTCAAAAACCAAAAACAAAAAACCAAATGATAATCAAACGATTTTATTCATTTATGATAAGAGAAGGCAGGGCAGTTTGGTAAAATCGAATTGTTTGGTTACGTGGACTTGCTCGAGTCTTCTCATTTGACGCGAAGACTTGGACTTGCAGCCTATACGCAGGCAGCCCACAGTTTTCTTTCCTTGCGTGATATTTGGACAAGAAAGATCAAAATAATTTCTCAAAAAAAAAAAAAAAAATTTCTCTAATCCAGTAATTGAACATAATAAAAATAAATGAACATTTATTTTTATAACAAGTGAATTTATTTTTTATTTTATTTGACATATTTTGTGTATTGATACAATTATTGCTAAAAAGAAATTAAATATATTTGTATAGTTTTAACTTGAGAACCCTTACATAAATGAATTCGTCTACTTGATAGAAATGAGGTTAAATAATAAATGAAAAATTTGAAGAATGTTTTATGTTTTCTTGAAGCAGATTTTAAAATTATCGAAAGGGACGATAGTCTCTCATACTTTTATTGTTTAGTGGTAATCTAGTTCAACATCATGGTCATAAATTTGATCATTAGAATTGATATTTAACTCTCATTTAATTGAGAACAATAATGCCTTATTCTTATTTGTAGGGTTCGTGGTTTCCCTCCCCCATTTATATTTAAAAAAAACAGATTTTTAAATTTACAATTAATTAAACTATCTTAAACCAACAAAGTGGACCATTTTCTTGTAACTCAATATATTAAAGAAACTCTAAATTAAAGTTAAAACAAATGTTATGTTGATTCGTAAGACAAATCTTGCTAATAGTACTCCATTGGCACTATGTCTCAAATTTGAATAACATAATTTTCCAAAAAAAAAAAGAAATTTAATCCAAAATATTGTTGAATTCAAAAGAAAAAAAAAAAAAAAAAATTGTAAAACAACCTTCACTCTAAAAAATAGTTCAAGATAAATAGTCAGTATAATCAAATCCTAGTAAATGTAAGAAGGTGTCAAGACACATCCTTAATTTATTATATAAAAAAATCACGAATTAAGACCTTATATTATAAGATACCTCATATTAAATATGACATTTTGTTTCTCTTAAAAAAAGTTAAACATGAACTAAACAAATTATTAGACACGCTATCTTTAATATGATTAAAGAATAACATTTGAATCGAATATAAAACCTATGGTAGTTTGTTTTCTACTAGAACACGTCAAATGCATGGACAAAAATAATTGATTAAAATATTATTTTTTATTTTAAAATTTTAAATTTTTATTTTTATCATAGTGAATCTTTAAATTTTAATGTTTAAATTTTTTAAATAGTTTGAAATTGAATTTTATGAAAAAATATTATCATTATTATTATTTTTTAAAAAATTGCCATATTGCCCTGCAAATGTTAGAAATATATCTTGTTTTTTCTATTAAAATTATTAACATTTGAAAATAAATTTCAATTAATATTAAAATCAGACAATTAAAATTCAGGGATTAAATGAATGAAATCTCACAATTTAAAGACTAAAATTATAGATTTAAAAGTTGAGAGCCAATAGAGCAGTAGTTCAAGTGGCATCAATATATACCTAATGAGTTAAAGGTCTTAGGTTCGAGTCTCCACCAAAATCACAATGAAACTTGTCAAGCACTAATGGACATTGTATTATGATATATAACACACACTTTTGTTTTGTTTGACTTATTCAAACTTTGTAATGCCATTCCCATTCCTATAAATTGACTTAATCTTCTTCATTGTTGAAACACACAACAAACAAACATAAACTCATTAAAAATGGGTGCCTTCAAAATAACCACAGCCCTTTCTGTCATCTTCCTCCTTGCCACCATATTTCGATCATCCCGAGCAGCCGGAATCGCCATCTACTGGGGCCAAAATGGCAACGAAGGGTCTCTCGCCTCCACGTGCGCCACCGGGAACTACCAGTTCGTCAACATAGCATTCCTCTCCTCGTTCGGGGCGGGCCGAACCCCGGTCCTTAACCTAGCCGGGCACTGCAACCCTAGCAACAGGGGTTGCACCTTCTTAAGCACTCAAATCAAATCCTGCCAAAGCCGAGGCATCAAAGTCCTCCTCTCCATCGGCGGCGGAGCAGGAAGCTACTCCCTCTCCTCCGCCGCCGACGCGACACAAGTCGCCAACTTCATATGGAACAACTTCCTGGGCGGCCAGTCAACCTCCCGGCCGCTCGGTGACGCTGTGTTGGACGGTGTCGACTTCGATATCGAGGCTGGCTCGGGCCAATTCTGGGACACGCTTGCTCGACAGCTGAAGGGCTTCCGCGGAGTCCATCTAGCCGCCGCGCCGCAGTGTCCCATCCCCGACGCTCACTTGGACGCCGCCATTAAAACTGGTTTGTTTGATTCTGTTTGGGTTCAATTCTACAACAATCCATCATGCATGTTTGCAAATAACAACGCCAACAATCTCTTGAATTCTTGGAACCGGTGGACCGCGTTTCCCGTGGGGAAGCTGTTCATGGGGCTGCCGGCCGCGCCGGCCGCGGCCCCCAGTGGTGGGTTTGTTCCGGCGAACGTTCTTATTTCTCAAGTTCTACCGACAATTAAGAGTTCTCCAAAATATGGAGGAGTTATGCTGTGGAGCAAGTTTTTTGATAATGGCTATAGTAATGCAATCAAAGCCAGTGTTTGAGCACTAAGTTATAATAAAGCCATAAATAAATAAAAATAATAAATAAATAATGGGATTTCTTGCCTTTTTTTTTCTTTCTTCTTTTTATTAGAGTACAATAAATGCAATGGTTATGGTGAAATAACATTAATCTTAGTTATCTATTAGAGAATATGCCGGTTCTACCTCAAACTCAATTGATTTTGAAGTTGACTTTGATGTAGAATCTCATATTTTTTAATATGATATCAGAGTTTATAAAATTCAAAGGTTTAATAAAATGAAAATAAAATTTGATTAAAGATTGGTAAGCCGAAAAGAGGCCCCATTTTAAGAGAACATGTTAGAATCTCACAATTATTCAAAATTGGGAAGTAGGGAATCGTGCTAGCATTTATAAGAGATATAAATTATTTCCCTTGTTGTCAATTAATTTTGAGGTGAATTGTAATCTTAATTTAATTTCATGATCACGAGTTCATTTTCAACATTCTCTCAATTTTCGGTCCATATGTAAATCAATCTCTCAAAAAATATATAAATTAATTCTCTAAAAAAAATGAATGTCTAGCTTAGGATCTTAATTAGAAAGGAAAGCTGGTAAAATCAAAGGACTATCTCATGAGTGACTTGGAGATGAATTTATATGCCGAGAATTTCCATGAATCTAACTAGGAGAAACAGGGGCATATATCAAAATTCATCCCAATCACCCAAAACCTTAAAATAAGTAAAGAGAATTTACCATCAGCAGCATATTCTACCTCTTGTATTATATTTGTAGCATAATTTTTAAAATAATTCATCTATAGCATATTTATTTCTATCACTCACCTAATGATAGTCTATCACTCACCTAGTGATAGAACGCAATTTAGATTTCTATCACTGATAGAAAACTTAAACAGTGATAGAATGAGTCTATCATTGATTGAATTCTATCACTAATAAAACTTGACAAGTGATAGAAATCAATTTGAATTTTCTGCTACAAATGAAATTATTTTGGATTTTGTGCTATAGATGGAAGTATTTTGCTATTTTTTTATATACATGCAAAATCCCCATAAGTAAAATTATTTATTTTTAATTTTTATTTTAAGCTATATAAATGTTTTAGGACATGTTTTCTATAATATAGTTTTTTTTAGTATATATTGGGAGAGAGGGACTGGTTTACAATCAAACACGAAAATCATTGCGCCACTGACCCATTCAATTTCTATAATATAGTTTGGTCTAAAATAAAACCAAATCAGGTTATTTATTTATTTATTTTTGATTTTTTTAATTTTATATATACTAACCATATTCAACACATTTATCTCTTGTATTATATTTATAGCACAATTTAAAAAATAATTCATTTGCCGCACATAATTTGAATTCAATCTGGTTTTTGTCTACTACAAATAAATTAATTTTGATTTTGTGGTATAAATGAAAATATTTTGCTTTTTTTGTGATGCGTCCAAAATTCCCTTATTTCTAAAGTTTATTCCCCTATTTTAAATTATAGACTATAATTTAACTTTAGACCACAAATAGCTTTTAGAGTAAGTTACAAAATCATATTGGTTTCAATATTCAAAATGCCTTCTTTCTCTCGGTTTCTTTTGAGATTAATTTTAATTTTGAGGTCAAATACAAGCTTAGTCTTTACCCTCTCAAGTTGTAAATTATTTTTGTTTGTTAGTTTGGAATCTAAATTTTTCAAAATTTGGATAGTTTGAATTCGTGGTTGGTTATCCAATTCTTTAAAATCTCTATTTGTAGTCAACGTATTGGTGGAATCCTAATATAAGGATTAAAAAAATATTATTTTATTTAAATAATTAAAAGTCTTCTTTTCTCTTTTAATTATTATTTGATAGACAAGACAAGTATAGAGTGGATTTAAAGGAGTTAATAATTGTTCCCGTAATTAACTTACTAGTTTGATGATTGATATTGAAAGTAAATAATTGATATGATGATTGACGTAAAGACGAGCATATTTACCTTATTTAAAAAAAGAAAAAAAAAGTAAATTACTTATTTGAAAGTTTGATGATAATAGTAGTCAGAATAATTATCTACTAATTTGAGGATTGATATTAATAAAACTAAGCTATAAATTTGATAGGGAATTTGATAAAAGATTTGATATGAGGTTGACAGGTGTTAAGAAATGTTTTTTTTTTTTGCACAAGATTAAGAAATGTTTGTTCACCACCATTTCTTCTCCTACAAAAAATAAGGATTTTTTTACAAGTAGTAAAAAAAAAAAAGAAAAAAAAAATCTACATATGCCAAAATTTTAGAAAAATATTTAATTACGATAAAAACTGATTCAATCCACTTCAGTTGAAAACTACAAAATTGATACAATAATATAATTAAAATAGAGACACTAAATTTGCTATCTACCCCACATTTCCAAACTAAAAATCAAATACATTTTTAGGGTGTTTGTTTGACGTAATTAACTAGTTATTACAAATGAGTTTTGGAGACAAATACCAATTTTCAGGATTGAATCTATCACAAGTTGAATTAGTTTACAACCAAACAATAAAACCATTGCGCCGCTGACCTATTTGGTAATAGCTAAGACTTATTTGATAACCTTTATTTTTAGTTTTTTGTTTTTGAATTTGAAACCTACGACAACTAACTTACCATATATATTTTCTTATTTAGATTTTTAAATCTCAATTCTTGCCTATATTTTTAAAAACCAAACCAAAATTGAGAAAAAGAAAAGCAACTTTCAAAAATTTATTTTTATTTTTCAAAATTTGGTTAGTATTCACATATTTTTTTTTTTAAAGAAAGATTGATATGGTGTAAGAAAGATGAAATATATGTACGAAATTTGAGTAAAAGTAAAACTTAAATTAAAAAAAAAAGATTATAAACTGCCCCTAAAATATATATTTTTGAAATCTAATAGCTAAAATAACTTTTTGGAAACTAATAGCTAATTTTAATCTATATGCTAACTGATGAACAATGTTCATTCCGCCAACAAGTATTGTTGTGCGTATTGGTATATACTTATTGATCATGAGGTCATGAGTTCGAATGTCTCATCCTTAATTATTGTAACTTCAAAAAAAAAAAGCAATTTAAAAAGAGTAGAAATAGAATGGAATTTGTCAAATCATAAATTTTTTTTAGGTCTAGTCTAATAATCATTTGATTTTTTATTTTGGGTTTTTGAAATTTAAGTCTACAATAAATATGTTACCATATATTTTTTCTTAGTTGGATATCTACATCTCACCTAACAGACTTAAATTTCAAAAACAAAAAACAAAAAATCAAATGGTAATCAAGCGATACTATTCGTTTATAATAAGAGAAGGCAGGGCAGTTTGGTAAAATCGAATTGTTTGGTTACGTGGACTTGCCCGAGTCTTCTCATTTGACGCGAAGACTTGGACTTGCAGCCTATACGCAGGCAGCCCACAGTTTTCTTTCCTTGCGTGATATTTGGACAAGAAAGATCAAAATAATTTCTCAAAAAAAAAAAAAAAAAAAAAAAAAACGAACAAAATGGAGAATAATTTCTCTAATCCAGTAACTGAACATAATAAAAATAAATGTTATAAAAATAAATGAACATTTATTTTTTATAACAAGTGAATTTATTTTTTATTTTATTTGACATATTTTGTGCATTGATACAATTAATGCTAAAAAGAAATTAAATATATTTGTATAGTTTTAACTTGAGAACCTTACATAAATGAATTCGTCTACTTGATAGAAATGAGGTTAAATAATAAAATGTGCTGAGTAAAAGATAAATTTAATCTTTATGGTTTGGAAGAAGTTAGAGTAGTATTCATAGTTTCAAAAATTAGAGTTTAGTCTCGATAGTTTGAAAAAAGTTAGAATTTAATACTTATGATTTTAAAAATTATAATTTAGTGTATATGATTTTATAAAACATAAAGTATAACCCTTATCACATGAAAGCGTTGACATGTTAAATATAGAAAACATTTGGGTGCAGCCATGACGGGACCTCAACTATGATGTTACACAACATTTTTATTTATTTATTTTTTAAAAAGTGGGCTGAGATGTGTGGTGCCAGAGGCGCCACATATGTTGACATCAGTTGCAGTCACGAGACACCCAAAATACCCTTTTAAATATATGAAAGCTCACCATTAATGCATAAATTATATGATTTTTTTTTGTTATATCAATTATCTAACTCATAATTTCATTATTGACACCATGAATAATTAACTTTCAAGTATATAAGTTGCTAATGATTATAAATAACAAAACTATTTTTTTAGAATTTATCAAATCATATGAATTAAATTTTAATTTTTAAAATCATAAGAACTTAATTTTATATTTTTTCAAACTATAGAAATTAAAATTTAGTTTTTATTTATTTATTTATTTTGAGTACATTAAAATTTAGCTTTTAAAACCATAAACACTAAAGTTGAATTTTTATCAATCAAGACTAAACTTATATTTTACTTTTAACATTATTTCAAACAATCTCAAGTAAATTTTAGAAATAATATTATATATATTGTTTAATGAAAATTATTAAACGTATGAATAAAGTAGTGATAGTCGTAAATTTTAAAGAAAATTGATAGTCAATATGTATAATAATATTGAAGAAAGACATAATTTTTTTTTAAACAAATAAGCACACAAATTAGACAAACTATTGTAGTTAGGATAAACAGTGGAACATGCATTTGATTGAGTTATCATAATCCAATCTATCATTTATATAAATGGGGCTCAAACATCTCAGGGGTGTTTGTTTGCCATATTTAAGCGAGGATTTACTTGTTTCTTTTCGAAAACTTATATCATACGAGTTTTTATTAAATTTTCTCTTTTTTACTTTTAAAAATAATTCATCATTTCTAACAATTCATTTATAACTACTTAAACATTTATAGCTATTTATTTCTAATAATTTATTTTAAATTAATTAAAACAATTCATTTTTAACCACTCATTTTTATCATTTATTTTTTAACTACTCAAATAATTATTCATTTTAAATAAGGTTTTGACTTTAACTTCTCTACCAAAAAATCACATATAAACGAGTTTTTTTAGGTTAAAATACCATTTTGGTCCCTCGACTTTGGGGTTTGTTCCATTTTGGTCCCTCGACTTTCATATGTCTAATTTTAGTCCCTCAACTTTGTTGTTTGTCCAATTTTGGTCCCTTAAATTTCAAATGTCCAATTTTGGTCCCTCAACTTTGCTATTTGTCCAATTTTGGTCCCTCAACTTTTAAATGTTTTCAAATTTGGTCCTTAGGCTATAAAAAAAGTTCAAAAATTGTCCTTTGGTCAAATG
This sequence comes from Sicyos edulis, assembly GCA_036507275.1. Taxonomy (NCBI): domain Eukaryota; kingdom Viridiplantae; phylum Streptophyta; class Magnoliopsida; order Cucurbitales; family Cucurbitaceae; genus Sicyos; species Sicyos edulis. The sequence continues at coordinate 2,960,564 of CM071850.1, forward strand.
AATTTTTATCACTCCTAAATTATTTTCTCTCTCTTTCATCTTTCATAATTTCTCTCTCTATAAATTTTACCTCTCTTCAATCCACCTCTCTTCCCCTCTTTTCCTTTCTTTTCTTTCTTGTTCCATGGTAGACTATGAACTTTAGAAAAAAAAAAGTGACAAATCAAAGTAGGAAAATTATTATTTAGAAAAATTATCTCATGTTAAATAATTTGATGAGATGGATTGAGGAGAGAATAAGAGAAAAAAAAAAGAAGAGAAGAGGATTAGAGAGGTGGGTTTAAGAGAGATAAAACTTTTAGAAGAAGAAATGATGAAAGATGGAAGAGAGAGAAAATAATTTAGGAGTGAGAAAAAAATTTATTTGATGAAAGGACCATTTTTGAACTTTTTGTATAGTCTAGGGACTAAATTTGGACATTTGAAAGTTGAGGGACCAAAATTGGACAAATAGCAAAGTCAAAGGATCAAAATTGAACAAACTACAAAGTCAAGGGACTAAAAGTGAACATTTGAAAGTCTAGGAACCAAAATGGAACAAACCCCAAAGTTGAGGGACCAAAATGGCATTTTAACCTTTTTTTTTATTATAATTTTTAATTTTTAACTACTCAAAATAACTCCTCAAATTTAAATCCTCCTTAAACATGATAAACAAACACCTCTTTAGGATAGATTCTTAAAGAGCAAAAAAGACTGACGTGTATATAAAAAATATTAAAATGTATAAACTAATGATAGATAACTGTCATAAGTTTCACAAACTAAGTTGAGAAAGTTGTTTTTGTTGGGTTGCCATTTTTTGAGTTAGAGTAGAAGGTTGGCGTGCCAATGTAAGGGATTAAATTTATGATTAATTAAGGTTATTTTTAATGAATTAAATATAAGTTGAACCTTTCTTCAAAAAAAAAAAAAAAAAAAAATATATATATATATAAGTTGAACCAAGTAGGGGACATAGCTTATCTTATTGTTTATAATAATTACTTCTAAATTTAATGTCAATTAACTCAAAATAAATTAATCTAAAAAAAAGAACTCCAAATAACCTTTTTTTTTTTAGAGAAACTTCAAATTAATTGACCATAAATAATTGCACCCAAAATTCAAATAAACCAATTTATTTTTCCACTTAAAATGTAACACGGCAATTCATTATTATTATTTATTTTCTACGTGACTTGTTCAAACCTGTCCTTTCCCTTCCTATAAATTGATTTCATCTTCACCATTGTTGAAACACACAACAAACACTTCATTAGAAATGGCTGCCCACAAAATAACCACAGCCCTTTCAATCATCTTCCTCTTGGCCTCCACAATCCGATCATCCGATGCCGCCGGAATCGCCATCTATTGGGGCCAAAACGGCAACGAAGGCTCTCTCGCCTCGACGTGCGCTACCGGTAACTACGAGTTCGTCAACATAGCATTTCTCTCCACCTTTGGTAGCGGCCAAGCCCCAGTTCTCAATCTCGCTGGTCATTGCAACCCTGACAACAACGGTTGCGCTTTCTTAAGCAGCGAGATTAGTTCCTGCCAAAGTCAAGGCGTCAAAGTCCTTCTCTCCATCGGCGGCGGGGCGGGAAGCTACTCGCTCTCCTCCGCCGACGATGCCAACCAAGTGGCCAATTTCATATGGAACAACTACCTTGGCGGCCAATCCAACTCAAGGCCACTTGGGGCCGCCGTGTTGGACGGTGTCGATTTCGATATTGATTCTGGCTCTGGCCAATTCTGGGACGTACTAGCCCAGAAGTTGAAGGGGTTGGGCCAAGTCATTCTCTCGGCCGCGCCCCAGTGTCCGATCCCCGACGCGCACTTGGACGCAGCCATTAAAACCGGTCTGTTTGATTTGGTTTGGGTTCAATTCTACAACAACCCGCCATGCATGTTTGCGGATGGCAACACCAGCAATCTCCTGAATTCTTGGAACCAATGGACCGGGTTTCCGGTTGCGAGGCTTTTCATGGGGCTACCCGCAGCGACCGAGGCTGCACCGAGCGGCGGGTTTATTCCAACCGACGTGCTTATTTCTCAAGTGCTTCCCACCATTAAAACTGCTTCAAATTATGGAGGGATAATGCTATGGAACAAGTTTTTTGACAATGGCTATAGCGACGCCATCAAAGGCAGCATTTGAGCTCATTATTCACATGACTAAGTAAAATAAATGGGCTTTATGTCCATATTTCTTTATAGTATTTATATATATATATATATAGTTAAATTTGTGTGAGGCAATAAACTAATATCTTTGTTAGAGCTTGACTCATGGATACCAGAATATATGTCAAAATTTCAATTTTATGTATCTATATAGAGTTAAAACATGCAATTTTATTATTATTATTATTATTTTAGAATATGCAATTTGATTAGTTACTTTCAACTTTCAAATGCCATTTTTAGTCATGCAATTTTAATAAAGTTAAAAATTGGTTAAAAAAGATAGTTTTAAAGGTCATTTATATACAGATATGTACAACTCCATCCCTATGAAATTTGCTATCATCAAACTTTTGAAATTTTAATTTGATTGATAACTCTCTATATTTTATGGAGTATTGCGACCTCGGGTTTTATATTGTTTCTTTTCATTTTAATTAGAAGCAAAAATTTACTTTTTTTTTAGTTCTACGACAATAAGATGGAAGAATTTAAATTCATGACCTCTTGGTATCGATGCCCATGAATTTTTTAATGATGCAAATTTGGTTAATTATCTATTAAAGTCTATTATGTAATTGAACTTGTAAGTGAATTTGAGTTTTTAAGATAAATATAAAAGGACTTCACAACTTTTTTTATTTTGAAATAAAATATATAAGAACTTTACTAGCTAGTTTAACGCTAGCTAAATTACTTAATAAATAAATTAATATTATTTGACCATGTTAATATTCTTTCGGTGTAAACGCTTTTAACCATTGACATTAAAATTGAGAATAATTGTTGAGAACGATATTATTCCAAATACATGCAGTAGAAATAGATCTAAGAATCCATTGTTTAATGAAAACCCAAACTTTTGAAGAAACAACATAGAAGGAGAAGGTGATCCTAGCGGAACAAGGTACCAAACAAAATCTTTTTAAAAAATAACAAATGGGACACAAATAAATATATACCAAAACACATTTTTTTTAAAACTATTTAAAATATAAGTTGAACAAAGTGTAACTTATGTTAGCCAATAGAGCAATAGTTCAAGCGACATCAATGTACACCTAATGACTTAAATGTCATAGGTTTTGTTCGTTCTCTCCTTCTATTTTATATTTTAAAAAAATAACAAATAATAGTACCAAAATTCTAATTAACCATTTATTTTTCCTCTTCTAATGGTCCACACGGTGATTCATTATTATTTTTCCATGGACTTGTTTAAACCATGCATGTAATGAATGTCCTTTCGCTTCCTATAAATTGACTTCATCTTCATCAAATTTGAAACACACACATAAAAAACCTCATAAGAAATGGCTGCCAACAAAATAACCACAGCCTTAACAATCATCTTCCTCCTGGTCTCCACATTCCGATCATTCGACGCGGCCGGAATCACCATCTATTGGGGCCAAAATGGCTTCGAAGGCTCTCTCGCCTCCACATGTGGCACCAAAAACTACGAATTCGTCAACATAGCATTTCTCTCCACCTTCGGGAGCGGCCAAACCCCGGTTCTCAACCTGGCTGGTCATTGCAACCCTGACAACAATGGATGTACCTTCTTAAGCAGCGAAATTAGGTCCTGCCAAAACCAAGGCGCTAAAGTCCTTCTCTCCATCGGCGGAGCAGTGGGAAACTACTCACTCTCCTCCGCTGACGATGCAACTCAAGTTGCCAATTTCATATGGAACAACTTCCTCGGTGGCCAGTCGGGATCGAGGCCGCTCGGGGCTGCCGTGTTGGATGGCGTAGATTTTGCTATCTTATCTGGGTCGGACCAGTTCTGGGACGAACTAGCCCGACAGCTGAAGGGGTTAGGCCAAATCATTCTCTCAGCCGTGCCGCAGTGTCCGATCCCCGATGCGCACTTGGACGTGCCCATTAAAATGGGTCTGTTCGATTTGGTTTGGGTTCAATTCTACAACAACCCGCCATGCATGTTTGCAAATAACAACACTGACAATCTCCTGAATTCTTAGAAACTCTGGACCGGGTTTCCCATTCGGAGGCTTTTTATGGGGCTACCGGCAGCGATTGGAGCCGCGCCGAGCGGCGGGTTTATTCCAGCAGATATGCTTAATTCTCAGGTGCTTCCAACCATTAAAACTGCCTCTAATTATGGAGGGATAATGCTATGGAGCAAGTTTTTTGATAATGAGTATAGCAACGACATTAAAGACAACATCTAAAGCTAAGTCTTGAACTTATGACTATGCAAAATAAATGGGCTTCTTGTCCATGTTTCAAGTCTTTAAATATATATATATATAGAGAGAGTTAAATTTGTGTGATGCAATAAAATATCTCCATCTAACACAATTGTCTTCCACTTTCGATAATAGAATATAAGAGATTTTTCATGTGAATAACAAAAAGTAGAGAAATTCTATCCAAAAAAAAAAACTAAATGTAACAAAAACTTATTTAAATATAACAAAAGTTGAAAACAAACACTCTAGCCAATGCGGTAAACTAATTAAAAACAATCAAGTGAAATTAATGGAAGATACAAAAACATAATATTTTGTTATGTATTATTTTTTTTTTGAATAGTTGTCAAAATTAAAGTAGAAATATTAGACTTTGCTACTTGCAACAAATTCGTGAGAATATATATCAAAATTTCAAAGTTATATATATTGAGATAGTTAAAACATACAATTTGATCCAGCCGTTTTTTTAGTCATGCTCTTTTAATGAACCTTAAAACTGGTTCATATAGATAGTATGAAGTTAATTTAAATAAAAATTTGTACAACTCAACCCCTAAACAACTTATGAGATTTGTTACAATCAATTTTAAGTGTTCGCAATCGAACACTTGAACGTCTTATTATTTCTTTTAGATTTAATTGGATAAGTTAATTATCTATTAAAGTCATATTATGGAATTCAAACATTTCTTTTTTGTTCAATAATGTGGAAGTGAATTAATAAATATATATGGCCTTAACTAGTTAGTTCAACCAAATTAAAATACCTAATAAATAAACCATTATTAAATACATGACTACTATAGATTGAATTAATAAACTCTAAAAAATTTATGATTCACGTTTTAATCCTTATTTGACCATTAAACCAACCTATGATAGTGATATTCTTTTCCATCAAATTCTTTAATCATTGACATTAAATTTCGGAATAGTTGTTGACAACGATTGGGATACCTCTGTTTATTTCAGCAACAAAACTATATATATTGCAAATATATGCAGTAGAAACAGATGTAAGAATCCATTGTTCAATAAAAAACAAACTTTTGTACATAAAATCTCCTTCAATTTTGGCCCAGTTTCCTTGAATATTTTTGTATCCTTTTGGTTGGAACAAGTTAAATCATCAATTCAACTCAAATGTTTAAGAGGATGGATTGAAGTAAATTTATAAAAAAACCAAATGTTTGAGCTTTATAGGTATGCTCTCTTCGAGATCCTAGGTTTGAGACTCATCTGTGACATTATTTCTTCGATGTGTTTGGTGCCTGGTTTAGGGGACGAGCTGGTTACCTTTCTTTAAAAAAACAAGCAGATATATAAACTTCCTTGCACCGACAATTAACATTCACAAACCTATTTCCTGAAATTACTTTCTCATCACAAACTTAGGAAAGATTTGGAATAGTTATCTTAAAATATTGAATTAATAATTATTATTAGAGCCAAAAAAACACTTCAAATTTTCTTATTAAATTGGTTTGTAATGTAATTATCTAAAAATAGCAAACATGCACAAAGCATTTTTATTTATTTGATATAGCTTTTTTTTTTTTTTTTTTTGAGATTAGAATAATTGGGAATTTTTGGTATAGCTATTATTGCACATACACTAATGTCGCTGAGCGACGGCTCAAATTTTATATAACTATTATTTAAAATGATATATTATCCTTAATTATTACTATATTACAGGTAAGATCTTTGAAATTTTGCAAAAAGAAAAGGAGAGATCTTTATTTAATTTATTTTTTTTGAAAAAGAAATTGATATATATATATAAGATCCAAGAGGAGAATCATAATTTCAAGAAAGAATGCCAATTTCTAGCAATGTCATCAATAGAGAATAATTGATAAAAAGCTTAGATCTAGAAGTACCAACAAGTAGCTAACAAAATAATATTTTCTCATGTTTACCAAAGAGTTTTGTAAATATGATTGTTGTCAAAGATTCTGACATTCCTTTCATGCATAACTACCAGAGAACTAATATTTGTGATAAATTCCACCTTTTGAGAACTAGGTTATAAACAAAAATAACCATACAAGAAGTGTTTGATACCTTGGAAGTTGTTGTAATCATACAGATAAACATTAAGCAAAAAATTCCAAATTTCAGCAACATAAGGGCAATGAACAAAGAGATGGATCAACGATTCATAGTTAGTTCGTAGTACATAAGGTGCAACGAGAGGGAGCCAAATTATTTTGTGGTTGTCTTTTCTACTTAGTTTCATCAGTATTTAACCCTTTATAGAACATAGTTCACATAAAGACTTTCACTTTCTTAGAAGTAGAAAGTGTCCAAAAACATGTGCTCTTGGGTAGAAATAATTTGGTTTAGATGCATTATTATCAAGTCTGATTTTTAAAGACTTAGCCGAAAAAGATCCTCTTGAGTGAGGCGTCCATATCACTTCGTCGTCTTCCTCGACATCTTCTTGCATATCGAGATGAGGCCAATGCTCTGAAATCTCAGACCACCGTTCACTTTCTTCGTTGAAGTAAAGGTCGAAAAGGGAAACAAGTCGATTGATCAAAATTAGGCAGCAAGCATATTAACATGCCAATTCTAAAATCATCGGCCCATTTATCAAATCAAAATTTCACATGATTACCATTAAGATAATTTTTATGGTTTCCTCATTTTTAAAGTTCCAAATAATTTGTTTTCTTATGGTTTCCTCATTTTTAATGTTCCAAATATATCTTTAATTAGATATTATGAGATTCCACCTCAAAATTAATTGGCAATGAGAGTAGTAATTTATATCTCTTATAAATGTATTGTAAAATCCTCACTTTTCCAATGTCGGACAATTTCTATATGGTGGTGGTGAGTATCTCCAACCGTTTTTGTTTTTAAAATTTTAAAAATATTAAAGGAATTCTAAATATTAAAAAAAGTACCTTTCAAAAACGCAATTTTGTTTTTGTTTTTTTTAAAAAGCATGAAACAATCAAGAATAAATAGTAAAAAACTAAAAAAAATATAAACAAAAAGTAATGTTTGAAAACAAAAAATAGTTATTAAATATGTTTTTTAGTTTTTAATTTTCAAAAATACAAAACTAAAATAAATTATCAAATATATACAATTTTTATTTTCTAAAACAAAAAATCAAAATTAAAAAATTAAAAATGAAAAACTAAAAATGAAATGGTTATCAAAGGAGCCTACATTATTTGTTTTCATTTGAATATTTTAGAACTGCAATACTATTTCTAATTTACAGAAGTTGTCATCGTGCCATTCACAACTTTCTCTCAATTGCAATTAATTAAAAAGCTATAAAAAAAATTTGTAATGTGAGAACGAACATTTACGTTTGATATTGTATTATCTATTTTGAGTATAAAATTTATTTTATTTTTTTTATCACTAAAAAAAATCACATATGAAAGAAAATGTTGCCCTAGCCCAACAATTATATAACCAAGACTTTTTATTTATTATTTTTTTTTATGAAGAAGATGGAATATTTAAATTTTATTAAAAAAAAAGCGGTATTAAGCTCTTCTCTTAAAACTGAGTAATGTGGGACTCTACAAAAAAAAAAAAAAAACTGAGTAATGTGGGTACCCTCAGATTTCATCTTTCAAATATAAAACAAAAATAGAGTACTTTTTTTTTTAGAATACAAAAATAGAGTAATTAATTCTCTATCTTATAACGAAGGAAAACAAAAATTGTATTTCCACGTTTTATTATTATAAATGTTGGTAATGTGAACTGTATCAAATACTATATTAAAAAAAAGGAAAATACATTTTTAGTTTTTAGACTTAATCTCTAATTTTATTTTAGTTTCTAAATTTTAAAATTCAATATTTTTACCTCTCACGTTTTAATAGTGCTCACTTTTAGTCATTGGGATAACAAAATTATTAATTAATGTAATATTAATAAAAAGGATGAATAAATTAATTTAAAATTTTAATACCTTGATGAAGTGATTATTTTAATTTTGATGTGAATTTAATTTTGATTTTTAAAAGAAATAAGTGAAAAAATAAAATTAAAATGTTCTTCAATTTTAAAGCCATATTGGCCAAATTGAAACTATATCTTAAACCACACTGTTAAAAATGTAATTTTTCTTTAAAAAATTAGACATGTGAAAAGCATCTTGATAGTTGTTTATGTAAATATAGATTTTAAAATTTTTGCAATGACAGGTTGTTCAATTGTCCCTTGGCTATAAATTGAGTTCATGTTGCCAATTATTGAAGCATACAAGAAAAGGAAAAGATCTTTAAGAAAGAAAAAAAAATGGGTGGCCTTAAATTAAGCAGAACTCTTTCTATTATATGTACCTTGTACATACTGATATTCCAATCATCCCAGGCCGCACCTATGGTTGTCTATTGGAACCCAAATGGAAACTTTAGAGCATCTCTTTTCTCTATTTGTGACACCAAAAAATACCAAATTGTGAACATACCATCTCTCTACATTCGGCAACGGTCGAACCCCGTCCCTCAATCTCACAGGCTATTGCGGAGGCCGGAACGACAAAAATCGCTGCGACATCTTACATTAGCCAAATTAGGCTTTGCCAAGCCATGGGCGTCAAAGTCCTCCTCTCCATCGGCGGCACCGAAGAAGAAGAACAAAAAACTACTCGCTCTCCTCCGCCGACGAGGCGATCAACCTCGCCATTTTCATTGCGAACAACTTCTTCAACGGCGAATCCAACTCAAGGCTGTTTGGCGACGTTGTGTTGGATGGTGTAGATTTTCATGTTGATTTTGGGAAGGGGCAGTTCTGGGGAGAACTAGCTTTGCAGTTGAGGCGGTTTGGTCGGTTCATTATCTCTGGCGCCCCGTTGTGTTCCAACACTGTCGCCTTCTCCAATGCTGCCAATGTAAACGGGCTCTTTGATTTTGTTTGGGTCCGTTTCTACAACAACCCATCGTGCATGTTTCAAGATAACAACGTCGACAATCTCCTGACTTCTTGGAACCAGTGGTCCGCGATTTCGAGTGGGATGTTTTTCTTCCTCGGGCTACCTGCTAGTCCCGATGCTGTGTCGGGGGGCGGCTTTATTCCGGTGGATACGCTTGTTTCTAACGTCATTCTGTCCGTTAAATTTGCTTCTAACTATGGAGGTGTAATGCTATGGAACTCACATTTTGATGCTACTTATGGCGACGACATTAAAAACGACATTTGAGTTATGTCTTGAAATGATTACTTATTATCAAAATTTTAAGGCATGAACAAATAAATTCCCAAATAAAGCTTTGTTTTTCAAATTAAATTAAATGCATGTGATGTTCAACAAAAGTAAGTCCTGTTGGGGAAAACACTTGAAATTACCCCAAGAATAAGCAAGAAAATTAATTAAGAAATGAAAGGAAACAACAAAAAGAACCACAAAAGAGTTTACGTGGAAAAACTCCATTCCGAAGAAAAAAATTACGGGATTTCTACTCTGTGAAAAATTATTACAATCACAAAGAGTTTTCTCCCTGTCCCAATTACAAAAAACTCAAGCTTATACTAATCACAACTTTTGTTCAGCTTAGTTAGTACACATAAAATGATTCTAATTGAAATAGCTTGAAACCAAGCTCATTTACTTCTTTTATAGTGAGTGGAGCACACCACATTCTTGCATCTTTTCAATGTGGGACGATTTTCTTCATATTTTGCAAAAAAATTTCATGTGGGACAAACTTTGTTAATATTTTTCCAAATTTTCAATAAATTCTACCTTGGCAAGATATGTAAAATAAAACCACATCTTCACTTGCATCATTCATTGTCTTCACCGACAATCATAATTCTCAACTTTGAGAATTATAATATACTCCACCATAAAAAGTATAGAACTTGAAATCTCACCTTCCAAGAATTTTCTTCTTTGTCACATGTTGATAAATCTTGCTGAAATTTATAGTACAACTTCCATCTACTTGGCTTACTTGGAAGTTCTTTAGCCACCGATATAACTTCCACACACACCTTGCATAACCGCCAAGTTAATGCCCGTGTGCATACTTGTAGAACCGCTGACGTCACATCCTCTACCATGGCAAAGCAGACATACCATGAGGATGATTGCTTTCTTTTTTAAGATGAATTCACCATCTCCTCTAGCAAGAGAGACTACATCAGCATCTGAACCCGAGCCCTTTGACTAACTTGCTCTGTTAGGGGAATTCTCTTTCATCTTACCAGTTTGTCTGCATTCTCAGCAACCTTTCTTGAAAATTATTTTATATTATTGAATGAATTAGTGACTCAGTTGGTTATCTTGATCAAATATTAATCCATTTCAATTCTACAGTCATGGGTTCGAGCCCAAAAATCGGTATTTGACTTTCATATTATTTGAGAGCAGTAGTATAAAAAAAAGGTATTAAATGAGATCCATTTTTCTATAGGCGTTCGCTTGTGGGTGTCTTCCGACACCATAGTTTGTGATATGTGCTCGTCGGAGAGACCTATTGGAGAAGGTGCAGAAGCTGTTATTGGTCAAGTGAGGGAAGGAAGATGACTAAAAGGAAGAGTGAACAAAACCTCTTTCGGCATGTGAGGGAGCTTCGAAAGGGAGTAGATCGGGTGGCTTCCGAAAGGAAGTGGACCGATTTAGGTTCCAAACCAACCCAAGGGTTTCGTTGAAATGAGTTTTTTCGTGGTCTACATTTTGAGGCGTTGTCTTTTTTCCTTCACTACGGCTCTCTTCTTTGGGTTAGGCAGCAAGTTTTTTGTGACTTTTCTTTCCTTCCAATTGTTGGTTGGGTTTATTTTATCTTTCGTTCTATTTTCTAGAGTTGGTTGTGTTTTTTGGTTATTGTCGTTGAGCTCATGAGGTGATCTTGTAGACATTGTCAATTTGATTTTTTTATTTTTGATACAACAATAGTGGGGGAAGGGGGATTCGAACCTATAACCTCATGAATACTAAGTTGTACAAGATGCCAGTAAAACTATACTTTTCTTGGCATGTCTATTTAATCTCTGTGGAGCCACCTTTGGGGGGTTATCTTTTTCACCTTACTTTGATAGGATCTGTTACTTCAGTCATTGGTATCGACGTGAGATTACCTCTCAAACTCTAAAAACAATTTCTCAAATTATGGAACATTAAGAGTATGTTTATCTTAATTACCACATGGAATCTGATCATTCCACAACGATTAAGATGTGTGATTGAAAGATTAATTTTATGTGTAGGACGGCTCTTGTTCTTGGTTTTACTCTTTAGTGCGGTCACACTCTAATTAATTTGTGGAGCTGGTCCAATTTGCAGTGGCTTAAGGGATATTAGGTTGTATCGTTGGTTTTAATTTCTTGACATGTCTATATACATGTTTTTTTTTTTAAGATAAGTAGAACTTGAACGACTTTCTCATCATAAACTTGTGAAATAATTGGAATGGTTATCTTAAATTATTAAATTTATACGTTTTTTTGAGTTCATTAAATTAATAATTATTACTATAGCCAAAACAATATATACTTCATATTTTATTATCAATATCAAACAAGCCAAAAACATTTTCATTTATTTGATAGCTGTTTTTTGAAAATGTATATAATCCTTATAATAATAGGAGAGATCTTTGAAGATCATTTTTATTCTAATGTTTTTCATCGTGTATTTTTAAATTCCCAAATACACTCTTAATTGGACTTTTTATAATTTAAAAATATTTATTTAATATCTTCGGTTCTCTTTGCAACTTAACTACTTTATATTTTTTCGGATTAATATAAATGCTTCATTATTATTAGTTTTCATGTGAATATTTTTGTAACTATAATACTATTTTTAATTTACAAAAATTTTCATCGTGTCATTCGCAACTTTCTCTCGGTTGCAATTAATAAAAATATTATTATAGTTTTAAAGATATTCACACAAAATTGTTAACAAAAACAATAATTTAGTAACATCAATGTATATAAATACTCAATAAGTCATAAATTCAAATTAAAAAAATCACTATTTATTAATGTAGAACTCAAAAAACAATATTACATTACCAAATGGGTCAGTGGCGCAATGATTTTATTGTTTATTTGAATAGTTCAACACCATTATCATAAATTCGAGCCTGAGAATCGATGAATTTCACTCGTTCAAAACCTATTAGTTTAACGTGTTTGAATACTATTTAAAAAGGTTTAGACAGATAGTTTTGTAAGAGTAGTCGGGTTGGACATAAAGTTCGCTGAACACTAGTACACATATAACAAGATAGTCAATATTTAACTAAAATTTTACAATAATTTTATGGTTTTAATTTGATTCCATAATTTACGTTAATTAAGTTTTTTTTTTTTTTTTTTAATTCAATATATTTGGGGATTCAACTATAATATCACTAGAGTTATATTCTGATTGGTAGTGTAAGTTCTATTTAATCTCTATCACTTTGAAATTTCGAATTTGATTTATTACTATCCTTTCGTTAAACTTCATATATTATTCCTATTTCTTAAAAATGGTTTTAAAAGTAAATAAGGATACCATGTAAACAATTGCAAGCAAATTTTCTGATCCGAATCCGATCAATTCAAATTTGAAGACCAATCTCTCAAGAGTTGTATAAAAGTGCATGTCTGGAAGACGTGTCGACAATAATGTTCCGTATGATTAGACTTCAATATTAAATATCATTTCACGTGATTTCATTTGCACAAAAACAATAACAAATGAATTAGGCCCGTTTAATAAATATTTAGTTTTTTATTTTTGATTTATGAAATTTAAGCTTATTTTTACTCAAATTTCTTATGCTCCATCTTTCCTACGATGTATTCATATTTCCTTAAGAAAGTAGGAGAATACTAACCAAATTTAAAAAATAAAAACAAACTTTTCGAAGCTTTTTTTTGTTTTCAAATTTTGGTTTTGTTTATTAGAATATAGATAAGAGGTAGATATCCAAATAAGGGAAAAATGTACAGTAAGTTAGCTGTTATAGGCTTAAATTTCATAAACAAAAAAGGCCTTAAAAAGTATTTTTTAAAATTTAAATATGATGATTTCATTCGTAAAATAAACGTAAGGATTAAAATATATATTATTATTAAAAGGGTTGATGGCGTGTCGGTCACAAGTTTGATGTTGAAAATATTAGAGAATATAGTTCTACCTTAAAATCAATTGATAATAAAGAGAATAATTTATATCTATTTTGTATTATTGTTGGACTCTTTACTTTTTCAATGTGAGACAGTGGTGAGATCCTAACAGATAATCTGTATTTGACTCCCATTTAATTGAAAATTGTTTTTTGTCATGTCTATATAATTTTAACCTTGATATTAATGGACGAAACTTTGGCACTTATATATATATATATATATATATATATATATATATATATTAATATTGGTAAGTGTTTGAACTAGTTTGCATGCCCTTCAATTATTTTCATGGGACATAACATCTAATCCTATCACATACATAAATGTCAAGAAAATTCATAAAAAATTAATTCTAACATAAGTAACCAATAAAAACTGAACTATCACAACTTTTGATTATTACCTCAACAACCATTACGATTTCGTCGTCATAAAATATTATCACAAATGTTCTTATGTACTTATATTTCGTCTTTCAATTGTTTAACAAAAATAGAGTAACGTTCTCTCCCATAGCAAAGAAAACAGACATATAAATGTCACATTTTGTTATTTTATATATATTGGTAACGCGATTTGTGTTGTTTTGATTTATCTTTTTAAAAAATTAAACATGCGAAAAGCATTTGGTAATATTAAATATGGCAACTAGTTGATGAATTTTGGCTATAAATTGAGTTCATGATGTTGCCTATTGTTGAAACACACTAGAAAAGCAAAAAGGTGATTTAATCATTAAAAATGGGTGGCCTGAAATCAAGCACAAGCGTTTCAATAGTTTTGATGTTCCTGTTTGGTTCCACATTTTTGCAATATTCATCCGCCTCCGCCCCACTCGGCGTCTATTGGGGCCTAAATGGAACCTTTGATGGGTCTCTTTTGTTCGCTTGCAAAGCTGGAAAGTACAAAATTGTGAGCATAGCATTTCTCTCCGCCTTCGGCAACGGCCAAACACCATCCCTCAACCTCACCGGCCATTGCGGCGGCCCCGACGACAAAAAAAGTTGCGACTCCTTGTACAGCCAAATCAGGCTCTGCCAAAGCATGGGCATCAAAGTCCTTCTCTCCATCGGCGGCACCGATGTAAACTACTCCCTCTCCTCCACAGACGAGGCGACCGGCCTCGCTACTTTCATCTGGAACAACTTCCTCAACGGCCAGTCTAGCTCTAGGCCGCTGGGCAACGCCGTGTTGGACGGCGTCGATTTCCATGTAGATTTTGGAGTGGGGCAGTTCTGGGGCGAGTTAGCTTCACAGTTGAGGCAGTTAGGTAGCTTCATTATCTCCGCGGCCCCCAAGTGTTCCAACCCCGACGCCTTCGCCGCTGCCGCCAATGTAACTGGGCTCTTCGATTTTGTTTGGATTCGATTCTACGACAACCCAACATGCATGTTTCAAAATGACAGCGACAACAATCTCATGACATCTTGGAACCAATGGTCCACGCTTTCGGTTGGGACGCTTTTCCTCGGGCTACCCGCTTCGCCCGACTTTCCTGGGGGTGGCTTTATTCCAAGTGATAAGCTTACTTCTGAGGTCCTTCCGACCATTCACCCTTCCAATTATGGAGGTGTAATGCTTTGGAACTCATTTCTTGACGCTAGCTATGGTGACTTTATTAAAGATAGTATTTGAGCTATGTCTTGAAATGATTATTTAATCATCTAGTTTTAAAGCCATGAATAAATATATTAAAAAATAAGGCTTTGAGTTTTTATAAGTTAAATTAAATTTGCGTGATGCATGGTCAAAGTGAGTACACCCCATCTCACTTTCCATATCAGTTTGTTGTTTGAGTCTCTCCATTTTTCATTGTACTAAACAAAAAATATAATGTGATTGCAATTAAATCCTTTGTCATTTTATTTTACAAAATTTTCTTCTTCTTTACCTTTTCTTTTATTTTGCATTTCACGCCGTGGAACAATTATTCTCTCCTTCAATATAATTTCCAACTTTCTCAATAGTATTTATTGGAGTTTTTTTTTTGGACAGAGTGAAATTAAAACTACAATAATTACTCCATTTTATAGTTTTTCTTACTTTGAGTTATATTTGTAATTTTTACTTCAAGCTTAGCAAGATGAATCATTTTGTCGTCCAAGTTTTTGTTGGGAAAAACCTTCTTTAATTACCGTAGGAATAAGTAAAAAATAATTAAGAAATTAAAAAGAAAAACAATAAAAGAGAACACAAGATTTTAGGTGGGAAAACTTCCAAATCGAAGAAAAAACCACAGATAGAAAGAACTTCCACTATATGACAAATTGTTTTAATCACATACATAATTCTCTCTCCTGACCCCACTCACATAAATAGTCTCTTCAAAACTTATACTACTCACACCCTTTATCTCACTATCCACAAGAGGATACAAAAAGAATTTAACTAGAGTTAGTACACCAATCTTAAAATGTTTTCAACTGGAATGCTTTGAAACCAAAACTAGTTGCTCTATTTATAGAGCTTGGAGCACACAACTTCCTTTTAGTTTTTCAATTCTTTGAACCTTTCTGATTCCTTAAATCATTCCAATGTAGAAAATTTTCTTCCTAATATTTTGTCAAAATTCTAACAAATTCCACCTTGGCAAGATATTTCAAAAATCAACATCTTGTGCTACAACATTGTTTTCTCTGACAATCATAATTCTCAACTTGAAAATTATAACATACTCCACGATAAAAAATATAACACTTGAAATCTCACGTCTCAATATTTTTCTTCTTTGTCTCATGTTGATACATCTTACGAAAAAATAAAATCAATCGACAGTGGTATAAGGAAGAACACAATGAGTGATTACAATTTTCTCTCGACGGTGATGATGAGTTTGAGAAATAGCAGTTTGCATGAATGATGCATTTGCTCGCACATTTTTCCTGTGAGATTCATCTCTCTCTTTCTTTTTATTTTATTTTTTTTAATTTTTTAAAGAACCTCTAATTTTTCTACTTACACAGTTTACATACTTTTCTTCATTTAAGCTTGAATTTACAAATTAATTTTGGAGTTTAATAATTATTTTGTGTTATCTATAAATGTTTGACCCTTAATCTCCTAATTAAAATTTCCATGTTGATGAGTTAAAGCAATATTCGAAAATCTAGCAGGGGAAAAACAAAATATTGTATTAATATCCTAAATAATACTATATAATGAAAATTAATAATACCTTATTTTTTACAAATGTTTTTAAATTCGCCTAGATTTGTAATTATTTTGTTAAAATAGACCATCAATTACAATTTCTCATTACAAATTTAATTTAAATAATAAGTTAAACTAAATAAATTTAAATTCATATTCTGTTAATAAGTAAAAAAAAAAAGAATTATAATTATTATATTAAAATATTATTCATTATCTATTTTTTATAATAAAAAAATTACATCTTTTAACTTCTCATCCCACAAAACACCAATTTACTATCACTTCTTTTCCCTTCCATTCCCTTCCCTTTCACCAAACATCAATTTATTATTACTTCTCTTCCCTTCCTATCTCACCAAACATTAATTTTTTCTTACTCCCCTTCTCTTCTCAACTCATCCCATCTCATCCCTTTCCAACCCACCCTACCCAAATTACTTAGCCCTAAGTCTGTGATTTGAGTCTGTTGATTTTTATTGTACTAAAGAAAATTGTGTGATGGCAATAAAATCATTCTTTATACATTGAGATGTATGCATCATTTTATTTTTACAAAAATTTCTTGTTCTTTCTTCTTCACCTAATTTTCTTGAATTTTTGCATTTCACATGGGTGTGGGATCCACCTCTCGGCATTTTGGCCACTTGGTGACACTTTATTCGATGACATCAATTTAAAATCAAACTTCCACATTTGTACACCGGTAAAGACCTTGCCCTTGGAACCTCAGTATATACATCCCACTTAAAGACTTTATAGACTTTATTGGATAATCATTTTTGGTTATTAGTGTGCTAGCTTTATTGTTGGGCACTAATTTCGTTTAGGAAATTTATCTTCCATAGCATATTTTTGGCTCTTCATTATAATTATAACACATTTTTTAAAATAATTTCATCCACAGCACATTTTTTAAAAATAATTTCATCCATAGGACATTTTGCCCAAAATTGCTATTCTAACATCATCAGACTTCTATTAGTTCAACTGATAGACTTTAGACTTCTATCAGTTCAATTGATAGACTTCTATCGCTTCAATTAATAGACTTCTATCAGTTCAACCGATAGACTTTAGACTTCTATCAGTTCAACTGATAGACTTCAATCATTTTTGTGCCACGAATGAATAAGTTTGGGAATTGTGCTATACATGGATAATTATTTTGTTTTTTTTAATATACATGCAAAATCCCCTTATAATAATACTTTGAGAATTTATCCTTCATAGCATATTTTTTGCTATTCATTACAATTGTAGCCCATTTTTTAAAATAATTTCATTCACAATACATTTTGCCCAAAATTCATATTTAGACTTCTATCAATTCAACTGATAGATTTTAGATTTCTATCAATTCAACTGATAGACTTTATACTTCTATCAGTTCAATTGATAGACTTCTATCAGTAAACTAATAGGCTTCTATCAGTTTAACTAATAGACTTTAGACTTCTATCAATTCAACTGATAGACTTCAATCGGCAATCTGATAGACTTCAATCACTTTTGTGTCACAAATGAATAAGTTTGGAAATTATGCTATACATGGATTTTTTTTAATATACGTGCAAAACCCCCTTTCGTTTAACACTAAAATTACAGGTTATAAGGTTACTTTCTAATGAAGAGTTTTCGATCCCTTTCTCAATTTTATAAAATATATATATATATATATATATATATATATATATATATAAAAATCATTTTCTATATTGATTTTAATTATGTTTTTAATAATTAAAGTAAAATTTGAAAAACGTCAAAAAAAAACTTGGTACTTTAATTACTATGCTGCACTTTTTTTTTTTGAGGTTACAACAATTGGGGATGGGGAACTTGAACCAATAATTTCTTGATCATTGAATTTACATTGATGCCGCTGAGTTATTGCTCTTGTTGATAATTACTTTGCTGCACTTGGGTACTTAGCAACAAGTACCCAAAGGTGCTTACCCCATCACATTGTTGGCTTAAAAACAGCCACATTGCACACTTAAAAAAAAGTTAGATGATTGGATAAGTATCTTTGGATACTTATTGGTAAGTACCAAAGTTTTGCTCAATTTATATTGGACCTTAGAGCCACATGTTTTTTCTTTTTTTTAAAAAATGATTTTGATTGATAGAGGAAGAAATGCTAGAAATATAAAAAAGTAAAAACATGCAGTTATAAAGATAGGTAAGTATTTCTAAAATACCTACCTACCCTTACCTAAGCATTGCTCATTTAAAATTTCGAATATTGTAAATGGGGTAACTTGTCAAATTACTTCTAAATAATTTTAAAAAGTTTTCTTTTAATCTCATAGTCTGTATTGATGACAAAAAAAAAAAAAATCGTGATAAACGGTGAACTTCTTTTACGAGAATGATACATCATGCAAAACAAGAGAGATTCATATATTGGTGTAGTATAAACCACATAGATTCCAATGCTTAAGTCAATAATCAAAGTAAAATTAGAGTGTTTAGAAACTGTCTGTGAGTTTCTAACCGAAAACGAAAGAGATTCATTTCCTTGTGTAAAATTTTTATGTTTTGCAACCGTCACTAGTTCAAAATGATTGAATTTAATGTTGAGATTTTTTTTTAACTATTAACACAAGTTAATGTTGTTAAGTTCCTACATACGTTCATTCACGAAACATCATTTTTGCACTATGTTGTGCCTACCATTATGTATGTTGTGTTTAACATTTTCTTTCTTTGGTTTTCGCTTCTTACCATTTGTACGCAAAAGTTTGAGATATGATGTGCTAAGAATGAATTAGTTTATGTACACCATTGGAGTAGAAGGCTCCAAAGTCGAGATAGATTAGGGGTGGGCTAGACGACCTAAAAGTTGGCTAGGCTATGGTTTGGTCTCTCTTTTGGAGGTTAACCATATCGACCTAAGTTGATCTTAGTCGATTTTTTCAGAGGTTGACTTTTTCCCAACCTTTGACTCTTGGAAGTTATTATCGTTGGACTCCCAATTTTCTGTTTTTACTTTTTTTTGCTTTTCAAACTCCTTGGATTGAATTTTTTAGGTTTCTTATGAATTTTTTAGGTAATATGGAGCTTCACCTAAAAAATAATTGGTGGTGAGGGGAGTAACTCATACATCATATTTTAAAGAGATTAAAAACTTATCACATTTTCAATATAGAACAAAGACCACAAGTCTCTAAAATGCTCCCTTAAGATGGTGCCATATTGAGAAGATCATCTTGGATTAGATCCGAATCTGTGGATCAAAATACCCGCTTTACCTTACTCGCTTGGGTCAGATCTGAATTTTTGGATAAAATACCCGATTAAGTTTATGCTCGCTTGGGTGAGATGATATATCCAAATCACCCATTTAGATTTTTACCAGCTTAGGTAGGATTAGATTTTTGGAGACCAATAAGCCACATGGAGCTCTAATACTATATTAGATAATATGAAGTTTCACCTCAAAACCAAGCTTAAGGGAGTATTTGATCTAAAAAATTTGGATATGACACAAACAAGTAAGTGAAAGCAAGTATTTCGATAAAAAAAACGGGTATCTGACACAAGCAAATTAAATAAGTTCATGTGGGATCAAATAACCTACTTGGAGTTCTAATACCATATTAGATGATTTGAGCTTCCACCTCAAAATCAAGTTTAAAGTAGATATTTGATCACAAAAAATTAGATCCAACACAAGCAAGTAAGTAAAAGTAGATATTTCAATCCATAAATTTGAATATATTAATTCAAGATGATCTTTCCAATATGACACCATCTTGCAAGAGCATATTAAGGATATACTCCTCTCCTGACTTGTCCCACGTTAAAAAGATGAGTTTTCAACCTTTTTATAAGAGATATGAACTACTTTCCTTACTTCTCATTAATTTGGAGGTGAAACTTCATCTTCTCTAATAACTTTTAACCAAAACTTTTCAATCCAATACTTCATTAGCTAATTTTATATTCACAACATTTTTAGAGTTTTCTTAGAACGTTCATTTTAAACATCTTTAGAGTTAACTGTCTCCCATAGTTTGAGTTTGGTTTATATTTAATTCCTATCATTTTAAAATTTTCGACTTGATTCCTATAGTGGAATAAAACTTCATAAATGCTTTCAAAAAAAAAAAAAAAAAGAATAAAACTTCATAAATGATTCCTATTTCTTTACCCTGATTTTCAGAATAATTAACGGATAAATTGCAACAATTGCAAGCAAAATTTCGTAGTCTTATCAATTTCAATTTGAAGACCACTCTCTCAAGAATGCGTTACAAAAGAGTGGATAACGTGTCTACAATATTATTTCGTATAATTAAAGGCCAATAACATTTATAAAATAATTCCATGTTATTTCATTTGTAAAATAAAGTCAAAGGAATTGAAAAGTATTTGCTAATTTTAAAAGTTGGATTAAAACTTCAAGAACATCTTTAATATGATTTCAAGCGATTTCAATTTGACTTTTTTAATTAAAAAATGATTGAAACTTCAAAAACTTCTTTAATATGATTTCTTGTGATTTCAATTTGTAAAAAACACACTCACACATGGGGACTAATTTCTTTTTTAAATTTAAAATTTTGAATAAAAACTTTAAATACAATTTTTAATATAAAAATTCATGTCATTTCATTGGTAAATAAACACAGAAGAAATATTAAACCGATAGACTTTTTCTTTTATTTAATAATAATTGGAAATGGGGAGTACTAAGACAATCTCGATTGTGCATCCACTTGGTCCAATGTATTTCAATGCCACAATCTCGAGAATCAATGATATTCTAGAATTTAAAGGAGTGAAGCATCAAGTTTTTAGGTTATAAAAAAACCAGAAATAAGAAACTCGTACGTGTAACTTTTAAGTTTATTAGATTGTACAAAATGTCGCGAGAACTCTAATCTTTTTGACAAATTTAGTTAATACTTGAATAAATATTAAATAAATCATATGTGATATATAAGTAAACTTATGGGGCTTTTGCATGTTTATTACAAAATAGATAAAATATTACATGAATAGCATAATAATAAAAATATTTGCACATATAGCAAAAATTGTAAATCGATAGACTTCATATTGATAGATTCTATCGATAAAGGGTGATAGAATCAATTACTAATAAATAAGGTAAATTGATAGACTTCCATCAGATTCTATCAAGAGTCTATCAATAAGAACCGATAGAATCAATCACTGATAAAAATTGATAGACTTCCATCACTAGATAATGATAGATTCTATCAAAGTCTTCTATAAAAAAGGTAAATAATTTTTTTTTAAATGACAGAATTTGTTATAAAAGAATTATTTTTAAAAATGTGCTATAATTGTAAACTGTGGTAAAATAGTTGCTATACACCGTCAATTCCCTAAACTTATCTATATCAACCAAAATGTTAAGAAATTCTAGTCTCATTACTTTAACGACAGCATATACATTTATTTTAATTTTTAACATGATGTTTTAAACAATTTTATAAGGAGAACTTGAATGACTTTTTCATCATAAACTTACGATCTTTTATTTTTTGAGTATGTATTGGGGGAGGGTAACAAATACCGATTCTCGGGATCCAACCTATGATGATATTGAACTCATTTACAACCAAATAATAAAACCATTGTGGCCACTAACTCATTCGGTTTTTGAATGATGATCTTAAATTATTAAAATAGTAATAATAAATTATTATTATTATTATTATTTTAGTTTTTTAAATTAATAATTATTATTATAGCAAAAAAAAAAATACAAATTTTATATATTAATATCAAACATGCCAAAAGCATTTTCATTTATTGTTTTATTTTATGATGCATTTTCATTTATTTGATAGCTGTTATTTGAAAATGTATATTATCCCTTACAATGATAGAAGGAGATATCTTTGAAGATAATTTTTATTCTATATTTTTCCTCCTGTGTTTTTAAAGTTCCAAATATACTCTATTGGACTTTTTGTCATTTAAAAATATTTATTTAATATTTTCGGTTCTCTTTGCCACTTAATTACTTTATATTTTTCGGATTAGTATATGGTGCATTATTTGTTTTCAATTCATCCTTGGAACTATAATACTACTTTTAATTTACAATAACTCATCCTACCAAATGGGTCGGTGGTTCGATTGGCTATCAGCTGGTTTGGTGTTAATCCATTTTCACTCCACGATCACGGATTCAACTCGCATCGTGCCATTTCCAACTTTCTCTCTAACTGCAATTAATAAAAATAGTATTATAATGTCAAAGATAATCACACAAAATCGTGAATAGAAGCAAAGTTGAGTACAAGAGATCATAAATTCGAATACACTATCTATTGATTTAGAACTCAAAAAATTGTATTCATGAAAGTTTGAGCTAACTTCTATCTTTTTTTATTGTTCTTATTAGGTTATCTATGGCGGTTATCTTTTCTTGATCGATTGATTCAAAATTACTATTGAATATGTAAAGATAATTAATATAAATTTGATCATTTTTAAAGTTGGATTATTATTACTTACAAAAAATTGATTAAAAATTATAAACATCAAAACGTTTAAAAGGGTATAAATGGCATCATGCATGACATCATGTATAATCTATTAACTAAGACTCTATTTAATAACCATTTTGTTTTTCGTTTTTTGTTTATGAAATTTAAGCCTACAACAACTACTTTAATGTACATTTTTTCTTATTTGAATGTCTACATCTCACCTATATTTTAATAAACAAACCAAAATTTAGAAACAAAAAAAAGTAGCTTTCAAAAGATTGTTTTTGTTTTTGAAATTTGGTTAGTATTCACATACTTTCTTAAGGAAATATGGATACATTATAGAAAAGATGGAGCACATGGTAGGAATTTTGAGTAGAAATAAGCTTAAATTTCATAAACCAAAAATAAAAAACAAATGGTTATCAAACGATGCTTAAGAGATTATAAATTCAAGACTTCATATCTCAAAATATTGCTAAATTCAAGCCAAAAATATAAAATCATAAAGTACCAATCTTCTCCTATAATCTTAACATCAATTATGAAACAAATCATTCTTAAAAAAAAAAATAATTCACTCCTAATATCAATCTCTAAATAAATAGTTAATCCCTTCGACACTATTAACATATAAATATTCGTGAAATTACTTGTAATTAGTCGACCCAATAACCATTGATATCGTTCTACCCCTTTCACTCCACTCTCTTCTACCAACCTCAAACACACCCAAAGACTTAAAACTTATTCAATCAGCCCGCATTTCTTTCATTTTCTAAGGTGAGAATTCCATCTTTTAGGTCTCGTTTTGATAACTATTTGATTTTTTATTTTTGATTTTTGAAATTTAAACATATTTTTATTCATATTTCCTACTATATATTCTATCTTTTTTACGATGTATCTAACTTTTTTTAAGAAAGTATGTAAATGCTGACCAAATTTTTAAAACAAAAACAAACTTTTAGAAGCTACTTTTTTTATTTCCAAATTTTGTTTTGATTTCTATAGATATAAATAAGATGTAGATATACATGTAGAAAAAAAACATATGATTATATAATTGTTGTAAATTTAAATTTCAAAAACTAAAAACTAAAAACAAAATGGTTGTCCAACGGGGTCTTAACTATTATATCTTTTTTTTTTTTTTTTTTTTTTAATTCAGCTATCATAAACTATTATATGAAGTGTCTTAATGATAAGGAGTGTTTCAAAAAACTAAGATATGATTTATAGGGTCCTATGATGTTTTTTGTGATAATAATTTATGTGCATGCAAGCTAACTATTTAAGAGTTAATTTTTTACGATCCTGCACATCCAAATTTTGTAGAATCATGTAGTATATCATGTGAAAATAGCGGAGGTGCACGCAAATCTATAAATCATTTCTTAAAATGTATATATCTCAAATAATAAAATGAAGTTTTATTTTAATTAAAGCTAATGTTGGAGTAGATAATCATCGTATGAGAGCCAAATACCAATTTCTGGGCTCGAACTCGTGATTGAAATGGATTAACACCAGACAAGATAACCAACAGCGCCACTGATACTCGGTATTTCATGACATTTTATTTGTAGTAATGGAGGATGGAGATTCAACTTGACGTATCAATAAAAAGTATTTTTTCATTTTAAAGTTTTAGAAACGGATCCGGAAAAAAAGTAGAGGATGAGGCGATCTTTGCGCGGGGCATGCATGCTCAAATTTTTTTTTGTTATGTGTTTATTTTTTAACGGTTGTTATTAATGGACGAAACTTTAGTATATATATATATTTTTTTAATATTTGTAAGTGCTCGGAACAGATTACAAGCATTTTTATTATTCTTACCTAGTGTATTTTTAGAACCTACTATATTTAGATATGAAGTAAATTTATAAGAAATTAATTATAATATAAATAGTAGTTATAGATTGAATTCCCAATTTTTTATTGTTTTTTTAACCACTAGGCTACCATAATGGTTAATTACTTGGTTCTTTTCTTATTATAATGGTTAATTACTTGGTTCTTTTTAACCACTACTAGAAAAAACATATTCCATGACTATATTTTATAGTCATAAACACTTTCCATGACTAAAATCAAGAGTCGTTGTATCCACTGTCACGGAAGGTTAAACCATGACACTATAGTAAAGTGTCATGGTATAACGAATTATGACATAAACTTACAGCCATTGATTAACGATTCATGACAAATATATATAGTCATCGATAATGTAAGAATGACAGTCTAGAAGTGTTCTCGTATAACCAGTTGTGGCATTTTATTATAGTCATGGTTAAATTATTCATGACACATATTTATTGTCAATATTGGTGTATTTCTGACATTGGTCTATTGTCATGGTTGAAGAGTTTACGACATTATTATTATGTCATAGTTGATCTATTCATGACACACATTTATTGTCAATATTGGTGTATTTATGACATTAGTATATTGTCATGGTATATCCATTGATGAGACATATGTAATGTCATGGTTGATGAGTTTATGACATTAGTATTTTGTCATGGTTGAAGAGTTTACGACATTATTATTATGTCATAGTTGATCTATTAATGACACATATTTATTGTCATGATTTATTTATTAATGACATATATATATTGTCATGATTAATCAATTAATGACACACATCTACTGTTATAATTGATCGATTAATGATAGATATATATTGTTATTATTGATTCATTGATGACACATAACTAATATCATGATTGATCCATTAATGACACATATGCATAGTTATGATTGATGTATTCATGTTATTACACTGATTTGTTCCTTTTCATAACTAGTCTTCATTGTACCTGTACATGTCAAGAAATATCTATAATTTGCAACTTCATAGTTAAACAAAATATCTTTAAACGAATATCATTTCATATATAAATAAAGATGTATGTCACACTTAGATTAAAAAAAATATGCACTTAATAACAATATGTTTGATAGTTCATAATATGTCTACTAAGTGTGTAAAAGTGGAATGATAAGGAATAAATCAGGTGCATGTTGGCAAGCTTCGTTGAATGAGGTTATTGACCCATAAAGTTGCTCTTTGGTGCGAATATGGTGATGCTCCAATAAGCCTTAAAATATAAGCAATATTTCTGCACAATCATCAAATAAAATAAATAAGATGTCAATCCGACTCATCAAGAAGAAATACAACATACACAAATCGACTTTGAAACTCATATACCTGAAGGCAACTCGCATAATCAAAACATCGATGAATTCACTTCATACTTTTGTGTCATGCCCACTGCCCTACTCCATCTTAATCTGCATAATAGATTCAAAGTAACTCACACATAACTAACTAATAAGTTAATTATAAAGTATAATAACCAAATTTCAAAGTGATCAAATATTTTACAATCATAAAAGTAACTCACATAAAACTAATAAATGAAAATACCATTAGACGATGCACATAAAGTTTAAAACAAATAACAAGGTCGCAAGGTATGGTTTGAAATTTTTTAAAAAAAAACCAACTTTCATTTGAAATGATGAATTAGAATAGTTTAAAATAAATATCGAGTTATTAAACGCAAATAAATTCTAATTGTTCCCAACAAATTAACTACAAGTTTGATTATAAAAAACAAAATAAATGCTTCATAAAATAGAAAGTAAATAAATGTACTACATAAATATGACTACCATCCCTACAAGATAGTTATAAAACAAAAATAAACAATATACAAATGCACAATTTACATTATTATGGCTACCATAACTGCAGGTTAGCCATAAATCCAGAACATGTGAATATATAAAGATAAACAAAGTAAAAAAATAATAATACGAGGTACCTTCTTGTTGTTGATATTCATGACAAGCTTGTCGATCCACTTGTAGTGCATATCAACAATCCTATATGTCACTCCCTTACTGGACAAAAAATAGTACTCATATTTAATAACTCGACAATTCGATAATATTAATAAATCCATTAACTCACCACCAAAAGTCATGTGCATTCTTCCACCCTCATCACGGTCTATGTTCGTGTATTTGCAAGATTTTAACTCTTGTCGCATCTTTACAAAAAGATTGATGGCGACAACAAAAAGCATGTAAACAACAAAAATATATGTTTACTGCATCACAAAAAATCATTATCCACAAAAAATATACATTCATACGGAGTATACGCGAGTATCCACGTACTCCGCCCACTCCGTTCGCACCAAATCAATCTCATCTTGTGTATAAGTTGTTGGTGCATCCTTCATCTGTTAAAATAAAAAAAGCATATTGACATATTTGAATGATAATTCAAGTGTAAGTCAAACTTATACAATTGTATACTTACTATATCATGTATTGAACTTGTGTTATGCATTATAATATCTTTCATATACTTCAAAAGGTAATAGCCACATTCAACTACGCCTGGTTGTTTAGGACCCTGATGTTTGCACACATATTATCGTACAAATCAATAAAATATTCGTGATTATCCTTGACTAGCAAATGAGAGAACTAACCTTCACTGATTTCCATATCGGCTTCTTCAAGTTAAGCTTCTTAAATGACCTATGATTTGAAAGAAGAAAAAAAACTTACATATTAACATACTTGGTTTTTTATTGACTACTAAACTATTAACTGAAAAAGATGAGAGTTTTGTTAACATACAATCCAACTACTTCATTCACATCGAGGGGAAGACGGTTTGTTAACTAATTAGTTGAGTAATTGATTCCTGATTTCGTATAATGAAAAGCTAATTTCAAATTTTAGGTTATTGTGAAACCTATTTACATTTTCATTTAATATATTAGGGAGAGTGGCTAAAACGACTGTGTTTAGCCCAAAGCCTTTAGCAAAACGTCGTCATTGTGTTTGTTGTATATTTGGTTAGACTTTGTATACGTGTTGATTGCCTATTGGCTTTCTCTATCATTGCTCTGCTGTATTCTCTCTATGTATCTGTGCATACAAGGCAATAATATTTGCTCAGCATCTTTTCCTCATCTCTGTCTGCATTCTCGTCTTCTTTACTGCTACTCAATTTGTCTGGTTTTCTAGCTTGGTATCAGAGCCTAATGGATGAAAGTGTGCAAGCTTCTTCAAGCAACAATCCAACGGTGGCTTCCGGTGAAGCTCCACCAACTGTTTCAAGTCTGATTAATTCGTCTTTTGGCCATCCTCTCAGTACCGTCCTAACGGTAAAACTTGATGAAAAAAATTTCTTGTTATAGAGGGGAATGACTCTTGCGATCCTTAGGGGTCAAAAGGTTGATGGGTTTGTTCTTGGAACTAAAGAAAAACCCGTTGAGCATGTTGAGTCTGTAAATGAGTCTGAAGTAAATGTCTCAATTCCCAACCCTCATTTTGAACAGTGGATAATGATCGATCAAGCCCTTTGTGGCTAGTTGTTTGGGTCTATGACCCCCAGTGTCGCAGCTGATGTGGTAAATCTCGATACATCTCGTGAAGTTTGGAAGACTCTTGAAAAGATTGATGGTGCTTCAAACAAAGCTAGAATCAATCAACTCTGAGGTGTTCTGCAAAATACCAAGAAAGGTACCAGGAAGATGATGGAATATTTGTCTGTTATGAGGGATGCGTCGGATAACTTGAAGCTTGCTAGAGCACCCGTTCCCATTTTTGATCTGGTTTCGTTTGTTCTTGGAGGTCTTGACTCCGATTATTTACCAATCATCTGTACCATCGAGAACAAAGATCTTGACTCCTGGCAGGATCTTCACTCTATCCTAGTTACCTTTGAAGGAACTCTTAATCGATTTGCTCCTTCCTCTGTTTCTGTTCATCTGAATGAACCTTCTACAAACTACGCCTCTAATCGGCAAGGTTCGTCAAGTTATAATCGTCAACTTGGTTCAAATGGCAACTCTCGTGGTCGCGGTCATGGTAATAGTTTTCGAGGTCGGGGTGGTCGCAATTGCGGTCAAGGTAATTTTTCTAACTCACCACCTACCACCTCTGCTCCTGAACCAACAGTGTCTGGTTCTAAGTATCACTGTCAGTTGTGTGGTCGTGATGGGCACACCTCTCCTTTCTGCTATCAACGATATGATGAGGAGTTCAACAACCCTAATGGCATGAGCAGTCGTACTCTTCGACCAGCTTTTGTTGCTCCTTCTACATATGTTTCTACACCTGAAATTATGAATGATCCTTATTGGCTGGCTGACAGTGGAGCCACCAACCATGTTACGGCTGATATTGGTAATCTCAATCTCAAACAAGATTACACTAGTAAGGATACTCTTGCTGTTGGTGATGGCTCTCGGTTAAACATTGCTCATACTGGTCATAGTGTTATCAAGTGTTCTTCCGGTACTTTATTTTGCTTGAATAATATCTTACATGTGCCACAAATTAAACACAACTTGATCAGTATCTCTCAGTTGACAGTTGATAATAACATTTATGTTGAATTTCACCCTTCTTTTTGTTTTGTGAAGGAAAGGGATACGCAGAGAGTTCTGGTGCGCAGGGTTCTTAAAGATGGCCTATACCAACTTCTTCTACCACTCCCGTCCAATGTGTCACGATCTCCCTTCAATCCGAAAGCTCTTGTTGCTTACTCTTCTGCTTTGTCTGTTGAGTCTAGCCCTTTTGTTAAGTCAGTCATTTAAGTCTGCTGTCTATGTTAGTTCTCTGTCTAAATTGCCAAAGTCTGTATGGCATCGTCGTCTAGGTCATGCTTCTAATAGAATTTTTTCTACTGTTTTGACATCTTGTAATGTCTCTGCCTTGAATTTCAATAAACAATTTTGTGAGTCATGTCAATTTGGTAAATCACATGCTTTACCTTTTCAACCCTCTACTTTTCAAGCTGTTGAACCGTTAGAACTTGTTTTCAGTGATCTTTGGGGACCATCTCCTATTCCTTCCACTGCTGGTTTTTACTATTATATCAGTTTTGTTGATTCATTTAGTCGATACACTCACATTTTCCCCTTAAAATCTAAAAATGAGGCTCTCGATGCTTTTAAAATCTATAAAGCCTTGGTTGAAAATCGTTTTTCATCAAAGATTAGAATATTACAGAGTGATTGGGGTGGTGAATTTCGCATCTTCACTTCTTTTCTTCAACTTCATGGCATCAAATTTCGGCACTCTTGCCCTCATACTAGCCATCAAAATGGCCTTGTTGAACGAAAACATCGTTATATCGTTGAAATGGGCCTCACTCTCCCTAATATAATACCACGACAAAGTTAAAATATTACCCCAACGACTATCTATTTACTTAGTTACTAATAATACAAAGTTAAATAATAATAATAATAATAATAATAATAATAATAAATAAAATAAAAATCAAACTGAAGGCAACGTCGAAGATTTCATCTCATCTTGTCTGCTCATTAAGCCAAATAGTACGAAGACTATCTTGCTATCAATTTTTTTGGGGGCTTATTTTTTGTTCATTTGGTTGGAGCGAAATGCTCGTATATTCAAGGATAAAGGTAAATAAACCTCTCATTTGTGGGATGATATTAATGTTAATGTAGCTTTTTGGTGTAAGAAATCTAAATTATTCATGGACTATGATCATAGCATGATAGCCTCAAATTGGCATGTGTTATTGTAATATTTTTTTATTATATGCATCTTACATGTTACGCTTTTCAATGAAGCATTTCTTCCAAAAGAAAAAAAGGAAAAATTAAAATATTACTCTGATGGCCATCACAATTTGTGGTCAAAGACCTAATGAAACCTACAAACTCAATTACTAGAGGTTAGACTTAAAAACGTTTTCGACCCAGTTCAAGAGCCACGAGAAGGTCTATATGCCTATAAATAGTTAGTTGAGAGTCTAATAAAATGCAAGCTATTCTTGTCCTAATTGACTTAGACATTTGGTGTCTAATTGATTATCATTTGTTTTGCAAGTATTCGTCCCAACAAAATTTAAATTCATTGGTTTATTTTGAAGACCAAATTTTTAATCTTTAAATTTTGTTATTGTATATGTTTATATGGTAATGTGAATTGTGAATTCAATTTATGTTTAAAAAAAGGACACATGCGAAAAGCATTTTGTAATATTAAATATTAAAAGTTGGCTATAAATTGAGTGCATGATGTTGCCCATAATTGAAACACAGAAGAAAAGCATAAGAAAAAAAAAAGGCAATTTTTAAAAATGGGTGGGGTGAAATTAAGCACAAGCGTCTCAATAATTATGATGTTGTTCCTGTTTGGTTCTCAATTCCAATATTCATTTGGTGCCCCCAGCCCACTCGGCATCTATTGGGGTCCGAACAAAAAATTTGACGGCTAATTTATGTGGACCTGCAAGAGCGGATCCTTCAAAATCATTAACATAGCATTTCTCTCCAACTTCGGCAACGGCCAAACCCCATCCCTTAACCTCACAGGCCACTGCGGCGGCCCCGAAGACAAAGATAGTTGCAACACCTTACACAGCCAGATTAAGTTCTGCCAAACCATGGGCGTCAAAGTCCTTCTCTCCATCGGCGGCGACGACGTAAACTACTCCCTCTCCTCTGCCGAGGAGGCTGCCGAGCTCGCTAGTTTTATCTGGAACAACTTCTTCAACGGCCAGTCCGGCTCTGGGCTGCTTGGCGACGTCGTGTTGGACGGCGTCGACTTCTTTGTCGATTTCGCCACGGGCCAGTTCTGGGGCGAACTTGCTTTGCAGCTGAGGAAGTTGGGTAAATTCATTATCTCCGCTGCCCCGCGGTGTTCCAACCCTGACGCCTTTGCCGCTGCTGCCAATGGAACTGGCCTCTTCGATTTCGTTTGGGTTCGATTCTACAACGACCCGTCGTGCATGTTTCAAAACGGCAGCGCCGACAAACTCTTCGCTTCTTGGGATGATCAGTGGTCCATGTTATCGGTTGGGATGCTTTTCCTCGGGCTTCCTTCTTCGCCCAAGGCTGCGCCTGAGGGCGGCTTTATTCCGGAATTTATGCTTACTTCTGAAGTCCTTCCGAGAATTCATCCGGCCAAGTATGGAGGTGTAATGCTATGGAACTCGGATTTTGACACTTCCTATAGCCGCTGGATTAAAGACAGGATTTGAGCTATGTTTTTTATATGATTACTTAATCATCAAGTCTTAAAAGCCAAGAATAAATCTAATTCATAAATAAGGCTTTTTGTTTTTCAACTTAAATTAAATTTGTGTGATGCATGGCAAAAGTGAGTACATCTCAACTGCCTTTGCATCTATGTCTGTCATTTGAATCTACCCCATTTTCATTGTATTAAAGACAAATTGTGTGGGTTTACTAAATTAAATCCCTCTTTGATTAGAGGGATATACATAGTTTAATTTTACAAAATTTTATTCTTCTTCTTTTATAGGGCTGCAACGAAAAAATGAAAAATCCAACGGAACCAATCCAATCTAATGGATCCAGTCGATTTTTTAGCACAAAATTGGACATATTAGTTTGTAATTTTAAAAAAACAAAATTTTTTGATCGGTTTCGTTTTTCATTTTTAAAAAACCAATAAAAACCGAATCAAACCGATATATATATATATATATATATATATATATATATATAGTCAATAAGTCATTATAAAGTCATACTTCTTTATTTAAAAATTTCCTAAAGTCTCAAAGATTAATTTGTTGTAGTAAATGTTTTTTTTATTCTTCAAAGGTCAATTTTACTTATCTATTTAAAATTAATTTTACGAATGAAAATCAAATACAAAGACAGAACGTATTAATGTTCAAATCATTCTCATTCATTGACAATGTGAACGAATGAACCACCGAAAAAAAATCACTTTCATATTGGGATACCATGATTTTTAAAGAATTGACAAAAATATTGGGCATTGGATCTTATCCAAAATCGAACTGAACAAATTGAAAACCGAACAAATGATTATATACAATATTAGACATTTGATCAGATCCATTTTTTGAAACCGAAGATTTCGATTCTGTTGTCAGTTTGGTACAAAACCATAAAAAATCGAATCGAAATCACCTTTGAGCTTTTTTACCACTTGATGATGTCGTATTTGGCGATATCAACTTTAAATCAATGTATCATATCAAAAAAAAAAAACTTTAAATCAATGTAGGGATCCACATATATACCACACTTAGGAGTGTTTGACTGTAGGTAAGATGAGATGAGATGAGATATTGATAGCAGAAAAACCTTGTTTTGAATGCCGAAAGATGAGATGACAATAAACGTCGTTTGAGGTGGACGGAGAGAAGATGAGATGTTAGGATACCTAATTTTATTTATTTTTATGTTTTTTTAACAATAAAATTATTCTCAAATCTTTTTTTTAACACTTATTCTCAAAAGTTCAACTATTAACATATGTAAATATAACTCGTATCATAAATAAAATGTGAGTAATATAAAATTAATAATATACCACCCTTGATCATAATATTTATATTCAAAAGAAACGTAGTTTCAATAATATTATGTACGACATAATAACCATGACATCAAAGTTTCGAATCATTCACATCTAAATATTGTTTAATTAAAAATACAATAATGAGACTTCACACAACACAAAAATGAAGTTTGACTAATCTAAAATATTAAAAAAGAAAGTATGTTCTTATACTTTTTATACATTCATATTTATATTTCCTCAAAGTTAAAAAATTGTCAATAAAATATATTAATTAATAGGAAATAATAAATTAATCATATTTATCTTATTAGTCATTGACGTTCTTAGAGAATCATAAACTCCCCTAATTTTTTTTTAATTTGTTGTTTTTGTGTAGTTCGGTCACATTTTGATCATAATTACTACTTGAAAGTAAGACAATAGCCCTCAAATTTTGGAATTTATCTTTTTTTTTATTTTTTATGTAAAATAGATCTCAATCCTATGTTTTTATTATGAAAACGACAATCAACAATCAATCGAGACATAAAGAAACGCGAGATAAGAAGAAGAAATATAACTTAGATTTACGTGGTTCACTAACGTGTGTTAACTAATCCACGGGCTTGAGAACAATTGTATTAAGGAGAGACGAATTACGAATACAGAATTATAGAATGAATGTCATAATAGAGCTAGAGTTTAATTCAAGTTTATATATATGCACTCTCATTACACCCTATTACAGAATGTGTAAGCATTAAAACAGAATGCGGATGCATACGCATGCAGAACGCATTGTAGCAATGGCGATATGGGTTTGCACTGCGGAGCGCACAGCGAGATGCACTAAACGAAAGCAGATGCATGCACGCATGAGAGATGCGGACTACGTTTTCGCAACGGGGGCACTGTGGCCTGGAATCCTTACTCGCTGACCAGGCGAGACCCTCGACTATCTAATCGCAGGGCATTCAACGTTAACTTAACAATTGTTTTTGGATTTTGCAGCACAGAATACTACTATCTCCAAACTCCACGGCTCAACACAATGTGATCCATTTTTAGTTGCAGAACAAACACCTGAAAGCATATAAGTCGATGGTAGTAATAGCAAGCAAAGCATAAACAGTGAGGAAAATGTAAATTTTCTTTTCAACAGTAGTTGAAAATGGTCAAGCATGAGCATCTTCTCATGGAAACTGAAATCATCAAATCCATCATTAGATTCTCCAGCCTCAACATCATCATCTTGGTTTTGGTTTATCAAAATTTGTGGGCAAACTCGAATTAGTTCGAACTGGATTAAGTCGAGTTGATAGTGGGTTCGAAATAACATAATGAAAGTATCCAGGAAAAGCAAGAAGTAGAGGAAGGTGCAGAAGAGAGTGGAAGCTAAAATGAGCCACCAATCCTTGCAGTTGAAGGACAAGGAAGTGTGAGAATTGATAGCAAAGAACAACAAGCTGCTGCGCCCAAATGAGGTAACCAATAACCATGTATGGTTGAGAATTAAAGTAAGTTTGATATGATATTTGATAAAATTAAATAATAGAATAGATGAGATGTTGGAGGGAGATTGTAGAGAAATATTGGTATTAACATAATGTTTCTATATATGTGAGAGAACTCAAATAGCCTATTCTAAAGTAAGGAGCCCAATGAACCTAACATGTTATTGAACACAAGCTAGACATCATTAACTACTCTAATCATATATTAATTATCTATACTAATCTAATTAATCTGACAACTTGGTATGGGAGCTCCTTTTGGCTAAAGCTTCACTAGTCTTCTATTAAATCAATTGTTAATTTTTTGATGGATTGAGATACATTTAAGTACATCAATTAATACTCCTTTCATATGTGGGGTTAGAAATTTGAAAAATAGTCGAAGAAGAAACAATTTCCTTACTGAATTATATTAAATCATCAATCAATTTCTCGTGGTCAAGTTCGGGAGCCATTGGAACATTAAATCCTTACTATGAAGCCTTGTTAGTAGCGGATCAACTTTTGATCCAATGGCCCTACAACTCTATTAGACGAGGTTGCAACTCGAGAGAATTCCAATGTCCCTTAATTTGGGAATTAAATTAGGAAAAAATGATCTAATTCAACTTTAATGGGGTGTTTAAGGAGATAATTTTCTATTAAAAAGAAGAAGAAATAGGTCAAAGAAATAAAGGTTAGGTCTTCATTGGAGTGTAAATAAGTCTTCATTGAAGAGAAAATAGAAATTAAATTACAAGAACATAAGAGAAGAAGGGACAAGGAGAAAAAAAAAAACTAGAAAACCATTTTCCCGACTAAGCTTAAAGAAAATATTGGAAGTCTAACGATAATAATTAAATTAAATAATATATATATATATATATATATATATAATTAAATAATATAAAAATTATGCTACAGGTAAAAAATTATTTTTTTGAACTAAATAATATTGCAAGTCAAACTTTAACCCAACTCAACTCATAAAAATTTCATAATTTTGAATCCAACCCAACTCATTTATATATTTAACCTAACCCAACTCATCAAATTGAATTGGTTGGGTTGGATTACTTGGTTGTCGGATTATTTGAATACATCTAGTCTTTGTATGTAATGTATTGGACATTAAAGTTGGTCAAGTTGAACATCCTACCATGAAGTCTATAATTAAACTCCAAAAGTTACGTGATTCATACATGCTCACGTTGTTCGAATTTTAAGATTAAAACCCTAGCTTAGATGTTAATTAATTTTATTAAGTTATATATACACGTTTCAATTTATCTCTTGGGTTTCATGTTGTAGAGCAATACTTACAAATTGCTCCAAGTTGTATAACATCATGAAGTAGTACCGTGGGGTGGCATCTTCCTCTATAAAATTTAGAAATATGTTTATATTTGTGTAACCCCTCGCATTTAAAGATGACTTCTTCGTCTTCATTTCCACCACCAAAATCGATCTCCGTCCCCGCAAAATTAATTCCTTTTTTCACGAGGATCGGTGCGGGGATTCCCCTATCAATTTTCTTAATTATTAAGGAAAAATATTGTTTAACACCTAATTTTGTAAGCAAATATTTTTTTGCAACAGTGAAGCTCCAACACACACACACCACCCTTAAACTGAAATCAAACTGAAAAGGGAAATAAATATATGAAAGGAAAGCTCAAAGCACAACAACAATTGAAACAAACTGAGTGCACAACCAAAATGGAAAGAACAAAAACAAACATTTGGATATATATATGTCTGAATTTCAGTGGCATAACAAGTAGTTGGTGGCACATAGCTCAAAAGCAGCAACGACGAGCAGCGCAAGGGCACGGGCGAAGACGAAAACTTTTCGCATGGCGATGCTGGTTAAATCACGATCGTATTTCATGACTTGGAAGTTGATAAAATTGAGCTCGTGATCACTCGAATCTCCAGCCTCTAAGACTTGTTTGCAGAGACGGATCTGCCGTTTATAGATCATGTCCAACAGGATTTGAGTTCGGTAGAGGCGAATGGTAGACTCGAGAAAGAGCGACGAGTAGAGAAGTGAAGCGGAGAGGCTCGATCCGAAAAGAACCCACCAATGAACGCATGTTAGGGAGTTGGAAGAAGAATTATGATGAGTTAGAACAAAGAAAACAAACCTCACCCAAATGAAAATATAGCTCATTGCTATGTTGCTTGTTCTAGCTTCTTGTGAACGCATTTCTTGTTCTTCACTCTTAGCAATGCCCTTCCACTCTTCTAATTCACACTTCAGATTCCCCATGGAAATTGGAAGATTATAATAAGAATTTTATGGAAATTTTTAATTGGGGATTCATTCATTATTTAATGAGAAATGTCCCTATCAAACACGGTCAAAAATAGGAAGCATTTCGGAAGTTCTGTCGTAATATATGAATTTACGAATATACCCTTTTCGTGTGTTAAACCCCTTTGTTTTACGATAATACCCTTGCGTTTGAAGACTCTGCAGAACCCATTTTAGTAATTAACCATCATGCTTGCGAGAAGGCCACGGACAACTTTTATGTCTAGAGAACGCTAAGGAAACCCAATTTAGTAATTTCGTTACATTCATTTGCGGTTTCAATTTGCTTTCGCTTTCGAGAAGACTTCTCTTTCATGCATATGTCACAATTTGGTGACTCACATATAATTCTTTTTGTTTATAACGTAAATTTATTTGACATCTAATACCACATATGGACCTCTTATATATATACTAAGTGATAATTTCTTAAATAATAAATTTTATATATATATATATATAATTATAAATTGTTTCTTACATTTTTAAGCTAAATTTAAATCATCAAATAATAATTTCAATATAATATTAAATTTTATAACCATTATTAAAATTCACAGTTAATTATTTATTTTGAGCTTAAAAAGTAATAGGTGTTATTTTAAAAAAAAAACTTAATAAAATTTATTGAATTAAAATTAAATTTTATCTCTGATTTTAAAAATTTATAAGAGTTATGTAATTATTATAATTATATATAAATAAGCTAAATATATTTATTAGTATACATCTGTGAACTTACCTATAACCTCAAATGATAATTTTATCGTTCTTCAAAAAACAAAAATCCCACATCTCCTAATCAACAATTAAACAACAAAAGATCCCTACAAAAATTATTGCAACAAAAGAGAAAAGTTAGATGAAAGTTAAGGTAAATAATCCAACAAAAATAAGATAACTAAATTTTTTATTCAAAAAAAAAACCAAGAAAGTAACCGAGCAAAAAGAAAGTTTCAAATATGTTTGTAAACAAAATATAGAAAACTATATATGTAGTAGAAAATCATTGATACCAAACTTTTGAAATTAAAGAATTCATGCACTAACCTCAGATGATAATCTTATAATTCTTCAAACTTTTTTTTCCAGAGGTATTTTTTTGAAAGAATAATTATGCAAAAAAAAATCCCTACAAAAATTATTGCACAAAAGAAAAATTAGATGAAAGTTAAGGTAAATAATCCAACATAAGTTATTATAAAACAAAAAACAAAAAAAATAAAGAAAAATAAATCCAAGCGAACAGAAAGTGTTCTTGTAAACAAAATGTAGACACCTATTTATAGGATTGGAAAATTCAATTTATTATTTTAATTAGAATATAAAATGTCAAATAAAATCTATGAGATTTGATAAAAATATCTTATTTTCTACGTGAAAATTTAATTGATATTGTAAATATTTCCATTTGATTGTTTAAATCTCTTATCTTCTAATTTATAGCCATAAAATATATGAGATTTGATAAAACTATCGTATCTTCTACGGATGAAAATCTAAATGATATTGTAAATATCTTCTACCTTATTTGAATTTTGTGGAAAATTCAATTTATTATTTTAATTAGAATATAAAATGTCAAATAAAATCTATGAGATTTTGGTAAAAATATCTTATTTTCTATATGAAAATTTAAATGATATGGTAAATATCTTCATTTGATTGTCGAAATCTCTTATCTTCTAACTTAGTCATAAAATCTATGAGATTTGATAAAAATATCTTATCTTCTACGAATGAAAATCTAAATGATATTGTAAATATCTTCTACATTATTTGATTTTTTTTTATATATTCCAATAAAGGGAATTTTTGTAATTTAAGGTATGACTTAAGGGTAAAATTGTCTAAAAATGATTTTTCCGTTAAGCCACACTTTAAGACAGTATTATATGATATATGTGACCTCTTAGGATGTGTTTGAACCCCGTTAATGTAAATGGTCGAGTTGGTTATAATAACTCAACCAATATTTGCTCCACCATTAATTATAAACGGTGGTTACCTAAACTTGCGTGCCCGTTTATCTAAACCTACGTGTCTGTTTATCTACACCTTACATATATTATTTTTTGTTATATAACCAACCCCTCAAATACCGTTTATCATAATTCTTATTATAATAACTTGTCCGTTAAACACCAGTTGTTTATTATAACCCACCGTTTATCATAACCTTCCATCTATAATAACCAAATCGGTGTTCTAAACGCAAAGGTTTTAAATCAATAGAAATAAAATCAATACAAATATTTTGATGGTAATAAACTTAATTTTTGGATTGATATTTTTAGTGTTTAAAAATATTTTATTTTGAAAATTTCAAAAATATAATTGCAGTTAAATGTAGAGGAAGGTATAGAAGAGAGTTGGAGCGGTAGCATCGAGGAGAAGCAAAACGTAGAGGAAGGTATAGAAGAGAGTTGGAGCTAAAAATGAGCCACCAATCCTTGCAGTTAAAGGACAGGGAAGTTTTGTAGGAACTATAATCGCAAATAAAAACAATTAAACACAAATGTTCTTTATAACACTTTCTTTTATTGCTCTCGAAAACTCTATACACAATTTTCTCTTCATTCTCTATGAATGCTCTCACTTTCGCTCTACATTTGTCTCTACAATTCTCAATAAAGGAACACTCTATTTATAGCCTATCACAAACTTGGTCTCCAAGTTCTTTCCATAAAACAAGAATCCACTAATTTCTTGATTTTTTCCCTAAATAAAATCTCACTAACTCCTTAATTGTCTACCCACTAATTTCTCAATTACAACAATTAACCATATTAATAAAATTCTATTTAAGTTTATTTCAACAAAACTCCTTCATAAACTTAAATGCTTTTATCATCTGCCATGCTAATCATGTTCTTGAATTTCTCGAACAATACTTTCGGTAGCGGCTTTGTGAAAATATCTGCAATTTGATCTTGACTCGCAACATACTTCAGTTCCACACTTCCTTCATTAAAATGATCTC
Source organism: Sicyos edulis (assembly GCA_036507275.1). Lineage (NCBI taxonomy): Eukaryota > Viridiplantae > Streptophyta > Magnoliopsida > Cucurbitales > Cucurbitaceae > Sicyos > Sicyos edulis. Next base: position 3,000,853 of record CM071850.1, read on the forward strand.
AGATAAAATGAAAATGAACATCAATATGTTTTATTCTTTCATGATTCACTAGGTTCTTTGCTAACTCAATTGTTGATCTGTTGTCTACTTGCATCATTGTCCCACCAAGTTGCTTTAACATAATCTTGCTCAACAAATTTCTTAGCCATATTGCATGAGAAACACACCAAGGAAGCTGCAACATATTCAACTTCGCATATTGAAAGCGTCACAATCGGTTGCTTCTTTGACGATCAAATGTTGTATTGCCCATAAAGAATGCATATCCCGTTGTACTTTTCCGATCGCCTATGTCTCCGCACCAATCACTGTCGAAGAAACCACTCAACATGTACTCTTTCGCTTTCCAATAAAACATCCCAAGTGACACTGTTCCTTAGATGTATTGCAAAATTCTCTTTAATGCTTTCTAATGCATATAAACTGGCTCCTCCATTATCCGACTAACCATGTCAACACTCAATGCGATGTCTGGCCTTGTGCATGTGAGATAGCGAAGGCTTCCCACCAAACTTCGATATTTGCTCACATCTACACGTTCTCCTCCATCAAACTTCAAAAGTTTCATACTTGGTTCCATTAGTGTTGCAACCGGATTGCAATTTCTCATTTTAAACTTCTTCAAAATCTCTTTCGCATACTGCTCTTGTGATACAAAGATTTCCGTCTCTTTCTGTTTAAACTGAAAATCGAGGAAATACTTCAGGAAAGCTCAAATTTGTCATCTCAAACTCTCGCATCATCGTGTTTTTAAACTCTTTTATCATCATATTACTATTACCCATAAAAATCAAATCATCAACATAAATGGCAACAAAAATTGCATTACCTCCACTCTGCTTAGTATAAAGCGCATGCTTGTAAGAACACTACTTGTATCCATTCTCCTTGAAATACGTACTAGTACGAGTATTCCACGCTCGCGGTGCTTGCTTTAACCTGTAAAGTGTTTTCTTCAATTTTAGCACCTTCTTTTATTCGCCAATTTTAACATATCCGGGTTGTTGCTCAACGTACACTTCCTCTTCAAGCACCCCATTAAAAAATGTTGTCTTGACATCCATCTGATAAATCAGTCATTTAAATTGCACGCTTGCGAAATTAGCAATCTGATTGTCTCTATTCTCGCAACTGGAGCAAAAAATTCATCATAGTTTATTCCCATTTTTTGCTTGTATCCCTTTGCAACAAGCCTCGCCTTGTATCACTCTATCTTCCCTTGCACATTCATTTTTTTCTTGAATACCCATTTCACAGCAGTGACTTGTATTCGACAATTATGTCAGCTTCCATGAATCATTGCGCTCAATTGCATTGATCTCCTCATCCATTGCGGTTTTCCACTTCTCATTTCGCACTGCTTCCTCAAAACTAATACTTTTTTATGTTAAACTATTTCACAACCAAACATTGAAACCATTGTGTCATTAACTCATTCAGTGAGCAAGGTGTAGTAATTAGCTATTAGCAGCCTCATCTTCCAACTCCCAAAAGCTACCATCATATTCCCCCACCAAAAAGCCGTCACCGTTTGGAAGAATCCCAAGCTCGTCTTCGGAAGCTTCTAGAAGGTGTCTCATCACTCTTTCCATTTCCACTTCTTCCTCTGCTAATTCTTCTTGTAAAGAACCAGAGGAGATTTCTTGTTAGAGAGTACTCATGATTGAGGATAAATGATCTTCTATGCCGCTTTCCTCGTCCTCTTTCTCTAAAAGGGACCTCGCCATTTGGTTGTATGATTTATGACGTTTTAGCAAAAATAATCTCCTTTTATTTATTTATTTATTTATTTTAAGTTTGTTACGAGAACATTTCAAAGGATGATAAAAGTGTTAAATATCATTAATTTTTTAATAAAAAAAGTCTATTAATTTTAGATTCTCTTGGATTTTAAAATCTTGTTTTACAATTTTATTTCATGATATTTGAAACATAATTTCAATATATTTATAAAAAAAATTATTGATAATTTATTTTTAAATATATTTTAAGACAATGGATATTTTTTAAACTTTTTTAAGTTAAGTGATATTTTTGAAACCAAACTTTAACGATTTTCTTCGTCGATGGTATTTTTGAAACATTTAATAAAGTTTAAAGGTATTTTTGAACCTTTTCAAAATTTAGAAGAATGTTTGATACAAAACTCATAGTTTAAGAGAATGTTTGATAAATTAATATTTTATTAGTATTTTTTTTACAATTTTTAATTAATTATTTAAAAATTGATGGTATTAAATAAATAAATAAAAATAGTTAAATACTGTTTGTTTAAAAAAATTGATTATGTAATTCACCTTTAATTTTAAATGACGAAATATATTAAAAGGTTGCTCGACTTTCAAAATAAATAAATGATGAAATATATTTTTGAAATGTGATATTATATAAATGAAAACAATTGTCAGTTAATTAGTTAAAATTTAATAATATTTAATTGTTAAAAAAAGATAAACAAAAATTTTAAAACAAAACCAAATGAATGACAAAATTATCGTTAATTTTAATTTACAAAATGAATGTTTAATTTTTTTTAAAATCAAATGAATGTTTAATTTGAAACGAGAAATTATATTCTTAAAATTTGATATTATATAAGAGAATAATTTTTATTAACTAATTTAAAATTAAAGATATTATGCAAAAATTTTAATAAAAATTATAAATTTAATTACGAAACATATTTGTTCTAAATATGATATGAAGTAAATATATATATATACACATAATAACTAAGTAATTAAAATGTGTCATAAAAATATTTAGAAACGTGAAAATTTGGAGGAAAAAATGTATTAGTAAAGGATGATTGAAAAAAAAGTAATTGCTGAAAAAAAAACAAAGTTAAACATAAAGAATAAAAAACTGAAAAAATTAGAGTAACAAAATTATTTAAAAAAATGAAAATAATAAGGGGTTATCATATGACGGATTGGCATTGCACCACCTGACATACCAGCCGCTTCACTGCGAAACGCATGGCCCAGTCGCCCCTTTGTGTGGCACTTTCTCCTTAAAATAGTGGCAAAACCACCCATCAAGCCATCGTTAATCATCCGCCATTAGCGGTAAGGCGTATTCTCAAAATATCTATATCTACAGCTATGGCTATGGCAATAGGTGACGAATGAAATAACCAATTATTGCACTTGGGAACCGTTTGTTTGGCATATTTAAGTAGTATTTAGTTTTATAATTTATTAACTTTTCTTCGAAAATTTATATTCAAGCGAGTTCGTATTATCTTTTTCTCATTCTTACTTATAAAACTAACTCTCATTTCTAACCATTCATTTATAATTACTCAATTATTTCTAACCATCTATTTTTAATCATTTCTTTCAAATCAATTAAAATAACTTATTTTTAACCTCTCATTTTTAATTATTTCTTTTAACTACTAAAAATAACTACTCATTTTAAATCTACATTCAAACAAACTTTTGATTCTAATTCATTACACAAAAACTACATCCAAACGAGTTTTTAACTACAACTCTCAATTTGTAACTATTCAATATAACTCTTTAATTTAAATTCTACCTAAATATGTCAAACAAACACTCCCTTCAAGTACAAAATAACCCACCATTTTTTGTTGGACGATTTTAAACTCGCGGTTGGGCTGTGCGTTTCGTTTTTTTTAAGGACTTGGCAATGCATCACATGACTACTAATATATATTTTTCTATTTCATATTTGTTTCAGTTTTTTTATTAATTTATATATATATATATATATATATATTCGGCTCATTCATCCAGTATCATGATTTAAAAAATATATTTCGTAATTTATTTTAAAATTTTTATTTATATATTCTTATGTAATGTATTTAATATATATATATATATATTAATATACTTACTAAAATTCGATCTTGAGACCAACAACATCAAACTAAATTAAAATTTGACTTGTTAGCAAGCTACAATGTCGTTAGGCATGTACATAATATCTTTAACTTTAAGGGCGTGTTTGGTGGGGGGCTTAAGTTAATCTGGATTAACTTAGCCCCCCTAATTCTTGTTTGGTCCACAGATTTTCTACATCCGTATGTTGGGTTAAGTTAATGCGGATTTGATACAGTTGTTACTGTTCAAATCCGCACAATTTCCGATTTTCACTCCGATTTCATTCACTTTTTCATTTTTCTCTCTTCCCCTGGTGCGTCTCTTCCGCTTTCCCCCCATTTTCCCTCAATTTTTACGTTTCTCTTCTCTCCGCTTTCCCCCCATTTTCCTCCAATTTTTACGTTTCTCTTCTCTCTGGTTTCTTCTACGCCTTTTCGATTTTTTTTTTAATTACTCCAACCTTGGAGTTTTCTGGTTAATTTCTCTAGCTTTCCTTCAAAATTTCGATTTTTTTATATCTATTTCATTTGGTAACATTTGATTTTGTTTTGGATTTCTTATTTTGTAGATCTGAAACCCCTCGTCGCTACAAACCTTGTCTTTTGCCGCTGTTTGTCTTTCGTCTTTCTTAATTGAAATTCTTGTGGTTGCATGCGAAGATCGACCACACGGCTTGGTAGGGGACAGTGGTTCACGACATGGTGGGGGGTTCAAATGAAGGTAAGTTTTCTCTAACTCACAACTGGCCGATGATGAGTCATTTAACATAGTCTATTTGGTTATGCATCTAATTTTTCCAAATTTATTATGAATACCGACTTATTCTTATTTTTATTCAATTATAAGTTTGGTTTTTTTTTCTTCAAATCTTCTGAATTTCTTTGTTTGATTTGGCCTACTCTGTTTCATTCTTAGGGTGTGAAGATTTCACCAATGGTTATGATTTTCTCTAAAAGCTTGTTTGTTTTTGTTCAATGGTAAATTTGTTTGTTTGGGTTTAAGATTTTTTTTTTTTTTTTAATAATAGAAGTTTGCTGGAAGATCGATTTAGCATAATCCATTTTGTTATGATTCTAAATTTTATTTGTTTTTTTTTTCACCAAAATGATTTCTTTGATTGTACTCTTTTTATTGTGAAAATTGTATGATGGAATGAAACATAATGACCTGTGGCTGATTAATTTTTACTTTTAAACAAATTATCATGTGGGTGCTACTAATGTGACATTTATCTTTTTACTCAATACTAATTATTTTGAACTTCATCTTTGTCTTTCATTATTGATTATCTGAAATCAAATTTGATGACATGAAGAAGAGGAAAAGTCATTAAGGTAATATCAATGATTCATTTAAATTTTTATTTTGTTTGGTTAAACATAGTTACGTTAACAATTCTTTTTTTGTTTTTTTTACAGATTCAAACTTTGGATTCAAACTTTGGGTTGACAAAGAAACTTGAAGTTGATAATTTGTAATTATATATTTTGATAGTTTTGTACTATTTAAATTTTATATATTTTACAATTATTTTTTTCTTTTACTTTATAGTCTCTCATAATGTATATATATTTTTCTTTTAATTTATATTTTTACAATTAACTTGTAGTACTCTCTGAGTAGGATTTTTGTATTGAAAAAAAACTATTGAAAAGTTGTTCCTATTATAAAATAGTTCAAATCGAATATGATTTATTTTTTACCAACTTTCATTTACTTAGCAATTGATCAAATGAATGTGATATACTTCAAAATAATTTAATTATAATTTCTATGTACTAAGAAACTAATCACACTCGATTTTATGTTTTGATTATTTTAGGACTTAGTTTTAATAGTTAATTATATTTTGAATTAAAATATAATCCAAATTTCAAGTAAATCTTAACAACTATACAAAAAAAAGGTAAATCAATATATCATAGATTAGGTGTACGAAATAAATTAAATTGATCTTTCAAAAAATTAAGCTTATACTAATCTTGTAATTAAGGTTGTGCTTGATAACTATTTGTGTTTTCTTCAAATTTTGGTTTGGTTTTTAAGAATATAGATAGGATGTTGATACATAAATAAGAAAAAAACATGTGATTAGGGAGTTGTTGTAGCTTAAATTAAAAAAAAAAAGAATTATCAAACGTTGCCTAAGTAATTAAATTAAAATGTTTGTATATATAATTTAGATTTTTCCTAAATTTGTTAAATGGATATAAAACCTGTTTTTTGTTTTTTTGTTTTTTTTTAATTTAAATATTATATTAAGTTAAAATTGAAATAAATAATGAAACATATATTGATGAAACATATTTACATTAAAAAAAATGTAAGAAAAATATCAAATAAAAATTCAGGTTAACTTAATCCTTGCACCAAACAACAGTCAGCTTAACTTAATCCAGTTTAACTTAATCTGTCCAACAAACATAGATTAACTTAATCCTCAGCTTAACTTAATACTCAGATTAACTTAATACCGATTAACTTAATCTTAATCCCTGCACCAAACACGCCCTAAATTAGGTATTCGGAAATTTTTCTCGTATATACAATATCATATTTTAAAAAATTGAAGTAATATATTTCAATTTTCTAATATTAAACCGAATGATCAAATGATATTATAAAAAATAGAATCCGTTGATTGGATCAGTTTACTTCGATTTGATTTGGTCGATTTTTTTTTACTAACCCCTGCTTAATATTATAAATAATTAGAAAGTATTTCGTAATTTAAAATGAATAGTAGTTACAAATTTGATTTGGTATCATGTGACGACGTTGCAAGTTGACGTCATGGTTTGGTGGACAGTTATGTTGACATGTGACAAGAAAATCCAGTTGGAAAATAGTTTGAAGTGGACACAATGAAAAGACTTTGACTTTGAAGGAGAATATCTGATCGCCAAAATTGAACACAAAATTCAAAGATAACGGCGAGGAGTACGTGGCTGTCAATAATAAGAAAAAATGATCGATCTCCAACTTTGGCCTTTTCTCACATTCCATCAAAATTAAAAATTGTCATTACATTTGTAATTGCCGACAAATTAAAGACATGTATGTGAATATGTAAACATAATTTTTTTTTTTTTTGTGTGAATAATGAGGATAACTGTAATCTTTTAATGTCGAGAATTTTAGATGTCTGACATTCTTAGATCACTAAATTTATTTTGTAGTCATATTTTTATGAGTATTTTAAAAACTGTATTTATTTTATATGTTTTGTTCATGGAAATATCTTAAATGCTCTCATAACTTAGTATACACATTAACTTGTATAATTAAGATCTATATATCATTTTTTTTTATTAATTTAAATATTATATTTTAAAATAAATTTACCTAAAAAAATACTAAAATTCGTTTATTATTCGAACAAGTAAAAATTTGTTAAATATAGAAAGTAAGGATAGTTATATTTAAAACATATAACAAAAGTTAGTGCATTTTAAATTTTTATTGAAAATAATCAAAATATTATTGAATTTAATGCATTTAAGACAAAACGTAAAATATAAATATAATTAATTATGTATGCTTAATTGTTAATTCATAATAATTACGTACTAAAAAATATATTATTATTTTTTAGGTATAAACTACATACAAAATATAGAGAAAAATATAAAATTTTATCCAAAAAAAAAATAAAAATTGTGAGGCCAAAAGTGTCATTCAAGGATGCCTCTACATGTGCATCCTAAAAACGCATGATGTAGTAGGGCATCCAAATGACTGATGGGCATCCTACGATGTTGGGTATTTCAAGATGCCTGAATTTTTTTTTCATTCCTACAAAGGAAACGTAGTAATCAAGATGTACATCTCATGAAAATCTTGGATTACCACGATGTGAACGGCCCTCAGTTCTCACTGTCATGGTTGAAACAAGAGTAACTAACTTTCACATACTTATTTCATCAACAATTGCCAACAATAATGGCCATATTTTATTAAATCATAAAAACTAAAGTCTCGTTTGATAACCATTTCGTTTTTTGTTTTTTTGTTTCTAGTTTTTCATTTTTCATTTTTGGTTTTTTATTTTAAAAAATAAAAATCATATATGTTTGATAACTCATTTTAGTTTTATATTTTTAAAAATGAAAAACCAAAAAATATGTTTGATAACTATTTTTTGTTTTTAAATATCACATTTTGTTTGAATTTTTTTAATATTTATTCTTGTTCTTTCGTACTTTTTAAAAAATAAAAGCAAAAACTCCTACTTTTTTTAGTTTTTAAAATTTCTTTAATATTTTTCAAATATTTTTAAAATTTTAAAAACAAAAACCAAAATTTATCAAACAAACCTATTTTTAAAAAAGTAAAAAAAAAAAAAAACCAAAAACAAAATAATTATCAAATGGGACCTAAATTTTAACTTTTTATCGATTTATATACCAAATTTATAATTTAACTTAAATGTATTTGTTTTTTTAGTACATAAAAATTGAGGAATCAAACCACAAGTCGTTACCAATTCATTGCTTAGCTTGGCATAAATAATTTTTTGTTGCACAATATTTAAAGGTGATTTATTAATTATAAATATGTAATGTATTTTACACATATTTGGAAAACTGTTAATTATTTGATTCACCTTTAAATTATTTATTTGTTTTTTTTTTTAATTCAACACTATCCAAAGTTTGGAGACTCAAACTAATAATCTCAATTATTAAATTGTACATGGTATTAATAGAGCAATATTTTTATTGCGTTTAATTATTTATATTTTATTCTTGAAAACTAGTTTCTAAATTGTAAGTCATCAATTAGTAAATTATTAAAAATTTCAAAATTGCATAGGAAAAATTATTTTACAAAGTTTTTTTAGTTAACCTCATCAAACAATTGCTTGACTTAGCCATTATAAATTGAGATCATCCTGTTTAAAAATGGATCAGATCATTATAATTACTCGAGCCTAGTTATTTTTTAAGTTGATTTCAAGCCTAGTTCCACTGAACAGAACAGTTGTGGGACAATATTTTTTTCTTTGTTAGTGTCTTAAATCAATTTTTTTTTTAAATTATTCTTTTTAAAATATAGCTTTACAATGGCATTCTTTCATATATAATTGACTTTGTATTGCTGCGTGCTCTCTTTGGCTTGCTCGTGGCTGGCCTTCATCAATAAAGAATCTGTTATAAAATATATTACTCAACTTATATTTGGCTTACTGATTATCATAATCGATAATTAGTCAGGTAACTTATTATATCAACTATAATAATCTCAATTATATTAAAAAAAAACTCTTTTATTTTAATAGTCATCTGTTAAAATATTCAATATTATAATAATGAAAAATTGCAATAAATGGTCTAGTTTAACAAAATAATTACAAATCTAGTCAAATTTAAAAATATTTGCAAATCTAATCAAATATATAGTATTACTAATACTCATCATACAATATTATTTATAATATTAATACAGTATTTTGTATTATTAATATATTATTATGCATTATTAATACAATGTATTAATTATACCTTATAATTATTATATAGTATGACTATGATTTTTTTTTTTTTGCCTAATATGATAAATAGTTTTCCAATTTGTCCTACTCCTAAAAATTACTCTATAATAGTTCATGTCTTTCAAATATATGTTCTCATTAAGAAACTTAGGAAAGAGAATGTTTTTTTTTGGCTTATGATGCATGTGGTTTGTGAAGAAAATGATGTACGCCTTTAATCTAAGAAAAAAAAATCAGAGAAAATGATGAATGGAAAAGATAAGCAATGAAAGAAAAAATTAACGCGTTTTTTTAGACGAAAATGCAACCGTTTAAATGCCTTCTCTTTGCATGTATCCATAATAAGCCAAAAAATCTAATAAATTATTTCAAATGGATTTTACCGTTATTTTTACAGATATATAGATCAAATTACTTAACTTTTATTATTATTTTTTTGCTAGTTTTTTTTATATTTATATTAAAGTTAATAACTTTTAATATTAAATATAATTTTAATCTGAACTTTAATTTTAAAATATGTTCATGCTAGTCTTAATACCTAAAATGTAATTATTTGAATAAAAAATTATTAAACTATGAAAATAAGAAAGTGGTAAGATTAAAAATAAGAAAGTGGTAAGATTACCCTCCATAATTTTCAATACTTGTAGTAGATAATAAATTCTAATCTTTATATTTTAATTTTGGTAAATCTTCAGAAATATTTTTTATACTCAATAAAATATTTCAATTTTTCTTCAATTAGTTTAATATTGAATTGATCAGTTTGTGAATTGGAATATCATAAGTGAGTAAAATATCCATTTACAATTTTTGCTATATTGCATTTTTTTTTTAAATATGTCAGAAATTATTTCCTATTCTTTATTTTTCATGAAAGGTCTACTTTATGTTTTGTTCTTGTCGTTGTTGTTGTTTTTTTTTAAATGATGTTCTATTATAGTGTATATATTTATAGGATAGATTAATTTGAATAAATTTAGCATGCAAAAACAGAATTCAAAATAAAAAAAAATATTTAAATTTTAAAATACTAAAATAAAAAAGGTATGATACAATTAGCTCAAAAGCATATTTTAGTTTGCACTTATAAATTGAAAATCAAAAGGAAAATTTTAAAAGAAAAAGATTTTTTTTTCGAAAGTAGAAAGTGAGACATAACCTCCTAAAAAGAGATATTTATTAAGCTCTCACAAGATTTTGCGTGACTAGGGAAAAGAAAATTGATTTTAAAAAATTTGAAGAAGCTTAGTTTTTATTTTATTGTAAGAAAAGGCAAGGAAACGCTTGGGCTTATGAATAAGAGCAATAGTTAGATAAGAGTGGCAATAAATATTTTGAAATCTACATATTTTTACTTTAAAAAAAAATAATTTTGATTAATGGAGAGAGAAATAATTTTGATTAATAGAGAGAAAATGTTAAAGTAAATAGAGAAATACAAAAAAAAAATTAAAAATATGTGATTCTAAAGATGTGTTTCCAAGATATTATCTACAGTTACTTAAACTATCTCTTTCTCTTATTCTTGTGATTGAATCGTTAATAAATTGAAATGATCACGTCTTAATTTATTAGTAAATATTACTCTAAAACCAGATAGAAGCAAAATACTAATTTTTAAAATCAAACTTTTTTTTCTCGTTTGGCTTCATATCTAAGGACATGTAAAATTTATTGGAAAAATCTTCTTATGCCAATCAACAGTACTCATTTCGGCACTTTTGAAAGTAAGCGCATGACTTTACTTTTATCTCCTTGAATTCGATATTTTCGTACAAAGACTAAAAAGAAAATTTAGGTCGGTAAGGGAAAAATGTGTTTGGGGACACTAGTTATTGACACTCGATTATTATTAATGGTTGGTTATAATAAATGTGCAAATTATCATCACAGGAATTATGATATATGATATTTAAAAGACAGATTATTACAGCTAGTTGAATTAAGATAAATAGTGTTGGAAGTTAAAGTTATTATAACCTAGATTATCAATTTAATGCATATATTTTAAGTGATAAAATGGTTCAAAATATTTTGAAATTTCATACCATTGAAGTCTATATTCATATACTTCTAAAAAAATTCTTTAATTATAAACTAAATCTTAAATATTTTAGTTGATGAAAAAAGAAACAAATTTTTTTAATTTAATTTAAAATGAAAAAAAATTAAACATAATTTAAAATGAAAAAAAAAAAACATTAATAGCTTCATAATTTCAATTATAAATAGTGGGGTTGTTTAAACAACCCACAAGCCCCAAAAATCCAATCAATCTAATTCAATCTGACGGTTGAATTGGATTATCATTTTTTTTAAAATTAGATAGAATTTAAATAAATGAAATTTATAATAAATTAGGTTGATTTATGGGTTAACCTAAATATAATTTTGGTTAATCTAAGTCAACACAAATTTATTATTAACTTTAATATATATATATATATATATATATATATTATCTATAGGCATATATTTATATTTATTTTTATTAAATTATGACTTTTTAATCTCGAAAATAGTTTAAAATTTGATTCTAAGTTATCATGAGTTATTTAAAAATTATAGTAGAACTAAAATGAAATTATATGGGTTGGGGTAAGATTGGACGTTGCGTGAATTTACCAATACAAGAATTTAGATTGATCTAAAAAAATCATCCAACTCATATACGCTCATGATAAATTGTTAATTAATTGGATATAAATAAAAAAAGATTTTTCATATATAGCAAAAAAAATCAAAGAAATTATATGAATAAAAGAAATTTGAAAATATTTCATACATAATTGAAAAGGGAATCGATTCATGTAAAATGTTCAAAATGTTCATACTTCATTCTTTTCTTTTTCTTTTTTATTTTTTGACATCATATTTCATTCAGTTAAAAAAAATAATTATTTGAAGGTAGATATAAGGACTCGACCCAAATTAGGTCTAACCTAAGTCCTAACTTTAAATGCATGAAAACAGTACTCAACATTCTAGGCATGAAAATTTAAAGCAAAACCTCTTTGAAAACAACTTAGAATAACAAGTTTATAAAAACCATAAATTCATTAAAATAGTCATAGGTGCCCAATAGTCAAAACATAAAAGCTCGGTAAACCATGCACATTCATCATGCCCCTAAATAGTTCATGTAGAAGGAAGAAATTTAAAAGACTCTAAACATAATAATGCATCGGGTCTCATGGTCTCTAGGGCAATCTGGGATACCTGCTCCAAGCTGAGGGAACCTACGAGTAGAGAAGCCAGGTAGCTAAGGGACCACAAATCCCACAGGTCTCATACTCACGGTAAGGGTGGATCCAACATGCTCACCAAAGGGCCACAAACCTAACCACATACCTGGAGAGCACCCTAGACTACTAGTAAAATGCCGACAGGGCCGTGAGCCTGGTGGGCCAACCATCCACGGGAACCCAATAGCGAGGGACCACAAACCATGCATGTCCGCTTACTAGCATCCTCTATCCGGTCTTCGTGTCTCGTTTGTGTCCAAACGAAGCACCAAGCCGTGCATCAAACATCATGCAAGTCCCTAGTGGGACATAAGAACTATCATGCAAGACTGACTCTGTCAATCAACATACGGTAGTTCATGCATATCCAGATAACCAACATAATCTACATGCTTGCCCTAGACATGATACCAATCATATATTACATGCTCTTAAATAACTCCAACACATAACAAACAGCCCCTATTCCACCTTAGAATAGGCTTAACCCAACTTAATTAACATAACCCAAAACTAAACACTCCTCTTCTTCTTCATTTTGAACCCCATTTTCAACCTAACTCAACATAAGAGAGAAAGAAAGAGAGAAAACATACCTCACCACACTCCGGCGGCGGCAAGCACAAGACCACAGCGGCGACGCTCTTCACTCCACCGCGAACGCCTCACGTTGTTTATACCATCTCTTCCTTTTCTTACCTTCATCTTGTTTTTGTCCTCTACTTTTGAACAGGGGAAGTCTTAATATGTCTTTTGCAACTGCTGCAATTCTATATTTGTGTTTTTTTTTTTTAGATTAATTCTATATTTGTGTTTGTGTATATATATTGTAATTACATGTTGGGTTTGTTTCGTGTTATTGTAACTAAATGCAGAGACTTGGGAGGTTTGTTTGCGTTTTGCACCCGAGCCCAGTGGATATCTTCACATTGGGCACTCAAAAGCTGCATTGTTGAAGTTAATAATAATAATAATTATTATTATTAGGGATATTTTTAGGAGTAGGTCAAATTAGAAAAATATTTATAATACTAGGCAAAAAAAGAAAAAGAAAAATACCAATCATAGTTATACCATATACAAATTAATACATAATATTGTATTAATAACATATAATATTGTATTAATATCATAAATTATACGATATGATGAATATCCAACTATAACTGCATATTTGCTTATGTATACAAATATTTTTAAAATTTACCTACATCTACGATTATTTCGTGAAATTGGACTATCCACATAGACAAATTGTACTGGACAGTCCAATTTCACAAAATAATTGCAAATCTAGGAAAATTTGAAAATAATTGCAGTTTAATTTAATTTTAATTAAAATCCTTTTATTAGTTATATATTTTCTTAATTTAAAGTATTATTCTAAAATTAAAATTTATGTAAAATTTGAATTTTTCATCTTTTAAAATTATCTTAAATTAAGTAGATATCATTAACCAACTCTACCACCTTAACTTTTTTATTTATATTAACTTATTATATATATATATATATATATATATTTATATATATTTATTAGTATAAAGTTTTTTCAAAATACAATATTTATCTATTTTTTTCTTCTAAATACATCCTATTTTTTAAAACATATTTGTAGTTTGATGTTTTTATAATTATAATTTGATGCATTTGATTTGATCATAAACTTTATTTTAAATAAAATAATAAGCTTGTTAACTTTTACTAATTCATTCATTTAAGTTAATGGATTTTTTTTTCGAGAACCACTTAATTGATTAAATTTATACTATATGCTATTTATATATTTTTTTGATTTTAAAATGCAACAATTATTATTATTATTATTATAGATATATCAAGTTCTTTAAACAATATTTGTAATTGTTTATATATTTGACTTTTTATGGACAATGTATGCATTTAAAAAAATTTATATTCAAATATATATTAATTTTATTATTTATCAAATTTTTTTAAATTCATACATTTTATAAAATAAATAGAAATATATATTTAAATAATCCTAAAATAATTACTCAAAAATAATTAAAATAGTTATCTTTTTATTACATCTATCTTGATTTGAATTTCTAAACTTAATTTCATTATAAAAAATTATATTTATCTATTTATTTTGATTTATTATTTTTAAATAATTATCATTTTTTATTTCATTAATTTAGTAATTTTGATTGACAAAATGTATTACATTTTTAATTTTTATTTAAGAAATAAATGATATAAATTTTAAAAAAAGATATTTTATGAATTTTATATTAAAATATTAGATATGTATTAGTTTAAAAAAAATGATTCCATCCCTTCCCAACCCACCAAACACCAATTTACAATCACATCACTTTCTTTCCCTTCCCACCAAACAATAATTTACTCTCACTTCTCTTCTCTTTCCTTTTCCTTCCCGCCCTAACCAAACAAGCCCTTAGATAAATGGTTTAGAAGAAAAATGGATAATAAATGATAAAAGGGAAAAATCCAAAGAAGCAGATACCTACTCTAGACAAGTGCGTGTATTCCACTTAAAACCAGACGCGTGGCATCCGGACAGCTGCCTGCCATGGTCGGTCTTTTGTGGAAGTTGCCTTTGATGGCGTCGCTATAGCCATTGTCAAAAAACTTGTTCCATAGCATTATCCCTCCATAATTAGAAGCACTATTAATGGTTGGAAGCACTTGAGAAATAAGCACATGGGTCGGAATAAACCCGCCGCCCGGTGCAGCTCCAGTCGCCGCCGGCAGTCCCATGAAAAGCCTCCCAATTGGATACTTCCTCCATTGGTTCCAAGAATTCAAGAGATTGTCGAGGTTGTCATTTGCAAACATGCATGGAGGGTTGTTGTAGAACTGAACCCAAACCAAATCGAACACACCGGTTTTAATGGCCGCGTCCAATTGCGCGTCGGGGAACGGACACTGCGGCGCGGCCGAGAGAATGACCTCTTTGCCTAACCCCTTCAGCTCTTGAGCTAGCACGTCCCAAAACTTACCCGACCCAGATTCGATGACGAAATCAACACCGTCCAACACTGCAGCCCCGAGGGGTCTCGATTGCCCGCCGAGGAAGTTTTTCCATATGAAATTGGCGACTTCGGGCAGCGTCGGAGAATCGGAATGTGGAGGCCAGGAGGAAGATGATGGAAAGGGCTGTGGCTATTTTGTGGACACCCATTTTGCGGCTCCAAAAATTTTTGTTGTGTGTTTCAACAATGGTGAAGATGAAGTCAATTTATAGGAAGGGAAAGGAGTATTTGTGAAGATGGGTCTCTTTTTCAAACTTTTTATCAAAATGGGTCTATTTTAAAATATTTTGTGCAACTCGACTCCCTCGGTCAACGTAACGTAAACTAAATGAGAAATAAGGCGGTGTTAATTTTCCACCCCACTGCCGTGTAATTTTTTAATTTGATTTCTTTTTCTTTTTCTGTTATTTTCCCCGCTTATTTCGTTTTTTTTTTTCATTTAAACATTTTCTTCCATTTTTTTTTCTTGGTTCCTTACTGCGGAGTAAATTCTTTCTTGTACAATAACTGTTTTTCTCTTCTTTCCATTTTTTCCCTTGTATTATTCTATCTTTTTTCTTTCGTCTCTTTGTTTTGTTTTTTGTCTTTTGTTTTTTTTAATGTAATATCATGTATTCAATGAATGTTTTGTATAATTTCAAATATATAAATACATGAATGATATTCATGTTCAATAAAAAAAACTACTCCACTTTTTTTTAATTTAGCTTTTAATAACACTAGAATTTTAATGGTGCGTTGTACGTGATAAATTTTTAAATAGTAAATTATATATATAATTATAAATTGTTTCCTACATTTTTACACTAAATTTAAATCATCAAATAATAATTTCAATATAATATTAAATTTTATAACTATTTTTTCACGTTAATTAAATTTATTAAAATTCGCATTTATGTTAAAAAACGGTTAATATTTTATTTTGAGCTTAGAAAATAATATTTGTTACTATTTTTAAAAAACTTAATACAATTTATCGCATTAAAATTAAATTTTATCTCTGAATTTTAAAAATCGATTCTCTTTAGTTTTTTCTCAATTTATCTATTAATAGATCAATTACTATTGAATTATAAATTTTATAATAGTTATATCATTATTATAATTATAAATATAAATAAGCTAAATATATTTATTAATATACATCTATGAATTTACCTTAACATCAAAAAGTTAAGGTAAATAATCAATAAAAAAAGATAACTAAATTTTTTATTATAAAACAAAAAAAACAAAAAGAAACTGAGAAATCTAACCAAAGAGAAAGTTTCAAATGTGTTTATAAACAAAATATAGAGAAATATATATATATATATATATATATAGGAAATCATTGTTACCAAACTTTTGAAACCGAAGAATTCATATACTTTAGCCTCAGATGATAATCTTATCGGTTTTCAAACTTTTTTTTCGACATCTCCAAATCTTTTTTTAAAAGGCAACAATTATGCAAAAAGATCCCTACAAAAATTATTGCAACAAAAGAAAAATTAGAAGAAAGTTAAGGTAAATAATCCAACAAAAATAAGATAACTTATTATAAAACAAAAAAAAACAAAGAAAAGTAAATTCAAGCAAACAAAAACTGTTTTTGAAAACAAAATGCGAATAACTATTTATAGGATTGAAAAATGCGAATAACTATTTATAGGATTGAAAAATTCAATTTATTATTTTAATTAGAATATAAATTGTATCATAAAATCTATGAGATTTAATGAAAATATTTTATCTTCTACCTATGAAAATCTAAATGATATTGTAAATATTTTTACGTTATTTGCATTTATTTATTTATTTTTATATTTGAATGATACTATGTTTGTAATTTAGAGTATGACTTAAGGGGCAAAATCGTCAAAAAATGATTTACCTCTTAAGCCACATTTTAAGGTAGTATGATAAATGAATTTCTTAGTCCCCGTTTGATAATCATTTCATTTTTTGTTTTTTGTTTTTTATTTTTATTTTTACTTTTTTTAAAATAGGTTTGTTTGATAACCAATTTTGGTTTTTGTTCTTAAAATTTTAAAAATATTTTTAAGATATGAAACAAATTCTAAAAACTAAAAAAAGTAGCTTTTAAAAACAAGTTTTTGTTTTTAAAAAAGTATAAAAAGAAGGGGCTTTTGCATCTATATTACAAAATAGATAAAATATTACATGAATAGTACAATAATGAAAATATTTGCACATATAGCAAAAATTGTAAATTGATAGACTTCATATTGATAGATTCTATCGATAAAGGCGATATAGAATCAATTACTAATAAATAAAGTAAATTGATAGACTTCCATCAGATTCTATCAAGAGTCTATCAATAAGAGTCGATAAAATCAATCATTGATAAAATTGATAGACTTCCATCACTAGAGAATGATAGATTCTATCAAAGTCTTCAATCAAAAAGGTAAATAATTTTTTTTTAAAAAAAATGGGAGGATTTGCTATAAAAGAATTATTTTTAAAAATGTGCTATAATTGTAAATTGTGGTAAAAAAAAGTTGCTATACAACGCAAAATCCCTAAAAATAACAAGAATAAATAGTAAAAAATTTTAAAAAATACAAACAAAATGTGATAATTGAAAACAAAAAACAATGATCAAACATGTTTTTTTGTTTTTTATTTTTGTTTTTTGTTTTTAAAAACATAAGACTAAAATGAGTTATCAAACATACACAATTTCTATTTTTTAAAACAAAAAATTATAAATTATAAAAATAAAAATAAAAAACGAAATGGTTATCAAACGTGGTCTTAAGAATAAACCCTAAAAAATGTCATGATAATAGGATATAAATTAGGTAAAAAAAACAAGTTTATATGAATGATATTTATAAAAATAGTTAAAAATGATTGATTAATTCTATTGTGTTTAATTTAAAAGGTTAGTGACTTAGTGGTTTCATAAGTGAAAACATCCATCTCCACAAATTACCTATTTTTTAAACATTATCTTTTTTCTTTTTCTTCTTCATTTTCCTTATGTATATTTATTTATCTTTTGTTAGATATAAATCTTAACCTCGATTTAAAAAAAAAAACATAATTGTTTATCTTCTTTCGGTTTTTTTTTTTTACAATAATCTTCTTTCGATATTTGGTACTCAAGTGAGGTGATATTTTTCTTATTTAGTCTATAAAGAATGACTAATTTTTAATAGAAAATTACATTTGATAAGTTATTTTCGCAAAATAATTATAAATGCAGTCAAATTTTAAGATATTTATATATATAGTCATTAATACATTTTAATATTATATTATAAATACTTATTAATAGAATATTGTGTTAATAGATGGAATACTAGACCACCATCTCTTTCGATTAAACACAATAGAATTAATTTTGATTAAACACAATAGAATTAATCAACCATTTCCGATTATTTTTATAAATACCATTCATATAAACTTGTTTTTTACCCAATTTATATCCTATTTTCATGACATTTTTAAGGGTTTATTCATAAGAAATTCATTTATATTATTAAAAGCTAAAAAAATTAAGTAGTTTTTTTTTATTGAACATGGATATCATACATTTATTTATATATGTGAAATTATACAAAACATTCCTTGAATACATGATATTACATTAAAAAAAAACAAAAACAAAGAAACGAAAGACAAAAGATAGAATAATATAAGGGAAAAAATGGAAAGAAGAGAAAAACACTTGACTGATGCTATAAGAAAATATTTACTCCCGCAGCGAGGAACCAAGAAAAAAAAATGGAAGAAAATGTTTAAATGGAAAAAAAACGAAATGAGGGGAAAAATAACAGAAAAAGCAAAAGAACAAAAAAAAAAAAAGAAATCAAATTAGAAAATTACACGTTAGTGGGATGGAAAATTCACACGGCCTTATTTTTCATTTGGTTTCCGTTAAGTTGACCGAGGGAGATGATTTGTAGGCATGACCGAATAAAATAAATAATTTGAATGCAGAGACACAACCCCTTTATAAAAAATGTTTTAAAAGAGACCCATTTTAATAAAATGTTTGAAAAAAAGACCCATTCTCACAAATATCCAGAAGGGAAAAGGACATTCATTATTACATAGTTTGAAAAGTCAGTAGAGAAATAATAATAATAATAATAAATTGCCGTATTCAATAGGCCATCTAGATTGGCTTGACGAAGATGAGTCAATGGAAAAAGAATGAAGTGATTTGAACAAGGCATAAATAATGTTTAAATAGGATAAAAAAAACTAAAAAAAAACTATTTTCACCCTTTAAAACCACTTTCAGATTTTATTTTAATTATAAATATAAATAAAATATATACCTAATAAATTAAAGAATAAATCTAAAAAGAAGAAAAAAAAATCAATTAACTTTGAATAGATTCTTTAAAATACAAATAGATAAACATATTATATATTTTTTAATTATGTTTTATCGTGGGATGATTGAATTCATAAAGCTACTGTGCTCACTGAGTTATGATTCCTAGGAGTTGTTTGTTTGACATATTTAGGTAGAATTTAGTTTTATGATTTAATAACTCTTCCAAAAAATCTACATCCACACTAGTTTTTACTAATTCTTTATCATCTTTACTTTTAAAAATAACTCTCATTTCTAACCATTTATTTTTAATTATTCATTTATAGTTACTTAATCATTTCTAACCACTCATTTTTAATTATTTATTTTAAATCAATCAAAATAACTCATTTCTTTTTTAATTATTAAAATTAACTACTCATTTTAAATCTACGCCTCTAACTTCTTTACCCAAAAATCACGTACAAACAAATTTTTAGCTAAGAACATAACTACTCAATATATTAAGCTAAATCCTACCCAAGTATGTCAAAGAAACGACCCCTATTCTTTTCTCCTGCATAAGAAGCTGGAAACTTGGTTGAACAACGATTTTAGGGTTTCCTTTTTTCTTCAATCCAATTGCTCTGTTCCTAATCGCAAATGTGGACTGCAACAAACCCTTGTTCCCAATTCAATTCTAGGGTTCATTTCAAGCCTCTGTGCTCCCTCGTTTTCCTCTCAATTCAACCACTATTCTCTCTCCACGCCGCACAAATGTAAGCTCTCTCTATCTCTCTTTCTCCAGAAACGGCCATTTTTGGTTTCTGCTATGTTGAGAAAAATGATGGATTCCGAAAAGGGGTTTTCGTTTTTTCAACGGTCGTAGAGTTAGATGTGTTCTATGCTGCTTTGGTTGAGAAATGGCGTATGATTATTGGTTTTCTTTTGTTTTTTCTTGATTTTGCAGTTTTTTTCTGAATTTCTGTGTTACATTGTTTCAAGTGGTACTTAAGTTCCGTCCCCAAGAGGTGGTTAGTAGTTGAAGACTTGGACTTTGAGGGCCTGGTTCGAGACTCACTTGTGACGTTACTCCTTCGATGTCTCTGGTGTCGGGCCCAGGGATGGGGATGGTTACCCTTGTTTAAAAAAAAGTGGTACTTCAGTTCCAATCTTGTTCTCTTCCATTGAATCCAATTGGGAGATTCTGTGCTTCCGGCATGAACAGTCCTCGCTGGAAAATTTTGTGTCCATGTCTGTGGAACACAAATTTGCAAAGTTAGTAAACCCAGTGAGACCACAAAAGATTGGGTGTCTACTTTCTACGAGGTAAATATATCTTCACATCGTTTGAATGATTTATTACTCTTCAATTTTAGAGATACTTTTATTTCTTCATCCTCCTAAACGGTAGCTCTGTATCCTGTTTACTTAAATCCTGGACTGAAATTTGTATGTATTATGAATGTAGGGAGTGTACCTAGTCTATGTAAGTTGCAGTTTAACTTCTTAAGTCCCTTTGTGCACATTTGATAAATATATGTAACTATTTCAGCTTTTCGTTTGGTTCAAAATGCTTGGCAATAAGCCCTAATAATAAAGCATTTGACTAAATAACGAACTTGGCAATAAGCCTTAGATGGTAAGCTCTTGATTATGTATTTGTATTTTGTAGACTTCTAACTCATATTGTAAATGGCATTTGTTTTGGATGATTCTCAGCTTTGCGTCATCTTGTAAATTGATTGATTGTTTGATTGCAGTGTCTTTTTTTTTTTTTTGCTAGAAAAATGTAATTACTTTGGCTAGGCCCTTCTGTAGATGGCTTCTTGAAATTAACAAGGTCAAGAACAAACAAATTGTTGTTGATATCGTCATCATTATAAAAATGTAGAGGAAAATATTGCCTCTAAATTCTTTTTATAGTTCTCTGGAGGGTTTATGAAGTGAACACCAAGTGCCTATGGAAATGTCTGAGTTGTGGTAGTATTCTTCCCTCCAAACCATATGGCTATGACAAATCTCTTTAGCAAAGGGCAGTTTTTGTAGTTTATGAAGATTTAGATAATTCTCTGGTGATTCACATAGGTGTTGATTAGCCTTCTTTCCTTTTTATTCTCTATTTTGCACCTTTCAAGGTATCATAAAAATAATTGCCAAAGGTATCAGGGCAATGTGTCTACTTGTTAATTCGTAGGAGATGCAAGAGAATGTCAGGACCAAATTTCAAATCCTTATTTGAATTGTGGGTGCCTTACTTGATATTACTCTACTAATTTTATGCAATAGATTCTTTTCCACCCGGCCCTGAATTTTATTTGTATACAACAATCTTTTTCAGCCACCCTATATGATAGGGTTTGTTATATTTGGGGTATTTTAGTAAATACTTGGGAGTTTGTTAAACATTTAGTTGTAACTAGGGGGATTGTTTATGGGGTAAAATAGGAAGTATTTTGACCATTTTGGTCTTGGGTCTTAAGTGGTCTCAAGAATAGAAGGGTCTATATCGTAATAGAGTCCAGGTTTTTATCAATTGGTATCAAAGCCATTTCGGTTCTGGCTATAGAGATGGATCAAGAAGATTTCATTTTGTCGTGAAGGGTTGCAACATTTTATGTCCTTGATTGATTCTTTTTTAGAAGAATAGAGGCAGGATGCAGTGAAGAGTAGGAAGGAGCATGAACAGATGAAAAATGATTTGGAATGTGTTGAAAAAGAAGAGAGAGGAGAGGTTATTAAAAAAAAGAGTATGAAGAGGGGAAAATGGAGAAATTATTATGCTATTTATACTATATGCTATTTATATATTTTTTTTATTTTAAAATGCAACAATTATTATTATTATTATTATTATTATTATTATTATTATTATTATTATTATTATTATTATTATTATTATAGATATATCAAGTTCTTTAAACAATATTTGTAATTGTTTATATATTTGACTTTTTATGGACAATGTATGCATTTAAAAAATTTTATATTCAAATATATATTAATTTTATTATTTATCAATTTTTTTTAAATTCATACATTTTATAAAATAAATAGAAATATATATTTAAATAATCCTAAAATAATTACTCAAAATTAATTAAAATAGTTATCTTTTTATTACATCTATCTTGATTTGAATTTCTAAACTTAATTTCATTATAAAAAATTATATTTATCTATTTATTTTGATTTATTATTTTTAAATAATTATCATTTTTTATTTCATTAATTTAGTAATTTTGATTGACAAAATGTATTACATTTTTAATTTTTATTTAAGAAATAAATGATATAAATTTTAAAAAAAGATATTTTATGAATTTTATATTAAAATATTACATATGTATTAGTTTAAAAAAAATGATTTCATCCCTTCCCAACCCACCAAACACCAATTTACAATTACATCACTTTCTTTCCCTTCCCACCAAACAATAATTTACTCTCACTTCTCTTCTCTTTCCTTTTTCCTTCCCGTCCTAACCAAACAAGCCCTTAGATAAATGGTTTAGAAGAAAAATGGGTAATAAATGATAAAAGGGAAAAATCCAAAGAAGCAGATACCTACTCTAGACAAGTGCGTGTATTCCACTTAAAACCAGACGCGTGGCATCCGGACAGCTGCCTGCCATGGTCGGTCTTTTGTGAAAGTTGCCTATAATGGCGTCGCTATAGTTAACGTCAAAAAACTTATTCCATAGCATTATCCCTCCATAATTAGAAGCACTATTAATGGTTGGAAGCACTTGAGAAATAAGCACATGGGTCGGAATAAACCCGCCGCCCGGTGCAGCTCCAGTCGCCGCCGGCAGTCCCATGAAAAGCCTCCCAATTGGATACTTCCTCCATTGGTTCCAAGAATTCAAGAGATTGTCGAGGTTGTCATTTGCAAACATGCATGGAGGGTTGTTGTAGAACTGAACCCAAACCAAATCGAACACACCGGTTTTAATGGCCGCGTCCAATTGCGCGTCGGGGAACGGACACTGCGGCGCGGCCGAGAGAATGACCTCTTTGCCTAACCCCTTCAGCTCTTGAGCTAGCACGTCCCAAAACTTACCCGACCCAGATTCGATGACGAAATCAACACCGTCCAACACTGCAGCCCCGAGGGGTCTCGATTGCCCGCCGAGGAAGTTTTTCCATATGAAATTGGCGACTTCGGGCAGCGTCGGAGAATCGGAATGTGGAGGCCAGGAGGAAGATGATGGAAAGGGCTGTGGCTATTTTGTGGACACCCATTTTGCGGCTCCAAAAATTTTTGTTGTGTGTTTCAACAATGGTGAAGATGAAGTCAATTTATAGGAAGGGAAAGGAGTATTTGTGAAGATGGGTCTCTTTTTCAAACTTTTTATCAAAATGGGTCTATTTTAAAATATTTTGTGCAACTCGACTCCCTCGGTCAACGTAACGTAAACTAAATGAGAAATAAGGCGGTGTTAATTTTCCACCCCACTGCCGTGTAATTTTT
This sequence comes from Sicyos edulis, assembly GCA_036507275.1. NCBI lineage: Eukaryota > Viridiplantae > Streptophyta > Magnoliopsida > Cucurbitales > Cucurbitaceae > Sicyos > Sicyos edulis. The sequence continues at coordinate 3,025,237 of CM071850.1, forward strand.
AATTTGATTTCTTTTTCTTTTTCTGTTATTTTCCCCGCTTATTTCGTTTTTTTTTTTTCATTTAAACATTTTCTTCCATTTTTTCTTGGTTCCTTACTGCGGAGTAAATTCTTTCTTGTACAATAACTGTTTTTCTCTTCTTTCCATTTTTTCCCTTGTATTATTCTATCTTTTTTTCTTCGTCTCTTTGTTTTGTTTTTTGTCTTTTGTTTTTTTTAATGTAATATCATGTATTCAATGAATGTTTTGTATAATTTCAAATATATAAATACATGAATGATATTCATGTTCAATAAAAAAAACTACTCCACTTTTTTTTAATTTAGCTTTTAATAACACTAGAATTTTAATGGTGCGTTGTACGTGATAAATTTTTAAATAGTAAATTATATATATAATTATAAATTGTTTCCTACATTTTTACACTAAATTTAAATCATCAAATAATAATTTCAATATAATATTAAATTTTATAACTATTTTTTCACGTTAATTAAATTTATTAAAATTCGCATTTATGTTAAAAAACGGTTAATATTTTATTTTGAGCTTAGAAAATAATATTTGTTACTATTTTTAAAAAACTTAATACAATTTATCGCATTAAAATTAAATTTTATCTCTGAATTTTAAAAATCGATTCTCTTTAGTTTTTTCTCAATTTATCTATTAATAGATCAATTACTATTGAATTATAAATTTTATAATAGTTATATCATTATTATAATTATAAATATAAATAAGCTAAATATATTTATTAATATACATCTATGAATTTACCTTAACATCAAAAAGTTAAGGTAAATAATCAATAAAAAAAGATAACTAAATTTTTTATTATAAAACAAAAAAAACAAAAAGAAACTGAGAAATCTAACCAAAGAGAAAGTTTCAAATGTGTTTATAAACAAAATATAGAGAAATATATATATATATATATATATAGGAAATCATTGTTACCAAACTTTTGAAACCGAAGAATTCATATACTTTAGCCTCAGATGATAATCTTATCGGTTTTCAAACTTTTTTTTCGACATCTCCAAATCTTTTTTTAAAAGGCAACAATTATGCAAAAAGATCCCTACAAAAATTATTGCAACAAAAGAAAAATTAGAAGAAAGTTAAGGTAAATAATCCAACAAAAATAAGATAACTTATTATAAAACAAAAAAAAACAAAGAAAAGTAAATTCAAGCAAACAAAAACTGTTTTTGAAAACAAAATGCGAATAACTATTTATAGGATTGAAAAATGCGAATAACTATTTATAGGATTGAAAAATTCAATTTATTATTTTAATTAGAATATAAATTGTATCATAAAATCTATGAGATTTAATGAAAATATTTTATCTTCTACCTATGAAAATCTAAATGATATTGTAAATATTTTTTACGTTATTTGCATTTATTTATTTATTTTTATATTTGAATGATACTATGTTTGTAATTTAGAGTATGACTTAAGGGGCAAAATCGTCAAAAAATGATTTACCTCTTAAGCCACATTTTAAGGTAGTATGATAAATGAATTTCTTAGTCCCCGTTTGATAATCATTTCATTTTTTGTTTTTTGTTTTTTATTTTTATTTTTACTTTTTTTAAAATAGGTTTGTTTGATAACCAATTTTGGTTTTTGTTCTTAAAATTTTAAAAATATTTTTAAGATATGAAACAAATTCTAAAAACTAAAAAAAGTAGCTTTTAAAAACAAGTTTTTGTTTTTAAAAAAGTATAAAAAGAAGGGGCTTTTGCATCTATATTACAAAATAGATAAAATATTACATGAATAGTACAATAATGAAAATATTTGCACATATAGCAAAAATTGTAAATTGATAGACTTCATATTGATAGATTCTATCGATAAAGGGCGATAGAATCAATTACTAATAAATAAAGTAAATTGATAGACTTCCATCAGATTCTATCAAGAGTCTATCAATAAGAGTCGATAAAATCAATCATTGATAAAATTGATAGACTTCCATCACTAGAGAATGATAGATTCTATCAAAGTCTTCAATCAAAAAGGTAAATAATTTTTTTTTAAAAAAAATGGGAGGATTTGCTATAAAAGAATTATTTTTAAAAATGTGCTATAATTGTAAATTGTGGTAAAAAAAAGTTGCTATACAACGCAAAATCCCTAAAAATAACAAGAATAAATAGTAAAAAATTTTAAAAAATACAAACAAAATGTGATAATTGAAAACAAAAAACAATGATCAAACATGTTTTTTTGTTTTTTATTTTTGTTTTTTGTTTTTAAAAACATAAGACTAAAATGAGTTATCAAACATACACAATTTCTATTTTTAAAACAAAAATTATAAATTATAAAAATAAAAATAAAAAAGCGAAATGGTTATCAAACGTGGTCTTAGAATAAACCCTAAAAAATGTCATGATAATAGGATATAAATTAGGTAAAAAAAACAAGTTTATATGAATGATATTTATAAAAATAGTTAAAAATGATTGATTAATTCTATTGTGTTTAATTTAAAAGGTTAGTGACTTAGTGGTTTCATAAGTGAAAACATCCATCTCCACAAATTACCTATTTTTTAAACATTATCTTTTTTCTTTTTCTTCTTCATTTTCCTTATGTATATTTATTTATCTTTTGTTAGATATAAATCTTAACCTCGATTTAAAAAAAAAACATAATTGTTTATCTTCTTTCGGTTTTTTTTTTTTTTACAATAATCTTCTTTCGATATTTGGTACTCAAGTGAGGTGATATTTTTCTTATTTAGTCTATAAAGAATGACTAATTTTTAATAGAAAATTACATTTGATAAGTTATTTTCGCAAAATAATTATAAATGCAGACAAATTTTAAGATATTTATATATATAGTCATTAATACATTTTAATATTATATTATAAATACTTATTAATAGAATATTGTGTTAATAGATGGAATACTAGACCACCATCTCTTTCGATTAAACACAATAGAATTAATTTTGATTAAACACAATAGAATTAATCAACCATTTCCGATTATTTTTATAAATACCATTCATATAAACTTGTTTTTTACCCAATTTATATCCTATTTTCATGACATTTTTAAGGGTTTATTCATAAGAAATTCATTTATATTATTAAAAGCTAAAAAAATTAAGTAGTTTTTTTTTTATTGAACATGGATATCATACATTTATTTATATATGTGAAATTATACAAAACATTCCTTGAATACATGATATTACATTAAAAAAAAACAAAAACAAAGAAACGAAAGACAAAAGATAGAATAATATAAGGGAAAAAATGGAAAGAAGAGAAAAACACTTGATTGATGCTATAAGAAAATATTTACTCCCGCAGCGAGGAACCAAGAAAAAAAAATGGAAGAAAATGTTTAAATGGAAAAAAAACGAAATGAGGGGAAAAATAACAGAAAAAGCAAAAGAACAAAAAAAAAAAAGAAATCAAATTAAAAAATTACACGTTAGTGGGATGGAAAATTCACACGGCCTTATTTTTCATTTGGTTTCCGTTAAGTTGACCGAGGGAGATGATTTGTAGGCATGACCGAATAAAATAAATAATTTGAATGCAGAGACACAACCCCTTTATAAAAAATGTTTTAAAAGAGACCCATTTTAATAAAATGTTTGAAAAAAAGACCCATTCTCACAAATATCCAGAAGGGAAAAGGACATTCATTATTACATAGTTTGAAAAGTCAGTAGAGAAATAATAATAATAATAATAAATTGCCGTATTCAATAGGCCATCTAGATTGGCTTGACCAAGATGAGTCAATGGAAAAAGAATGAAGTGATTTGAACAAGGCATAAATAATGTTTACATAGGATTATTTGAAAAAGAGATTATAAAAAATAAAAAAAAACGTGTTCATATAAAAGGTGTTTGAACTAAAAATTATGATTGGATAAGATTATTTTTAAAATTGAAGTTTTAAGAAAAAAAAATGTTATATTGAAAAAGATTGAGAATATAGAGTTGGGAGAACTTTTTTAACTCTAAACGAATACAAAATAAATTTTACCTTCCATTTCTTTGTGCACCCTACAAATGGATTAATTTGGAGTCAAATTCACGAGAGGTACTATAAATATTATACAGAAGGTATTACACTCGAATAAAATGAGAACTTAATAATTTTCAAAATTAAATTTATAATTGTGGAATTGAATTAGATTATAATTAATAATCAAGTTGAAATATTTAAAATAATTTTGAAATTTTGAGTATAGGCTATTTTGTTTTTTAATGAACAAAACTTATTTAGACTTTTTTTTATATAAAGAAAAGATAATTTTAAGATGATTTAATTAGATGAAAAAATATTTGATGTACTAAAAATATTGAAAACAAACAAATGATTTAATAATAATTTTTAAGGATCATATAAAAGAAGTAATATAAAAAATAAGATAGTTTACCATTTTATTTCTCAACAAGTTTATGTTTTAAAATGGTATAAAAACAATGTGAGTTAAAAAAAAAAACTATTTTCACCCTCAATTTCAGATTTTATTTTAATTATAAATATAAATAAAATATATACCTAATAAACTAAAAGATAAATCTAAAAAAAAGAAAAAAAAATCAAGTAACTTTAAGAGAATTTACCATCAACAGCATATTCTACCTCTTGTATTATATTTGTAGCATAATTTTTAAAATAATTCATCTATAGCATATTTATTTCTATCACTCACCTAATGATAGTCTATCACTCACCTAGTGATAGAACTCAATTTAGATTTCTATCACTGATAGAAAACTTAAGCAGTGATAGAATGAGTCTATCATTGATTGAATTCTATCACTAATAGAACTCGACAAGTGATAGAAATCAATTTGAATTTTCTGCTACAAATGAAATTATTTTGAATTTTGTGCTATAGATGAAAATATTTTGCCATTTTTTGATATACATGCAAAATCCCCTAACTTTAAATAGATTATTTAAAATACAAATAGATTAACATAATATATATTTTTGAACTACGATTTATCATCGGATGATTGAATTCATGAAGCTTCTGCGGTCACTGAACTTGTCATCGCCTTTCATCGGCAACATAGTTATGATTCCTAGGGGTTGTTTGTTTGACATATTTAGGTAGAATTTAGTTTTACGATTTAATAATTCTTCCAAAAAATCTACATCCAAACGAGTTTTTACTAATTACTTATCATCTTTACTTTTAAAAATAACTCTCATCTCTAACCATTTATTTTTAATTATTCATTTATAATTACTTAATCATTTCTAACCACTCATTTTTAATAATTTATTTTAAATCATTCAAAATAACTCATTTTTTAAATACTAAAATTAACTACTCGTTTTAAATCTACGACTCTAACTCCTCTATCCAAAAATCACGTACTAACAAGTTTATAGCTACAACCCTAAATTTTTAATTACTTAACATAACTATTCCATATATTAAGCTAAGCCCTACCTAAATATGTCAAACAAACACCCCCTATTCTTTTCTCCAGCAAAGAAGCTGGAAACTTGGTTGAAGAACGATTTTAGGGTTTCCTTTTTTCTTCAATCCAATTGCTCTGTTCCTAATCCCCAATGTGGATTGCAACAAACCCTTGTTCCCAATTCAATTCTAGGGTTCATTTCAAGCCTCTGTGCTCCCTCGTTTTCCTCTCAATTCAACCACTATTCTCTCTCCTCGCCGCACCAATGTAAGCTCTCTCTCTCTCTCTACAAACGAGCATTTCTTTTTTGTTTCTGCTAAGTTGAGAAAAATGATGGATTCTGAAAATGGGGTTTTCGTTTTTCAGCGGCTGTAGAGTTAGATGTGTTATATGTTGCTTTGGATGAAGAATTGATGTATGATTATTGGGTGTCTTTCGTTTTTTCTTTATTTTGAAGCCTTTTCTGAACTTCTCTGTGTTACTATTGTTTCAAGTGGTACCTCGGTTTCAATCTGACTCTCTTCCATTGAATCCAATTGGGAGATTCTGTGCTTCCGGCGTGAACAGTCCTCGCCGGAAAATTTTGAGTCCATGTCTGTGGAACACAAATTTGCAAAGTTAGTCAACCCAGTGAGACCACAAAAGATTGGGTGTCTGCTTTCTACAAGGTAAATATATGTTCACATCGTTTGAATGATTTATTACTCTTCAATTTTAGAGATGCTTTTATTTCTTCATCCTCCTAAACGGTAGCTCTGTATCCTGTTTACTTAAATCCTGGACTGAAATTTGTATGTATTATGAATGTAGGGAGTGTACTTAGTCTATGTAAGTTGCAGTTTAACTTCTTAAGTCCCTTTGTGCACATTTGATAAATATATGCAACTATTTCAGCTTTTCGTTTGGTTCAAAATGCTTGGCAATAAGCCTTAGATATCAAGGTAAGCTCTTGATTATGTATTTGTATTTTGTAGACTTCTAACTCATATTGTAAATGGCCTTTGTTTTGGATTATTTTCAGCTTTGCATCATCTTGTAAATTGATTGATTGTTTGATTGCAGTGCCTTTTTTTTTTTCTAGAAAAATGTAATTACTTTGGCTAGGCCCTCCTGTAGATGGCTTCTTGAAATTAACAAGGTCAAGAACAAACAAATTGTTGTTGATATCGTCATCATTATAAAAATGTAGAGGAAAATATTACCTCTAAATTCTTTTTATAGTTCTCTGGAGGGTTTATGAAGTGAACACCAAGTGCCTATGGAAATGTCTGAGTTGTGGTAGTATTCTTCCCTCCAAACCATATGGCTATGAAAAATCTCTTTAGCAAAGGGCAGTTTTTGTAGTTTATGAAGATTTAGATAATTCTCTGGTGATTCACATAGGTGTTGATTAGCCTTCTTTCCTTTTTATTCTCTATTTTGCACCTTTCAAGGTATCATAAAAATAATTGCCAAAGGTATCAGGGCAATGTGTCTACTTGTTAATTCGTAGGAGATGCAAGAGAATGTCAGGACCAAATTTCAAATCCTTATTTGAATTGTGGGTGCCTTACTTGATATTACTCTACTAATTTTACGCAATAGATTCTTTTCCACCCGGCCCTGGCCCTGAATTTTATTTGTATACAACAATCTTTTTCAACCACCCTATATGATAGGGTTTGTTATATTTGGGGTATTTTAGTAAATACTTGGGAGTTTGTTAAACATTTAGTTGTAACTAGAGGGATTGTTTATGGGGTAAAATAGGAAGTATTTTGACCATTTTGGTCTTGGGTCTTAAGTGGTCTCAAGAATAGAAGGGTCTATATATCGTAATAGAGTCCAGGTTTTTATCGATTGGTATCAAAGCCATTTCGGTTTTGGCTATAGAGATGGATCAAGAAGATTTCGTTTTGTCGTGAAGGGTTGCAATGTTTTATGTCCTTGATTGATTCTTTTTTAGAAGAATAGAGGCAGGATGCAGTGAAGAGTAGGAAGGAGCATGAACAGATGAAAAATGAGTTGGAATGTGTTGAAAAAGAAGAGAGAGGAGAGGTTATTAAAAAAAAGAGTATGAAGAGGGGAAAATGGAGAAATTATTATGCAATAATAATAGAACGAGATGGTGGTTATAGAGGCGGTGGAAATTATACAACTTAAATCATATTCTCATTTTTCTATTCATGAGTTGGAACCTACAGAGATGAGGAAAATATTGGAGAAGAAAAAAAAATCAAAAGAAAGATGGGCGTGGTTTTTTTTTTTTTTGGATAAGAAACAATTTCATTAACATTGGAAATTAAGTATTACAAGGATAAGAGGGAATTACAAAAGAACTCTCCAACTATTAGTAAAACTAGTAAAACTATAATCATGAAATAGAGGAGAGAGTTTACACCAATAAAAAGATGGGCGTGGTTACCCTGGGTATAGTGGAGCGAAACTCAATTTCTTGGTTTCCAAAAAAAAAAGAAAAAAAGAAGAGAGTAGTGGGCTTAAAAATGTGCTTGGATCTAGGCTTTAGGTCATGGATGGAAAGATTTTGAGAAGTTGGGTTGTTTTTATGTTCACTTGAGCCCATCTCTTTACAAAGAAAAGAGAGCTGCTGGGTGAATTTGTTGCTGGGCAAATTTATTTCGTGGGCTGCTGTTTTTACTAGGTTAAAAAATGGTTAATTGTTTGGTTACCTACACCTTGAGAACAGTGTGTTTCAAGTGTCGTAGTGATGAGGTTTAATCAGGGGTGTTGTAGTAAATACTTGGGTGTTTGTAGTCATAAATAGAAGGGTTGTGTATGAGGTAAGATGGGAATTTTTTTGACCATTATGTATTAAGTCTTAAGTGATCTCAAGAATAGGAGGTCCAAGTACCTTAAACTTGGTTTGTCTTTGTATTTTGTACGTATATTTTCCAATTCTATGCAGCAGAAAAAACAAATCTAAGATTTATATTTTCATTTCAGAGAAATGAAAAGCATGCAAGTAGGCAATCGACCAAATTTTATAAACGGACTCCAGTAGTGAATAACATGAACATAAAAACTTGCTTAATCTTTAGTCTAGTTACATTTATTTCTTTCAACACTAATCTATTGGACAGGGATTTTTGCAGCACACAATACTATCTACAACTCCAGGGCCACCACAATGTAATCCATTTTCAGTTGCAGAAAAAATACTTGGAAACATACAATTCGATAGCAGTAATAGCAAGCAAAGCACAAACGGTGAGGAAAATGTAAAATTTTCTCTCAACCGTAGTAGTGAAACGGTCAAGCATGAGAATCTTGTGATGGAAACTGAAATCATCAAATCCATGATCACTAGATAACTCTACAGCCTCAACATCATCATCTTGGTTTTGGGTCACCAAAATTTGCTGGCAAACTCGCAATAGCTCGAGCCGGATTAAGTCGAGTTGATAGTGGGTTCGAAGGAACATAGCGGCAGCATCCAGGAAAAGCAAAAGGTAGAGAAGAGAGTTGAAGCTAAAATGAGCCACCAATCCTTGCAGTCAAAGGACAGGGAAGTTTGAGAATTGATAGCAAAGAAGAAGAAGCTGCGCCCCCAAATGAGGTAACCAATAACCATGTTTTGGATTTTGGTTTCATGGTATTGCACCTTTGTTTCTTGCTCCTTTTTCATATCTTTGAGTGCCTCAAATTTGCTCCTCAACTCTCTAAGGGCCATCACAAGGGGACTAATTTGGGTACTAAGAAGTGCACCTTTCAGAAGAAACAACCAAAAACTGGATATGCAAGTCTTCTCTAAATGATTAGCCTTTTATAGGCCAAAGAAATTGATGCGGCAAATTTGATGCACTGTCGTCATTATCAAACTCTTGCCGGAATGACTTTTAAGGGCTGTCGTTATCAAACTCTTGCCGGAATGACTTTTAAGGGATGCCATTATCAAATTTTTGCCGAAATGAATTTTAAGGGATGTCATTGTCAATTTTTGCCGAAATGAATTTTAAAGGATGTCATTGTCAAATTTTTGCCTAATGAGTTTAAGTGGGTGTTTGTTTGCCATATTTAGGTAAGATTTAGGTTAAAGGAGTTATATTGAGTAGTTAAAGTTTGAGAGTTGTGTCAAAAATTCATTTGCATGTAGCTTTTGTGTAGAGGAGTTAGAATCTGAACTTTGTTTGGATGTAGATTTAAAATGAGTAATTATTTTTAGTAGTTAAAAAGAAGTGATTAAAAATGAATAGTTAGAAATGATTAAGTAGTTATAAATGAAAGATTAAAATTGGATAGTTAGAAATGAAAATTATTTTTAAAAGTAAAAATAAGGAGGAGTTAGTAAAAACTCATTTGGATGTAAGTTTTCGAAGAGTAGTTAATAAATCTTAAAACTAAACCTTAAACCCTAATAAATCTTAAAACTAAATCCAGTCTCCAAGAGATAGCACAGTGGTTGAAGACTTGGGCTTTGAGGGTATGTTTCTCTCAAGGTTTCAGGTTTGAGACTTGTTTCTTGGAGTCTGGCTTAGGGACGGGCGTGATTACCCTTGTTTTAAAAAAAATCTTAAAACTAAATCCTATTTAAATATGTCAAACAAAAAGCCCCTAAAGGAGGAAACTTCCCTTTGGCAAAGCAGTTTGTAAGGGCTGTCATTGCCCCTTGAATTTAAAGGAGCTTGTCATTGTCCTTGCATATGCCCGACTGGTAATTTTTTTCCTAGGTGGTATTAGACATGTCTACGAGGTGGGGTGAGGCCGAGGAATGGCTTCGTCCTGCCATAAAATTAAATCCCCGTCCCTTAAAAAAATCTCCATTTTTTTCCTTGGAGATCGGGATGAGGATTCTCCATGGGGCACTGACAAAGATCGGGTTCCTCATGGGGATTTTTTTTTTCTTTTTCATTTTTTATATATTTTTTGAACAAAAAATTAAAAAAAAATTAGACTTTTTTTTAGAAAATGTCTATAAGTTTCTATAATGTTAATTATTAAAGAAAATATTCATATGCATAGATAATATAACCAACAAATATATATTTATTTAAAAATTAAAGGGATAGAATTAAGAAAAATTATTTTTTTTAAAAAAGAAGATTACCCGGGCAGGGATCTAGAAATCAGGGACGGGGAATGCGATCCCTGTATCCCTAGCCCCGTTTAGCCAACGAGGATTTTTTTCTCCCGGTTCCCCGCCATCATAATGGGACTGATTTTGGTACCAAGAAGAAACAACCATAAGAACATACACAATGGATATCGACGAGAAAAACTCCTGAAAATATCTTCTCTTGGAATACATTAGAGAATCAAAAAGCGTTCTAAAAACCATAACGCCATAAGATAAACACACTAAAAACAATCTTCTAGAAGCATCAGGCCCTACAATACTCTTAATGGGCTGTTTTCTTCTTCACAGTGACTGATTTGGGTACTAAGAAGAAACACCCAAGAACTGGATATGCAGTCTCGTTTGACAATTTTTCCGTTTTTTATTTTTCGTTTATGTTTCCTATTTTTTGAAAAATAGACTTGTTTAATAATCGTTTCTATTTCTTGTTCCAAAAAATATAATAAACATTTCTCAAAATAGCTGAAACAATCAGAAACTCTAAAAATTGGTTTCTATTCTCTTTTTCTTCTTCTAAAGCCCAGATTAACAATAGGTAACTGTAGTATGATGGTTTTATAGTCAACCATTCCTAGGAATGGTTCAAATCCTATGTTTGTACTATCTTTTTTTCTTTTTTTTTTTTTTAATTCTTTTAATTTGGTATGTTTATTAACTGTTTTATATTTTAGTTTTTAAATTTTTTATTGTATAAATTTTAAAATTTGTCGTGAATGATACAATTTGCAATTTTTTTTTTTAATTTATGGATTGTGGTTTGATTTAGTAATAGGTGTATTTATTTATTATTTTAGTTTTTAATACACTTGAAACCCGTAAAAAGTATAGTAATATGAAGAAAAAAATCACTAAAATATATATTTGACGGTCCTCTCATTTTTACTACTTAAAATTAACTTCTCATTTTTAATAATTCATTTATAACTATTCAAAAATAACTCACCCATACTTATCACTTATTTTTAATAATTTATTTTTAACTTTTCAAAATAACTCATTTTTTACCATTCATTTTTAATAATTATTTTTTTTAACTAATTCAAAATAACTATGTATTTTAAATATACATCCAAACGAGCAATTGTCTCTAACTTCTCTACAAAAATCTTACATTCAAACGAGTTTCTTGCTACAACTCTCAGTTTTTAACTTCTCAAAATAACTCCTCAAGCTAACTCTTCATTCAATACCTCATCCAAACATCTCCTTGAGTTATTTTGTTGAAAATTTTCAATTTTTGTAATGGCTTGTTTAATTTAGATGTAGATTTTTAGAGGAGTTGCAACTAAAACTCGTTTGGATGTGTTTTTTTTTTGTAGAGAAGTTGGATTATGACTTATTTGGATGCAAATTTGAAATGAGAAGTTATTTTGAAAATTTGAAATGAGAAGTTAAAAATGAATGATTAGAAATAAGTGGTTAAGAATGAGTTATTTTAAATTGTTAGAAAGAAATGATTAGAAATTAGTTGGAATTATTTGTAGGTTTTTAACAAATAGCCCTCTCAGTTTTTAATCAAAAAGTACTTACGAATCAACCATGGATTACAATAATTGGGGAATGAGAGAGACTCAAACCTAAGACTTCAAAGTTATTAGGTGTACATTAATGTTGTTTGAGCTACGCTCTTATTAGCATTAAACCTAATAAATAAATGGTTAATGTTCAGTTAGTTAACGTTTAAATTAGGGCTCGTTTGATAACGTTTCTGTTTTTCGTTTCTTGTTTCTTAGTTCCTGTTTTTTGTCTCTTGTTTCTAACTTTTTTAGAATAAGAAACAAGAATGTGTTTGATAACCGTTTCTGTTTCTTGTTTTTTTTATAAAAAATAAGAAACAGAACAAAACTGGTTTGATAACAATTTCTCGTTTCTTGTTTTTCGTTTTTTATTTTTTTCTATTTTTCAAATTTTTATATTTTTTAAAAAGTTTTTTTAAGTATAATTTTTAAAAAAAGATAATGTAGTATAAAAATATATAATATGAATTAAAAATTCATTAAAATAGTTTTAAAAAATGTGTATGGTTTAATATAAATAAACATTTTATAAAAAAAATTATATGTTATGTTTACTTAATTATTTATATAGTTTAATGTTCACTCAAATATATAACGATTATATTACTCTGAAAACGGTGCTATTAATTTAAAATATGAAAGCAATATTAAATATATATAGATGGAGAAAAAAAAAAGTGTAATAGAGAAAAAAAAAAGTGTAACGTTTTAACTAATAATGTACCATATGCATTAAACAAATAAAAATAATTTAAAAAATATACATGATCTAATATATAAAAATTTTATTCAAAACTAATGGAATATATAACATGTAATATAATCTTTTTAAAACATTTTTCGAAGGTTAAAAAAAAAGACATTCGTCTAAAATAATGTTGATTCAAAACTAATTCAATTATATATTGTTTAGTCATTATTATATATTAAAATAGTGAGATATGAACTTTGGTCTTGAGTAAAACAACTTGTTACATCACCACTAGGCAAAAACACCTTTTATTTACAATGGTGCGCTTTTCTATATATATATTAAATACAACGTCAGACTTAAAAAAAGAAACGAAACCAAAGAAACTACTGGTAGTTTCTCACTTTTTCACCTTTTTTGAGAAATGTTTCTCTTTTATTTGAGAAACAAGAAACGGAAACAATTATCAAACAAATCTGTTTCTAAAAAACAAGAAACAGGAAACAGGAACGTTATCAAACGAGCCCTTAGTGTCCACTAAAATAATCTTTGATAATAATATCGAAATGTTGCATTATACTTGAATGATTGTTGAGGCATACTCCACAAATTAAAAGACATATGGCCAAAATTTTAGTTGGAAAATAGAATGAGTGGAAGACTTAGCTTTGAAGGAAAATGTTATCCGGTGAAGTGAATTAATGATCGTCAAATCAACATGCAATTCAAAGATAACAGCGAGGAAAACCTGGTGGGCTCGATCCAACGTTGGCCATTTACGAAAGTTGGTAAATATATATTTTTTATGTTTTGAAATTTTGTTTTAAATAAATTATTTGGGCAAATTATATATATTTAATTTTTAGGGTTGGATGAAGTTACAATTTAATAACATGTATGTGACTATGTAAACGTAAAAAATGTTATTTTTCTTCTCTATTAATCACTTAAGTTATACCATTATAATTAATACATAAATAATTAATTTTCACATATTTATTTCTTCAACAATAATGAGCACAATTTTTATGTTTATAAAATTATAAGAATTAAATTCTTTGTTTTTCAATACATTAAAAAAAAAATTGAGGAATCAAACCACAAGTCGTTATATACCAATACATTGCTTAGCTTGGTATAAATAATTTTTTGTTGCACTATATTTGAAGGTGATTTATTTATTACAAATATATTTTGTTTTCTTATACGTATTTGAAAAAGTTTTGGTTAATTGATTGATTCACCATTTGATTATGTATATGTTTTTTTTTAAAAAAATCAACAATATTTGAAATTAGAAGACTTTAATTTTTAATCTCTTGATTATTAAATTGTGCATGATGGTAGTTTTTTTTTTTTGAAACATGTGCGTGATGGTAGTTGAGCTGTACTTCTATTGTTTTTAATTATTTATATTTTGTTCTGGAATTTTTTTTTAATTATAAACCATTAATTAGTAAAAAATATATATATAGTACAGTAAATTATTAAAATTTGCAAAGCATAGAAAAAATAATTTTACTCAAAGAAAGCATATTTTCTTGAAATATTATTTATTATCATTTAAACGAAAATGCACGCGTTTGTTTGTCTTCTCTTTTTTTCCTCCTCTTTCTAGGCTTTTTTTTTTTTTTTTAAATTCATCTTTTTTTTTTTTTTGACAAATTCGTATATTTGAATAAGCGCGTTTATTTTGTCTTATCTTATTTGCCTCCTCTTTCCCATAGGCATGCATCCATAATAAGCCAAAGATTCAAATAAATTATTTTAAACGGTTTTCATTTAAAATAAATAAATCATAAAGTAAGATCTACCACTGTTTTGCGGATGTATAGATTAAATTAGTGGGTTCTTTTAGTAATAAAAAGTATTTATAATGTTAGGCAAAAAAAAAAAAAAAAACAATCATAATCCAATATAATGTTTAATTAATACTCATTATACGATATTATTATTACATAATACTATATTATTACACAATATTGTACTCATAATATATAATACTATATAATCATACACAATATTGTATTAATAATACAAAATAATGTACTAATATCCTTAATTATATTATATAATGAGTATTAAAATCGTACTTTTGACTATGAATATAAATATTTTCAAATTTGTCTAGATTCCTAGAATTGGTATTTATATCTCATTCCTTCAACTCGTACATAAAAAATAAAAAAAGAAGAAGAAAATTTAGAGATTTACTTATTTAGGGTGTGAAGTTAAATTAAAATGTATGTATTCCTTTTATCGTCGTCACCTACTTAGGTCAATAAAAATTTTAAAAGGAAAATAGTCGAGGTGGACAGAGTCGTACAATTCGCAAATATCAAAGAAAAAAATCAGCCACCCCAAACCTTAAACCCTAGATCTAGCCCTGCATAAAATAATGTTCAAAAGTTAAATTAATGCAATACAAATAATTATTTTTTATGTAAAATTAACTACAGTACGATTCTGTAATGTTATCTATCTCATTCAAATAATCTTAATCTTAATCTTAAAACTTTAAAGTGTGGCTTAAAAAAATAATTATTTTTAGACGATTTTATTCTTAAGCCACACCTCTTAAATTACAAACATATGTCATGCATTAGCTTATAAATTTGGTTTTTTTAAGGATCATTTAAATTTGGGTAAGTAGGACATGATTATCTTAATAAATGGTTATAATAAATAATAAAATATGGAGGGTTTTGTAACCACACTTTTTTTTTCACTTTTACTAACAACTATTTCAATTTATTATAATTTATGATACATTTTATAAGTTATAGAATTTAGAAAGATTTTGTAACCCACAAATTTTATTATAAAAGTGAATTTTCATTACCATTTCTTTGGCAACACTTTTTCTACATAATTTCTGTGAGATTCTACCTCATTTCTTTACTTTTTAATACTCCTTCCTATCTGCATCATTTCATCAATTTTTTTTCATTCAATTGTATGCTCTTTAAATACCCTCTTTAATCTTTAAATAATTTTAATGGGTTAGTGTTACATTTAAATGAAGAGATCCATGAATTTAATCGATATTTTGAATTTTACTTACAATTTTACTTTTATATTTTGCAGATGTTTAGTGCAATGTTTGTTTGTTTTTAGATGTTTGTTCTACAAGTTATCAAGCAAACTAATGTATTTGAAGCAAAGACTATATGGTAAGAGATTTTTTTATTATTATTTATCTTGACAAAAAAATTGTTATTGTACTTTTGCCCCTTTTTTTTGTTTTTTATTTATAATTCTAAATATCACCTTACTTATCAAATTTTTATTTTTAATAAATTTATAAACGTTGAATTTATACTTTTTTTTTTTGAAAAAAAGATACTTCATTGAAAGGGAGAAGAGAGAAAAGATTACAAGTCAAGAACTACAAGAATGTGAGCCAATTAAGAGCTATCATAGCAACAGAATAATTTTTAAATAAAGCAGATTTTATACTCCATTGAGCCCGAGAGCTATATCTTCCCAAAGAGTCTGAGGAGATTTCCATTTATGATCAGGGGAGAATAGCCTGACATTTCTTTCTTTCCAAATCCACCATAGAGGAGCACCTCTAGATTTATACTTTACATGGTTTTCTTATGTTAAATTTTAATAAATATTTGTAGTACTTTATCAAGAAAATGTATAAATCTCAACTTTATCAATTTTCTTTACCTTCTCTTTATTTAAATTTTCAAATACATTGTTATATAATTGCAATTCTTTTATAGGTTAAAGCTTTTATTCTTTCCTATGAAATTTAATAACAAAGTCAAAGAAATAAATTACAATAATTTTTATTATTTTGTGTCATTTTAAGTAGCCTAAAACTTCTCTTGGGGTTCCTTTTTAAAAACACCCTATCACGTAAACAATTCATTCTTTATTCATTAAATTTTTTTATTAAGAAAATGTCTTTTTTATATATAATAATAATAAATAGAAAAAACTTCTGAGATTCTATATGGTTCATATTTATTTGATTTGAAATTATACTTAATTATATATTTTAATGTTTTAGAATTTTAAAATTTTTGTGTAATCTTCAATTAGTTATCATTTTTTTTATCACTAACTAAATATTTTTTTCTTTGCATGTGAAGTGATCCAACTAGAGAAAAGTGGAGTCATATTGCTTCCAAAATGTTAGATGATGGATTGAATTTGGCTAGAAAAAAATTTTCAAGATTTTTTTTTCTTTCTCTTCAAGTTTGTGTAACCTTCAATCACTTTCAACTATAAAATAGAGTTAGTAAATTTATTTTAAAAATGTGTATTGAAATAACTTTTTTTTTTTTAACAAACATGAATATTAATATTTATAACTAAAAATAATAATTGATTTCTAAACATGAGTTGGTTGAATCAATAATAACAACATATTTATATATTTAATAAAAATATTAATTAAAATTTGATAGCAAAATATATAGAAGATTGAAGGTCACAATATTGTTACACATTTCTTGAACCAATTACAAGAAATTTATTCCTTAATTAAACAAAAAGAATTGTACAAAGTGCATGAAACATGAGAAAATTATATGAAAATAGAGAGAATGGACAAGGTATGTAAAAATATATCAAAAATTTTGTGAAAACATGCATATTACTAAAATATCTAAAACTTTAACAAATAAAAATAATAATCAGAATATAAACACGTGCGAGACACGTTCAAATTTGCTAGTTTATTTAAAATGATATGGAATCAAATTTAACATAGATATAATACTTTATAAATGAGGGTTGAAGAGACAACTCTATTTTTCTTACAAAAGTACTATATTTTTCTTTTTTGTTTCTTAATGGGGTTTGTGGTCTCAAACCACGCAACTTAATCGGTTCTTTACTTATAATTTAGAAAAGTTATTTTGATAATCCAGAGGAACAATTGAATCTTCATTTATTTTATCAAAATTATATGCATACCTAATGTATGAGGGGGGTTTGCATGTATAACAAAAAAAAAAGCAAAACATGAAGAAAATAAAAATTAATTCATTTGTAGTAAAAAATTTAAATTGGGTTCTATCGAAATCAATATGCTATAAATGAATTATTTAAAAAATTTATAAGAGATAGAATAATGGGATGGTGATAGGAAATTTCCTAATGTATATTATATAAGTTTTATTAATAATAAAGTTAATTTAAATGAAATGCATAAATAATAAATGAAAATATAAAGGAAGTCAAAAAGGTGTGAATTCAAGAAATCATGATACTTTTGCATTCTCCGATTCAATTGCTCCGGTCGCCGCGTCGGAATTGTTAGCGGAGTAAGGTTGGAGGTTACCGGAGTAATACCTGGAAGGGATGTTCCGGTTTGGCCAAACCTGCCGTAAATCATTTTATTTTTGACATGATTAGATTATTACAACAGGAAAGCTCAAATTCACACACCACCCTTAAATTGAAAAGGGAATAAATAGATATATTAAAGCAAAGCTCAAACCAGTACACACACATACTATTTTAGACAACAGCCAATTGAAACAAACTGAGTACAAAACCAAAACGGAAAGAACATAAAGAAAAAAAAGGCAAGAAGCCAACTGAAATTGGCATCTTACAAACCCTCAAAACCCTAAACGAGTGATGTCTGGATATTCATTGGCATAGCAAGTAGTTAGTGGCATAGAGCTCTAAAGCAGTAACAGCAAGCAGCGCAAAGGGACAGCCAAAAATGAAAACTTTGGTCATGACAACATTAGATCCTCCAGCCTCAACCGATATTCGATTCCAGAAAGAGAAAGCATGTGGGGGTGGTATCAGAGCTCCGGGTGAGTTATTGATCACCAAATTTCAATTCTATCCAAAATGCTTTGAATTCAAAAAACGCCAATGTGAACTCCATCCAAACGATCACAGCGGGTATTTGATCCTAAAAAGTTCGGATTCAACCCTAGGAAAAAGTAGGCCAAAGCGGGTATTTCATTCAACAAATTAGGATCAAATTCAAAATGACATTTTCCAATATAACCACCATCTTGAGAGGACATATTAAAGATATTCACCTTGTGGTAGTTATCCCATATTAGAAATGTGATGATTTTATAACACATTTATGGATAAATTGTCTAGATGGGGCTATTTGCCAAACCATTTGTCAAAATGGGTCTTTTACCAAAATATTTTTTAAAATAGGTTTTGGTTAATGAACACTCGTGGCACAACTTGGTCAACCTTCCCAAAATCTCAAATTGTTGCCGTTCATTTTTTATTCGATATTTAATTTTTTCATTCATGTCTTTTTTATATAAATATCTTTTTCATTCTCTAGGTCATTACATGTATATTGATGCCACTTGAACTATTGTTATTTTAGGAAAACAAACCTTGACTTAAACTATGGAAAAGCATGTACATTTATATATAATTTAAAAATAAAATAATTAGAAATAATCGGTAAATCTGTAAATAAATAAAATAAATATATAAAAAAAGAAACAAATTGTTGAAAGAAAAAAAATCCAAAGAAAATCTACAAAACTTCTATGAGATTATCGTTGACTAGACTCCACGTGTGTGGCCATCAAATGTGGAAAATTGTTGTAAAACACTATTTTTTTTTTTTTTTTTGAAAAAGAGTCCATTTTATTAAACAGGCAAAAGCCCACTCATTTCAAATCGTCTTAATAAAAAAATCCTTGCTATCTCCAGTCAAAGGAATCATCTGAAGAATAGGCTGATTAAAAAAGCTCCAAACTGATTTAGAGCGAGGGCATTTAAAAAAGGTATGTAGCAAAGTCTCAACTTGATTGTTACATAGAACACAAATGGGGCTGGAAATAATATGCTTGGAACATAACTTCTGACAAATAGGTAAGAAATCATGATAAATCCTCCAAACAAGAATTTTCACTTTTTCAGGGATGTTTAGAGCCCAAAATTTTTTCCACCATCTAAATTCAAGGATATTGGATGAAGAAGATTCCTCATTCTTTAGCTTTAAACTAAGGGAATAAGCACTTTTAACAGAAAATATCCCATTTTTCTCAAAGTTCCACAACCAACTATCTTTTAGATTAGAAATACAAACAGGCACAGAAAGAGCAGCATCAATATCCACTCGCCATAGAGTATTTCTAATTTTCTCCTCATCCCATTGTCCATTATTGGTAATTAAGTCTGCAACCTTCATATGTTTATCTTCATCTCTGGGAATAGTTATGAGCTTAAAAGAATGTTCACGAGGAATCCAGGGGGAATTGAACACCATAGTGTCTTTACCATCGCCAATACGTTTACGAACGCCTTTGGTCAATAAATCACGACCCCACAAAATACTTCTCCATATTGCAGAAGGGCGAGAACCAATCTTGGCTTGGCTTCAAAAAAAGGATCTGAAGGGAAATATTTTCCACGAAAGACACGACCAACCAAACCTGAAGGATTGATAAGAATTCTCCATGCTTGCTTAGCAAGAAGGGCCTGATTAAGACATTCTAGGCTTTTGAAGCCGAGGCCTCCTCTCCCCTTTGACTTACACAACGTCTCCCATTTGACCCAGTGAATTTTTGATTTTTTAAAAGACGAGCCCCACCAGAAGTTCGCCATGTATTGAGTCATTTGACCACAAATGTTCTTGGGAATTTTAAAGCAAGACATAACGTAAATTGGTATAGCCTGGACGACAGCTTTAAGGAGAGTTTCTCTACCGGCAACAGAGAACAATTTCCCTTTCCATCCACTAACAGCCTTCAGGACTTTTTCTTTCAAGAATAAAAAATCTCGAGACTTGTTTTTGGACAAATGAGAAGGCATGCCTAGGTAATGACCCAGGTTAGTGACAATGGGCATCTGCATAATTCTTGCTAAAAAGATCCTAGATGCCAAATTCACATTAGGGCTGAACTGAATAGCAGATTTGGATCTATTGATGGATTGACCAGATCCCATTTTATAAGTTCTTATAATATCACGAAGGTGACTTATCTCTCCAACAGAAGCTTTACAAAAGATGAGACTATCATCAGCGAAAAAAAGGTGAGAAATCGAAGGACTTCTTCTAGCAATCTTGCAATCAGATAACAAACCCCTTGCTTTGAGCTTCAGACATTAAACAAGAAATGCTTTCAGAACAAAAAAGGAATAAGAAAGGAGAGAGCGGATCTCCCTGACGAAGACCTCTTTGAGGAAAAAACCTTTCTCCAGCTTTGCCATTCATAATAATTGAGAAGCTTACAGTTGTCACACAGTCCATAATGATTCTTACCCAATTTTCGTCGAAGCCCAGTTTCAACATAGCTTTCTGTAAGAAATTCCATTCCACACGGTCATAAGCCTTACTCATATCGAGTTTAATGGCCATTTCACCTGCTTTCCCTTGTCTTTTATTGGTTATATGGTGTAAGCATTCATAACCCACTAGAACAGAATCAGAAATGAGACGGCCGGGAATGAAAGCACTTTGAGATTCTGATATAATATGAGGAAGAATTCCTTTCAATCGGTTAGCCAAAACCTTAGCAATGATTTTGTAACTAACATTACAAAGACTAATCGGTCAATACTCACTGATCTCCGAAGGGCTTTTCGATTTGGGAATAAGCACAATATTAGTGTGGTTTAAATCCCTGGCTGATCTCCTTTGATTTAGCACATCAAGACAAGTTTCAATAGTCTTTTCCTTAACCACCGACCAATACTTTTGGTAGAATAAAGCAGGGAAACCGTCAGGACCGGGGGCTTTGGTAGGAAACATTTGGAAAAGGGCCTTTTGGACTTCCTCCTCAGTAAAAGGTTCACGAAGCTCATCATTCATATTTTTAGAAACTCGACATATCATAGGATTCAAAGCTTTATCAATCTGCTCAACACAAGGGTTGGAAGAGGTAAATAATTTCACAAAAAATTCCTTGAAAGCATCCTCCAGCTCTATTTTTGAGCTGATCCACACACCAGACGAATTGTATATTCCACGAATTAAATTTCTTTCTCTTCTCATTGTTGCTTTATTATGGAACCACTTAGTATTGCGGTCCCCCCACTTAAGCCAGTTAACACGAGATCTTTGTTTCCAATATTTTTCTTCATCAAGGATAAGAGTGTCGAGCTCCTTTTCAAGGATTCTAATTTTTGCAAAATCTGGATCACAACTCTTATCAAATTCATTTTGAATAAGGATTCTTAGCCTAGCCATAGACTGCCATTTTTCTTTCTTCTTTTTACGCCCCCAAGGCCAAAGCTGCATTTTACATTCTGAAAGTTTTTTAACTAGATCATTTTCACCTTCATGGATTGTATTCCAGCTATTTTGAATTAAAGGAGCACATTTAGGATCCTCAATCCAATATTCTTCAAAACGAAAACTTGGACTGATCCTTTCAGACTTCATACAACCATCATCAGTGAAACATATAGGTCTATGATCAGATGCATACCACTCTAAATGAATGACTTTAGATCTCGGAAATAGATTGCAAAAAGTAGGGTTCCCAAAGAATCTATCCAATCGTTTGAATATTGGAGATCTTCCTGTCCATCTGTTACACCACGTGAAAATGTCCCCAACAAAACCAAGATCTTTGAGTTCCATTTCATTAACAACCTCTCTAAAAAGATCTACTGATGGATGAATATCTGAAGAGCCTCATTTTTTCTCATTATCCCATAAAGCTTCATTAAGGTCCCCACCAATCAGCCAGGGAGAACCATCATTGGAATTCAGTCTTCGAAGAAGCTCAAAAGTAAGGTGTTTAAATTCCACCCCAAGTTTTCATTTATGATCCAACAATCAATGTGATTTTTAGAATAAGATCTGATAGTTAAATCAGCAGACTCTTTCCAAAAAATGCCCAGACCACCACTTAACCCTGAACAATCCACCGCAAAACAGTAACGAAAATTTAACTTTGCTCTCAAACTTTCAAGCTTAGCAGCATTACATTTCGTCTCTGATAAAAACAGGACCATGGGCTGATGAATGTTAACCACATTCAAAAGATCTGAGAACGCCCTTGGATTGCCCACTCCTCGGACGTTCCAACATATTGTTTTCATAATGATAGGTGGGGCTGAACATCAGCCACCACCAAGTCAAGAGAATCATCATAAACGGTTTCTGATCTAGCTTTTTTCACCAGTCCTCCATCTATATCAGTGTCAATCATTCTTTTTCCTTTCTCAATCAACTTCGTTGATACTGTCTTACCAATCACTACAAGAAAAAAGGGGTTAGCCGACGTTTTTTTATCGTCGCCTAAGAAACGTCGGTTAATAGTGGTTTAACCGACGACTTTATAAACGTCGGTTAAACTTTATTTTAAGCGACGGTTTTAAAAAAACGTCGGTTAAACTTTATTTTAAGCGACGGTTTTAAAAAAACGTCGGCTAAACATATTCTTAGCCAACGTTTTATGGAAACGTCGGCTAAGTTTTTATTTTCCCTCCTAAAATTCATTTTTCGGCTTTTATTTTAAAATAATAGCCGACATTTTTAAAAAAACGTCGTATAAACTTTATTTTAAGCGACGTTTTTAAATAATAGCCGACGTTTTTAAAAACGTCGCCTAAGGTTCTGAGTAAAATTCGAGTTCCTCTTTTCTTTTCTTTTCTTCTTCTCCTCTTTTCTTTTCCTTTTTTCTTTCACTCTCTCCCTCTTTTCTCAATCTGCTGCCTCCCGTCCGCCGTTTCTCCATCTCCTCCGCCGTTTCTCCACCGTCGCCAAGGGGTCCGCCCCCGCCGCCTCCATTCATCCGCCGCCGCCGTTCGTCTTCTCTCTCGCTCACTTCCAAATCCCTAACTCTAGGTAAATCTTCAAATCCCTAAATTTATTGAATCTTTCTTTTATTAAACTATTTCTTGTTCTTTATGTATGTGAAGTTTGATTAAACTATAAAAGTAAGCAATTTAATTGATTTTTTCTTGTTCTTGTTCATTTGAAGATGGGAGTATTGCTTGGTTTTAGAGATGTTGAGGTGTTGGTTTTAGAGCATTTTTTTTCAAATTAAAGTTCTAATTCTGTTTTTTATATCCAAATTTCGAATAATTGTTCGATTTGAAAGCTGTTGAGATGAGAGTATTGCTTAAAGTTTGTTACTTAGAGAGTAATGCAAAGATGAGAGTATTGCTTAAAGTTCCATATGTTACATTGCATTTGGGTAAAAAGAAAATGGAAAAACCTTTATTGAATTTCTCATGTTTAAAACAGGTGTAATTTATTTTTTGTTAGTCATAGGGGTGCTGTTATGCTGCCGAAAATTCAAATTTTCTTTTATATGAGTATAATTTCCTTTAATTTTTATTAGCTAACTCATGGTTCATTTCATTTTTTCAGATGACGTACGGACTTTGGTTTAGGAAAATGAGACACAGTGTCTGGATTGAACCTTTTTTTAAGATCTTTTTGTATTGTGCTACTTTTTTAAGAACTTTGTATTGTGCTACTTTTTTAAAAACTTTGTATTGTGCTACTTTGTATTTTGTTATAAGAGGTTGTATTATAAATTTCGCAATTTCTATTAGATGTGATTTAGTTTACCTTTAACTTGTTTTCTGGTTCAATAGTAATATCATATGCGCACACAAAAAAAAGACAAATAAAATTATATAAAAAAAACCAAAATATACCCTTATCCGACGTTTTAATAAAACGTCGGTCATTATATTCTTAGGCTACGGTATAAAAAACGTCGGTCAAAATACCTTAGCCGACGTTTTTTAGACCGTCGCCAAAGTATATAATGACCGACGTTTTAGAACACCGTCGTACAAAGTTCGAATTGACGACGGTGTCGCAAAAACGTCGGCTAAGGCTCTTCCGACGCGGTTTTGCCGACGTTTTGGGCGACGATTTGTTTACCGTCGCATAAGCCTTATGCGACGGTTTTTTGGTCTTAGGCGACGTTATTTGCCGTCGGCAAAGACCCTTTTTCTTATAGTGAATATCATTCTGGGAACGATTAAATCTTTTAAATTTTTTGACCCTAGGATCTTCATTTTTCTTAATCACCATTGGTACAGGAGTATCACATTGCTGTGAATTAAAATCTTCCTGATCAGACCCTCCACAGACTTCACATCTTTCAACTGAGTCTTTATTAGGACTAGTATGGTAAAACACTATTTAGAAATTGGTATTTCTAAAAAAATGAAATTGTTTTTTTCTTTTTAAAATGAAATTGTTAAAATTTAACCAAGACACTCTCCAATATATAGCGAGAGAAATTGATGACGACGTTTCCTGTAAAGTAAACACCAGATAGCAAGGGCTTGTTTGGCTAGGTCGGAAAGGGAAAAGAATGGAAGTGAGAGTAAATTATTGTTTGGTGGAAAGGGAAGAAAAGTGATAGGATAGTAATTTGGTGTTTTATGTATAGTAAAATATGATTATATGGAAAGGGAAGAGAATATATGTATATGTATTTGTATAGTAAAAAAATACATATACATATATTCTCTTCATATGCATCTATTATTGATAGTAAAATCCCAAACACCCATTTAGTCTTCATATAATCAACCAAATATTAATCGGTCATTTTATGAATACATATTGATATCTCAGATGCTGGTGTTCGAACACTTATCATTAAATGCCAAGTAATTACTCAAATTTGAGCACTAGGGAAAGCGAGTAATTACTTCCGACTCCAATGGAGAAACGGACTTTGATGCTATAAAGTGAGAGCATCCATGTTAAATTAATGGACGAGAAAAAGGGTAGTCCATCGTTTTTATATATGACTATGACGTCTTCACTATTTTTTATGTAGGATCTTAATGATTTATTGGGTTTTTTCAAAATACATTATTCTTTTTACTTTTTAAAAAATTTATATAGGAATAGTGTGCACCATTCTTTGAGTTAGTTTTAAGATATTATCGAAAATCTAAGTTAACACAAATTTTTATATTATTTTATTATATTTTTAATACAATAATATATAATAGAGCAAAACTCTTCATGCATGTGTATGAGACTACCACATTTTGCTTATGTGTTACTATTGCCACAAAAGTTCCACTACTTTTCAATATTTTTATTTATAAAATAAATTTTTGTAGTTTTCCATAGTGTCATATGGGGCTGTTTGTTTGACATATTTAGGTAATTTTTGGATTAAGGAGTTATGTTTTTTTTTTTTTTTTTTTTTGAGAAGGATTAAGGAGTTATGTTGAGGAGTTGTATTGAGTAGTTAAAAATTGAGAGTTGTGTTAAAAACTTATTTCTATGTAGTTTTTGTGTAGAAGAGTTAGAGTCAAAATCTTGTTTTGATGTAGATTTAAAAATGAGTAGTTATTTTTAGTAGTTAAAAAAGAAATGATTAAAAATGAATTGTTAAAAATGAGTTATTTTGATTGATTTGATAGGAATGATTAAAAATAAGTTGTTAGAAATGATTGAATAGTTATAAATGAATGATTAGAAATGAGAGTTATTTTTAAAAGTATAAATGATGAAAAGTTAATACAAACTTGTTTGAGTGTAGGTATTGAGGAGGAGTTGATAGCTTCTAATACCAACTCATACGTAAATATGTCAAACAAACAACCTCTATGAGTAAAGTGTAGGGCTTCCTTACACCTATATTTGTTGAAGGGTTTTACTCATAATAATATTCGGAGATGGTAGCATTCTAGCCTCCAACTTTTAGGTCAAAGGTAAATATTAATAATCACTAGATTAAGACTACTAGACAATTTTATGTGGGTTGAACTCAAAATAATAATAGTAATAAAATAAAATCCAATAATAATCCGTAGAACTCAGATTTACATGCCTTTTTTAATGCTTGTTATTTAATCCATCAAAATTATTTTATTTGAATTTTAGAAGCTTTCTGTATTCTCTGCAGTAGAGCAGTCACTTCAGAAATCTAGGTGTTACAATAGGGACCGAACTTAGAAAATGTGAATGTTGAAGAAAGAAAAATGGGTTACTTTATTGAAATAACAATTTTTAAGGTGCCATTTGAAAACTATTATTTTTTTTAGCGTTTTTGGTTTTTAAATTTCAGCTTAGAATAATTATTTTATTCTATGGTTTTTATCCTTACCTTGTTTTCTTTAACGTATTTATGTTCCTAAAAATAAAATTAAAATGTGAAATAAAAAAATAACTTTTAAAAGCTTATTTTAATTTAAAATTTTGGTTATAAATTTTTTTTTAGAGAACATGAAACTCTTTGAATAAAATTTAAGTTAAAATAAACTTAAATTTTAAAAATAGAAAAATCAAAATGTTTAATTTAAATAATTGATTGCAAAATAAGAAATAAAAAATGAAAGTGAAGAAATTTAAGGTAAAATATAAGTTTAGTTTTTATGATTGGATAAAAGTTAAAATTCAATGCTTATGATTCGAAAAAAATTAAAATTTTATCTATATAATTTTAAAAATCAGAATTTGGTCTCTTTAATTTTAAAAAACTTGAAATATAGTCTTTATCATATACAATTGTTGATATATTAAATACATGAAAGTTCACTATATGTATTTTATGTTATATCAATCACTTAACTCATAATTTCATCATCAACATATAAATAACTAACTTTTTGAGATTACAATTGGAGGTGTGAGGATTCGAATCCATGATCTATTGGTCATTAGGTGTACATTAATTCTTTGACAAAAAAATAATTAACTCTCATGTACCTAATTTGTTAATGATTAAAAATGATAAAAACTATTTTTAAAATTTTATCAAACCATAAAAGATTAAATTATCAATATATATGCTAATATAAGTCATTGTTCAACAACACTAATATATATTCAATTATCAGAGGTCTTGGATTCAAATTCCTCCACTTCAGATTATAATAATCTAGAAAATAATAATAATAAATAAATCAACACCTGTGGAGTTAGATGTGTTATATATCAACAGTAAATCTAGCAACTGCTCATATTCGCATCATATGACTAATTTTAATATTTCTTCCGACCATAAAAATTTAACTTTACTCTTTTTTCTTTTTTTTGTTTTTTAATATAAATACTAAAATTAACTTTACTATATATAGTTTTTAAAATCACCGATTGGACGACGGTTTCAACCGAACCAGCGTAAAATCCCTTTCTCATCGGCGGGCAGTGAAGTTGTCATCGCCGTTTCGCCGGCGTCATTATCATTCCCAGTTCTTTCCTCCGGCAGAAGAAGCTTGGAATCTACGGCAGAGTCACAGAGCAGGTGGCTGAAGAACAATTTTATTTAGGGTTTCCTTTTCTTAATCGAATTACTCTGTTTCATCCCAAATTCTAGGGCTTCGATTAGGGTTCATTTCAAGCCTCTGTGCTCCCTCGTTTTCCTCTCAATTCAACGACTATTCTCTCTCCTCGCCGTACCAATGTAAGCTCTCTCTCTCTCTCTCTCTCTCTCTACAAACGAGCATTTCTTTTTGGTTTCTGCTATGTCGAGGAAAATGATGGATTCTGTAAAAGGGGTTTTCGTTTTTTTCAACGGCCGTGGAGTTTGATGTGTTCTATGCTGCTTTGGATGAGAAATGGCGTATGATTATTGGGTTTCTTTTATTTTTTCTTGATTTTGCAGTTTTTTCTCAACTCCTCTGTGTTACATTATTTCAAGTGGTACTTCAGTTCCGTCCACAGGAGGTGGTGAAGTGGGTGAAAAATTGGGCTTTGAGGCTATGCTCCTCTCAAGGTCCTTGGTTGGAGACTCACTTGTGGCATTACTTCTTCAATGTCTCTGTTGCCTGGCCTAGGGACGATTGTGGTTCCAATCTGGTTCTCTTCCATTGAATCCAATTGGGTGATTCTGTGCTTCCGGCGTGCACAGTCCTTGCCGGGAAATTTTGAGTCCATGTCTGTGGAAAACAAATTCGCAAAGTTAGTCAACCCAGTGAGACCACAAAAGATTGGGTGTCTGCTTTCTACAAGGTAAATATATGTTCACATCGTTTGAATGACTTTTTACTCTTCAATTTTAGAGATACTTTTATTTCTTCATCCTCCTAAACGGTAGCTCTGTATCCTGTTTACTTAAATCCTGGACTGAAATTTGTATATATTATGAATGTCGGGAGTGTACTTAGTCTATGTAAGTTGCAGTTTAACTTCTTAAGTCCCTTTGTGCACATTTGATAAATATATGTAACTATTTCAGCTTTTCGTTTGGTTCAAAATGCTTGGCAATAAGCCCTAATAATAAAGCATTTGACTAAATAACGAACTTGGCAATGAGCCTTAGATATCAAGGTAAGCTCTTGATTATGTATTTGTATTTTGTAGACTTCTAAATCATATTGTAAATGGCCTTTGTTTTGGATGATTTTCAGCTTTGCATCATCTTGTAAATTGATTGATTGTTTGATTGCAGTGTCTTTTTTTTTTTTTTTTTGCTAGAAAAATGTAATTACTTTGGCTAGGCCCTCCTGTCGATGGCTTCTTGAAATTAACAAGAACAAACAAATTGTTGTTGATATCGTCATCATTGTAAAAATGTAGAGGAAAATATTGCCTCTAAATTCTTTTTATAGTTCTTAGGAGAGTTTATGAAGTGAACACCGAGTGCCTTGGCAATGACTGAGTTGTGGTAGTATTCTCCCCTCCAAACCATATGGCTATGGCAAATGTCTCTAGCAAGGGGCAGTTTTTGTAGTTTCTGAAGATTTAGATAATTCTCTGGTGATTCACTTAGTGTTGATTAGCCTTCTTTCCTTTTTATTCTTTAGTTTGCACCTTTCAAGGTATCATAAAAATAATTGCCAAAGGTTTCAGAATAACATGTGAGTAAGGACAGTGTGTATACTTTTTAAGTCGTAGGAGATGCAAGAGAATGTCAAAAACAAATTTCAAACCCTGATTTGAAATGTGGGTGCCTTACTTGATATTGCACTACTAATTTTATGCAATAGATTCTTTTCCACCAAGCCCTGTATTTTATTTGTATACAACAATCTTTTTCAGCCACTGTACATGATAGAGTTTATTATATTCGGGGTATTTTAGAAAATACTTAGTGAGTTTGTTAAACATTTAGTTATAAATAGAGGGGTTGTTTATGGGGTAAAAGAGGAAGCATTTTGGCCATTGTGGCATTGGGTCTTAAGTGGTCTTAAGAGTAGAAGGGTTGAGGTACCTTAAATTTGGTTTATCTTTGTTTGCTGTTATTTTGATATCATAATAGAGTCTAGGTTCTTATCAATTGGTATTAGAGCCGTTTCGGTTTTGGCTATAGAGATGGATCAAGAAGATGTTCGTTTTGTTTGTGAAGGGTTGCAGCGTTTGATGTCTTTGATTGATTCTTATCGAGAAGAATGGAAGCAGGATGGAGCATGAACAGAGGTAAAAAGAGTTGGGAGGTGTTGAAAAAGAAGAAAGAGGAGAGGTTATGGAAAATAATAAAAAAAAAAAAAAAAGAGAAGGAAGATGGGAAAATGGAGAAATTATTATGCAAAAATCAGAGAAGGAGATGGTGGTTGAAAATGTGGTGGAAATTATACAACTTAAATCATATTCTCATTTTTCTATTCATGAGTTGGAGCCGGGAAAATATTGGAGAAGAAGAAAAAAATCAAAAGTTCAAAATTACTAAAAGTGGTCGTGGTTCAAGTTTGATGAAGATAAGAATACGAACATAT
Source organism: Sicyos edulis (assembly GCA_036507275.1). Lineage (NCBI taxonomy): Eukaryota > Viridiplantae > Streptophyta > Magnoliopsida > Cucurbitales > Cucurbitaceae > Sicyos > Sicyos edulis. The sequence goes on from CM071850.1 coordinate 3,055,510, forward strand.
CTTGGAAGCGCACCATAGAAGAAAATGAGGATTCTGGCCATGTCCGACGGCTGAGAAGTGGCAATGTCCAACGGCTAAGAACCAGCAACATTGGATGTGGAGGAAGCGACAACGTCCGATGGTAGGGAAACAACAGATTCTGACAATGCAGAAGTGACAGCATCCAAGGAAGAAAATAAAATGTGTTCAAGGGATGATGATGGTGAAGGAAAAAATGGTGATCGTCTCTTCGTGGATCAGAAGAAGAAAGAAGGAAAAAAGAAAAAGAAAACGGCAGAAGTTCTTCATCGAGAAGAAGAAGAAAAGAAACAAAAAATAACAAAAAAAGAAGACGTGCGGCTAAGGTTTATTATTTGGTTACGATGAAAGAGAATAATGGGTGTGGCTAGAGACGGGCATGAGTACTTCGGGTATAGTAGAGTGAAGCTATGATTTCCCAGATTTCAAAAAAGAAAAGAAAAGAAAGAGGGTAGTAGGCTTACAACTGTGCTTGGATCTAGGCTATAGGTCGTGGATGGAAAGATTTTGAGAAGTTGAGTTGTTTTTATGTTCACTTGAGACCATTTCTTTACAGAAATGAGAGCTGCTGGGTGAATTTGTTGTTGGGCAAATTTATTTCGTGGGCTGGTTTTTACTATGTTAAAAAAAAGGTTAGTGGTCTGTTTACCTACACCTTGAGAACAATGTGTCAAGGGTCGGTACTGATAAGGTTAAATTAGGGGTGTTTTAGGAAATACTGGGGGTTTGTAGTTATAAATAGAAAGGTTGTGTATGAGGTAATGTAGGAAGTATTATGACCATTGCGGTATTAAGTCTTAAGTGATCTCGAGAATAGGAAGGTTCGAGTACTTTAAATTTGGTTTATTTCTTATATATATTTTTTTCAATTCTATGTAGTAGAAAGGAACAAATCTAAGATTCATGTTTTCGTTTCAGAGAAAAGAAAGAATGCAAGTAGGCGCAATCAAACAAAATTTATAAAATGATCCCAGCTGAATAACATGAACATAAAAACAAAATTTATAATCTTTAGCCTAGCTACCTTGAATACATTTATTTCTTTCAACAACTCCAGGGCCAACACAATGTAATCCATTTTCAGTTGCAGAAGAAATACTTGGAAACATATAATTCGATAGCTGTAATAGCAAGCAAAGCACAAACGGTGAGGAAAATGTAAAATTTCCTCTCAACCGTAGTTGTAAAACGGTCAAGCACGAGAATCTTGTGATGGAAACTGAAATCATCAAATCCATGATCACTAGATAACTCTACAGCCTCAACATCATCATCTTGGTTTTGGGTCACCAAAATTTGCTGGCAAACTCGCAATAGCTCGAGCCGGATTAAGTCGAGTTGATAGTGGGTTCGAAGGAACATAGCGGCAGCATCCAGGAAAAGCAAAAGGTAGAGGAAGGTAGAGAAGAGAGTGGAAGCTAAAATGAGCCACCAATCCTTGCAGTTAAAGGACAGGGAAGTTTGAGAATTGATAGCAAAGAAGAAGAAGCTGCGCCCCCAAATGAGGTAACCAATAACCATGTTTTGGATTTTGGTTTCATGGTATTGCACCTTTGTTTCTTGTTCCTTTTTCATATCTTTCAGTGCCTCAAATTTGCTCCTCAACTCTCTAAGGGCCATCACAAGGGGACTAATTTGGGTACTAAGAAGTGCACCTTTCAGAAGAAACAACCAAAAACTGGATATGCAAATTTCCTCGAAACGATTAGCCTTTTATAGGCCAAAGAAATTGATGTAGGCACCGTCGTCAAATTTGACACTGTCGACAACATTGTCGTCATTATCAAATTTTAGCCAAAATGAATTTTAAGGGATGTCATTGTCAACTTTTTGCCGAAATGAATTCGACCGGATGTCATTATCAAATTTTTGCCGAAATGAATTTTAAAGGATGTCATTGTCAAATTTTTGCCTAATGACTTTAACCCCCTTAAACTCATTTGGATGTAGTTTTTGTGTAAGTTAGAATCTGAATCTTGTTTAGATGTAGATTTAAAATGATTAGTTATTTTTAGTAGTTAAAAAAGAAATGATCAGAAATGAATGGTTAAAAATGAGTTTTTTGATTGATTTTAAAGGAATGATTAAAAATAAATGGTTAGAAATGATTAAGTAATTATAAATGAATGATTAAAATTGAATAGTTAGAAATGAGAGTTATTTTTAAAAGTAAAAATAAGAAAGAGTTAATAAAAACTCATTTGGATACAAGTGTAAGCATGTTTACTATGCATCCCTTAGTGTACATATGAGTACACAGTGAATTCCAGTGAAATTTGATTTTTTTTTTTTTTTTGCAGATTGGTCGTCATCAACATTCTAGTGACCACACATGATTTGATGTAACTAAGAGAGTATCCACACTTTCGTGTATTCCTCCAGCTATAATCTCTTTGATTTTATACAGCTTCAGGTGTAGCAATCGCTATCCACAAGTATACACACAAGTGTAAGCACGTTGAACATGCATCTTATGGTGTATATATAAGTACACAGTTTATTCTAGGAAAATTTGATTTGTTTTTTTTTTGCAGATTGGTCATCATTAACGTTTCAATGGTCACACACGATTTGATGTAACAAGGAGAGTATTCCCACCGTCGTGTACTCCAACCTACAATTTTCCCGATTTCATATAGTTTTAGGTGGAGAGAGTATGCACAACTGTAAGCTCGTTTAACATGCATCCCTTGTATATATATGGTACACATTGAATTCTAGTAAAATTTACAATTCTAGTTACTGTGTGTTAGGTACTATGTTATTTTTTTTTATTGCTTACTAAATTTTCGTTTAAAAATTTAGTATTAATTTATTACAGTATGTGTATTAATATGTACGGCCAAATGTATGTTGTTTTGTTTTCCATATTTCATAATAAACTAATCTTAACAACTTTTTTATTTTTTTAAAAAAATGAAGGGTTCAAATATTTTTTAATTATTAAATTTATTTTTGAGTTGTTTGAAATTTAGATTTTATATTATTTAAATATTTAACTTTTTGGTGGTGGTTAGAAATGAATCTAAAATCTATTTTAATAATCCACATAAATTAAAAGTATTAATAAGAGTACAATAGTCAATCGCAATTTAATTAATTATTTAATTATATATAGAAAATCAGATTTAAATATATATTTAAAGTCTTTAAAATTATAGATATTTACTAAATAATTATATGTTCCATACTTGTCCCTTTTTGTTTCTTTTTCTTTTTCGTGGGACGACTTCTGTTTTCAAAGGGAGGAAAGTTTCCTTTGGCAAATGAAATAATGAAATTCATTAGGGGTGAACATGGGTTGGGTTGGGTTACAGAGGTTTTCAACACAATCCAAATTTTCGGTTGGTCATGTTTCCAACCCAATTAAAGAGACAACCCAACCCTTATATTTTCGGGTTGGGTTGGGTTGGGTCATCGGGTTCAATAATAAATTATAATTATAAATATCTTTGATCAAATTAGTCATACATTATATATAAAACAAAATATAATCTTCAATCAAGGTAATGAAATGAATATAAATATACAATCATGTTCATATAAAAGATTTCAATTATAAAACATAAAACAAATAGATAATTAAAACAACAAAAATAGATGACATAATTCGACTTCTATAGAATAAATATAAAACCAACAAAGATGTTTTACATAATTTGACTATATATTTATCATGATATATAAATTATAAAGTTTTGAAAAAATACTAAAGATTATGGGAAATAAAAAGTCTAACAATAATAATTAAATAAATAAAAAATACAGACATGTATAATTTTTTTTTTTTGAGAAGATATAGACATGTATAATTATGTTATAGTATAAAAATATATATATTAAAACTAAATAATAATTTCGGGTTGGTCGAACTGGGTTGGGTTAATTTTAGGTCAACCTTTAACCCAACCCAACCCATGAATATTTATTGATTTTCAACCCAATCCAACCCAAAAATTTATTTAACCCAACCCGTCAATTTGGGTTGGGTTAGTTCGGGTTGTTCGGGTTTCGGGTTGTTTGAACACCCCTAAAATTCATTTTCCAAATGAAATTTTTGAGGCTGTCATTGTCCCAATCCAACCTCTATTTCCCAGCCTGTACGGATAACGGGCTGTCTTTGTTTTGATTTTTAGTTTTTTGTGTTTAAATTTTAATTTTCAACTTTCATTTTTCAATTGAGTTTTTATTTTATTTTAAATTCGTATCCAATTCTTGTAGATCTTTTTTTTTTCCATATTATCTTTTTTTTTTCTTCTTAAAAGATTTATTAAAAAAATAATAATAAATAAATTAAGATTTGAAACTAATACCTCAAATTAAAATCTTAAAGTAATTCGACCATTTGGAGTTATTTGAATATCAATTACATTAGATTTGAAACTAATATCTCAAATTAAAATCTTAAAGTAATTGTGGAGTTATTTGAATATCTATTACATTTTTTTGGTTTTCTAATTATAGCCTCTTTTCATTCCAAATATTTATTAAATAAAATTGTCAAAATTAAAATTTCAACATGTGTTTTCTTAGATCAAGAATAATTATGTAGAATTTTTTTATCAACAAGATCATTTTAACCTATTAATTTATTTTTGCTTGTTATATGTTATTTATCACCATCTACTTTTATATCAAGAATTAACATTTTTTTATGTAATTTGATTTTAGTCTAATATATAATTACTCTAAATAATTAAACTGGTTAATTTTTTTTTTTTTCTTTATCGTAACACATCTTCATTTGAGTTTTTAAATTTAATTTTTATAATAATTATGTACTTATCCATTTATTTTGATTCATCAATTTCATTGTCTTTGTAGCAATTATCTATTTTAATTAATTTAATTTTTTTTATTACATTAATTTAATAATAAAAATTAAATTTCACTTAAATAATGAAATAAAATAAAATGAATTTAAAAAAGGGAAATTATATTGAATATACCATTCTCTATAAATAATTACAAATCTAGGCAACAAACTAATATTTTGCAAATTTAAATTTTGTTTTAAAAATCCAGATTTAATAATTTTTAATAATCCTATTTTACCCTTGCCTACATTTAATTGATTGATTTTAAATGCCATAATTAAAACTTCCTTCAAAATTAAATTGTATTAAATAACTTTTCCTAAAATACATATTCCAAAAGTGTTTTTGGTCCCCTATTTCTTCTTCAACCCTTATTTGTTCTCTCTTCTTTTCTCTCAACAAAACAAAGAAACCCTTCAACCTCCATTTTTTCTGGTGAAAGAAAACTACGCTTTGTACTTATATGATTGATTCCGGCAATTGAGACCCACTTTTTTTTTTCTTTTTTTAATAGTTTATTCCTTCAATCCTTGGTAACTTTTTCTTTCCTTACTGATTTTTTGCTTTTTTCAGAAGATTTTCATGAATTCTAAAGAGCATGTGAATGCACAATAGAAGAATATGATGAAAACGTTAGATTCGATAAATGAAAAATTTTCGTTGCATCGTTTTATCTCTCTAATATTTGTAGGATGTCCATGAAAAAGATCAAACAAAAAACCCTAATTTCGTCCTAGTGGAAACTCAAATAAGTACTGTATTTCTAATAAATATGGTAGGTCTAACAAATACTTTATTTCTAACAAATACAATATTTATAACTAATACCGTATGTTTGATAAATATAGTATTTCTAACAAATACCATCATCTTAGGTTTTTCGTTAGGTCTATTTTCTGTGAATCACAATACTAATTTTTGTTGCTTGGGAAGTAGAAATAACTACTGTATTTATTATACTATATTGTTTGTCAACTCAACATAAATAACTTGAATATTCACATACATGTTCTTGACAACAGTATTAAAAAGACTGTAAAAAAATTAATAATTGTTAAGAACATTAAGGACTGTATTATAATAAATTTCATTTAATACTAAATTACATTTACATTAAAGCAAGTGATATGGTGTTAACATTGAAGCATCTTGATTGGCGTTCATGCTTCTTATAGACAGAGACAATTCTAAAAATCTTTGAATTGAAAAACGACTTTCGAATGGTATGGAGAAGACATTGTGAAGAAATTTTAAAAGAAAAAATCACGGTCTAAAACTAGGAAAAGAAGAAAGATAATTGAAAAGGAATAGACGTAATTAGATTGATGAGACATAAATTATGGGCACTATTATAGGGAAAGAAAGTTAGAAAGTTTTAAAAGGAATTCATTTTTTATTAATAATAAATGCCCAATATGGAAATAAACCGTATTTAATGGAGGAGGGTATGACTGTAATTTTCTAATCATCCAGATTTAAAAATTCATTATTGAAAATTACATTTACTAATAATTTATTTTTAACTTAGATTTGTAATTATTTTCTCAATCTAGTCTATTCTTGAAAAAAGCTCTTTAAAAAATGATCATTTATGAATTTAACGTGTTGACATTTTTGTTTGGTTTCCTATTGAAGAACCGCCTTACAAAAGTTATTGGAGTTTCTTTTTTTAATTTTTTTTTTTACCAATACTCCTTTTATCTTCTAACACCTTTGAAATAAGTTAAGGCATTAAATTAAAAGAGTTGGTGACATGTTTATTTATTGATCCGTATTTAATTTAACTGCAATCATGAATATAATTTTACAAACTAAATTTGAGTTCATCATTTTCTTAATTATAAGAATACATGGAATTTAAAATATTGACAAAAATACTAATTCAAGGACGCTCGTCATTTTAACTTGCCTGATATTCATATATAAGAAATTAATGGCACCATTTATTAAAATAAGAATGAAATATGTGCCATAAATAATAATAACTCAATAATGAACTAAGGGATATATGCTTCAATAAAAAAACTAAGGGGTATATGGGAAATCAAGAAAATATCACTTAAACATAATAATTTAGACATCATTTGATAATCATTTGATTTTTTTAAAAAAAAATTTAAACTTATAACAACTACCTTATCTTATTTTTTTTCTTAATTGGATATCTAAATTTTATCTATATTGTAGAAATCAAACCAAAATTTAAAAAAAAAAAAAAAAGTAGCTTCCAAAAATTTATTTTTGTTTTTAAAAGTTAGTTAACATTCAAATATTTTCTTAAGAAAATATGGATATATTGTAAGAAAGGTGGAACACAATGTAGAAAATTTGAGTAGCAATAATAGGCTTAATTTTTAAAAAAAAAACCACAAAAATTTAAATAGATATCAAACCAGACATAAATAAAATGATTCATCTAATAAAACATACTTTCGAGGTATATCATATGGTAGATTTCAAAAACAAAAAAAAAAATTATTGTCAACAAAGTAATAATTCATGTTTTTTTATAAAAAAAAGCTTATAAAAACAGATTCAAAAAAATAAAAACCTTATAAAAACCAGTTTTGAAATTTTAAAACTCAAATCACAAATTGGTAATTATTAATAGATGTATTTTTTTTAGTACAAAATTAGAGGATAGAAAATACATCTACTCTCAAATAAATTAAATTTAAATAAAATTAAATTATCACTGAAAACAAAACGGTTTATATATATAATTTAAACCCTCATATTCAAATAGAAAATTAAGGGGACCACAAAAACAATAGGGATGATTGGATTTACGGGTCAGAAAAGGAGAAGATAGGAAATTATCCAAATTCATATTTGTTTTTTTTTTTTTTGGTAAATAACAACTTCTCTCAATTCTTTCTCACATTTCATCAAACATATTTAATGTTATTTAACTTCAAATCAAACTTTATTACAATAAAAATTTGGGAAAAGTTCAATAATAGGCCAAAATAGAAAACTAAGTGCAAATCTGTCCACGTTAAGATTAATTAGCAAAAGTAATTTTTGGATTTAATTAAAGAAATTTGTTTTAATAATAAAAGACAAAAGTACCCCTCCTACAAGAAAAAACCCACGTCATCACCTTCTTCCCCAAATCTCTCCCATCCGTTCACTGTGCTTCTTCCCCAAATCTCTCCCATCCATTCACTGTGCTTCTTCCCCAAATCTCTCCCATCTGTGCACTGGGCCCAAGCCACATCATCGATTTCTTCACAATAGTTTTCAAGCAGACCCACCCGTCGGATTTTTGTTGGAACTCCATTTGCGCCGCCGTCGAGCTTAACCCATTAGATTTTTGCCGAAACTCTATTTGCGTCGCCGTCGTGCTTAACCTATTGGTTTTTTAACGTAACTCCATTTGCGCCGCCGTCGATCTTAACCCGTTGGATTTTTGTCGGAACCCCATTTGCACCGCCGTCAAGCTGAACCCATTGGGTTTTTGCGAATCAGATTTGTCGCCGTCATCTGCAACACAAACCTAAAATGAAGATGAAATTATTTACAAAAATACTTCTTTTGTTTAAGTAATACAGTATTAATGATTAATACAGTTTTAATGACAAATGAAGATGAAATTATTTACAAAAATACTTCAAATTTTTATTTACTGTATTAGTTTTGTTTAAGTAATAAAGTTTTAATGATTAATACAGTTTTAATGATTAATACAATATTAAAGATTAATACAATATCAATGATTAATACACTTTCAAATTATTGTATTTATTATCAGTAGTAGTATTAATAATGAGGATTTAATATTAAATGTTCTCTAATAAAATGTTAATACAAGATTTATTAATACAGTATTTATTATCAATACAATATTTATTTATAAGTACAGTATTTATTAATACATTATTTATTTAAATTTTGAAGTACGAAATTAGGGTTTTGCAGCCTTCGTCTTCGACGGCTGAGATTTTCAGAAAGAAAAAAGTGGCGAAAAAGTCGTCGAATCTCCACCATTTTGACTTGTCATCTTTGCAAACACGTTTTCTGCGGCGATTGCTCATCATCTCAAACGATTATCTAGTGTTGTAGTGTTTGAATTGATTTGGACAAAGGCGAAAGAAATAGAGGCGAAGAACAATGTGACCGATGATGAATGAATGGTGAGATGGAGTAGAAGGAAGATGCCGGAGAAGAACAAATCGAGAATAAAGAACAAATTAAAATCACAGGAAATCAATGGAGAAGAAAAATTTCCGGCCAGAATTTGAAGGAAACTGCCCAGAAGAAATCACACAAAAAGGAAGGAGAAGCATGTGTCGATCTAGAGAAGAAAAATAATAATATAATTAAATGAAGGGTAAAATGGTAACTTACAATTTATATATTTAAAATAAAAAATTAAAGGAAAAATATTCTTGCAAATAAGTTGGGATTTAAACACACTTGCAAATATTTTTCCAAATTAATATAAAATAAAAAAAGTCAATTAGTTGAAAACAACTAATCATTTATTGACCTTTAAACTAGGTCGCCGATTCATTTGTTGACCTATAAATAAAAAAAAAAAAAAAAGATTTGAAAATTTAAAAAATTACATCCAAACGAATTTTTTTATAACTACTCAAATAACTTCTCATTTTTACTATTCAAAACAACTTCTCATTATTATTCACTCATTTCTAATAATTCATTTATAACTATTCATTTTTAATCATTTATTTTTCGCTCTTCAAAATTATTCATTTTTAACTACTCACTTCTAATCATTTTTTTTATAACTATTCAAAATTACTACTTACTTTAAATCTATATCCAAATAAGTTATTGTCTCTAACACATTTACATAACAATCACATCCAAACGAGTATTTGACTAGCTACAACTCTCAATTTCTAATTATTCAACCAAAACCTCATCTAAACACCTCTTAAAGGAATCTTGGGTTCGAGTCCTCCACCCCAAAATGTTGTAAACTCAAATATAATATAATTCATAAATTAAATCTTAAAATAGAAAGAATTGGTGGGGGAGTGAATAATAGGTTTGTTTTTTGGATCAAGATTCTTCCCAACTCCGCTTTCGAGGTTGATTTTGATAGTTTGGTTGGTGGATTCATGTAACTCTTTTTCAAAAAAATAAAATAACAATAACAATAATTTTTTGGGTGGGTCCCACTCTTTTCCACGGCGACGTTGTCAGTGACAAAAAGGTGTTCATATTCCTCAAGTGGGCTATGATAAATTACTTTTGTGATTTTTTCTAGTATTCCTTATTTCAAAAAAAAAAAACTTTTCTCTTTTCAAACCATTGAATAGTAAAGATACATTATATTTCTTTTCAAAAAAAAGAAAAAGATTTGAGTTATTAAAATCGAATTTTTTAAATATTGTAATTAATAGCAAAGATACATTATATATTTAAATTAATTAATCAGTGTTATAATTTTTAAAAAGAGTTAGAAATTTGAAAAGATGATTTACGTATTAACTATGTAACTAAAAAGATCGAGATGATGATTTCAAGGTTTGTAGATTAAACTAAAATAATAAACTAATGAAAAGAAATTGCGTACAAAGAGCATAAATATAATGATATATATTAAAATATATATTATTATTTATAAATATTTTAATAAATAAAAATATAATCTCACATACCACACTTAGGAGAAAAAAATATCACGTGCATGACACGTTAAAAAATTCTAGTTTAGTTTAAGGAGGATAAAAATTGTTTGTTTTGTATTGTCGTATTACAAAAGACCAAGCTTTCTTATTAATTCTTAAAAATCCAAATCGAAGGTTCCAAAAGTCATTCCCGCGACCTTTAATATGTAATATTTTTTTATCTTCTAGTAGAAGAGAAAAGCTGGAGAATAGAAGAGAAAGATCGGAGAAAAATTGGGGAAAAATACAGAACCTTTTTCCATTATCATCAAGAAGGTTATTTATACTATTACACCTGATATCTAATCAGATATATAACCAAACTGTACACAAAAATGAAAACTAACTGTTTTAACTACATAGTAACTAATTAATGAGAAAATAATACTCTAATAGCCCACCTCAAGATGGAATATACAAATCAGAAACACCAAGTTTGTGAACAAGGGGAAGCAGAAGTCGAGAAGGGAGTGGTTTTGTGAAGAGATCTGCAAGCTGTTGTTCACTTGGATGGGTAGAAGTTTAAGTGTTCCATCTTGCACCTTGTCTCTGATAAAGTGACAATCAAGTTCAATATGCTTGATCCTTTCGTGAAACATAGGATTGTTGGCAATATGTATAGCTGCCTCATTGTCACAAAAAACCAGAGAAGGCACATTAGGCAACTTAAGCTCAACTAGGAGAGATCGAACCCTAATGACCTCACAAGTAGTTAATGTAAGAGCTCTATTTTTTCAATCACGAGTACCTCTACTTTTTTGGAGTGATTAAGTATTAACTACAGTTTATCTCATTAACAAAACACCCACCCCGGTGTTAGGAAGATCTACCCCTTACAAATTGCTTCATGGAATTTCTCCTAATTAATCTCAGTTGAGGGTGTTTGGCTACTTATGTTTTGCCTCCACATTGCCTGCCAACCGAACTAAGTTTGTGCCTCGAGCTTCTGCACCTATTTTCATGGGCTATCCACCAGGGATGAAAGCCTACCGCTTATATGACATTGATCAAGAGAAGTTCTTTGTCTCTCGTGATGTGATCTTCCATGAGAATGTGTTCCCTTTTCAATCTGTTACTTCTCCAAATGAACAACCTGACTTGTTCAAAAATGTCGTTCTGCCCTACTATCATGATGAGATGTTCACAACTGAGAATTCACAAACCATTTCTGCATTGCCTGAAGTTGCAGCTATACCTCAACAAGATTCAACTTCTCTCAATGTTCATGAGTCATCCACCTCGGCAGCTTTGTATATTACTCAGTCTACTCTTGTCATTGAACAAAATGGTGTTTTCCTCATTGTTTCAAATGAGCAATGTATTCCTTCTATGGACCACCATACGGCTGTGCAACCTAATCTCTAGCCTCATCCCATTTCCATAGAAACATCTCCTTCTTCACCTAATCCTATCCCTGCACCTCATAGGTCTGTTAGACCTCACAAATCCCCTAGCTACCTACAATCTTATCACTGCAACTTATTCACCAATACTCCCACCCCATCACACTCCACTCGATATCCTCTTCATGATTACCTATCCTGTGAAAAATTATCCACATCTTTTAAAGTTTTTTCTGTCAACATGATTACCCACTTTGAACCACAGTTTTATCACCAAGCCATTGTTTATCCTCATTGGTAAAAGGCTATGGCTACCAAACTTCAAGCACCGAAAGATAATTCTACTTGGAGTGTTGTTCCCCTTCTTCCCACACACAAAGCCATTGGCTGCAAATGGGTGTATAAGGCGAATGGTTGGATTATCTTGAGACGTTTTCCCTAGTTGCTAAGGTGGTCGTGTCTTTTAATTGGGTTCTTGTTCAACTGGACGTAAATAATGCGTTCTTACATGGGGACTTAGAAGAAAATGTTTACATGGATCTTCCTTTGGGGTATTCTCATAAGCCAATGACTCCCACATCTGATGTGCGGTTAGTATGCAAGTTTCACAAATCTTTGTATGGTTTGAAACAAGCTTTGAGACAGTGGTTTGCTAAGTTTACAACCACTCTTCTGTCCCTCGGGTTCTCACAGTCACGAGCGGATTACTCCTTGTTCATACAAAGTGAAGAAAATAGTTTTGTTCCTCTTCTTGTATATGTCGATGATATCACTCTCACAAGTGCAAATATATCTCGAATAGATGCTTTAAAGGGAGTTCTCAACAAAATTTTCAAGTTGAAGGACTTAGGAGATCTCAAGTTCTTCCTTGATTTGGAACTTGCTGGATCATCACATGGTTTGTACATGTCTCAACGTCAATATACACTGCAGATGTTAAATGATGCTGTCTTGTTGGGTTGTAAGCCTGAACTAATCCCTATGGATCCTATCATCAAGCTTAGACAGACAAATAATCTGCTACATGATCCCTCAGCATATCGACGACTCATTGGCAAGCTCTGATACCATATTAGAAGAGAAAAGTTGGCGAATAGAAGAGAAAGATCAAATAAAATTTGGGGACAAATACAAAACCTTTTTCCATTATCATCAAGAAAGTTATTATACAATTACACCTGATATCCAATCAGTTAATAACCCAGTTGTACACAAAACTGAAAACTAATAGTTTTAACTACACAGTAACTAATTAATGAGAAAATAATACTCTAATATCTTCTTTTCTTGTTATTTCTATTTCTTAATGTCGGTTTATTGAACCCACAATCAACTATTCAGAAAAAGGCAATGAATATGATGTAAATTACTGAGCAAGATAAAACAGAAATAAATTATAATATATCAATATAATTCAAAGTTTTTTTCCCCAATATTTTACTCTAAAATATATATCAAATAGCCAAGTTTATTCTAAAGGAACCAATGTGGATTCATGAGAAAAAAAAAGGTCTTCCACATACTTAAGTTAAACAATAATTAAGAGTGAGAGTAATATATCAACATAGTTCAAAGTTTTTTGTAAATTGATCAAGCATGAGCATCTTCTCATAGAAACTGAAATCATCAGCAAATCCATCAGTACTCGATAATTGTCCAGCCTCAACAACATCAACTTGGTTTTGGGTTACCAAAATTTGCTAGCGAACTCGCATTAGTTCCATCCGGATTAAATCCAGTTGATAGTGGGTTCGAAATAACATAATGACAGCATCTAGGAAAAGCAGAAAATAAACGAAGGTACAGAAGAGAGTTAAGCTAAAATGAGCCACCAATCCTTGCAGTTGAAGGACATGGATGTTTGAAAATTGTTAGCAAAGAACAACAAGCGTGCCCAAATGAGGTAACCAATAACTATGTTTTGGATTTTGGTTTTGTTGGTTTATGTTATTTTTAGGATAATGGTATTTCTTTATTTTTTTTAAAATTATTTATTCATTTTAGGATTAGATTAAATATTAGTTTCTATCTTTTCTTTTTATAACTAGGTAGAATTTTTTTTGTTTTATGATTAAGTCATCTTTTCCTTTTTATGATTAGATATTATCTTTTCCTTTTATAATTAGGCTATCTTTCGTACTCTATTTAAACTCATTGTTGAGTTTATTATTAAATGAAGAATTTAAAGAATTTGAATTTCTCCTAAGCACAGCCATCACAAGGGGAACTGATTGGTTTGGGTATTAAGAAATGACCAAAACCTGGATATGCAGCTTAACTTCCTCTACAGAGCTTTTTAATTTAAAAGAGTTGGTTGAAGAAGGTAATGTACCTTGTCTAACCGACCCCTTCAAATACTTTATTAAATGATTAACCATTATAAGATGAGACTTATATGGAGAAGAAATATATTGGATTAATTCCGTTCGATAAGGAAAGATCAATCAGACAGTGATGTTCAATGAAAGTATTGAAGCTTCTCATGTCGGGAGTAATGGGACTGCTCGCTGATTTCTCATGAACCCATCTAATGGTATTGAAATCTCCACAAATAATCCAATTAGGATTGCTCTGGTACATCACCTACACCCTCTCTCCTTCCAGAGATTTGGATTCTTTTGGTTCTGTTGGGGGTATTATCATTATGTGGAACAACAATGCCATCCTTACAGGGGAGATTAGAAAATGTAAATTTTCTTTTCAACAGTTGTTGTAAAACGATCAAGCATGAAAATCTTCTCATGGAAACTGAACTCATCAAACCCATCATTGGACTCTCTAACCTCAACTTCAACATCATCATCTTGGTTTTGGGTTACCAAAATTTGCTGGCAAACTCCCATTAGCTCGAGCCGGATTAAGTCGAGTTGATAGTGGGTTCGAAAGAACCTAGCTGCAGCATCCAGGAAAAGCAAAAGGTAGAGGAAGGTAGAGAAGAGAGTTGAAGCTAAAATGAGCCACCAATCCTTGCAGTTAAAGGACATGGAAGTTTGAGAATTGATAACAAAGAAGAACAAACTGCTACACCCCCAAATGAGGTAACCAGTAGCCATGTTTTGGATTTTGGTTTCATGGTATTGCACTTTTGTTTCTTGCTCCTTTTTCATATCTTTCAGTGCCTCAAATTTGCTCCTCAACTCTCTAAGGGCCATCACAAGGGGACTAATTTGGGTATTAAGAACGGTATCTTCAAGATGAAACTACCAAAAACTGGATATGATGTAGCTTAACTCTGAAAGATTAGAGCCTATTGATGGTGTTTAGATTTGGAGAAGGGGAGAGGAAGTAGGGGATTGTAGGGTTTGAGGGGCTGGTTATGTAACAAAAAATAATACATGTAAGGTGTAGATAAACGTGCACGTAGGTTTAGGTAACCACCGTTTATCATAAACGGTGGGGCAAATATCGGTTGAGTTGTTATAACCAACTCGACCGTTTACATAAACGGGGGTCCAAACACACCCTTAAGGTAAAATATAAGTTTAGGTTTTATGATTGGAATAAAGTTAAAATTCAATGCGTATGATTTGAAGAAAATTAAAATTTAGTTTATATAATTTTAAAAATCAGAATTTAGTCTTTTTTTTAATACATATTTGGGAAGGGAGATAAGTTCCAATTCTCGGGATCGAAAGTGGTTTACAACCAAACAATGAAAACATTGTGTCACTGACCCATTCTGTCAGAATTTAGTCTCTTTAATTTTATAAAATTTGATTTATAGTTTTTATCAAGTGGAGGAAGGGAGATCAACAAACCCTAGGCACAACACTCTCAAATAATATAAGAGTCAAATATCGATTTCTGGGCTCGAACTTGTGACCGTGGAGTTGAAATTGATTAACACCAGACAAGATAACCGTCACTAACCCTCGGTAAATCGTTGGCATATTAAATATATGGAAGTTCACTATATGAATTTTTTGTTATATCAATCACTTAACTCATAATTTCATAGTTGACACATAAATAACTAACTTTTTGAGATTATTATTGGAGTGTGAGAATTCGAACTCATGACCTATTGGTCACTATATGTAAATTAATTTTTTGGTAACTGAATAATTAACTCTCATGTACTTATTATTATTATTTTTTGTAAAAAACGCTCATGTACTTCATTTGTTAATGATTAAAAATGATAAAGACTATTTCTGAATTTTATCCAACCATAAATACTAAATTATAATTCTAAAGTTTCATTAAAAAAAAAATTATAATTCTAAAGTTTTCAAAAAAGAAAAGATTATAATACTAAAAATCACAAGACTAATTTTAATATTTCTTCCGACCATAAAAGTTTAACTGTACTTTTTTTTTTACTGTAAAATTAACTTTATGACTAAACTTTTATTATATATATATCACCAATTGGACGACGGTTTCAATCGAACCAGCGTAAAATCCGTTTCTCGTCGGCGGTCACTGGCGTCGTTATCGGCGTCGTTATCATTCCCAGTTCTTTCCTCCGGCAGAAGAAGCTTGGAAACCAGGGCAGATTCAGAGCAGGTGGTTGAAGAACAATTTTATTTAGGGTTTCCTTTTCTTAATCGAATTACTCTGTTTCATCCCAAATTCTAGGGCTTCGATTAGGGTTCATTTCAAGCTTCTGCTCCCCCGTTTTCCTCTCAATTCAACCAATATTCTCTCTCCAGAATCAGGCTTTTTTGTTTTTGTTTCTGTTATGTTAAGAAATGATGGATTCTGAAAAAGGGGTTTTCGTTTTTCAGCGGCTGTAGAGTTGGATGTGTTGTATGTTGCTTTGGATGAGAAATTGATGTGTGATTATTGGGTGTCTTTCGTTTTTTCTTTATTTTGAAGCTTTTTCTGAACTTCTCTGTGTTTCTATTGTTTCAAGTGGTACTTCAGTTCCAATCGGGAGATTCTGTGCTTCCGGCGTGAACAGTCCAAGTCTGTGGAACACAAATCTGTAAAGTTAGTCAACCCAGTGAGACCACAAAAGATTGGATGTCTAGTTTCTACCAGGTAAATTCTTTTAATAGTTCTTACTTCTTAGGAGAGTTTATGAAGTGAACACCCAAATGCAATGACTGAGTTTTATTTAGAGTAAGCATTCTTTCCTCCAAGCCATTGGTTATGACAAATGTCTCTACCAAAAAGGCAGCTTTTTGTAGTTTGTAAACATAATTCTCTTGTGATTCACATTGGTATTGATTAGCCTTATTTTTTTTTTCCCCTTTATTTTGCACCTTTCAAGGTATCATCAGAATAACATGTGATTAAGGACAGTGTGTTTTACTTCTTATTTGAATGAAAAGATAAAATCTTGGATTTGTAACCATCATAGCGTGACTTAGTAGTCAAGAGGGTCATGTGGAATCATGTGGAATTTAGAAAGAAACAAATCTAAAATTGAACTTTTCATTAAGGGAAATGAAAGAATGCAAATTTTATAATATGGCTTCCATTATGAATAACATGAGCATAAAAACCTGCCTAATCTATAGTCTGGTGGTTACTTGAATACATTTATTTCTATCCATACTAATTTATTGGACATGGATTTTGCAGCACATAATACTCTCTGCAAACTCGCTGCAAAATCCACGGCTAACGCAACGTGATCCATTTTCAGTTGCAGAACAAACACTTGGAAGCATATAATTCGATGGCAGTAATAGCAAGCAAAGCACAAACAATGAAGAAAATGTAAAATTTCTTCTCAACCGTACTTGTAAATTGATCGAGCATGAACATCTTCTTGTGGAAACTGAAATCATCAAATCCATCATTAGACTCTCCAGCCTCAACATCATCATCTTGGTTTTGGGTTACCAAAATTTGTTGGCAAACTCGAATTAGTTCGAACAGGATTAAGTCGAGTTGATAGTGGGTTCGAAATAACATAGTGACAGTATCCAGGAAAAGCAACAAGTAGAGGAAGGTGCAGAAGAGAGTGGAAGCTAAAATGAGCCACCAATCCTTGCAGTTAAAGGACATGGAAGTTTGAGAATTGATAGCAAAGAAGAAGCTGCGTGCCCAAATGAGGTAACCAATAACCATGTTTTGGATTTTGGTTTCATGGTATTGCACCTTTGTTTCTTGCTCCTTTTTCATATCTTTCAGTGCCTGAAATTTGCTCCTCAGCGCCATTACAAGGGGGGACTGATTGATTTGGGTATTAAGAAATGTACCTTTTAGAAGGAACAACCAAAAACTGGATTTGCAGTTTTACTTTGAAAGATTAGTCTTTATATAGGCCAAAGAAATTGATGGGGGCGTTGTTTTACGATGTTTCGTTCTTTTCGTGTGGCCGTCATTGCAGAGAAAAAAATAGCAGACCGCGAAAGAATTTACGAAGGGAGGAAACTTCCCTTAGTATCCATGTCGCCGAACTTAGAGCGCCTTATACTATGACTTTTTTAACCTCATAAACCGACATAAATCCCCTAGGAGCAATAAATTTGTCAAAAGCTTCACTTTGTCAGAAGCTGGATTTTCTACTTGTATGCATGTTGAATTTGGTGATTCAAAAACTTTAATGCAGATAGATTGGACGAATTTAATTATATCCATCCATACACATTAATTTGGATTTTTTAAATTCTATCATGTGGAAAAATCTCATCATTTAATAGAGCTACAAGAACAAGAATGACTCACACTTGAGTTGTTGGAACATTAAATCCTCAATAGGAAGCCTGGTTAGCATTGGATCAACTTTTGCTCCAATGGCTCTACAACTCTATTAGACGAGGTTGCAACTCAAGAGAATTCGGATGTCTTTTAAGTTGGGAATTAAAGTAGGAAAAAGTATTTGATTTCAAAAAAAAAAAAAAAAAAAAGGAAAAAAGGATTTAATTCAACTTTAATGATGTTGTAGTGTATATTTTTCTATAATATATATATATACATGGTCAAAGGAAGAACTATAGTAGAAATTAAATTACAAAAGTATAAGAGAGGTCTTCAAGGGCGAGATAGTTGTTGATCTCAAACTCAAATCTTTTAATTTGGAAGAGTTAGTTGAAGAAAGCAAAGTACCTTGTCTAGGAGATCCTTTCAAATATTTTATTTAATGATCAGATAAGACTTGCATAGATAAAAAAAAAACATATTGCCTTAATTTGTTAACTGCAAAAGTTATCTCAAGTATGGCTATAGTCAAGTAGATTAGCTTTCCTACTTAACCTTATGTAAGTAGTCAAGTCTAGGAGTTTTTCATCCATATGGTTCTGATACCTTACCTTGGGATCTATGGGAAAACTTTCAGCTCCAATAATTTATACACCTTTAGTGGATCCGACAATTTCTAGCACAAAAAAGTAATCTTATGGATGACCTTTTTCATAAATTAACTAAATCCTTAAGCTGGAACTGATAGTGCATGACATTTTTCACAGATTCTATCTTATGGATGTTAGTCATTATCACTACTAGGGTAGACTAATAAAGTAATAAAATCAGCACCATGGCCCTTAACAAAACAATGAATAATATGATTTTGTTTGATGGAAACCAAAATACATTAGAGTCCAGAGAATTTTACATACAATTTAAGGCTTGTTTAAGTCCAAATATTGACTTGTGTTAGCTTGCAAACAAGTCCTTGATTATGGTTGCCACTATATTTGGTTTTTATCCTTGAGGCAAGCACATGTTCCCTTCCTCCTTCAATTCTCCACGAATGAATGCGTTGTTTGACATCTAGTTGGACGATAGGCCACCTCTTAGAGATTGTTAATACCAAGAGAACTTAAGCAGTAACCATCTTAGCTAGAAGTAAATGTCTCAATAAAGTCAACTTTTCTCGTTTTGTATATTCTTTTGCTACCAACTTTGCTTTGAAACGATCTATGGATCCATTAGCACAATGATTGATCTTTTAGATCCATCTACATTTTTCACTTGGTTTTTCTTTTGGGAAAGATACAATGGATCAAATGTAGTTGGTTTCCATTGCAATTAGTTCATCTTGTATTGCTTTCTGCCAACGAGTGTATTGAGAAGCTTGATGGTAGTAATATGGTTCATGCTGGGATGAAACTTGTAGAGAGAAAGATTTGAAAGGAAGAGAGATTTTCATATGAGATGAAGTCCTTTAGCGAGTATTTAGTTGAAAGTTTATGACATTTGCTTTTAGATATAAGATTACAATGGTAATCCTTCAAATAAGAAGATTGTTTTATTGTTCTTGTCGATTTCTTGATTCTTGAATGACAACAGACTCATTAATATTGTATTGTCCTTGTCCGACCATATCATCATTGTTTAAACTAGTCCTTATGGAAATGTCAATATACATTAGTTGTGTTTTACTACTTTAGGTTCCCTGTGGGTAGTACATGTCTTGTCTAACACAATACTAATGTTGTATGTAGGGATGATTTCTATTCGATTTTATATCACTTTTGTATCAAACCGACAATCGAACTGATATCTTATATTTATAAAAAAAAAAAAGGATCCGACCCAATATTCAATAAAGTGTAGAACCATTTGTTCAATTTTCAATTGGTTTGGTTCAATTTTAGATTCCAACAAATGCCCTATTTTCTTTAATATATAAAAAACAATCTTTCTCATAAAAAAATATTGAGAATTTGCGGTGTATAGCAATTTTTTTACCACAGTTTACAATTATAGTACATTTTTAAAAATAATTCTTTTATAGTAAATTCTGCCATTTTTTTTAAAAAAAAATTATTTACCTTTTTTATAGAAGATTTTGATAGAATCTATCATTTTCTAGTAATGGAAGTCTATCAATTTTATCAGTGATTGATTCTATCGGTTCTTATTGATAGACTCTTGATAGAATCTGATGGAAGTCTATCAATTTACTTTATTTATTAGTAATTAATTCTATCACCATTTATCGATAGAATCTATCAATATGAAGTCTATCAATTTACAATTTTTGCATTATGTGCAAATAATTTCATTATTGTGTTATTCATGTAATATTTTATCCATTTTGTAATATACATGTAAAAGCTCCAAAAATATTTTTGAACTTATTGAAAACTATTTAATGATATTTTTATGTTTTAAAGTTTTTTTAAAAAAGGAACAAATTTGGTAAGGCAATAAGCCATTTGCATAGATTAGGGTTGGATATGTGTCTTTGAGCCCACGCCAGGGTTTTTAAGAATCGGTGATTCGACGACGATTTCATTCGAACCAGCGTGAAATTCCTCTGTATTTATGAAGCTTCTTCGCTCACTGAGCTTGTTATCGCCGTTTCGTCGGCGTCGCTATGAATCCCCGTTCTTTTCTCCGGCGGACGGAGCTGGAAAGTAGGGCAGAGCAGCTTGTCGAAGAACGATTCTAGGGTTTCCTTTTTTTCAATCCAATTGCTCTGTTCCTAATCCCCAATGTCCACTGCAACAAACCCTTGTTCCCATTCTTTCTCCTTTGGCTCTGCTTTCCCCAAATCCAGGTCTGTTCATTTGAAGCCTCTGCTTCCACGTTTTCCTCTCTCTCGACGCCGCAGTAGTGTAAGCTTTCTCTCTCTCTCTCTCTCTCCAGAAACGGGCAATTATTTTGTTTCTGCTATGTTGAGATATGATGATTCTGAAAAGGGGTTTTCGTTTTTTCAACGGTTGTTGAGTTAGATGTGTTCTATGTTGCTTTGGATGAGAAATTGATGTATGATTATTGGGTGTCTTTTGTTTTTTCTTGATGTTGAGGCTTTTTTCTGATGTTACAATTGTTTCAAGTGGTATTTCAGTTCGAATATGATTCTCTTCCATTGAATCCAATTGTTTTTGCCTTCAAGAAATGGCAGATTCTGTGCTTTCGGCGTGAAGAGTCCTCACAGGAAAATTTTGAGTCCAAGTCGGTGGAACACAAATTTGCAAAAGATCTGGTGCCCACCCCTGGACTTAGTCAACCCAGTGAGAGAAGAAAAGATTGGGTCTCTACTTTCTACAAGGTAAATATATGATTTTTTTTTTTTGGATAAGATAAGATAACTTTCATTGAATCAATGTTACAAAAAGGCTCATTTAGTTACAAAACGATTTCCAATGAGCATACAAAGAAGTTAAACTATAATTTCAACAACAATAGTGGGCTTTGCCTTTTTTCTTTTTTTCTTTTTTTGAGTTCAACAACAATTGAGGGTGGAAGATTCAAATATTGGCATGTACTTGTACTACTGAGCGCTATTAGTATTGTTGGCATGCGCACATCCTTTGAATCACTATGCTCTTCAATTTTAGATTTTTTATTTCTTCATTCTCCTAAATTGTAGTTCTCCTATGCATGTATGAATGAACGAAGTAGGGAGTTCACTTATTCTATGTGAGTTGCAACACTAGGCAATAAGCCATAATAATTAGAAGAGTTAGTTCAATAATGTTGAAAATTTAAATATTGTCCCCAATGGCCGACCTCTTTGGTTGAGGCTTGGGGCTTCCAAGGTCTGCCCTTGGAGGTCTCAAAGTTCAAGACCCACTAATTAAACTTAATTGTAAAATTTCTTGTTGTCTTCCGTGTCTAGACTTTGGGACGGGCGCAAGTGCTCCCAGAGGAGCTAAGTATTCCAAAATGTGGTTTCGGTGTCGGAGTTGGAATTTTCGATTGAACAATTGTCTCATAAAGGCCATGACATTTCACTTGATTATGGGTTATAGACTTCTAAGTCATATTGTAAATGGCCTTTGTTTGGATGATTCTCAGCTTTGCATCATCTTTTAAATTGATTGATTGGTTGTAGTCTCTTTTATTAATTTTTTTGCTAGAAAAATTTAATTACTTTGGCTAGGTCCTTGTGTAGATGGCTTCTTGAAATTAACTAGAACAACAAATTATTGTTGTCATCATCATCATCATCATTTAAAAGCGTAGAGGTAAAAATTACCTTTGGATTAAATTTTTTTTTATAGTTCTTAGGAGATTTTATGAAGTGAACACCTACTGATCTATGGCAACGGGCTGAGTTGTGGTAGTATTCTTGGCCATGACAAATGTCTCTACCGAGGGGCAGATTTTGTAGTTTGTAAAGATAATTCTATGTTGATTGCTGCGTTGGTTGATATAATTAAATTTACCTTAACCCATCAACTTAAGCTTTTGTGTTGATTGGTGGTTTCACATAATTCAATCACTTTTGAGTGTTGATTAGCTTTCTTTCCTTTTTATTCTTTATTTTGCACCTTTCAAATTACCGGCTAACATCGATCTATTAGGTTACAAGGTATCAGAATAAAAAGGGCCAAAGGAATGTGCACGACCTTATTTGCCTTGCACTTTTCTTGTGATTTTACCTTTTGAGTAGCATCAAACAACAATGCAAGCAACAACCTCTTCCAAACTCTTACTTCAAGATGCACTCTCTCACTTTCTCTTACATTTCAACTCTCAATTTACCAAACTATGTCAACATGTTACTATCTATCTTTATTTTTAATAAGATATATGTTACCTTCTATCAGAATACTGTTAATTATTGTTTATCATTTATTCTATTGAACGAAAATATTACTACCTTTTATTTATTAGAATATTATGTTACTAACTTACTATCATTTATTTGCTTGGCACCTTAAGTTCAATTTTACCGTACTGTCATTGATATGCTGCCCACCTATTGGAAAATGACAATCAGAGGAATTTATTCGAACTTTTTAGACCTAACTCTTTCGACTGCTCTATAGTGGTGTAACTCTCAGCATCTATTTAATGATTACAGCCTTTCTATAGTTTCTATGTAGAGATGCTTTTTGTAAATCAACTTTGGTGGCTTGGTAGTTCTTTCCTCCCCTTTTGTATTTTTCATCTATCTATGAAATCCATGTTTCCTTTTCGAAAAAAGGAAATTGTACGAACAAATTTGCTTAGCGCTTTTATTTTGATTATTTCATATTTGAAGTCAAAAGCCAGCAAGAGCATAACTCATAAGACATGATGTATCACCTAATGACCAAAAGGTCATGAGTTCAAATCCTTTCGCCTCATTGGAAGACAACAAAGCAAAACTTATCTTTGATTCTTGTTGCCCGATTTTCTCTACTACTTCTTAGAGATCTATCGTTGTTACCTGAAGGCCTCAAACTTAGACAACCCACCTCCAAAATTTTTGTTCAACCTTTCCTTCGTTTGCAAATTTTCTAGTTGACTAGTTTTCTATGAATTTAATATGGTGATTCTCCCGCCAATGGTTCATTGGCATAAAGTGTGTGCTTACGACCTCCAAGAAATCATTGTTATTGAACACTTTTTTTTTTTGTGGTGGGTATCACGTTGTGATCAAGAAACTCACTGCCTTCAATAACTCACTTTTGCATCTTTTATTGCAGGCTATTGGATCAACATTTGTTACAAAGCCATGGGTGGTTCCATGGACAGCACAAACCATTGTTCAGGTGAAGCCCTCATTTTCTGCATATGTAACTTTTTCCTGTTCCGTTCCTCTTGTATACGTGATGTACATGGTCAGCAGCTGAAAATGTCTTTAACTTTTTTTGGATAGGAAACGATACTTTCATTGATGAATGAAAATTTCTAACTCAAAAAAAAAAAAAAGTGATGTGCATGTGATATGTGATGTGCATGATCAGCAGTTGAAAATTTCTACTACATTTCTTTTTTATAAGATACATTTTAAGGTATTAAGATGAAACATCTAGTTTGCTCTTGTATATTTGTCAAGTATGCTTTGCAGTAGGAAGATGATATTTGGATTAAAAAATCTTGGAAATTAAGAGGACGAAATGAATTAAATAAGAGTTTTCTGGTGACGTAGGTTATGCTTCTCTGGATTGCTTCATTTTGGGTAATAGGATCATGGATAATTCCAATAATAGCCCATACAGCAGGATACAGAAAGGAATTCATGACGTACAGAGGGCAAGCTTTGTACAGCCTTCTCACAGATGTCGTGGAAGGGCTTACCGGGATGGCGATTCTGCATCGCTGCCTCTCAAGATTCCATCCCCTTCCTCCCGGCTGGTTCAAATTCAGCTTCGAAGGGAAGTGGCAATTTGATGTTGGTCTAGGCTGTCTTATGTTTCCACTCGTAAACCGTCTTTCTCAGGTGAATCTTAACTTGTTGCCCGTTCTCCCCTCAGCCCCAGTTACCATCTCAAGTGTCGAGCAGTCAATCGTTGCTAGAGACCCAGTGGCGATGGCACTCTATGCAGTGGTTGTATCTGTGTGTGCCCCCATTTGGGAGGAGATCGTGTTCAGGGGATTCCTTCTACCGTCGCTGACGAAATATATGCCGGTATGGTGCTCGATTTTGGTGAGTTCAGTAGCCTTTGCTCTGGCACATTTCAATATGCAGAGGATGCTACCTCTGATACTGCTTGGGGTGGTGATGGGGACTGTGTTTGCAAGGACTAGGAACCTTCTACCATCAATGTTGTTGCATAGCCTTTGGAATGCCTTTGTATTCTTAGACCTTATGAAATAAATTCTGTTGATTAGAATGTAAGTTTTGATTTTGTTTAGTTTCCATCTTGGGTTATTGTTAATTGTTAAATGGCCTCCATAAGAAATTAAACATATTTAGAAAGAACAGTTCTGTCAAAATGGTTGGGGAAGCCACTAAATAGGTGAAGGAACAACTAATCATTCAGAAAATCTCTTTCTAATAGCTTTCAGAAGTGGATTCTTGAAGTGTTAATTTTATCATTCTAGAAAGAAAAAAAAATTACTGGGATTGTTTTTCATAAAAAATACCATTGTTTCTTCAAAACTTAACAAATAATTCAGCGAAAACAAAAATAGATATAAATTAAACTCATACAATATTTTAAATAATTATTCTTTAAAAATTATAATTATAAAAAATAAAAATTTTAAAAAAAATATTTGCCAATTTCAAAAGTATGTCTATTTTAGTATTTTTCTTTACTAAATATTTATTTATCAGTTCAATATTAAATCATCAAATAATATAACATGCATTTTCATGTCTAAAATTTTATCACACTAATCTACTTTATATTTATATTTATTTTTATTGAAAAAATATATATAATCAACATTAATTTTAAAAACCAACGATCTTAAACTTTTTTTTTTTTTTAACTTTCATTTCAATTTGGAGAGGTAACTACAAACCCTACCGAGGGAGTAATGCTCTTAAACAAAATCAGAGTTAAATATTGATTTTCAGCTCGATAAATTAAATTACAACCAATCAATTAAGTAATACGGTCACAACACTGTTGAGCTATAGGCTCTTATAATAAATCGAGACACAATTCATATCATATCTTTCCCACAAGGAGAAGGCTTACTTCTTCTTCTTTCTGTTTGTAGAGAGAATTTACCAAACTGAGGTATCATCCATGGAAGCTTCTTCTCAGCCTCTGTCCATTGAAAGCTTCTCGTACAGTTGGTTGGTGAACATCAGATCATCCTTTGAAAGCCAATATGCCAATTCCTTCAGAGCCTCTTTTGATGAACCTAATTCCTTCATTGAGATGGATCCTACAATGCCACCCTCCAAGAGATTCTTCTCCTCCTCTTGCCCTTCTCACGACTTCAAGTTCCCCGCCCTCTCCCCGTCCCCTTCCCCGTCTCACGCCGACCGCCTCTTCTCCAACGGCTACCTCATCCCGGTAAACAATTTTACTGAAATCGTGTTGAATTAACACCCAACACAAAAGCTTAACCTAATGAGTTGAGATAAATTTAATTATATCCATCAACATTTTCTGACTCGTTGGCTTGGAAATTTAAGAAATGTCCATAAAAAAGAAAATTCAATGTTGCAAAGATTTGATACCATGTTGAATTAGTTTAAATCAATTCAAAAACTTGATTATATATAAACTGGTATAGATCCATTTCATGTTGTAAACTCTAACTGTCTTTTGTATTCTCTTTCAGTTGCAGGCGTACGAGAGCACGGTGGGTGTCAGTGCTTCACCCATGGTTAAGCTCCCGGGCGAGCCACGGGGGAAACCATGTTCGTTAAGGAAGTCGTGCCGGAGATTATCGAGGCAGATTTTCGAGAAATATTTGAACTTTCTGAGGCCACTTTGTAGAAGGATTCAAGGGAATGGTAAATTGAGGTCTGGTGGCTCAATTATTGTTTCAAGAGAAGCTAATCAGTATTGTGATGAGTGGAGAAGATCTTGTGATTCTGAGAGCTCAATTTATGATGCTGTTCTTCACTGCAAAAGGTCTATAGGTGTGTGTGTTTTCTCTCACTTTTCATTTCAATTTTCAGTACTTCACTTTTGATTTTAAAAATTAATTCTTTCATTTTAAAAAGACTAAAATTTTCTGTTCAAGTTCTAAGTTTAGTGATAGTTGTAAGAATTTATGTAGGATCTATATGTGTAAGATTAAAGTTTCTTATGAATTACTCGAAGTGCAAAAAGAGAAAAATTCTTTTAGGCATTGGGTTAAAATTAAGATCAAAACCACAGGAATTTATGTTTAAAGTAGACTGTATCATATAATATATAAAAATTTATTAGCCTTAACATAAATGAAAGATTAATATTTGGAGTTAATAGTGTAATATAACCCTAGAGTTTATATTTTTGTGATTCAAAAACTAATATTCTAACTGTGTTTGCTAGGATAATGAAATTAAAAAGTAAAATTGTCCAAATTACTTATAAAGATAAAGTGGCAGTTCAATAATTTACATGGTGGGGTCTTGAGAATCACACAATGAAGTAAAAAAGTTATAAATTGTTATAACCAAACCATAAACAAAAAAAGTTGAGTCACAGTGTGATTAGTCTCTATAATAATAATCTTTAGGTCAATATATTGCATAAATCAAGCTCAATTGCAGAGGTTAAAATAACTCGATTATCGAATCGAGATCTCGCTCTAACATGGCTCGAAAATTGTATATGCTCATCAGGAAAATGAAAGAGTTGATGATGTGAAAAAGCTCAATGATAAAGATGAAGATGAGTGAATATAGGGGGGGGCAGTACAGTTGTTATTTGTCTGTGTTTGTTTTTGTGGAATTTGTGGAATGGAAAATGGAAAATGGAAAATAATAGTGTTTTTGTGTTTGTGAGTAAAGAAAAGAATCTGTTTTAATTTGTTTGGGTTATGAGAGTGGAAAATTGTGGCCTTTGATGGAAAGGAAAAAGTCATCATATTTAATTTTTGTTGTCTTTATTCCATTGTGGAACACAAACCACTATTTCAATAGAGAAAATCTCTCCCTTTCTCCTTTAGGTTGTGAGATCACACCCACACTTTTCCTATTTCAAACTTTTCTGTCATAACTATAATCAAACAATCACAAGGGTCTTTTCTGATTTTGACTGATTAACAATCCACCCTAGGTTAGAAGGATGATGTATATTAGATTCTATAGCTCATCTTTTTAAAAATTAATTTCTTACGAATTTTTTCGTTAATTAAATTTTATATAACTTGAAATGTAGGTTAGAATAAATGAAAGAAAATATGGAGTATGGATAAATATGTAAGCTTGAGTTATACATGAGAACTATTAATATACAAATGAGACTATAGAAATTAAAGAAAAATACCAAAATACCCTTGAACAATATAAGATACTTATAATATTCAACTCATATCAAAAGTCCTACGTAGAAAGTATTACTGCACTCAAATA
The DNA here is from genome assembly GCA_036507275.1 of Sicyos edulis. Classification (NCBI taxonomy): domain Eukaryota; kingdom Viridiplantae; phylum Streptophyta; class Magnoliopsida; order Cucurbitales; family Cucurbitaceae; genus Sicyos; species Sicyos edulis. The sequence continues at coordinate 3,083,864 of CM071850.1, forward strand.
GATGAGAGTTAAACCCTTTCAGTTAAAATTTCGATATCATTATTGTAAATGCAAGGAACCTATTGAAGATCATGTCGATATAACTTTTATTCTTTTACAAAATAAGATTACTTTAAAAAAAAATATATATTATCGACAACAAGGGTCGTCAGCAATTTTGATAACCCTTGACAACCAGTTGAATCGTCAAGTATGATACCTACATCGACAACCAAAACGCCGACGACGTAAAAGATCAACCCCATTGGCTAATGCGTCGTCAACGATGATCATACTTGTAACATGATAGCTAGTAAATTACAATGAGGGATTATGTATGTTCTTTCCCAAGAAAATTTTGATTACTTTTGTCGTTCTTTTGAACATTTTGGAGGAGGAATGAAAAAAAATAGTACGTAGTCCAAATTACTTCAAGTAATCTTTCTATCAACTTAATTATCATATTAGGTAGGTTTCTTATAAATCAATAAAAAATTTTAAGATCGTATTAATATTTCACTAAGAGGGATATAATTAAAATGTTAAAAAGGATGATTAACTAAATTATTTATCATTAATGTGCATTTAACTCATCATAATAATAGTAAAAAACAAGTAAAACTTTGCCATAATTTACATATATCTTTGAATTAGGAGCCACAAATTTGAATTCTACCATCTCAAATATTGTTGTGATACTAAAAAAAACACATCACAATGGTTAACTTTAGAATACTAAAAAAAAGAAACAAAAAAAGAAAAAGAGTTCATCTTGGTTTTTTTTTTTTTTGGTGGGAAGAGAATGAAACGAAAAGACATACAACTTTGATGTTGAATAAAAAAAAACATTTATACTTTATTGGATTGATCTGCGTGGAAAAGGACAATTTCTTTAGACAAATCAAAGTTTAGATAGTTTTAAAAACAATATCAAGATTTAGACATTTTTGCCTGTCCTGTCAATTCCCTTCATGCAAGTTATTATCACCATTTCAACTTTATTTAAATCAGTACTTTTACAAGATATCCAAAAATTATATGCCTAAATTATCAAAGATCGTGACAATAATAACTTTTTTACCCTATTCATTTGAATGACAGAGACAATTTTTTTTTTTCATTCTCATAATAAAAAAAATATTTTGAATCCATTTTTGTTTCAATTATAGTAATAATTTTAATACATAAAAAGGAGAAGATACTTCTAAAATGTATGGGGGAAGAGAGTAATTTTTTAAAATAAATTAATAAAAACTTATCATAATGACTAATTTTAAGTTTATAAGTATATAAAGTAAAATAGAAAGTTTAAAAATTCAATAACCAAAATAAACAAATTCTTATAAGGGGGTGATTGGATTTTAGAGTTAGGGAGAGGAGAAGAGAGGAGAATGAAGTGAAGTGATTTGGAAGGATAAAGTATTTGTTTGGAAATTTGTGTTTTGGAGGAAGATGTTAGAATTTTTTTTGGAGATTTATGTTTTGAAAAGAGACTATGGATTTTTTTTTTTTTTTTTGAGAATTGATGTTTAAGAGACAAGATTTTTTATTTTATATTAATTTTTATCCTAATAAAGTTTGATTTGAAGTTTGATGAGATTAAATATGTTTAATGTGATGTAACGGCCCAGGTTTTCATTTCGGTCTTCCAGGTATGTCATAAGGGTATTTTGGTAATTTGGTCGGGCCGTTAGGGCCGTTTCTGTCTTTCTCAACTTTTTATATTCTTGGATGTTCAAATATAGGGTTTGGTTGCAGTTTGGGTGTTGAGAGTTGCAAAAACAAAATAAGGGTTTTGCTGGATTAAAAATGCAGAAGCTAGGATTCGAGCCCGGATGGCTAGGGAGATAACGGTGAGGTTCTGCCAATCAAGCTTCAGGTAGTTATTGATACTCATTCCGCAGGTTATCTTGGTTTGCCTTGGTTTTCGAGATTTAAGTGAGTTTGATAAAAAATAGGTTTATTCTCTTTTCTCTTATCCAAATCACCTTGCCGCAAACCACTTCTCCAAGCTCGTTCTTGCCTTGCAATTTCCAGCCTCCCGGGAGCTTCGATCGATCGTTCCGGGTAAGTGATCCTTGTCCTTCGATTTTCCTCCTCTTGTTGTTGTTGCCGATCCGTTTGGCTAAGGGATTTGGTTGTTGTTCTTGCTGGTCGAGAGAAGGGAATAGATAATTGCTGGTTGTGTGTTGGTTGCAGCCGAGAGCAGCCTTGCTGCCGCACGTCGTCGCCCAGCCTGCAGCAGCGCCATCGCAGCCTCTACCGTCGTCGCTCGCCAGCTCCTCGCGATTGTCCGCACTCCCGCGTCGCAACCCCTTCGCACGCGAGCGCAACCACCTGATCGCCTCGTCGCTGCGCCCTGCCCAGCCTCGCAGCGAGCACGGCCCCTGTCGCCCGAGCAGCCTTCACACGCCCAGCGCCCTAGCCGCACGTCTACACGCCTAGCCACGCGTCCGCGCCCTACAGTGCCCCAGCGCCCGATCGCAGCCCTTGCCGCACGCACAGCGAGCAGCCCGACCGCACGCCGTTGCCGAAATGTGTGCCTTGCAGCTTGTCCGTCCGCGCGCCAGCCCCGTACCGTGTGAGTTGCTCCCGACAGAGCCAAGTTCTGGTGGTATTTTACCTAAGGCCTATAGGTTATGATGTTTGTTGTTTGTTTGTTAGGGTAACCTATAGCTAGCTCGGGTTCGGTTGCAGCTTAAGGTCTTTTGTATGTTGTTGCCTTCCGATTCAGGTAAGGATTTCTTACCGGAGTTGTGTGGGCCCTGCGATATTTTCTGTGATTGTTGATTGTATGTATGTTTATGTTTATCAGCATGTTAGTGGATAGGTTTTCTGTTCTGAATTCCGACTGGCATGATTCTCGTGTTATTTCTCATGTTAGTTCCATGCTAGGTTGTTCTGTTCTGGCATGTTCGTTATCTGTTCTTACTTCGAAGTACCATGCTAGGTTCATTGATTCTGCTGAGCATGTGATAGTATGTTTGTTGTTAGCTGTTTATAGCTTAGAGTTCCGATAGGTAGCATCATCCGGGCGAGGATGCATAACGTAACTTGCATCCGTGGCAGGGACGTGCGAGGCAGTACTCCGTCCCTGATCCGTCGTTAGGGTTTAGCTAACCTTAACGGCAACTCAGTGCAATCTTGGGTGAGGGTGGCAGACTATTAAATGCCCCAACGGTCGGGGGAATGACGAGGCATTGCCTTGTCCCCGGCAGTCGACACGACCTCAGCGTGTCGGCAGTAGCCCTTGATTGCCACCTGATAGGGCAAAGACCGGTTCCTGGTGTAAGCCTACCACGGCTGGTTTCTTAGCCTCAGGTGCGGTGATACAGGCTGACATAGTCATAGTGTCCTGGTCTCACACCACTATGTTCAGTGACACCGATCCAGAGATTCTTTTAGGCATGCGTCTTTGGACCAGGGCGGCATGCCTGAGACCAAAGACCTCTCTAGTTTGCGGCGAAGACATGCGGTGCGCGCGCACACGTTCATTACAGCGCCGACTAGAGAGCTCCTCGGGATCTTGAGTTCAATGCACCTTTCGTATCGACAGTAGTAGGAAAGCTGAGGCCGAGACTAGTTTCTCGTAGAGTATCGAGATGCGTTGTAGTTTCCCGGAGTAAGACCATAAGATGGCATCCGTGGTATATATGTATGGATTAAAGTGATGTGCTCTCTTCTGTGTTGTATTCATAGCTTGCATACTTTCTGCTAGATGACCAGTTATATCGTATTGTACCCCGGTTGGGAATTCTTACTGGATAATTCGTTACTCACCCTTATTTTTGTGGTTTTCCACAGGTAATCAGGGCGCGAGACAGGATGGCTGAAGAAGGAGCTGCGGATCATGGAAACGTGTTGTCTTTTAACTCTGAGTTTATGTTTATGTTTTTGGTTTTGTCCTCTGAATGCATGTAGTTGGGCACAGAGCCCTTAGGATGTTTTCTGATTGTTTCTGGATTCTGGCATTGTTGTAAACTGTTTGGGTTTTGAATGTTTTGAATAAATCTCTGATCAGAGTATGTTTTAAACTGCTTTTAGCTTGGAACAGGTGCTTGGAAACAGGAACAGATTTCAGGACATTTTATAATTGATTATTTCATGAATGTTTACAAGTTTTTATTTTCATTTAGAATCTGGAAAGCAATCTTGCATATTATTTTAAGTTTTAAAAGCATGCATTGAAGTAAAGGCCTAGTTTAGGACCTCTTTCGGGTCGGGTTTTTACATGTGATATGAGGAAAAATTGAGGTTGTTATGTACAAAAAAAACAAACATGAAATTGGAATAATTTCCTCTCCTCTTCTCTTCCAACCCCTAAATCCAAAGACAAAAATGATATTTTAATTTTTTTCTTTTTTGAAGAACATTTGAAGCAAGGCAGTCAATCCATTGACTGTGGTTTTTGAGACAATGCCTATTGAATTAAGTTTGGGGTGATAAATTAATGGGTTTCCTTTTTAAATTAAGAATTCTTAATTTCCGTCAACAAGAACAGTATAGCTCAATTGACATACGAGTGTACTTATGAATCATGAATTTAAATCTTCCACCTATCGTTGAACAAAAAGAAAAAAACTTTAGTTGCTTGTAGTCTCCTTTGAAGATGCAAATCATATTGCTGCAACTTTTGTGAGAAAAAGCCTCTACATCCTTAACTAAACATGACCTAATCAGAAAGTAAAAAAGTGAGCCAAGTTTGAGAAAAGTTTGTATTACTTTTTTTCCCTCATTGTCAAAATGCAGGATGAGAAGACTAGGACAAAGTTTGTTAGGAAAAAAGGCCAAATTCTGATAACTCTAATGCATATCTGCTTTCTCTTTACTCTTTTGTCTTCTTCATTGGAAATTTCTGCTTCACAAGAAGCTGTGGGGGACCAAAAACTTCCATTGCTTCACACCATTTTGCCAGTCATTGTAGCCATAAGCAGACCACATCAGTGATGCTGCAATTCTTTTGTCATCCAAATGCAAATTGGAGGTCTCAGTTTCAGTGATAATCTCAACTCTACATGTATGGATAACCCTCAGAATTTTCATATCAGAGAACAAGACAAACAATCCAACATCAAGGCCGTGTTTTTTTTTAAACTTTCGTGACTATTCATATCTAACTTGCACACGCCTCGACTGTTATCACAGGACATATCCTACAATATTTAGATGTCAAGAAAACTTGTAGAAAATTAATTCCTAGAAAGGTGGTTACCATGGATTGAACCCATTTCCTTTTAGTTCTCCAATGTCCTCTTGATCACTAGGTCATTCCATAATGATTAATATCAAGACTGTTTGGAGCACCAGTTGAGTTATATAAATTATGTTTGAGGATCAAATTATTATAACAGAGATTATTATTGTTATAAATGGTGTTTGCAGCACATGCTATTATAACAAGAGTTATAATAACTGGTGGGTCAAACGTAGGATAGATTTGGCCCCATAACCCAGCCTCCCATTACATAAACAATTCTTCAAACACGGCCAAACGTTTCATTTTATTTTTACCATTGACGTTTTTTCAATGACCTTCTAAGGTTTTCACTGTCCTAGTGTGGCAGTGAAGAGAGGGATTGAATATATTTTAACTACAAAGATAAGTTAAGCTTTCTTTTTCTTTTGTTTTCTTTTTTACCTTTGGTGTTGGATTCATCTCCACTGTCATAGTCGTCAAAACGAAGCTGAACGAGTCATTTCGACTGAAGCTCTTCCCTAAGGAAATTTGTATATCTGACAAAAAGTTGAGTTTGTCAAACTTCTTTGAAGAAAGAAGCATCACAAAACGATAAATAACTGAACAGCTAATAGATTGTGACACATACCAAAGTTGCTTGTATGATAACGAAAAAGAATTATTCATACACTGGCTGCTTTGAAGTTTCTGCAATGACATACCAAGGAATTAACAGATTCTCAAATCTCACTGTACCTTTGTCGGATGGAATGTTAAATTTTGCAGGCTCGAGACAACGAATGTTGCGGATGACATCGTTTCTGCTCCCTTGTTCTTGTAACAAATAGATTTTCTAGTTTTCACAATCCTTGCAGACAGACAACAAAGCCATAAAATAGGCAACAAAATGGTACAGTTAGAAAGTCAAATATATCTTAGGCAGTTAGCAACAGCTGAAAGTGAGCAAAAATCATGACACTTGGGATACTTCAAAGTAGTTCCTTTATTCATCTCTCACATGAACAGGAAATCAAGTCCATCGTATATATCGATACACAAATCGTAATATATTACATGATATTTCTAACAAAAATCTCTCTTACCACTCTTATTGTATGTAACTATCCAACTCAAACATGTTCATTGGAGCCAATCAAACTACAAAACCAAGTCCCTCCTATGTTCAAGCAATCATTTTTATATAGGAGTGAGCCTGAGACTAGCTGAGCTAATCATTTGATGGTTGGAGAGTCTCGTCTCTGCCTTCATAGTTTGGTGGTCTAAGAGATGCTTCACAACCCTTTTCTTCTGAACCTGAAAACTTCAAGTAGTTTTCGATGTCTTGGGATTCAGAAGTTCCACGCGTTAGATTATTCAACCAGTTCCATTGTGGTTTTGGCTTCTTGTCGCTAATGGCGATAGCAATGTCATTTGGAAAAAGGTCATGAAACACAAAGGCGTGGATGATTGTTGTTATAAGGAGAGATGTCACTATGATTACAGCAGTGGCAGAGAGTAGAACAGACAGAACTTGAGTTACTGGAGTTGTAACTTCAGCTGAGTATCTAATAGTTGCAATTGCAGCTCCAGTCATGGGAAAAGTATATGCCCACCAGGCCAGGGAGAACCTATTGATTCAAAACAAAATGTTTGTGAGACAACTAACTTGAATAAAGAATGTTGAGAGTTTCAAGAGATGAAATACAGTTTTGACTTACTTGAAGCCCCAGAAAAAGTTGACTCGAACAACCTGCGAAGAAGCATGAACAGTAACACGTTAAATGAAGCATCGAAACAGAGCGACCAACAGAAGCATGAAGAGAGAATCACAACTTTTTTCAGGTCACCATTCAGCAAAATGCATCGTTTTTCTTTGGTATGTTTTTTTATTGATCAGATTGATTGTGTTCATCTGTATTCTTTTTAAGTCTGAGTTCAAGAGGAAAAACTTTTCTTACACCCCATTCAGCTTGAATCCTTGTTCAAGGTATGGATGTAATTATAAACAGTATCATCACGCTATGTTCATGACAAACTAGTAAAACGAAATAAACAAAACGAGATGCATAGAGACTAACCAGTGAGAAATAGAGGAACAGAGCGACAAAGTAAATGATTCGTGCAGCATTGTCAAAGGAACCTTGAATTTTTGCCCATGCCATAGATGCAACACTTGGTGCTGCAATGAAAAGAAAGAATACTGGATGCAGCTCCTTCGGGAGTGTCGCATTAGTTGGTAGTCTCTGGTAGAGAGTTACAAAAAGGACTAAATAGTGAGCCATTCCAATCGCGAAGAAGAATATGGGACCTTCCTTTAGTCCCAATGAGGCTCCCAACAAAGCCCCCACAAAGTTCCCCACAATAGAAAGATGGTTTGTAGGATTAGCCACTTTTGACAGTCTTCGTTGCCCTCCAGACATCCATTGTCCATAAATCTTAAGCTCAAGGCATAAAAATGGAGCCATGAGAACATACCACATTGATGGATGTAGATTGGAGGCAACTGATGGAGGAAGACCAATTGCTAAGAACAAGAGGGCTATCCATGGTGCAAAGAAGAAGTTGACACGAATAGGGTGGTAGTATTCACGGCGAACTGCTTCGAAGTACAGAAGAATTTTCATTAGGTAAATGGAAGCAACAGTGATTATAAGACCAATGGAAATTATCCATAAAACAAGATTTATTTTCAGGCTCAAATGAAGAAACTGAGTGGAGTTCGAAGTGGCCAGTGTTTTCCACATGATTGCTTGGCTGCTAACACCAAGACAGATACCAAACGAAGAGATAGGAAATCTGAGTAGAAAAGGCCATGTCCTGTCTTCTGGAAGCAGTATTTCCTCTGAAACCTGTTTACAAATGAAAAACAAAAATAAAACAGATTAAAAAAACAATCATTTCATGTCTTTCTTTTGATAGCAGAAAGGGGATACACAATCACATTATTCGAAATTTGTTTACGGCATCCTATGTAACATGGAATGCTTTAGCTAAGAATATAAAGTAGATTAAGAGTGAGTTTTGGATGATTTTTGCAATGATACATTTTGGATGAAGTCTAGAGTTTCCTTAAAATATATAAAATCACTTTCCACTGTATAACCAAACACCATAAATTTAAAAATGACTTTCTATCAGTTAAGAATGTCTTTTTCTTATTCCAAAAATCATACCGAACTTACACTAGCCCTTCATTTTATGGGAAGATCCATTTTTTCCTTTGAGACACAGAACTTTGAACTAGTGGTAACTACATAAATAATAGTATAATACAACCCAAATTGATTTTAGCAGGATGCTGAGCACCAAAAGTTCAGATAAGAAGATACTAAAATATTGTCATGAGTTAAAAATTTACAATATTCTTGAGAATAGGAGGAAGTAAGGTAACATATACATACCCTTAGAGTTTCCAGCTCAGGACCTTCCAATGCATCAAAGTAACGGTGAACGGGTAGGTTCTCAATTTCTTCTGCCTGAGCTTCTTCAATTTCGTCGGGATGAGTTGGTTGTACTGGCTTCCCACGAAGTAGAGTTATTTGCCTTTCAAGTTTTCCAGACCATGTTTTGAAAGAATCATATCTTTTGTCCTTCAATCTTTTCATACTAGGAAGATTTGCAGCACTCAGCTTCCTCAACCCATCATAAGTAGAGCCCTTGGGAATTGGCTGAGAGTGAAACGTTTCGGCTTCCGGTGATTTTTCCCCAGCAGCAGGAACCAAGGTTCTATTGCTTTGACTGTATTGACCACTGAATGCAACTCTTTTGGGGGTGAGAAAAGGACTTCCCCCCACTGGAGAATGTGGCATGCTGATAGAAATAGAATGCATTCTTTGATGGTTAACGAACTGAAATTCGTCATCAATTTGCACAGCAGGTGATAATGCATTTCCCTGTTTTACGGTAAAACGAAGTCCATTATTTGCCTGACCGTGACCACAATGTTACATGTTTTTTCTCTAAGCACTCAAGTATTCCAAGTCATCCAAGGATGTTAAGAATGTTAATGATTATGGGGAGAATGAGAATAGGGGGATAGTGAATGAAGGGGAAAATGGTTATCTGCGTTTGAAGCGAAGAGAGTGATTATGAGGGAACCATTACCTATTTTGGATGCAGGGAAGGATGTGTTAGGAGTATAAAGAATGATTATGTGGGAATAAAATAGTGAGTGTGGGAAAATAAAAAGTGGTTATAGCGATGAAAAAATTCTTATGAGGAGAATGAGATTATGGGGAGAATGAATAGTAATTATGGAGAGAATGAATATTGATTATAGAGAAATGATTGTTGAATTATTGCTCCATCATTCTCAATTCTCTTTGCCCCAAACACCCCATAATGCAAAAGACAATCAATAGAAATAACCACACCCTTATATCTGCAGACTTAAACAACAATATCAATTCTAGAAGATGAACGCACTAATAGTCTAATACAATCTCAAAACCATTTGTTCCATAACCAATTCTTCCTTCACTAAAATACACATGATTTGTATAAGAACTTACAGTAGGAGGGAGGGTAGAGGGGGAATGAGAGCAACTTGATTGATGCTGATTATTTGGAAGGTTACTCTCTTCAATACCGTCGAAGCCAACCACTTCAGCCGATTGTATGTGTCTGATTAATGGTGGAACCTCGGACAACTCCTCTGGTCTATATTCTTTATAGTTTCCTTTTTCCATGATCAAGTATCAACACCTAGAAGACAGAAATCATGATTTAGGGAATTAAAACTTGTAGGAAGATATGAAGAAGACTATGGAGCATAATTTGATTAGAAAAACGTCCAAGGCCAAAAATTGAATTATTCTAAGCAAATAACTTTTCATCAAATTAAAAGATCTGCCCTCTTAAAGAAATCTCAATTAAGACCATTTCTTATATGCACTTACAAATATGCTTAGATATAAGAATGAACAAGAGCCATGAGATTAACCATTCAATTTCTGAAAACGTTCTTAAAGTCTTTCCACAATTTCGAAGAAAAAAAAAAGACTGGTTACGAATGTTCCTACAATTTGTCTAATTCTTGTGTTAAAAAGATGAAAAACAAAATTGAAAGAATTCTGTATCAAACAAGTATAACTCTTTAAAATAGAAAACTAAAATCAAATCGTTATCAAACAGAACCAATAAACACAAAAGTCCCTTACGAGATCCAAAATAGATATTATAGTACAAGATTGCTACAACAGATTCCAAGGTCTCACAAAAGGTGGTTATGTACCAAAGGAATAAATTAACATCAAAGGGGTGTTAAAATCATAGATTTGCAGATGTTCTTTGATAAAAAATGAAATGAAAAGCCTCTGATCTCAAACAAAAGATCGATAAAAGACGCCGCACTACGACAAAATTCAGACATCACAACTTCATTTGCTATTTTATTCATGATCTAAACTAGATCAATATTGAGTTTGCATCAAGATCAAGAATGCAGATGTTGTAAACCAGGTAAGATTCCTTCTGAAAAAACATGTAACATACTTAAAAACCATTTTTTTAAACCAATGTAAGAAAGAAACACAAACCTTCAAGACAACTTTTCCAAGAGGAAATGTCTATCTGAAGAACCTCCAATCAAGCAGTTTATGTCAATATCTCTTCAAACAGAAGAGAAATCTCAGATTTGGGATTTATGAAGAATAGAATTCTCTATCCCTCCAAAATTAGGGATCCTAAGTGGAAACTCAGAAACAAACCAGCACAAGAATGAAAAATGACCCAAAATCAGAAACAAATAAAAGCAACTATGACGCGTTTTTCAGGTACAGGAAATATTAATAGCCATGAACTTAGAAAACTACCTCAAATAGACACAACCTTAAAATAGTTAGGCTGGTTACTTAAGACTGACACGACCTTAATTCTCAGCAAAAGACAAAACATCCACAAGAGACTGTTCCAGCTATAATGTGGGAACCAAAGTGAACACAACTAGTTTGAATGTTTTGTCATCATCTTCATTGCACAGATTTTTTTCTATCTGGTGGCTATCAATTGTCTTGTTTTGACTTGACTCAAGTCTACATGAAACATGTGCTATGCAAATAGTTTCCAATGGACAAAAGTCAAAATGTGAGAAAATTGAAATATATATAAAAATTCTTCTCTGGCCAAACTGTGAGAGCTACAATGGGTATTGAAGGAAGTATCAAACCAAAATCAAATCAATTAAAGGGTTCATTAGAAATTAGTCATCTTCCAAAACCCATGATTTATGGAAATAAAATAGAAACCCCAAGACAAAAGACACAATCTTAGGAAAGAATAAACAAAAGGGGTTGTCCTAATCCACACAATGACAACAGTTGGTCACCTTTGGGTATCTGTTTCAAAAGGGGTTTCAAAAGAACAAAACATTTCTCAAGACCCCAATTGAAAATACACAAGGAAAATGGGAAAAAAGAAACCACCCAACAGAAATCAAAGCACTGTCTTATATAGTCAAATAATGAGAAAAATGGGAAGAACAAGATGGAAAACTGGATTTGTGGGCTTTGAATTAAGGTAAAGATGTGGGAAAAAGATGCATCAAACGACAAAATTATGGTGTTTTTGGAACCATAATTTTGGCGGTGATGGTTTTCCTAATCCAGAGAGACCCACATTGAGGTAAGAGATGAGGGTTTGGTATTTAGAAGAAATTGGAGAAGGGTAGAATTGTAAATAGCAGAAATGGAGAAAATTTGTAAAGTTTGATGGAGAAGAAAAGTAGGGTGGAATTTGCGACGATGCTGGTTTTGCGTTTGGTGGCTAAATGGGCCATTGGCAATGACTGCTTAGAATGTTCATAGCCATATAAGTTGAAAGGTCAGCTTTTTTGTAAAGTTGTTTGTACGAATTGGGGTTTCTCAAAGTGCGATGAGTCATAGGATTTAATATTATACGTTTGGAAGATACCAAGTTGTTTGAAAGACCAAACTTTTAGGATCAATTATAAATTTTGTGCTTGTCATCGAATCAAAGTTAGAATTTAGCTTTTATTATTTCAAAATCTATAATCTAGTCCCTATAATTTGGAGAAAATTATAATCTCGTCTCTGTAGGGGTGTTTGGGTGAGATTTTGATAAAAATTTATTTTGAGAAGTTAAAAATTGAGAATTATAGCAAAAAATTCGTTTGAGTGTGTGTGTTTTTTAGAAGAATTAGAGTAAAAACCTTATTTAGATATATATTTTAAATGAGTAATTAAAAAATGAGTTATTTTGATCGATTAGAATTGAGTGATTTAAAAATGATGAATAATATTGAGTAGTTATAAATGAATCATTAAAAATATGAAGTTATTTCTAATAGTAAAAATGAGTAGTTATTTTAAATAATTATAAAAACTCATTTGAATATAATTTTTTTAAAAAAAATTAGTAAATTCTTCATCTAAATTCTTCTTAATTATGGCAAACAAACACCCCTATAATTCTAAAAACTAGAATTGAGTTTGCTCAGTTGATAAAATCTAATTTTAAAAAAAAAATTGATAAAATCTAAAAAATAGCCATTATTTCTTAATTAAATATGTGCAAATTAGTCATTTATGTGTCAATAATAACACTGTGGATTAATGATTGATTGAACAAAAAAATATCTTTTACGTGTATATAGTCAACGTACATGTAAACACATACAAACAATAAAAACTATTTTTCAATTTTATCAAACCATGAAAACTAAATTTCAGTTTTAAAATTTAAATAGACTAAAATTTGACTTTCTTCAAACCAATTCTAAATTTAAAAAAATATAAGAGTTAAATTCTAATTTTCATCAAATTATAGAAATTAAAGGTACAATTTACCCATAATTTTATTTTGATTCTTAAATTTTTAAATTTTCAAATTTAAAACTTAGTGCTTTCAAAGCTGAAAAGTGATATCTATGGTTTTTTTTATTAAAAAGCAAACAAACAAATCTACCATAAATTTAATTTCACTATCTTCAATTATAAATTTAATTTCACAATCTTCGATTAGTTTCACTTGATTATTTTTATTTAATTTTACTTAATCGAAGACACCCATTTATAGATTGAATGTCACAAATGAATTCTGAAATCTAAATTTTTATTTATATTTGAATTAGTTTTTACTATATCTCAATTTAATATTCAAAAAATTTCTTTATATAAAATCTAATATTATGCATTAAAAAAGTAGGGACCAAGAAACATCAAAAATATAGATTTAAATCATATTTGGACTTTTTTTAAAAAAAGAAATAAAGCTTTTAATCTTCTTTTAATAAAGACCAGCTTATAATATTGTTTTGGTTACTTTGGAATTAATTTTATGGATTTGTCGTCGGCAGATAGTGTTTGTTTCTATCCTCAATGACATACTATCAGTATAGCACTGCATTTTACACTTGTTTGTAATGTAATGCTTTCTCATTTTTATTTTTATTTTAAAATAAATTTGTGAATATCATTCAGTGGTAGTTCAGTTCGATATCAGGGTCACATATTCGATCCCGAATATCACTTTCTAACATATCAAACCTTCTGATATATATTATTTTCCATAAAGTTTCTGCTTGATTGAGCTATATGAATAGTATGGTTTATTGAGTAAGACTTGAGGTAGAAGCTATAAATAATGTTGTTTTATGGACTAAGCTGAGGTTTGAATAAATAAGTGAAGAATTCTTATAGTTGGAGATTCAATATAATTTAGTTGAAGGTTGTAATGGATTATAGATACCATATAATTATATTTTTGTTATAAGATAAAATAGTTGAGTTCATGATGTATAAGTTGACAATCAAGAAGTTAAAAGTTTGAATTTCCATATTTAAATATTAATGGTTTCAAAATAATAATAATTGCAAACTAAGGGAAATAATAAATAAGAAGCAAATTTATAAGTCTAATCAAATCTATAAAATAATTATAAATACAGTTACTAAAAAAAGTTAGAAAAATGTAATTATTAATATTAGTGAATATATCTTTTTTATAATACTGATATTAATGAATATGTTTTTTATAATACAATATTAAAACGTATGCATAATTATGTTTGCAAATATTTTGACGAGAACTCATTCACGACAATCTCACCAAATGAAAGTGTCAAGGTTTCTCATTATTTTGAACCAGGCCCAAATACAAGCAACTAGGGCCATAGCTCAGGTATATGCCATGTTTAGTGAGATCGGCCATTCTTTTAGATCCATTAAAAATATTATTATAGCATGCTTCAAACCAATATTCACGTGCCAACCATTTTGTTTTTCGTTTTTTCTTTTATAAAATTTAAGCTTATAATAACTATCAAATTAATTTTTTCTTATTTGAATATCTACATCCTACCTATATTTTAATAAATAAGACCAAAATTTGGAAGAAAAAAAAAGTAGTTTTCAAAAATTTATTTTTGTTTTTGAAATTTGGTTACTATTCACCCACTTTATTAAGAAAATATGGATATATGGTAGGAAAGATGGAGCACACGTAAAAAATTAAATATATACAAAATATGAAATAGGTGAATACTAACTAAAATGATAACCGATTTTAATTTAGCTAAATGTTTGATTTATACCGAAATGACGGAACATTAATTTTATTATTGGATGATAATCAATTCAACAAACCCTACATAGAGGGCATAACTACTCTCAAATAATATGTGAGCCAAATATCGATTTCCGAGCTCGAAAATAATTTATCAAGTAATCTCCAAAAATATGTGTGGACAAAAAACACTTCATATTTTTATTATTGTTTATAATATTTTTTTTAGTATAACAATAATATTTAAGTGATTTTAGGAACGAATTTACCATTTTTAGGACAAAGATATCTATCCATTATTGTTGAATTAAATTTATTTTGGCATTGCCACACCAAAGGAGTTGAATATTTTGTGTGCCTTTTTTCTTGTCCCCATTACATAAATTATTGATTTAATTATACAAAAAAGTTGAAAATCAAATTACACACATTGTAGGAATTATCCCCCACTAGGGAGTAACAACCAATAGTTCAATAAACTTTTGTGAATGGAAAGTTTAAAAGAATCTTCAAATTGATACAAAGATCTTCCATAAAGTGGAGCCTAATTTATTTTTAAACCCACAATCAATTCCATCCAATCAAACGGATTATGTATTATTAATATAGTTTAAATCATATATTAATTTATTTATAGTGTTTTATGACTTTATGCTAGCTGTTGAGGGCAGTCTTCTTAGGTAAAATACTTATTTTAATATGTAATTTCAAATAAAGTAAACATCTTTCAAAAAATCAGCTTAACCAGAGCACCAGTTTAATTATAATAGAGGGAAGGTTATCATAAATAGTGGATTATGATAAACGGTGAGTTATTATAAATGTTGTTTGAGGAACAAGTTATTATAACATGGATTATGATAAACTGTGTTTGAGGGGTTAAGTTATGTAACAAAAGTAATATATATAAGATTTAGATAAACGAGCTTGTAAATTTAGGTAACCACCATTTATAATAAATAGTGGGATAAATATCGGTTGAGTTATTATAACGAACCCGGCCGTTTACATAAACGGCAGCCCAAACACACCCTATATGTTTAAGACTTTTCCTCTTTAGATGTTGTTTAACTATTTTAAAAAAATAATAATAATTAACCATTTTGGTGTGATATTTTATAGAACAACATAACATTTAAGAATGTGAGATTTGAACCTATAACTTCTAGATCGACGAATACATGTCAATTATTCATAAGTTTGATCTACTCTTACTCGATGATAATATGTTTATTTATCAATTAATTATATCCTCTGTTGATGCCAAAATTTGGTATCCGGGATCAACGGTGAATTTGTATTTCGTTGGGACGAAGACCTGCAAAACAGACAAAATTTAGACACCGGTGTGGTGTGAGCCACGCCGCCTCCAATGCCTAAGTCAGTTGAGATTGGAGGAGGTGAGTAGGTTAGTCGAGTTTAGGGTTTTCGAATTGCTTACCTCAAGACTAATTGACTTAGATATATATAGGAGGCGAGTCAGTGGTCACTTTTGGTAGAAATATTATAATAATGGAAATATCTCCTTTTTAGGTGGATATTTCCATTTTAGAAAAATATTTCTTATTGGCCGAGCCCTAAAAAGGGTCTAACCGTAGATAAGGAAAATATCACGAATATTGGCGAAAACAGCATGCAAATCGGGTTT
This sequence comes from Sicyos edulis, assembly GCA_036507275.1. Taxonomy (NCBI): domain Eukaryota; kingdom Viridiplantae; phylum Streptophyta; class Magnoliopsida; order Cucurbitales; family Cucurbitaceae; genus Sicyos; species Sicyos edulis. The sequence goes on from CM071850.1 coordinate 3,100,189, forward strand.
AGAACAAGGAAGATACAGAAGAAAAAGGTAAGCGGGTCGAGCCGGGTCGGGCTGGCCGATTCACCGCGCGGCCCACTCTCGGCTCCTAGGGCCCCGCGCGCGCGACCTGAGGCGAGTGGAGTGCCCGCGACCTGGGGCCCAGCGTGGGTCGCGTGCGCTCGACCTGGTGCCCCGCGCGCGTCGCCTGCGCGACCTGGGGGCCCCGCGCGTGTCGCGGGCGCGACCTGGGAGCCCTGCGCGCGTCGCGTGCGCCCGACCTGGGTGCCCTGCGTGCCTGTGGGCCCCGCGTGCGCCCTACGCGCGCTCCGTGCTAGCCTAGGGCGGATCTGGGTTTAAACCGTACCGATGCAGGCCTGGGCTTCCGCGCACGCCCCTGCGGGCCTTGGACAAGGAGCTTTCCTCGTGGGCTGACTCTCCGACGCGCGGCCCAATACCCGGGTCCAATTCTACCCATAACATCCTCCATGTTATCTATTTGTTTAAACAATTAATTAACTACATTACATAATGATAGAAATCAACGACTCTATGAGTAATTTAGAGACTAATTTTTAAGTTGAATAGCTAAAGTAAGACTTAAACATATCATTTATTGACCTCAATGGTTTTGCAAAACAAAGAGGGTTGAAAATAAAGGTGTTAATCTACTACAAAAGGCATAATTTAATCATTCTTTATTTATTTAAAAGTGATTAAAAATTAATCAAACATTTATCTTAAACACACTTTTAGTCTAAAAAACAATAATATTAATAGAGTTTTCTAGTTCAACAATACTTGGAAGATAAGAGATCACTTGAATGAGCTATTAAATAAGTCTCTCCTTCGTATTAAAAAAATAATAATAAATAAGTCTCTCCTTTTAATATATATATATATATATATATATATATATATATATATATATAAAAGCATTTTTTTAATAAAGCCACGTCATATTGCCATGCAGTTTGAGTTATCAAGAAATGTCAAAATATCACGTTTCCTTATGCAGCCATTAGCTTTTTGGAAAAGAAATGTTTAAGGGCTTGTTTGGCTAGGACAGGAAGGGAAGGGAAGATAAATGAAATGAATGGATAGTAAATTGGTGTTTGGTGGGATGAGAAAAGTAGTGAAGTGATATTTTTTTATTAAAAAAATAGATATTTAATATTTTTAATATAATGTTTATAATATATCATTTTATATTTATTTTATTTATTATTTAAATAAAATTTAAAAATTTAATAACTTTCATTATCAAAATATATAAATTTCATAATTGTTAAAAAAATAGATAAATATAATTTTTTATAATGAAATTAAGTTTAAAAATTCAAATCAAGATAGATGTAATAAAAAGATAACTATTTTAATTATTTTGAGTAATTATTTTAGGATTATTTAAATATTTATTTCTATTTATTTTATAAAATGTATAAATTAAAAAAAAATTGATAAATAATAAAATTAATATATATTTGTATATAAAAAATTTTAAATGCATACATTGTCCATAAAAAGTCAAATATATAAACAATTACAAATATTGTTTAAAGAACTTGATATATCTATAAAAATAATAATAATAATAATTGTTGCATTTTAAAATAAAAAATATATAAATAGCATATAGTATAAATTTAATCAATTAAGTGGTTCTAAAAAAATCCATTAACTTAAATGAATGAATTAGTAAAAGTTAACAAGCTTATTATTTTATTTAAAATAAAGTTTATGATCAAATCAAATGCATCAAATTATAATTATAAAAACATCAAACTACAAATATGTTTTAAAAAATAGGATGTATTTAGAAGAAAAAAATAGATAAATATTGTATTTTGAAAAAACTTGATACTAATAAATAAATATATATATATATATATATATATATATATATATATATATAATAAGTTAATATAAATAAAAACGTTAAGGTGGTAGAGTTGGTTAAGAATATCTACTTAATTTAAGATAATTTTAAAAGATGAAAATTCAAATCTTATATAAATTTTTATTTTAGAATAATACTTTAAATTAAGAAAAAAGGAAAGTTTGTTAAAAGAAATAAAGCAAAAACAAATAAAGAAAAAGAAAGAAGCAGGTCAGCGAAAAAAAAAAAAAAAAAAGTGAACAGCACGCGCCCGGTTACGCGCTGGGTTAACCCGGCGGCCCAAACGCTGGGAAGGGCCCTCCCCTTCCCTTCCCGGGCTGAATTGGGAGGGCCAAACGTGCCCTAAGTAATAAAAAGAAAGTGGCCTTACATAAAAAGCTTAAACATTAATTAAATTTGGTGTTTCTTATGCACTTTCTTTCTTTTCTTTTATCTTTTAAAAGAAAAAAGAAAAGAAAAGAAAAGAAGCACTATGTTTCTATACTTAAAAAATAATTAATACACATCATATGACCAAGAAAAGTAGGCAAAGAGTCAATAAATAATTAAAAAGGGCATTTTTAATTAATAAAATCGAATAAACCCATTTGTCATACATTAGTTACTTTCATTTATTAGAAAATTCAGAAGGTGGGGAAGATATTTTGGTGCCTTTCTTATACAAAGCCCATCATTTACTTTAAACATATACATGCGTTTGTTTTTTTTATTGATTTAATTAATCATCTTAGTTAGTATCAAATAAAATTTAGATTTTTCTCTTTGCTATAATTAATTTCATTTAATCAAATGAGTTAATAGCGCAATGGTTTCATTGTTTGGTTGTAAACTAGTTCAACACCAGCGTCACAGGTTTGATCATGAGAATGGGTATTTGTCCCCCTCCCATGATGTGTACTCAATTTTTTTTTATCTAACTCTTATCACTCACCTAATTCTTTTTGTATAATTTGTTATTTAAGCAATTAAATTAAAAAATTATTGTTTGATGACTTAAGGTTTCCTTAGATTTTCTATCTCTCTCATTTCATATTAATATTCTATAATTGAATCTTATGAATCAAAATTCCATATTAATATTCTATACAAGGATTTGTAATATTCTATCTTATGTGGTTTATACACCGAGGGTCAGTGACACAGTTGGTTATCTTGTCTGGTGTTAATCCATATTATTTGAGAGTAGTTGTGCCCTCTATGTAGGGTTTTGTTGATCTCCCTTCCCCCACTATGTACTCAAATTCAAGTATTTACATAGGACACATTTCTTTTATCAAATTTGTACTAATAGTCTTATACACATGAGAAAGAGAGTATCAAAAGATCAGGTGAAGAGTTTAGATTTATGAAGAGCATCAAATTTGTAAAGAGTTATATATATATATATATATATATATATATATATATATATATATATATAAATATTAAAAAAAAGGAGATTTGAATTTATAACCTCATGGTTATTAAGTTATTCAATATGTCAGTAGAGCTCTACTCTTATCGACATTGTTTAAGAGAGTCTAACAAAACTAAGAATTATGAATTTAATTCATAAAATTTACTAATTAAAAAATTCATTTTCTAGGTTTTAGAAAAAAAAAAATCTTTTTCTACATATTTATTTAAACAATGAAATATTATAAGGCAAAGAATTATCCAAGTATACCTAAACTAATTTGGTCATTAAAAAATATCAAATGGGTTAATTATTATGAGGAGTTATTAATGTACTTTTTATGTGAAATCTAATCACACCCTAATTGAAGGTGAAACACAAAAGATTTGTGTTCACTCTCATGCGTGCAATCATTAAATTAGGAGAGTTTGAATTCAATAGTAATTAATAAATAAATAAACAAAAAAAATTAGCAATCAAATTGGAAATGTGAGTAATTAATTATAATGTGAATATTAAAGGCATTGTGTGTTTAAATTAGTGGAATTAAAGGTTGTCAAGTTGTTGCTACCTCTTTTGACCTAATTAATAAATTTTTTTCTTTTTTGAGTACATAGTAGGAGAAGGGGTGGTATAAACCCTAGGCACAATTACTCTGAAATAATATGAGAGTAAAATACTGATTTTCAGGCTTAAACTTGTGACCGTAGAGTTGAAATGTATTAATACCAGATAAGATAACCAATTGCGTCACTGACCATCAGTCATAATTAATAAATTGTTGGTGTTAATAATAATGTGTATTTCACATTTTAATGCATGATGTCCCACCATGGCCTAACCAATTAATTGGACTTTCATTTTTCTCCCATAATGAACGAAAAAGAAAGAAACTTAAATTTTACATCAGTTGGATCCACGTAAGGGCCAGAAGAGCACGTGCCCTATTAATATTATTTTTCATTTATATTATGGAATTTATTTTTTATACAAATTTATAATATGGAATTGAAACTTTTTGGTTTATGTCAATAAAATAATACTCAACTGTATTTGGACGTATTAATACTTAGGAAGTATTTATTATACTAAAAAAAAAAGACTGTTGTGCTTAGTATATACATAATAATAAAAGGAAAATTAAAGAAGGAGTTATTGTCACAAAGTAATTATAAATGTAGACAAATTATTTTAAAGCGGTCATATTTATAATTATTTTCTAGATTTGAATAATATTATAAATTACCCATGGTAAAAATATTTTTCTTTTTTTTTTGAAACAGGGTAATCACACTCGTCCCTAAGTCAGGCACCAGAACATTGAAAGAGTAATGTCATAAATGAGTCTCGAATGAGACCTTGAAGAAAACATACTCTCAAATCTTCAACCATTGTGCCACCTGTGACAATAAAAATATATCTTTTTAGTTTAATTATAATTGAAGGATTGAAATTCATGACGTTAAAGCTATTTATATTTTTAAATTACTACACTTGTTGCGAAATAATATTTAAAAATACATCATTATTATATTTTATATTTATTTAAAATTTTAAGTTGTTGAAGTTAATATCTAATTATGTTAATTAACATCTTAAAAATAGAGTTATAAGAAGTATAGTTCTAATTGCATGATATATGAGTTGGTAACTAAAAATTACAATCGATCCAAATTCTTCATCTAGATTTTTTTATTTTTAATGCATTTAGAATTTTGAATAATAATCGACTAAATATGACAATTGATTCCATTTAGAATGAGAACTCATAATTATCTAAAAATGTATTATTTTTCTCCATCCCTTTTAACGAGTAATAAGAAAAAATGACAAATAATTTTTCCTTGACGAAGAGAAGATATGGAGACTTATCTAATATTGATGATTTTTTTTTTTTAAGTTTTAATTAGAGAAGGGTGAATAGCCTACTTCTTCAAAATAAGATGAAAAATAAATAACAATTTTATGAATTGGATTAGAACCAGATAGAGTCACCTACTTGATTTTAACAGTTTTACTCTAATATTTCGTTAATAATTATTATTTTTTTGTTTTGAGCACCGTTAATAATTGTAATTAAAGAAACCTTATACAAAAGTAAATATTATACATTAACGATTAAAATATATTGGATAGACTAAATCGATTCTTGACTTATAAAAATTAGGAGTTTAATTGTTTCACATATTATTTATCAAGGAAATAGTAAGTGGTATCCAAATAGACCACCGAATTAAAGGATGGAATTCCTCCATCCCTAATTGTTATAACTATAAAAAAATTACAAAAATATACAAGTGGGTGTATTGAATCAAATCTTTCCATATTTGGAAAATTGTAAATTAAATGAAATACAAAACTTACTTATTTTAAGATTGTAATAAATTTATTATTTTATTGATATTTTATTGAAGACGAATAGTGAACGTGAAAGAATTCAAATATTAGGATGTGACAAAAAGTGTAACTTAATGTTATGTTCCTAGCCATTCATACCCAAATATAATACAAAATTAAACTTAAAAAAAAAAAGCAGATAGAATTGAAAGGACAGGAAAAAAAAAAAAAAAAGAACTTACTTCTATTGTATATACTTATTGGCTTTTGGATTATAAAATTTCCAACCGACACTACTAAAGTTATCTAGGCCACATCAACTATACAACTCAACCCTACTAACTTTTTTAAAAACTCTATGCTTCTTTAATTTAAAAAGATTATCTAATAACAAAAGAATTGGTAGCGGATTGATTTTATTATTTTGTGGTAATTGAGTTTAACATCATAGTCATAGATTATATTTTACTAATATGTTAGTGGTCCCTTCTTCAATTTGTACTAAAAAAACATCTATAATAAAATCAATTGTAATTGAAAAATAATAACATACGTTTTAAACTTGAACTTTATAACAATCTGAATCAGCTTACACGCACATAAAATTATTTTATGAAAAAAATCGTCTAACCTTATAATATTTAGTTATCAAAAAAAAAATTTAATACATAAGAAATCAATTCTTAGATACCTAAGTTATGATAATTATGAAAAGATGATAATAATAATAATAATAATAATAATAATAATAATAATAATAATAATAATAATAATAATAATAATAATAATAATGAAGAATTTTTATGCATACCTAAAAGTTATGACATGGTTATAGTTAAGCTTTAAATTAACCTAAATCCAAATGGCTAAGTTTTTTCCTGAAAAGCAATAGTTTAGGGCCTCGTTTGGAAACACTCTCGTTTCGTGTTTCCTGTTTCTTGTTTCTTGATTCTTAATTTTTTAGAACAAAAAACAAGAATATGTTTGATAACTGTTATTGTTTCTTGTTTCTTAAAAAAAACAGAAACAAACGTGTTTGATAACTATTTCTCGTTTCTAGTTTCTTTTTTTGAAATATTTTTTTTAGTTTTTGAAAAAATATACCATGTATTATTTTATATATATATATATATATATATATATATATATATATATAAATTCATTTTCTAGCATAAAATAATTTGTATATAAAAACATAAATGAATCTTAATATAAAATTAACAATAAATTTGTAATAACTAGGTATTTACAAATTTATAAAAATAAATTATATATGAATAAATTCAAATGAGATATAAATATACATAATAAATATTTTAAATTTCTGGTTTAAAAAAAATTAAAATTTAAAAATAAGGTATATCAATAGTAAAATTAAGAATTACATATAAATACTATTTTATACCAATTAAGATAGTTTATAAATATAAAATTGAAAATTTTCGTACATAGCAAATTCTAGTATCCCTACTTTAATCATACCATTTTAAAAAAAATATTTCATACCTAACAAAATCTATAATATCAACTTCAAAAAAAAAATCTATAATATTTAACTTGATTTAATTATAGCATTTTTGTATTTCAAAAAGAAAAAAAAAATCTAACATTTTTGCAGATATCAATTTAACGAGATTGAATAAATTTTTTTATATTTTATATTTTTATAAAATTTTGATATCGATAAAATATTTTACCTATTTTCTTTTTGGTATTTATAAAAAACTTTTATAAAATAAGTATATATTTAAATGAATTTTTTGTATTTATAAAAAACTTTTATAAAATAAGTATATATTTAAATGAATAATATATATTTTTAGGAATTAAAATAATATATAAAAATATACTTGACTAATTAAAATTGAAAAGAAAAAACAAAAAGAAGCTCACAAGAATCTTACCAACACTCTTATAATTAACCAATTTTATTATTTCCATTATGCCATTGAAGCTTTTTGTTTAAACATCCGACTAAAATCTATATAATATAATTCAGAACATGAAAACACAATAAAAAAAAAACAAAAAAAAAAACAGAACGGTAGAAACTCCATTTTGGAGTCTCTCCTTTTCAAGCCAAATATTAGAAACGTTTTTTTTTTTTTTAAATTTAGAAACAAGAAATAGGAACATTACCAAACAAGATCGTTTCTAAAAAAAAAAAAAAAACAAGAAATAGAAAACGAGAGTGTTACCAAACGGACCCTTAAATTTCTAGTCGTTGTTTCTAAAAAAAAAATCTAGTCATAAAGAAAATTATGATTATCTTACAAAAAAAAAATATTATTTTTGTATAAGTTCACCGATATTTAGTGAATAAAGTACGTTGTTTCTAAAAAAAAATCTAGTCATAAAGAAAATTATGATTATCTTACAAAAAAGAAAGAAAGAAAATGATTATTTTTGTATAAGTTCACCGATATTTAGTGAATAAAGTACGTATTTACTAATTTAGGTTAAGTATTTTATTCCTGGCCCTCACACATTTTGAACTTATATATATATATAATATAATATAGCCCTATCATTATACCTATCAATTTTTTCATTAACTGTATTTTTTTTTAAACATTTATTAACTGTAAATTTATTCAATTAACCAATCATCATAATTGATTATGAAGTCTTCAATTTAATAGAAGCAAGGAAGATTGTAAGTATATATAAAATTAGGCAGTATGTTTTGTTACTATGTATACTAGGATCAAACCGGTCCAACTGAACAAAAAGTGGTGGTAAAGCTGCGAATTACCCAGCGGGCTTTGAATGGGCCCAAGAGAAACCGGCCCGTAATCCTTCCACCGACAGGACTGGAAGGTGACGCTGCTCTGTGAAACCAGCCTCGCGCGGTTTCCTCCATCTCTAGGACCAAGTGGATCCCAGACTTTCGCCCGGGACCCAATGACCAATCCCTACTTGGATCAGGCGGGCCAATGAACAACTCCAAGAACCCGACCCGCAGAGTTAAACCAATATCCCATCACTTTGATGCTCCCACTTGGGTCACAAGCCCACGCTACTGAGCTCAGCGGCATGTAGCGTTACAATTGTCTTTAAAAACAAAAAGCTTAATAGCAATTCTGCCCATGTGGGATTCTTGAAAAGAATTAGAATAATATGTAATTTGATGATTGTGTTTTATTCAACTTTTATTTAAAACAATATTTCCTTTCAAGTTTTAATTTTTTTTTATAGATCCTTGATCAAATTAAAAGTTCTAAGGGTTTATTTATTGCAAATACTATATTTTATAGATGGTTTGTGAAATCTTCTCTTTTATTTTGCTTATATTTATTTTAATTTGAATTCATATTCACATTCATTTGTATAAACCAAGAAACAAAAAATGAGAACATTATTAAACATATCCTAAACTGACTAATATTTGTCCCACGAAGTGTGGGATGGAAATCAAATTTGATTGAACTTCATACTAGAATGATACTAAAAAAAATTACATATTATTATTACACTTTCATGCCAATATATATATTAGAAAGTAGTTTTTGATATAACAAAAGAGGTCCAAAACAACCTAAATATAAGGCTTGATTAGCCTTCACACAAGGGCCTTTGGCCGCCCATCACTAAAGTAAAGAAAACCATAACAACGACACAGAAGATTCTTTAAACGGGGGCATGCCATAGATAAGAATAGAAGCTAATATGAAGGAAAATCGTTTCATCAAGTTTGTTTACCATCTCCATGCCATATATTAATATTATATTTTTAGTTCAACAGTAAATATTTAAATTTTAACTTTTTGTTGTTTTAATCAATTAGAGTAGGCTCATATATACCGAATGAGTCAATGACGTGATTGGTTATGGTATTAATCCATTTTCACTCTACGGTCACGAGTTAGATCCTTGAAATCGGTATTTGTAATCATCTTTCCTCAACTTATACTAAAAAAAAGATTAAATATATATATATATATTAGACTTTCATTTAAAATGGGAATTTAACATGTATTTGAGTCATCGATTATAATTAATAAGAAGTAAATTAGAATCTTCTATCTCCACTATGTTGATCTTATAATAACTCATGTCATAATTTTTTTTAGGAACAACTTATGTCATAATTAACCCTCTCCATCTCAAATAAGTAATGATAATAATTTCTCTAAATAATAAACTATAACTTAAAAATATGAGTAAAACTTAAGTACTCGTTGATAAGTACCATGTTTATATTTACTAACATATTAGCCACACATTTTTTATTAATAAAAAGAGAAATGTTTGATGAAAGATTGATTTAACATCTTTAAAGATAAATAAACAAAAATATGCGACTCATAGATCAAGTATGGACATGAAACTTACCGATAAATACCTACGTTTTCCTCTAAAAATATAGAGATTCAACCGCTCAAAATGTAGAGCTATTCGGTGGAGGAATATCCTGCAATTGGTACTTTTCCAAAATACCTTTCTTTGTCTCTAAGCTGAAAAGGTAAATTTAGGTCTTCTGAGTTGTTTATTCAACCCCCATAAAAAGCTGAGAAGAAAAAAATTTAGCAAATAAAAAAGCAAAAGCATAAAATTTTATTTCCCCCCCTTATTTATTGTGTTTTTGGTTGGCCATGAAAGTAGTTACTTAGCAAATCAGTAAAGGCAAGGAAAAGAAGAAACACAAACCTATAGTGGGTGCAAATAAGACATGAGCACATATTTGCAATATCATTGGCTTAGCAACTTTAAAAAAAACAGTCATTTGTGTGTTCATGCTGTCCCATTTTTATGGGATCAAATCAACAAAGTGGGTATCAGCTTAGATGGCAAAAGTGCCCTCCAAACCCCAACATAATATTTGTTCATTTAAGCCATGAGATTTGCTAATTAAATTATTGTTCCCCTACCTTTAGAATGATGGTTTTTTTTTTTTTTAAACATCACTAAATTTAAATTAAAATAAAAAGGTGGTGAATTTCAATACTTTATCTCCTCGTTAAGTTTTGAGAATTTTTTTAACTAATTAGGCGATGTTATTTAATTTGTGAATGATTGGACGTGCCTTCAAATTATAATAATTATAACATATCATAAAAAAAAGACACTAATAAATTTTTTTGTTCTTTAATTCATGACAACTTTGTAACCATCGTGAAAAATTGTTATGACCAATTTAAAATGAGGCAAGAAATATTTTATGATATTGTTGCAATATGTTATGAGACTTTTTATGACACGAGACATCATGATTGAATATAGGTTTAGTCATAATTCTCGTAATAAGTTGAGGTTAGATGTTGTTGTAGTTGATTTCAATAATTTTTACTTGAATTAAATAGGTGATTTATTGACAAAATTCCGAACAACATTTTAGCTTTATATTGTAACAGTTGCTTATCAATGTGTCAAAATGTACTACCTTAAAGTTAATTTATAAAATAGGAGAATGGAAGTGGATTGGTAATGGTCATTTTACTTTTAAACAAACCATTTGTGTGATATTTTGGCAATCTTTTTAAAAATGAAATTTCCTCCCAATTATTCCAAGAAAAGAAAAAAAAAATTGTCCTTTTTAGAGAAAAAAAAGTAGCTTTTATTTGTGGGGGTTTATTAAATATTCATTGAAATGACTCATAATAAAATAGTAAATATAAGTTGAAAAGTATAGTGGCCATTACGTGTAACCCACAAAAAGAAAAATAAATAAATAAATAAATAAAGATATTTGATTGATACTAAGAGCCAAAGCATGTGAGGCTGAGTTGGAAAAAGACCTCACATTCTAAGGACAAAAGAAGATGGGTTCTCCCAATCATCAAAACCCTCACATAAAAATATAGCTTCTTTGATTTAACTTCATTGTTAAATAAATTAAATTAAAAAAACCCACACACCATCAATTATTATTATTTTTTATATATATTTCTAAGTATTCGAAACTAGTTTACGTGCATGTCGATTAATTTTATAGGAAAACTAACTAACTCTAGACGGTATGATATTTTATTATTAAAAAAACGCATAACAAATTAATTCGCATAGAGACGACTATCATAAATTAAATATGTAATTTTGTAACTTTCAAGATTCTCATGACTTTTAAACTAGGTCAAAGCACCATGTGAGTCCCGATGTATTTTATTCAACAATAAATCTTAAATGATCTAATTCAACCTTTGTAATCTTTGATTTTGTACATTAAAAATTTATTTAATGGTTAAGGTATTTTTTATTTCTAAAAACATCAACTCTTCATATTCTTAACTCATTTATAATATTCTAAGAAAAAAGTACGCTTTATTGTGAAATTTTCATTCAAAATTTAGATTTACTTTTGTGAGTTTCAATAATAATTGATGTGGTAAATTTGAATTTATAACCAAAAGTATGCTTATGTTGTTGAATTATTACTTAGTTGCTACACTTTAGATTCATTCTATATCATATTTTGAATCTACAAACTCCCAAATTGAGTTTGATTAGGTGTTATTTTATCATATTTTCATTATTGTTCATTTCAAACCCTAGCGTTCATGATTTATCAATAGAGATAAGTTTTGTAGCTCCCTATTTGTGGAACTATGTTTTTTTCATCTCCAATGCACTAATTAGGGCTCTACTATGGGATTGATTTTGATAGAGTTTATTTTTCTTTTATCTCTACATGGTATAGTAATATTAATTACACCTTTATTAAAAAGAAAAGAAAACAAACCAATAATTTGGTATGATTTTATTGGATTATTGAATCTTCTATTGAACTAAAATGTTAAAAGACTATTTCCCCCCTTTTTTAGTGCTACAAAAAAGTAAAAGAAGGAGATTTGAACATCCACCTCAAGAAGAAAAAAATGTGTTGAAATATACTCCCACTTTAATAAGACCATAACTCTTTTACAAAGTTATAACAAGTTTTCTCTTACAAATAATTTTAATTTAGAAAAAAAATGTAAATTTATATTTTAAAAACTGTGTTAAAAATGTAAATAAAAAATGAAATTGAAAAATTATTATCAAATAAGACTTTAGTTTCTAAAAAATAAATTATTATTGTCTTGATTTTTTTTTCCTTGAATAATAAACCCTTGTCTCTTGCTCTCATTATAAATTCCACCAAAAATAAAATATTTTTTTTCTTTGGGAGGGGAAAACAAAAGCCCAAAAGTTGCTAGCTAGCTTTTGTGGCTCTTATTTAAATTGGTCCCAAAAAATTCCCCACATAATAATTAAGAAATGCATTGCATAGATCCCCACTAACCCATCACACACAAAAAAAACCCCTAAAAAGGCTAACCATTTGAAAGTGACAATATATGAATTAGCTAAAAAAAGAGAGAAAAGATAAGAAGCAAAAGACAATACATGGAATCCTTTAAAACTCTCCTTCTCACATACACACAACAATGCGTTCCCAACCACTGACTATTCATTCTTGACTTATGAGTTGCATCACTTTCACTCAAAACTTAAATTAATGTGTCATTCAATCCCTCGCAGATACACACAAACACGCACATATATGCATGCGTGTTTAAAGTGTTGATTGAGTATGTATTGAAACTACAATTTTATTAATAAAAGATCATTTTAGTGATACTTGATCTATATCTAATAATTAAATGGTTATAAATTTTAAATTTTTGTTCGTAGTTAAATAATGATAATACTAAAATTATTACTATTAACTATAAAATTGGTGAAGTGTAATTTGACATGACTTTGGAAAAAAAATATTAATAGTTGTTTGGTTTTTATTTTTTAATTTTATAAATAATGCTGACAAACATTATTTTCACTCTATTTGTTTTTCATCAACTTTTACAAATGATTTCAAAAGCTAAGCTGTTTTTAAAATTAACTAAAAAAAAGTACACCCTGGATAATTAAAATTTCACCCAAATTTAATAAGACAATATCAAAACAACTCATCTTGTACTCAAAAAAAAAAAAACAAAAAAAACAACTCATATATAAAAGTTTGATTTGGATTTTTAAAATATTAAAAAGTAGATAACGAAACAATCACGATATAGAAATAGTGTTCAGTAAGTTTAATTTTTAAAAATCAAAATAATGCAATTTAATTTATTTATTTTTAAACTAATTTTTTTTTTAGAAATCTGATTACAAAAATTAAATATTTTTAAAAAAATATATGAAAGTAAGTTAAATTTTTTAAAAATCAAATGATTATTGAATGAGATTTTAGAGTTTAGGGGATTTTAAATTTATTAGGTCAAACAAGATGCTATTGGAACTTTTGTTTCTTTTAACAAAAATATTGTTTTTTGGAGTTTAACTAAAATTAAATAAAACTTATATTAGAGCATGAAATGAGATAATCTCTTTCCCAACATTTAAGTCTACAACTTCAAATTGCCTGAAAAAGATTTAAGCCAATTTAATTTTCCTCTACATATATTCCATGTTTTTTCTTTTTTGAAATAACATGTATTCCATGTTCAATAATCCTTCTCAATTTTTTTATTTCATTGTCTTTTGGTTTTAAGTGTAAAGTAGGTAACCAATTATGAGTTTTGCAAAAATAGTTTGTTTGTGTCAATGGTTAGTTGAAATGTCCATTTGGAAATTCACATGCACAGAAATTTATTTGTCAATACCTTCAACAACTTGCTTAATAAAAAGTGGATTGAATTAAATTCATTGCACTCTTAAATTATAAATCACTTTTTTTCCTTTTAATTCTTGCGTTTCAATTATTGATTTATAATTATTTTTCCTTTAGTTTTTTTATAAACTTATTTTTTTCCTTGGTTCCCTTTTTATTTTATTTTGGTTAAACATTATTTTTTTCCTTAGTTCTGCCTTAGGGCAATAATTGTATTTTGAGTTCAGCTATATTAAAATTTTGAAATTTTTGAACATATGAATTCTTAGTTATAAATTTATATTTTATATTTGTTTTTAAGGACTCTAAATTACTCACTTTGTTTCTTCGAAAAGGATCCAGAAATATTGATTATTGTAATGTTAGTACGTATATGGTAATAGTTAAAAAGATTTATTCCAATAGATAAAATGATCAATACAACTAAATATTTTTATAACACTTCAATTGAGATTAGCCTCAACTATTTCCAGTTTTTGCTATAAAATTAGATGCTTTAGTTTTTTTTTCTTTATTTAATAATAGTCGGAAATAGGGATTCGATCCAATAAGTAACCCTTTCTAAGTCGTACATGATACCTCATTTTTTTTCTATAACCTTTTTAATCCGATAACAATTGAAAACACGTGGATTAGTACTTGTAACTTAGTTACTAAGTTATATAAGATATTATGGAAAGTTTTCTCATTTTCACTTTCATTTGGTTATAATTGGGATGCCCTCCATTCTCCAAAGGACTTATTGACTTGCATCAAGTTAATTGTCTAAATGAGGACGTGCAAGGGAATGTCGTAATCATTGGATGTTAAATTTAAATACCAAAATTCAAGTTTAGAATTTTTAAGTAATCAATAAGGTCTCAAAGAACCAGAAGATTATAAACTTAATTTATAATTATCCACTTATTTAAAAATTGTTTTTTTTATTAATATACTTGACAACCAAATATTTTAAAGTTTATTGTTTTTGTCCCGCAAAAATAATTAAAATAAACTCAAAAAAATATCAACATTTATTGGCTCTCCAATACCATATATTATCTACTTTTGTATCTAGTTAATTTAACTTTAGACTATAAATAAAATTTATATACACACATGACTTTGATATTACTTTTAATAATATATACACACACATTCCAAGATCTATTGGCATGGAGAATTGGTTTTGTTTTTGTGTTCTTTTTAAAAGGTCCCATGAACAGCAAAACTTATTATATAATAGGAACTTAATGTATATTTTAATGCAAAATAGTAGGAAGAGACAATTATGCTAAAGCAATTCCAATTCAGCAATATGGGTTGTCATGTGGATCATGATAATTTTAAATAATTGGACTGCATCTTAGTTACCAATCTTTTTCAAATTAATAAATAAATTTACCTACCTAATCAATTTACCTACCTAATCATTTTTGTTTATAGGTTTTGAATCTATAGTCCTAAGTTTTTATGTTTGTTCTTCTTTGAACAACTTTAAGTTATTCTATTTTATAGTTTTGTCAATAAAATTCAAGCTTAAGATAATCAAGAGGTATAATTGTGTAACGTAATTATAATTATTTTAATCAATCGAATCATATTTCAAGATGACAAATGAACGTTGACGTAAGTACAAAAAATAAATCACAAGATAAAACAAGAATCGATAGATCAAAACTTTTAGTTTAGCATGTACCTTATAACTTGTTCTATATAATTCTTTAACATGCCGCCTTTATTTTTGTCATCTTAGCTAAGAAATTTCATTAAATATTAACAATATCTGAGTTTTAAGCTACAAAATTATATACCACGATTAATATACCTAGATTTGATTGTTGTGAATTTAAAGATCAAAATTTAAAATGTTAAAAAATAATTACGAACAATTTTTTTTTTTTTTTGGTACTCTTTAACAAACTTAAAAAATATTTTATTTTTAGTCTTTTAGCCGCCTTCTCTATAACCTTTTATTTAATGTATCATTTTAAAAAAGAATTAGTAATTTTAGGAACAGCCCAAAAATTTGGGACAAAAACTTTTTGAGCAGTCCCATGTGCTCTGTTACCATGCCACCGAAAGTATATAACATAATGTCAGCCTTTTATATATTAAATATAGTGCGCAAAATTAAATCGAAATTTCTATAAAATAATTTCCAATCCTTATTTAATTCTGCCTCAATATATTGTGTTTTCAATCATTATTCAATTCCACTCAATGATCATTTATATAGAAATGCATTTTGAATAATGCTCGTTAAATAATTCACCTGCACAACATTATTGCAATAAATCAATTTCATCCATTAGCCAACTAGTGACGTCAGACATGTCAATTTATTTGAAATTTATTTACATATTTTTTTTTTATTCAACAGATTTGAAGATACAGAGCTCAAATTTATTTATTTTAATTTGGAAAGATATAGTATAATTTTACTGAAAAACATGTTTGCTATGCTAAGGCATTAAATAATTTCAATGTTGAACTCACTTCTATATTTTTTTTATTTAAAAAATAGCAACGTACATTGAAATTGACCAATAAGATTCCAAACCATATCATTGTCGTCTTTTTGTTTTTTGTTTTTTTTTTTTAATATTAAGAACCTTTTAATTAAACTTTATGAAAATTTGAACTTTGACGTGGTGATAAAATTACGCCGCTAAACTTTACATTCTGTTTATAAATTATTCATTAGTTATACGAAAATTAGTAAATACATTAATTAATGTTGTTGAACTACGGTTTTTGTTGACAATAAAATAAAATATTATTCTCTATATTTCACACATTTTTTTTAATTCAACAATATTGGAGATTTGAAGTTTCAAATTTATAATCTCTTATTTATTAATAAGTCGTAAAATTTCAGTGAATTTTCACTCATTTTTGCCATTCCACATCCAATAATGTCCAAGTAGAAGAATGATTAGAATGTTAAATTCAAATTGGATGTTACTATTTTTATTTTTTTGTTTTTGTTTTTTAAAATTTAAGCCTACGATAATTATTTTACCATAAATTTTTTCTTATGTACATCTTAGCTATATTTTAAGAAACCAAACCAAAATTTGGAAGAAAAAAATAGTAACTTCCAAAATTTTGTTGTTGTTTTTGAAATTTGGGTTTTTCTAAAGAAAGATAGATACATCGTAAGAAAGATAAAACACATTCTAAAATAGATACATTGTAAGAAAGATAGATAAAACACATTCTAAGAGTTACTAGATTTTTTGTGGAGATGTTATTTAGATAATTAGAGAATAATTTATCATTTGTTCGCGAGATTCGAATTTGGTGTAATTACTTTTTTCATTTCTTTCTCAAAAAAAAACTTAGTAAAAATAAGTTTAAATTTCAAAAATAAAAAACAAAAAACCAAATAGTTATCAAACGGAACTCTTAAATTTTTTTTTTTTTTTGAAAATCCTTAAATATTGTTTTTGTCAAACTTAAATCTTGACAAACATCTTATTCATCATCATGTTGTATTAGGTCATAGGCTAAATTGGTATTTTGTCCAACATTTAATATGATAACTTTATTAGAAGATTATATATGTGTTTTAAAATAAATAACAAAGTTCCCAGCTAATTTTTATATATATAATTCAGCGTCTGATTATTATTTTGTTTTTTTAACTAAAGTATGATTTTTTTTTTTAGAATAACGTATGAATTATTGAACTTTATTTTAAATTTTTTTTTTTTTATTTACAACAAAAAAACGATCTAAAAAAAATAACAACTTCTTGTTGATGACAACCATAACAGAATAGAGTACACTTTTTCTCTCTCCTACATGCATATTTCTCTCTCTCTCTCTAAAATTGAGCAAAATGATCAAAATCATTGGATTAAAGAAAACATGTGAGAATAGAATTGAAGAGAGAGAGAGATTTGTTTTTGGGAAAATAAAAAAATTCACATGTGGGTGAGACCACCGTAAGTTCGACACGTGACTAATTTACTAACTTCCACGCGATTTTCTTTCCTTTTTTTCAAAATTTAGATACATCAATTTATAATAAATAGTAATTGAAGTGAAAAGAGTACAAATTATGATCGCGTTTGATAAATTTTTTTTTTTTACTTTTTGAAACAAGTTTGTTATAACGAATTTTGGTTTTTCTTTAAATATTAAAAGAAATTAAAAAAAAGTAACTTTTAAAAATAGGTTTTTGTTTTTGTTTTTAAAAAACATATAAAAATAAAAAACTGAGAGTAGAAAACTCAAAAAGTATATATAAAAAAGAAGTGATGTTTGAAAACAAAATACAACTATCACACATGTTTTTTTAAATTTTTAAAAGATAAAACTAAAATCATTATCAAACCTACACTACTTCTTATTTAAAAAAAACTTAAAATAAAAAATAAAATGATTATCAAATACTGTCAACTTTGATTGAAATCTCACAATTTCAAAATTCAAATATTATTTTAGCAGTTAGAATTTCTATCTCACATTTGGTTATTGTTAAACTAAAAAAATTGAATTTGGATATTTAACTTTTAGTATTTTTATGTTTCGATGAATAAATAATAATACTAAATACAATATTGAGTTAATAATCTCTAACCACCTAAGATACAAGTTGGGAAAGATCTTATCAAAGAGAAATCTTAAACACCCATAGAATATATTTATCTTATATCTTCGCTCTACGGTTTATCACACCTCAATTATTTTTATAAAAAATTAATTAAATGATTATTATTAACTGAATTCATGATATTCATGATTACAAATCTAAGATCATGGTTGAACTTATGATTAGAGAAGTTCACCCACAAGATTAAGAAAATGACCAAATGTGAAAACAAGTAAAAAAAAAAAAAAGAAAAAAAAAAGGCAAGTGGGTGTGTGTGTGGGGCTCAAAAAAGATTTAAACTTTTAAAGTGAAAAGAATGGGAAAAGGTTAATCTTTTTGACAATTTTTACTTTCCAATAAGCTTATTATTCTTTCTTTTTCCAAAGACTTGGTGGCTAGGAAAAGCTACACAAAAACACACACACCTATTTATATGCACACAGAAACCAAAAAATGGCACAATACAAACAACAATGAACAATCTTTCTTCTTTTTTTTTTTTTTTTTTAATAATATGTGATGATTTTTTAGTCAAGAAAATGTAAAGAGTTTGATTTAATGATAAAGGAGGTGGATTGAAATTTGAAGGCAAATGCAAAGAGAAGTCAAAAGAAAGTAAAGTTTATGAAAATGATTGATATCAGTGTTAATTCATTTCGACACCACGATCATGATTCGTGTCCCCCTTCCCGAAATTGTACTAAAAAAAAGAGTAAAATTTATTTGTTTTTGGGTATTTTGGTTTGGTAAATTGTGAATGAATTTTTAACGTCCGCCATTAAAGGACAGGCCATGCTATATATAGCTCTCCGACTAACATCTTCTCCAAATCCACAATCAAATATTTTTCTTTGCTTTTTCCCCCAAAATAAAAATATCCCACCAACCCATTCCCTTGATTCTCTCTATTTTTCCCTCTTTCTGCAAATACCCTTTTGAATCCCCTCTTTTCAGGGATTTTCAGCCCAAAAATTTTCAAGTTCTGTCAATGGATCATCACCAGGTAGCATATATATAGTGGGGTTGTTGTTGAGTTTGAGTTAGATTTGTGGGTGGAGTTATTATTATTATTATTACTCTTTTGTTCTTCTTTCTCTTGAGGGTTTGAATCTGTTTGGGAAAGTAGAAGACAAATTTTATTTTGGTGATGGAACAGAAGCACATTTTTCTGTCTGCTTTGGGTGTTGGGGTTGGAGTTGGGGTTGGCCTTGGATTGAGCTCTGGTCAAGTTGTTGGGAATTGGGTTGGAGGGAATGGCTCTTCTGATGAGATTACTGGCCAGAAGATTGAACAGGAGCTGATCAAGCTGCTGGTTGATGGCAAAAACTGCAATGTCACTTTTAAAGAGTTTCCTTATTATATAAGGTGATAACATGATTATCTCTTTTGATGAGTTTTTTCACATATTTGAATGTTTCTTTATCTTGGTAGTGAGCAGATTGGCTGAAAAGTTTTTCTTGCTTTCAGATTTTGGTTTAATATGTAGTTGATCCTAGAGATATTTGTTAGTTTTGGCCCCTTTCAGATATCATATCACCATGTTTGTATTAGTCCATCAGAACATGGAATCTGGGTTATATACCAGTTTTGGGGAATTAGATGTTATGGTATTACTTACTAGTTACTACTTGGTACAAGACTATATCTGTTGAGTAGATTTCGAATTTGTAACCTCTTGATTATCAGGTTATGTCATGCCGGTTGAGCTTAGCTCATGTTGGCCTGAGCATTGGATTCTGATACACGAATGGAAGAGGTGATGATGAGCTTAGAAATGATCATGTCTATTATGTTCTGCCTGTTTGTTAAAAAATATGTGATCAAGGGTTTTCATGGTCCAATTGAAGCATCCAATTTTTCTGTGTGGAGATTGTGTTGTTGAAACTCTTTTAAATTTTAATCTTCATTTGTGTACTGATTTTTCAACTTCAATTGTCATTATCTTTGTGATCAATTAGCAAAATTATAAGACTAAATCAATTTAATGAAGTAGTACATGATTAAATATACTTTGATGTCGATTTATTTTTAGTCGAATTGATTTTGGATTCTTTTTTGAAGTTTCCTTGTTGATCTTTACTTCTTTTTTATCCACTAGTTTTCTATTTTTTCAGTCTTTTATTCATGAATATCTAGGTCCTTACGACCTTACTTGTACATGATCTGTTCTGTAAGTTGTGTAACTGTTTCCCTGAGTTCTAAGGTGACATTAATATCTAGTTCTTAAACCAAATGTGAGAAAAGTCCATTAAATCTTTGTAACTTCAGTTTTTTAAGCCCATGGATTAGAAAATCCTTGTGTTTTTTTCCAGTACAAGTATTTTCTATGGTTAGAACATGATCAATCATTGAGAAAAATCTTGTATGTGAGAATTTTCTATGGTTCCACCACACATTACATAACCACAGTTTCATTTCTTTAATTCATATTACTTGTCATATTTTCATTTTCTACTCTGAACTGATCTTTCTGCTTTGATGGTAATCACAGCGAGAGGACTCGGGTGCTTTTAATGAGTCCTGCGTATGTTCATTTGAAGCACAACGACATTTCCAAGCACACCAGGAATCTTTCACCAGCAAGTCGGGCCATTTTGCTTTCAGGACCAACAGGTTTGAATTATGATTCTTCTACCTCAAAGCAAAACAAAACTTTTCAGAGCACAGTTTATGATGCAATCTGGTTAATTTTTGTTTCTTTTCTATAAAGAACTTTACCAGCAAATGCTTGCCAAGGCTCTGGCACAACACTTTGAGTCAAGGTTGCTGTTGTTAGATGTTTCTGACTTTTCTCTCAAGGTATCTTATCTACACTAGCTTTTCATTTCATCTGTGGCATATTGAGACTTACACCAGCTGTGTTTAATTTGCTACAGATGCAGAGCAAATATGGTTGTGCCAAGAAAGAACCTGTAAGTTCATAGCCAACCATGGGAAAATTAAAATGTTATTTCCTTTTTCCCCCAATAATGTATTCAATTTTTATATTTTTAAAATTCATGTCTTGAAAACTTGAACTAGGTAAAAGTTATCTTGCTGCTTCTATATGATGCATGAGTACCTTTTCTTTTCAGAAAAGTTGAAATGCATTTTTGTAGATCACTTAGATTATTCCTGATTGACGGTTTCTTTTGCAGTCATTCAAGAGGTCCATCTCTGAGGCAGCATTGGAGCGAGTATCTAGCGTTTGGGGTTCCTTCTCGATTCTTCCTACAAGTGAAAATACTAGAGGTAAGAAAGACAAGCTTTCCATTTCCAAGAAAAATGTTCCTCAATAGGTGACAAGTTATTACTGTCTTATCAAACAAGAAGGTTCTCTTTTCTGTGTACTTAAGATTTCGTATCATTTTCCCTTGGCACGGTTAAGTATTCTCATCTATTTGATTTCTTTTTGCTAATTTTTATCATTTAATGAATTTCAAAAGTGCTGTGTTTTCCTTATTCAACTATACATAAAGTTCTTATCTTTAGTCCCTTTTTGTAAGGTGATTCTGATTAATTTAATAATGTCAATGTGATAAGATCATCTCTTCTTGATCATCTCATTTATAGTTGTGTCAATGTGAAGCTGGAAAACAGAATTTCATTTATAGTCGTGCCTTGTTGTAGTTATTGATCATCTCTTCTTTCTGCATGCACCAATGTGTTTTCTCATATTCTCATTCCAATTTTCTCTAACAGGCAACTTAAGAAGACTAAGCAGTACTACAGATATCCAATCGAGGTAGAGTATTCGGCGTTTTATCATAGCATGACCAGTTTCTCTAGTTGGAATAGGATTGACTAAAAATTCAATTTTATTGGTAGTTGCTCATAACCATATTATGAGGGGGAATTACAGAGTTGCATGCTATGTTCTAGCTTCTAACTGGGGTCTTTTCTTTAATCTGTAGAAGCACTGAGGGCTTGTCTAATCCTCCAAAACTTCGGAGAAATGCTTCTGCTGCGTCTGATATCAGTAGTGTCTCATCAAGTTGTGCTTCAACAACTTCAGGTTAAATCCACAATCCAAAAAAATTTGAAATGGATCTTTTTAACTTCACCATGTTGCTCAAAAGATATAATCATTAAAATTGTGCAGAAGTGGGTGATGGATAGAGGTGTGTTAAGATACTTCTGTTGCTTTAATTTTTGGGGATTTTGCATGAATAAGAAAAAATGACAATATTTTCGTCTATAGAAAAAAATCAAAATTAATCAAAAAATTCAAATTGAGTTCTATCACTGGTAGAGTTCTTGATAGAATTCAGTTCATGATAGACTCATTCTATCTCTAGTTGAACGATAAAAATTAATGTGCTATAGATGAATTATTGTAAAATTTTTGCTTCAAATATAATCCAAGAGGTAGAATGTGATGTTGGTGGTAAATTCTCTTAATTTTTCCAAACTCCATCAGTATCTCTTGTACTTTGAAATTTTTGTTGGCAACTAATCGATACTTTCCATTACGTATTTGGCTCTCTTACATTTCAATGCATATGTTTATTTTTTTCTGTTGCATTAATGAAAACTAAATAATAAAAAGAAGAAGATGCTTTGAATCACAATTTCTGATTTTTCTTATAATTTTTTATCTCCTTCAGCTTCTGTCAAGCGAACAAATAGTTGGTGTTTTGATGAGAAACTTTTTCTTCAGTCACTTTATAAGGTAATCCACTTATGAGCTGTTTGATCATTGATATTTAGATTTTCAACATATGGATGGCTGATGCAGATGTTATTTGTTTTAGTAGAGCTTTAAAATTGTCTAATCACTCGAATTGCACAGGTCTTGGCGTCGGTATCAGAAACTAGTTCCATAATTTTGTATTTGAGAGATGTTGAGAGACTTCTTCTTCAGTCACCGAGGCTGTACAATCTGTTCCGTAGATTTCTAAACAAGCTCTCGGGATCAATTTTAGTACTCGGTTCCCGAATGGTAGACTTGGAAAACGATGGCGGAGATATTGACGACAGACTGACCAGTTTATTCCGGTATAGTGTTGAAATTCAACCCCCTGAAGATGAGAATCATCTAGTCAGCTGGAAAGCTCAATTTGAAGAGGACATGAAGATGATTCAGTTCCAAGATAACAAAAACCACATTGCTGAAGTACTTGCTGCAAATGATCTTGAATGTGATGATCTTGGTTCAATCTGCCAGGCAGACACCATGGTTCTCAGTAATTATATTGATGAAATTGTTGTGTCGGCGATATCCTATCATTTAATGGACAACAGGGAGCCGGAATACCGAAATGGAAAACTTCTGATATCTTCACAGAGGTACTCACTACATTCCTTGCTAAGATTAAGAGAAAAAAAAAAAGAGACAAAAGCACCCATGAATGATGCATGTATTAATAAATGTTGATAAAAATCTGGTTCTGGAGCAGTTTATCCCAGGGATTGAGTATATTCCAGGAAGGAAGTAATGAAGGAAAAGACACTCTAAAGCTAGAGACAAATGCAGAATCATCAAAGGTTGGAATTGCGTTTCGATAATTTACTTCGAAAAACCTGTCTTTTTGTACTTTTTTTCTCATTAATATGTTTTTGAATGTCTTATGATTTATGAATTATGTTGTCAAATGAATTTTCAGAGAGTATTTCTCTATCTTATTTTGCAGGAAGCCCAAGGGGACGAAGCTGTCGTGGCAAAGACTGAATCTAAGTCTGGAAATCCAGCTGCAGAAAACAGAACTGAGGCAGAAAAATCAGTTCCAATAGTGAAGAAAGATTCTGAGAATGTACCTCCACAGAAAGCACCTGTAAGTTCTTTAATAAAGGTGAAAACTAGATAGTGACACATTTTGACCTTAACTGTTTTACAGATGATAGTTCAATTATATATCTTTTGGGTTGCATATATTGTCACCATAAAAAACTAGAAATGTGTTTGTATGGTTAGACGGTTGTTGCTTGAGAATAGTTGAGGTACGTGTAAGTTTGCCCGGACACTCACACATATAAATAAACTAAACATCATTGCATTGTCATAACACATTTGATCACCAATTTTATCAGTGAATTTTGGTGAATAGCCTTTGTTTGATGTCTGAAATACATTTCTTATGAAACTAGTGATTCTTTCGTGTATTCTATACAACTTCATGTTGTGTTTGTTGGTTCGAGTGTTCGGAGTTTAGGTTTCAACTTCATTTCTCATGAGTATTCTTTCATTTAAATTCCAGTTTTTATGATCAATATTGGCATTTCTTCTATCCCATTGTTTCATTCTTTTAATTTAATATTTCATTTAACTTCTGACAGGAAATCCTTTCTGACAACGAATTTGAGAAGCGTATAAGACCCGAAGTTATCCCTGCAAGTGAAATTGGGGTGACATTTGCAGACATTGGTTCCTTGGATGAGATCAAAGAGTCCTTACATGAATTAGTCATGCTTCCTCTTCGACGACCGGACCTCTTTAAAGGCGGGCTTCTCAAACCTTGTAGGGGAATTTTGCTTTTCGGCCCTCCTGGAACGGGTAAAACAATGCTGGCAAAAGCCATTGCGAATGAAGCCGGAGCAAGTTTCATTAACGTTTCAATGTCCACCATTACTTCAAAATGGTTTGGGGAAGATGAAAAGAATGTCCGGGCATTGTTTACGCTTGCAGCTAAGGTGTCACCTACAATTATATTTGTCGATGAAGTTGATAGCATGCTCGGCCAGCGGACCAGAGTGGGAGAGCACGAGGCCATGCGAAAGATTAAAAATGAGTTCATGTCGCACTGGGATGGACTTCTAACTAGGAATGATGAGCGAATACTAGTTCTTGCTGCAACCAACAGGCCATTTGACCTCGATGAAGCAATAATTAGGCGATTCGAGCGCAGGTAGGAAAATAATATTTGTCCCTAGCCTTTAAAGTTCATTTAGTACTACTTTCCTTTTCATCGATGATCCAGTTTGCTCATATTCGTGAGCGATCCCTTGATGAGTTGTATATTCGCGAGGACATGGGTTAATGTAGTTGATTATCTACGCGAGGACATGTGTTAATGTAGTTGATTATCTATGCCGAAACTGGTTGAGCTCCTCGCTAAAGTGGAAATTTTAATCAAGTATTAATCATTGAAAAATAATTCTTGGGTGACTCATTTTCTAATCATTCAATCCATTCCATTGTGCAGAATTATGGTTGGTCTTCCATCAGTGGAGAGCAGGCAAATGATCTTGAAAACTCTTCTATCAAAGGAAAAGGCTGAAGATCTTGATTTCAAGGAGCTTGCAACCATGACAGAAGGATACAGTGGAAGTGATCTCAAGGTGTGTCCTCTATTTTATGATACTCCATGAACTAATTGCTTAGTTTCATTGATTAGCTCACGACATTTACTTCTGGCAACAGAATTTGTGCGTGACTGCAGCTTATCGGCCCGTTCGTGAGCTCTTGCAACAAGAGAGAACGAAGGATTTGGTAACTTCCATTAAGCTATATTCATCTATCTCATCATTACTTTCATTACATGAAATGTTCTATCATCAAAGCTCTGAAAATGACTTTCTGTAACTTCCATCTGTGATAGGAAAAGAAACAAAGAGAGACAAAGGAGAAGGAGAAGGCAAAGGAGAAGGTGGAGACAGAGACGGAGACAGAGACAAATTCAGAAAACGAGAAGAAGGGAAATAGCTCAGAAGACGTTACAGATACGAAAGAGGGAGAAAAGGAGGAACAAGTGATCATTCTGAGGCCTTTAAATATGGATGATATGAGGCAGGCAAAAAACCAGGTGAATATCTGTGTTTCCCTTAATTTTGAGATGCAGGTGGACTTTATTTACCATGACTTTCGCAACTCATGTAGCTAGTTTCATTTCAATATATCGTTTTTTAAAATCAACCCGTTTCTCATGAACATCGTTTACCATTAATCTCTTCGGCTGCTTCGAGTGGATATCGTAGTAATTTTTAGTGTCGAACCTTATGCGTGTAAGATATATTGCAGGTTGCTGCTAGTTTTGCTTCTGAGGGATCAGTTATGAATGAATTAAAGCAATGGAATGAATTGTATGGAGAGGGAGGTTCAAGAAAAAAGCAACAGCTTACATACTTCCTATAGATAGTAGAACCAAGCACCTTATCCTAAACACGGTAAGAGCGAGCAATATGAGCGTACATGGAAAAGCAAGATGATTTTTCGAATGCACGGGGAACTCTTCTAGCGCTAAGATCTTGCAACACAGCAATGGGCAAGTTCATCGTTAATTATGCGGTATCGTTCCAATGGTATTTGTTTGTTTCGAGTCATATGGTTAAGAAATGAGTAATGAATGAAATCTTAGGCCAATGTTCAAACCGTTTACCCTTGTATCATTTAAAGATTTTAGTTACGATGTCTTCGAGTGCACGGTTTCGGAAATGCATGATGTATTATGAAAAGATGGAGAAGATAGTCAGATTTGTTTGATAAGTTTTTTAAATCATGGCAACTTACCGTAGGATTTGTACATCATTGATGGATAATTTTTATGCATTCAAATTATAAAAGTTGTAAGTTTGTATCATAAACTACTTGAGCTGCTTTTTAGAGATATTATGTGCATTTAACATAAATCCAGTATGGTTGAACTTGATGCAGAATTGATGGTTAGGATCAAACATTCATAGTTGATTATTTTATAGTTTTTTTTTTTTCAGAATTCACTATTTTATAGTTGACACTACATTAATGATCGAAATTTCAAGTTATAGTAACAGTATTGAGATTGAATAACATAATGCAGCTTATTAAAATTTTAAAAGAAAAAACATAAAGGTGGGTTGCATTTTTAGAAAATAGGAAAGTTTGTAATAACCATCCATAGATTAAAGGAGTTGGGATTGTTGTAATCATATACTCGAAACTATCAGTTTTATTGATCATCATTCTAAATTATGAAGAAGTTGAGGGCAGATTATTATAAATTTTACTATAACATAGATAATTATAACAAAGTTCGGATTATTATAGTTAGAATGAGAGATTATGGACTAACCCAAATATTTATAACCGATGGCTCAAACAAAAGCTGAGTTTTATCCACCCTAAAATGGGAATCAAACCGCCCCTAGATGTGCTAAATGTATAAAGTATCCCTGAGAAAAGAAAGTGATATTCCAATCTTAAAATTAAAATTTTCGAGTGGTTAATATTGTAGCATTCAACTTTTATGAAGCTAGAGAAAACACATTTAGTTGAGTAATTTACTTTTCAAAAAAAAAGTCGAGTGATTTGCACATTTTATAATATGACACAAGGGCACATTTTTTATTTTATAGTTTTAAGAGTTTAAGACTGTTTTTATAATTTAACTTTTTTTTTAATTCAATCAAATATTAAAACACTTTGAGTGTGTTTGGAGCATCGATTTAGTTATAATAGACGGAAAGTTATGATAAACAGTGACTTATGATAAACAGTAAGTTATTATAAATGGTATTTGAGAGACAAGTTATTATAAGAGATTATGATAAATGGTGTTTGAGGGGCTAGTTATGTAATAAAAAGTAATATATGTAAGGTTTAAATAAACGGACATAAGTAACCACCATTTATAATAAACGGTGAGGCAAACATCGGTTGAGTTATTATAAACAACCCAGCCGTTTACATAAATGGGGGCCCAAACATACCCTTTGTTCAACTGGCTGTGTTTCCATCACAAACATAACCACAAATGATAGTGAAAGTGGAGAAATATTCATAAATGTGAGAGATTCAAGATTGCCAAACAGTACCATAAATTGCTTTTGTTTAAAAAAAAATCAACCTATATGAAGATGGAAAGATTCAAAACTATAAACTCAAATCTATAACCTTGTACATTACTTGATTGAGAGTGGAAATTCAAGTCCTCTTATGCTCAAAATTTGAAGCAAAATGATAAACACACATCTTAACAGGATATAAACAGATATCAAAGGTACTTCTCAATTAATATACTGATATAGTGATATAGACTACCAAAAAATAGAGCAGCAAATGTCAATCAGCTCATACCCATTTTTGTGGAGACAAATTGATTAATAATTGTATCTAGGACAAAACTTTAGTGCACAAGAATTTCATTAAGTTACACTCTTCATACTATAACCAACGTGCAAAAATCATAAAAGATCAAAACCTTTCTGCCAATCTGGCTGTAACTGCTCTTAGTTTTGAATAAACTTTTCCAGCAGGGGAGCCTAAAATTAGACTGCACAGAGAATCTCTAGCAATCTTGATGTTGGCAAAGGATCCTAATATGTGAATCTTGGTATCTGCAATAACTATCCTTGTCTTTGTAGCATTTTCAATGGCAAACTTTGTTTTACCAGCTTTACCAGACAATCTGCCTATGGCACGGGACAAATGCTCGCCTCGAAGTGTTTTAACATCTTTAATCTCAAAAGACTCTACATAGAGCTCATCCACGCGTAAGAGTGCGATGGCATCGATTACGTCAAAACCCAGCATGAAGGCATGAACAAAATCTGCACACTTTTGCAAGTTACTGATGTCAGGTGTGTCTGCTCTGGTTTTCAGTTCAACTTTGCGAGCCTTGAGGTTCATACGGATGTCAATTTTCATCTGCTCGTATATAGGGGTGTAGATCTCCATCCATGCTTTCTTGAGAGGAGAATAGCGATGTGAAGGAACGGATACCTTCCGGAACTGAACTCGGCCATCATTCATTTCATGTGGCTTTAGAGGATCAAACTGTGGTTTTGGCGGCAAGGCGCTGACTTCAGCTATCGGTTTAGTTGAAACTGCTTCAATTTCCATGGAAACGGGGACTTCAGTAGACTGCATTATGGAATTGAGCTAAGTTCCACCCTGTAGACAACCAAAGAATTACCATTAAACAACGAAATATAGGCAATATTTGAGTGAAAGAAAAGATAGATATAAAAAACCCATCAACGTGTAGGCAGCACAATTGAAGACAAAAACGAGATGTTCTCATAATGAGGTGGAATACACATATATAAATTATAACCACAGAATATACTTTTTACCAAATTTTATTCTAAAATAAACTTTCGTCTAACATAACATAACTAGGAACAAACGAGCAGCTTTGAGCCTAGATGAGTACTGGACCTACTTGTGGAATGACTTCTCAATCGCTTAAAAATGGGGTTTAAGCATTAAAAAAGTATTATTAAGCACTTGAAAAGTCATTCCATGCTACTTGATGCTAGCAAAAGTCCAAAACTAAACCAACAAATTGCAAAAAATCAGGATAATCCTCAATCTATAGTGGCCACCTGCCTATTAAATAAATTTTATGGATTTACTTGGCATACAAATATTGTTGGTTTCAGCCATATGTCCAGTGAGAATAATCACATTCAGGCTAATGATAAGCAAACATGCTACAGAAAATAAACTGTCTGAACTTGAAATTCCTCGCGCCAAATCTTTTTTTTATAGGAAACATAACTTTCGTTGATTAATGAAAAAGCATCATAGTCAAACGAGACATAACGAGATATTTACAAGAATTGTTGCCAATGAGCGAATAAAAAGGTAAGGTCATAGTTACAAAAAGGTGGAAGCCTGTGACTCCAAAAAAGACCCATGTGAATAGTGTCCGCAATAAAATTAAAATGCAAATAAAAACAATAACACCCCAATAAAGCAATCAAACTTGCAGAAAGCATGAGGTGAAAATTAATCATCCCCACTACCCATCAACAAAACAAAATCTTTACATGCAATTAAACAATATTAGTTAATCAACAAAAAATTCAAGACAAATTATTTAGAGCAAAAAAAAAAAAAAAAACTATAGCCGCAAAGTTACCCGGTAAAAGAATCGTATAAATAACAGTCTAAGACGATACCATAGCAATAAAAAGAGGTAGAACAAAGTTGAGATGAAAGAAGCAGAACAGAACCAAGAGGAAGAAAAACAAAGTTTTAAATTGAACCCATAATGCATGAACTCAAAATCTTCATATGAAATCGAATTGAAACGCAGAAAACGGGAAAAAAAAAACCCAGTGAAGCTATCATCGATTGTTATAAATGAAAACAAAGCGATCCAGAAAGGGAAAGTTGCAGAAATCATGAATCAGCCGAAAATCGGAGTAATCATAAAGGAAGAAATCGAATATTAAAATCCAACCTGCGACGGTGCAATGGTGGAATCGAATATCTGCGATTCGGAGCTGAAGGATTGAATCTGAGAGAGAAGAACGGAGAATTTCGGCTTCGGGACTGAAATTAGGGCAACCGTTTTTTCTTTTATTTTATTTTTCTTATTAAATTCTTATTAATTTTTTTACTTCTTTGAGAGTACGACTAAATTTTTTAAGTATTTTTTTTTATGATATAATAGGTTGATCTTGAACAATGTTTTTCTTTTTTTTTAGTCCAGTAGAGGAAGGGGACCAACGTAACCCTACCTAGAGGGCACGACTATTCTAAAATAATATGAGAGCCAAATATCGATTTTATTCTATAGCTTTAAGAAAATTATATGATAAAACTATAATTACATTGATGATACAATTTTAAAAAATTATATGGACAATAATTTTTTTGAGTAAATTATAAATTTAGTGTAAATTAAAATTCAATCTATATTATTTTTAAAATTGAATTTTATCAGAGATTTTAACAAATACTTCTTGTTACCGAATGAGTTTGGTACAATAATTTTATTGTTTGGTTGTAAACTAGTTCAGCACCAATTTTATACGTTCGATTCTAATAATCGGTATGTATCTCACTTCTCCAATATATATACTCAAAAAAAAAAATACAATACCTCTTGTTACCATAAACTTTTTTCCAAAAAAAAAATTCTATTTTTTGTAAAATTGAGGGCATGATCCACAATTTTTACGCAGAAATGCCTATTTTTCTAGATAGAAATTGTAATTACAAAATTGAAATAGATTAACCAATTAAAATAAAGTAGGCCTAAATATACTAAATCATAACCTATAGTTATATTTGACCGCTTTAATTTTGTATTAAAAAAATATTTAATTACATCAAATTAAATAGAAAGATTAAACCAAATTTGAGATTGGTTAGCTTGTTTGATATTAATTCATTTCAATTTGAAAGTTTTTAATCATTATCTTTTTTCAATTCGCTGTTCTTCGCTTAATCTTCATTTCTCTGTTCCAAATTCCATTCCTTTGTTTCCCATTTCGTTTCCTGAATGGCGGATCCATTAGAGAGATACCAAAACCTTGCCCTAACAGACTCGCTTGCAAACCCTTATCGCTACCCATTAGCTTGCAAGGAGCTCAGCTTCATTATCAGAGGCGCTTTCAATAAACTCCCCAAAAATCTCCAATCCCTAATCTGCCAACACATTATCACCGCCTTTCATCTCCTCCCAGAGTAAGTATTTTTCTCTGATTTGATTCTTTGATTTTTGGGTGTCAAATGATTACACAAGATTTGGGTCGCTGTTATTTAGGTTTTTCTTTAATTGGGAAATGTTGGATTTGGGAATGTTCCATTTCACGTCATGGATTCAAAAGGGGTTCTTTAAATCCATGGGTTTCAGACTGGTTGATTGTACATTGCGTATTCAGTTGTTACATCTTTTTTTTGTTGTTGTCTTTTGTTTCTGCTCGTCTTGTTAGCTACATCTATTTGCAGCAAGTTAAAAAATAGCCTTTTTGGTATGTTTATGGGTTGATGTAAACGGCCGAATTGGATATAATAACTCAACCAATATTTGCCCCACCGTTTATTATAAATGGTGGTTACCTAAACCCGTGCGCCCATTTATCTAAATCTACGTGTCCGTTTATCTAAACCTTATATATATATATATATAACTTTTTGTTACATAACCAGCTCCTCAAACATCGTTTATCATAATCCCTGTTATAATAACTTGTCCCTCAACACCATTTATAATAACCTTCCATCTATCATAACCAAACCGGTGTTCCAAACGCACTCTTAAGTTGAACTGAATAGTCCATGTTAATTGAAGACTAGCATAGATTTTTCTATCATAAACTAATTTTCCCCTGTAATGGCTTCAGCTGCTAAAGCGGATGTGCTATGTAGTTGGTTTTTTTGTATGTACATGAATTTAGTTCTGTAGACCCCTGATGTAGACCCCTGATACCATTGTTTTGTAAAGGAAACAATTTTGTAAATATGGTAAATAGAAATAAGTGAACTCCCGGTACCATTGTTGGAGATCTTCATCTTGTCCCACATTAAAAATGTGAGGAGTCTCCACCACCTTTATAAGAAATGTGGACTACTCTCCTCATCACCCATTAATTTTGAGATGATATTTCATATTATCAACCATCGTCAAGTAGCTCAAGTAGTCAAAGTGGGTCTTGGGGTACTTAAGGTGATGAGTTCAATTTATGGTGGTCATCTACCTAGAAATTAATTTCCTATGATTCCCTTTGACATCCAAATGTTGTAGGGTTAGGCGATATGTCCCATGACATTATTCAAGGTGCGCGCAAGTTGGCCCAGACAGTTACGAATATTAAAAAAAAAAAATCATGTTATCTAATATGTGATCAAAGCTCATTAAACTCAAGTGAGTATTTTGATCCAACCCAAGCTGGTATTTGGTTCACAAATTCGAATTCAATCTACGTATGCATCATTTTGAGGGGTATGTTAGAGATCTTCACCTTGTTCCACCTTTCCATGTGAGGAGTCCTCACCACCTTCATAAGAAATGTTGACTATTTCCCTCATTACCAATTTGTTTTGAGATGAAACCTCATGTTGTCTAATAATCATTTTATAATATTGAAATTGAGCATCATAACTACTATTAATCTATGGCGGCTTCAGACTGTATTTTTTGTGAATTTCTTCCTCTTTCGAATCTCTCATTTGCATTCATTCCCTCAATTGCTAATTAGAAGATGGGAATTTTAATATGAAATCAATATGAAACTTTCTGATTAAGATGCGGTTGATTGAACAAAAGAATGCAGACGAGCTCTGCTGTTTCGGCTTCCCATCTCCTTGCTCAGGGCGTTGAAGCTGCTTTGCCTAAACAAAAGAGAAATTCAGCGATCGTAGAATTTAAGAAAGCAATGGTAGCTCATAAGAGGCGTAGTAAAGCACATCAGGAAGGAAAAGGTGAATTAGTTGAAAGAATGGTTTAACTTTCTTTGCCCTCCTTCTTTCTGGGGTATTTGCTTTGTTTACATCACATTGAACATATTTTAAAATTTCATCTTCTTGTTTTGCAACTCAATTGATTCCTTCCTCACAAATTCTTGTAGGTTGTGCTCAACTCCCTCAAGATGTTCTTCTCCACATCTTCCGCTTTCTTGATATTGAATCTTTTGTTTCGGCTAGGCTAGTCTGCCGGTAATTTTCTATCCTTAGGGCTGTATGTCATGATATTCCGTATCTATCAATAATGCGTGCTTTTACCTTAAAGAACTTCTATTCAAATATTCAACTTAGTTTACTAGCAATATAAGTTCATGAGCATAGCTATTATCAGTTGCTTCCTCTCTAGATAATGGTTATTATTTACTCATTGTGAAGGTCATGGAATGTAGCAGCAGATGATGAATATCTGTGGCAGTTGCAGTATACAACATTTTTTGGATGTTCTGATAAGATCAGTAAACCCATTAATTATAAAGAAGGCTTGGATAACTTGGCTAGCAATAGCATGCCTCGTATTGATTGGAAAGAGGTATTCAAGAGAGCGTACATAGGTGAGAATTGGAATGGTCTCTAAGTTCTGAACAATATGTATATAATTTTATTGGATTTTCCCTGCCAGGGCTCGACTTAATTTATGAATTATACTTATTGAATCATGATAAATTATCAATCAACCCAAAATCTTAAATTTATAGGTTGGAGTAAGCTTAATTATATCAACTAACACTCCCCACTCACTTGTAAGTTTGGAAATTTGAGAATGTGCATCAAGTAAAAACTAAGTATTAAATTGGGGATAAAACAACTCGGCAAGGGTCTGAACCCATGATCTTATAATATGATACCATGTTGAATCATGCTAAATCTCTAATCAACTTAAAAGTTTAAATTGATGGATTGTAGTAAATTTTTTTTATCAAGTAACAATACTATCCTTGTAATCAGAAACACCGAAGACATTAAAAGAGTAATGCCACGGGTGAGTTTCGAACCTGGGACCTTGAGGGCAGCACACTTTCAAAGTCCAAGTCTTCAACCACTACGCCACCCCTTGGAGGCCATAATAAAAAATATAGTTAGGGTATTAAAGGCATACTAGTAAATAGCGAAGGGTTTTGTAAGTAGGAGTTTATTATAAAGAGTGAGTGGGAGGAGAGGAGATAGTCAATTGGTTAGTGGGTTTAGGCTTAAGTGAGAATACTGTAGGAGGAGGTTCAAGTACCTAGGGAATTATTTAATCCTTCGTCATTTTCCTTTCATCTTTCAATGTTATTCTAGTTATATGGCTTTCATTACTGTATATTTTTTAATAAAAGAAAGTTTCCATTAAGATGGTTTTGGCATTTGGAATGTTAGGTAATTCTTTGAGGAGAAACACATATGGAAGGGGATACTGCAAACACTGTGACACAATAGTTTTCTTTAGTACCTTGAGATGTCCCAATGATCATGGTAGAAATAAAAATAAACAAATCAAGCCTCTGTCATTCAACCAGGTACTATTTTTTTCCACTCTCATTTTCCCAAGTTCATTTCCAGGGGCTGTTCTTTCAGCTTTTGTTCTTCCACTGTCTTTGTGGACTGACATGATAGGAATGTCCAATCCTAGCATTGAGATAATGAATATCTAGGGTTTGAGTTTGTCCCCAAGGGATGACAAGGCTTGGGTTTCGAAGGTGTGTTCCCCTCAAGTCCCAGGTTCGAGACTCACTTGTGACATTAATTTGTAGACACCTCTCTTATCTTCATTCCTTCGATATCTCTTGGTGTTTGGCCTATGGATGGACGTGGTTACCCCGAGTGTATAGTGGAGTGAAACTCAGGATATCTCTTGGTGTTTGGCCTATGGATGGACGTGGTTACCCCGAGTGTATAGTGGAGTGAAACTCTTATTTTCCGGTTTAAAAAATATATATCTAGGGTTTGATGGTGAGCTCAAGCTAGGAAGGGACCAAGTACTTTGAACACTTGAGTTAATCTGTATCTTATTTACTTTCTAGTTTCTACTCTAATTTATATTTGGTTCCTACAATTTCGTATCGAGCTGTAATCATAATCTCTCTCTAAGCACAAGTGCGGTTTACTTTGAATTTCTAGCTGGTGAACACTTCTAAGACATTCAAGCAGAGTAGCTTTCCATTTCCTCTGCCTCACTGAAATGGAACTGCTTCTCATTTGAATGGTCACTTTTTGTGAAACTGACTTCTTTTCTGGCTGATGGATGGCTTTTTAATTTTCACTATTGATTATTCTTTTAGATGGAAAAAAACACAGTCCATGTTCTTTCAGAAGTATCTACAGAGGATTTTATAGCAGCTTTGAAGATTCTCAACTTTCAAGAACACTTTTTACTGTGTTGGTTGATTGGATTCATTTCTTTGTCCAAAACTGATTGTGAACAGACCTATCAATTCAAGAAAAATAGTAATGAGATGATGGAACCAGTGTTCTAAAAAAACAGAATCTACCAGCTGACTGCAATCAACAGAAAAAAACAGCCAGATGATCGAAATTAATCTAACTAGAATGTTACGCTTTTGACGGTTATCAAACTAAACCATCCGACTCTTATTGGTTGACCAATGACACGACGGTCGACACAATCTCGATTCGTTTATTTGTGGGGTTTTTTGTCTTACATCTATGGCTTGCCCCTGTTTTTACATTGAAAAGTATCTTAAGCACATCAATCTTTTTTCATAACATTATTCCTGGTTGTAGAGTTGTTTAAATCCTTCGAACTGATCATAATATGTCATCTTTCTTTCAGGTTGTTGAATATGTGTTAAATGGATCTTCAGAATTGATTTATTCTTCAGATAGCGATACTGATTCAGACGAAGTTGTGATTTCTGAGTTTTGGGCTCTTCCAAAGTATTTTGGCAGGAGGCACCCAAGTTCTTGAGGGGAATTCATCGTTTTTCGCTCGTCTTTTCATTCGTAACGATCGAATCTTTCTGTAAATAAGCAAAGTTATAGATACAAAGGAGCAGCAGATTGAAAGCTTTGGTGTTGAATAATAGAATGTAAAGAAGTTCTATTTGGTAGCTTAGATTGTAAATGTTATACCAATATCATTCATAAGGTCATTTGTCCTTTTCTGTTTGTTTATCTATTGTCATGTTCATAGAGATGATGAAATGGTTCTAAATGAATGCAGAAAAAAAAAATGCAATGCTTATCAAAGCTATAGTGCTGGTCACAAATTTATGATTTAGAAGGAAGAGAATTTTAATTTACCCTAAAATTATCCTAAAAGAAATAGTATCAATAAAATTGAACACTGAAAAAAAGAAAAAAAAAACAACTTTAGGGTATGTTTTCTTAGTATGTTCTTATTTTCACCTATTTACAAGAAAAATAAAATAAAATACACAAACAAACAAATAGGAGACTGATTTTGAAGCATCTCTCCATGTATTGATTGTTATTATTATTACATAAATTTTCTTTTTAGAGGAATAAAAAAAAGCAAAAGGCAAAAAGAAATATATAGAGACATCCTCATGGTATTATATGACATTTTGCCAGGCATTATGTCAACGACAAATAAACAACTTTAGTCAATTCTAATGAAGAGCTGCAAAGAAAAAAAAATGTTTATTCATTTTTTTTATAAATTTATGAATTAAAAATATTTTTGGTTAAGTAACAATTGAGCTTGTTACACTTTTTATATTGGGAATAGACAGGTTTTTACTACTTGATTTTTTGTTCAAGTATTTACTTTAATAGTCAGGTTTGGACAGTATTATAACTGAGTTTTTGAGTGTTTTATTGGTTAAACCTAATGTAATTTATTAATAAGTTCTGGAACAATGATAACATTTCAACATGATTTTTTTGGATAGATTAAACTCAGTTCAGATTTGTTTAAGGTTAAAATTGACTTATTATACTAATTAGGTGGGTAAAATGAAAAAAAATTCAGAAAACTTATGGACAATGTTAATTTCATTCTGATTTTAATTTTACATTATCATTTACAACATCCAAATTTAGAGGCAATAATAATGTTTTAGATGACTTTTCTGGAAAGATTTATGAAGTAAAATATAAAACTTGGATTAGAGATTACTTTTTTTTTTTCTCATTCTATCTTCTCATCTGGATTTCTTAAAACTTCAATTTCAAAATGGATGGTAATGTGGATTTAAATTAGTCATAATTACTCTTTTAAGAGTACTATACCTTATGGATACATAGAGTTATTTTTTTTTATCTATCATTGTTAGAGAGAAACTTTTGCCAATGCACTTAATATAAGATCATAATTAATCAAGTAATTTATAATTTTTTTGCGCAATGATCGATACTAAAACATACCTGAATACCTTCTTTTTAGGATTTACATATATATGAAATATATATGAAATCTAGCTCTTTTTTTTACATGAATTTGATATATATATATATATAACTTTGAGATCAAGAGTTAGTTTCAAAATATTTCTTCAAAATTTGGAACCCTTTTTAACAAATATTTAGAAAAGAAAGAAAAAAAACTCATAATTTGAAGCATATAACTTATGTCAAAGTGAGCATAGTTCAATCATTATCCTAAATATATTAAAATTCATAAGATAGGTGAATTTAAGTTTCTCAATTTCTTATTATATTTTTTTTTAAAAACCTACACCTTATATTTTCATCAAAGGGGTGATTGTTTTAAGATGAGGTGAGATGTTAGAAGCTCAATATCTTATTTGGCCCAAGGTGTTCTTCAACTCATCTCATCTCATTTTCTCTCTCATCTTTTTTTTTTTTTGTAATTTTAACATTTTTTCATCTTTATATATATATATATATATATATATATATATTATAATAATTCATTATTATATCAAATGTTTATTTAAATAAATTTGAATTTTAATCATTAAAATAAATAGATATATATTATTTCTTAATATGTTACGTTAAATTTTTATATTTTTATTCATTTTTTAATCCTCCTTAATAACAAAAAAAAGTTATAAAATTTCAATTGTTTAGAGATAGACTATAAATATCGTATTTAAAAATTTATAATTAAAAATTATTGTAATAAAATAATGTGTTTATTTTTAATATTAACAATAAATACATCAATTTATTATTAAAACAAAAATTAAATTTAAATAATTTATACACATTGAATTTTTATTCATAGTTTACAATAGATTTAAAAGTATGAACTTATTTTCAATAAACTTAAAAATATTGAACTTATTTTGTTTGTTAAAAAAATGAGATTCAAATTTTATACTATTGTATACGGTTACACTTTGAAATAACGGTAGGAATGGATTTTTTTTTTGAAAAAATAAATTAATTTAAATAATTTTGAGAGTCTTTATGGTATATACAAAAAAACAACTATAAGTTTCAAGACTTGTATGATTTATAGGGATTGAGATTTATTCGACCTAATAAAAAAAACAATAAATTCCAAAATTTGAGGGATATTTTATTGTTTCCATGTAATAATTATTATCAAAATATGACAGATTTCTCTTTTAACTACAAAAAAATAATAATAAATAAAATTTTTTAGAGGTGTTTATGGTTCCCTAAAAGTATCAATGACTAATAAGATAAATATATTTAATTTATTATTATGTATTAATTAGTGTATTTTATTAACAATTTTTTAACCTTAGGTAATTATGAATATGAATGTTTAAGGTATAAGAAAATAAAACTTTTAACTGGTTTAACCAAATGATTTTTTTTTTAATAAATAGAATCTTGGTTTTTTTTTAATTTTTTTTATTATTATTTAAGTCTAACAAATTTTAGAAAAAAGTTATTAACGATTTACAAATATTTTAGATTAGTCAAACTTTATTTTGGTGGTGTGAAATTTTTTTTTTCCTCATAATTATTTTTTTAATTAAACCATATTTAAGTATGAAAAATTAAAAACTTTTAACTTCATGGTTATTATATCGTACATAATAAGAACATTAATATGATTAAGAGTGTTTAATATTAATTTTATATTACTTACATTTTATTTATGATAGTGGTTATATTTGTATACTTATTATATTAATAGCTAAATATTTTAGAATAATTATTTTCAAAAAAGAAAAAGAAAAAGAACAATTTTATTGTTAAAAAAAATATAAGAATAGAAAAAAAAAATCTTAACATCTCATCTCATCTCCCTGCACCCAAACAAGGTTTTTCTGTTATCTCATCTCACCCCAAATAAGGTTTTTCTGCTATCAACATCTCATCTCACCTCACCTGCGGCCAAATACTCCGAAAGAGACATAATCTTTATATTTATCTTCTAAAAGATAGTAGGAAAATTAACCAAACATCCCTTAAAAGAGGCAAGTTGCGCATGCGTTTAAATATATCTTATCCAAAACTTTAACCTTGAGGACACCTAGTTTTGAATCTTAACCCAAATCAATTCTTACCTAATTAAAGAAAATTATTGTGAATAATGATAACAAATTTAAGAAAAATCTACATAAAGGTGGTAAGTTTCTTAACTTTAGTGCAAAAGTATTAGCATACAATAAAACTTTAATCATGAAGTAATTTGACTAAGGTTTTCATAAGCTTGATTAAATTAGGCCCTAATTTCCAAGATAGTTGATATATGTGAAAAACACTAGTAAAACAATCACTCAAGGTTAAGCACACAATTAATATTACAAAACATAGAAACCCCACCAAACCAAAAGTTTCTTCCAAGAAATGATTTGGTGTTAAAAAGCCTACAAAAAATTTGAAAACATTTTCAAAGAGAGAGACAAGGAAATGAGACATAACCCCCAACAACCAAAACCCAACTTGGATAAAAAGATTGAACTGTTGATAAAGTCTTCTTTGGCATGCATCTCTAAAATAGAGTTTTTTTTTTTTTTTTTTTTTTTTTTTTTAATAATAATAATTTGAGTTTAAAAGTATGTTCGAAATAGCTTTAAAAAACAATGCTTTTTTAAATAAAATTATTTTTATGAGCACTTTAAATTTTAGAAAAAAGATACTAATTTGTATGGTGTTTAGTATAACGTCTAGAGTCATTTTAAATTTAACTTTTTTAATCTTAAAAAATATTTTATTTTATAAATAGTATAATTTTTATAAAAAAAATTAGAATATTATTTGAGAGATGAATTGTAATTCTAAATTAATGTTAAAATGAAGGGCAGAAAATCTCTTCCAAATTAATATTAAGAAAATAAACATACATCCTTCAACTAAACAATTTTGTTATCTAAAGTACTTTTAAGCCATGGTAAAATAATGAACATATTTTACTAAAAATAAATAAATAAATAATGCTTAAACTAAGAGGTACCCCAAGAACTTACATTAAAACCTATCACATCCAGAATTGAAATCTCTCCATCTTTAAATTGTTATAAAAGATTCATTAAATTATTACTAAATAAAAACATTCATTAAAAAAATCAAATACTTTCATTTTCAATTGTCTTTAACTAGAGAAAAAATAAATTTAAAAGTGAAGACCAATACCATTAATTCTCTGTAAAATACCATTAATTCTCTGTAAAATATATTATATGATATTTTGATATATACATTTGATTCTCATAAGTTGATCATCTTTAATTTCAACTAAGATTTTAATGATGCACATGCAAATGTCTATCTACCATAATTAATTTGTTTTAATTGCAATTTGTGTTGAAGAAAAAAATGTGTTTAATTTTTTTGAGTTCCAAAATATTTAAAGAAATAACTCTCTCTATATATAATTGTCATTTTAAAGTCAATTCTCAAAGTTTTTTTTTTTCAATGGATTCCAACTTGAAAGAGAGAGTCAACCAAAATAGACAAGGCACTAAATTGTGTGGTGGAAGAGGAAGCATGAACTCAAAATTAAAGGGAAAAAAAATTATTACTAGAGAGTTAGTGAGACAGTTAGTGTCAGTACATTTCAACTCCACTATTATTTGAGAGCAGTTGTGTCATTTATGTAGGATTTGTTTGTCTCTCTTCCTTCATTTTGTACTTAAAAAAAAAGGGAAATTTTTTTTATTGACCTGATAATTATGTAATGCAATCACTTTTTTAAAAAAAATTATTATGTAATGCAATGAAAATTTTATTGCACATTAAATATTTTCATTGACAAATTTGCTTAATGTTAATATGCCATTAATATTGATCTTTAAACTGTATGGGATGATCCTTTTTTGTCACCTCTAATATACTCCATGCGGATATTTTCATACACTACTATTTGATCATGATTTTATAAAAAAAGAATATATATATAATAATAATAATAATAATAATAATAAACGGTGTTTTTAATTTTAGAAACAATTTTTAATTACTGAATGAATTAGTGTCGTGTTAGTTATTTGATTGGTCGTAATCTAATTCAATTCTGATGATCCTGAAAATTTATATTTATTTCTCACATTATTTTAAGGTTAAAAATATTTTGGTTCCTCAACTTTGTTATTTGTTCAATTTTGGTCCCCAACTTTCAAATGTACAATTTCGGTCCCTCGACTTTGCTATGTGTCCAATTTTGGTCCCTCAACTTTCAAATGTTTTCAAATTTGGTCCTTAGACTATAAAAAAAAGGTTAAAAAATAGTTCTTTACTCAACTGATTTTTTTATCACTCCTAAATTATTTTATCTCCCTTTCATCTTTCATAATTTCTCTCTTTAGAAGTTTTATCTCTCTTCCCCTCTTTTCTTTTCTTTTTTCGTTTTTATTCTCTTTCTTTTTCTTTTTGGTTCATGGTAGACTTTGAATTTTGGAAAAAAAAACGTTACGAATCAAAGTAGAAAAATTATTATTTAGAAAAATTATCTCATGTGTAAACAATTTGATGAGATGGATTGAAGAGATAATAAGAGAAAAAGAGAAGGAAAAAGGATTAGAGAGATGGATTTAAGAGAGATAAAACTTTTAGAAGAAAAAATGATGAAAGATGGGAGAGAGAAAATAATTTAAGAGGGAGAGATGGATCTATAGACTAAATTTAAACATTTGAAAATCGAGAGACCAAAATTAGTCAAGCAGAGTAGTCAATGGACCAAAATTGGACAAACAAAAAAATCAAAGGACTAAAATTGGACATTTGAAAGTTTAGGGATCAAAATGGTAGCAGTTGAAAAATTAAAGACTTTGTTAATTGTATGGCTGAGTTGAATACATGAATTGTTATTATCATTATTATTTTGGAATTATGGGCAAGAGAACCATTTTATTCATTTGTTCACATGAAGGTCAAAACTTTTTATGGCAAAGGCCCTTGTGTTTCTTCATACATATCCTTTAGAGAAAAGAAAGAAAGAAAATAAAAAGAAATTGAATGCATTCTTACATCTTTATTTGCTTTTCCTTTTGCCAAAAATAAGAAAGAAAGCAAAAGATAGAGAGTGATGTCTTTTTGATGTCAAAAGTTTGGGAAACAAAGAGTGGTTTTGCTCAGCAAAACATGCTTTCCTCAGTGACCTCTCAATGCCTTGCATTGAAAAATAAACCCTAATTTTCTGACCATTGCAGTTTAAAAAAATTTAAGAAAAAAAAACTTTTTCTCTCTCTTAGCTCAATCTCTCTTTTTCTCTTTCCACTTTTTTTTATATTTGAATACAATAAAATATACTGTACAGATATTAAAAAAATCACAAAAAATGTAATTGTTAAGTTATATCATTGTATATTTAATGACCAAGAGATAATAGTTTGAATATATTCATACTCCCAATTGTTTGGTTCAAGAGGTGCAATGTTTTCATTATTTGGTTGTAAACAAGTTCAACACCAGCGTCACATGTTCGAATTCGAAAATCGGTATTTATTCCTCTCGTCTAATATATACTTAAAAAAAACAATTGCTCTAATTTCATAAAAGAAAGGTAAAAAAAAAATCGTGATTAATTCACAATGTAGTTATCATTAATTAAATTCATAATTTTTTGTTGTTCTAGACTCTCATGATTACTAAGCTAAAGGATAAATTTCTTTTACACATTATACATGCATTTTTTTAAAAAAAATATGTACATGCAGTTTTAACTCAAGTTACCTCAGCCTTTCTGGCTTTGTTTTGCTTTTTTTTTTTTTTTTGCATCTTTTCTTTGTTATCTTTCTCTTCTCTTCTTTTTCACTTTAGATTGCTTAATAAGCTTCTCCAAGTATCTATGGTTTGTCTTTTGAAAGTCTTATTGTTGTTTTTTATTTTATTTATTTATTTTTTTTTTAAATTA
The DNA here is from genome assembly GCA_036507275.1 of Sicyos edulis. NCBI lineage: Eukaryota > Viridiplantae > Streptophyta > Magnoliopsida > Cucurbitales > Cucurbitaceae > Sicyos > Sicyos edulis. Next base: position 3,144,268 of record CM071850.1, read on the forward strand.
TCAAACTTCATTAACCCATCCATAACCAAATACAACCATAACTCCCCATCAAATGGACTACAACATCGACATTTTTTGTTTTTCTTAAGTAATATGGTCTGCTTACACACAATTTCAAATATTTACATAGAGGAATTGTGTGATCCTACTGTATTTAATGGTTAAGATAATTGATGTGAAATTAATTCTCAATTGAACTTATAACTTATATATCGTTTTGTGATTTACAAAAGACTCATTTGACTACTAACAGGTTAACTCAAGTTGATTTATTAATCTTTGATAACCTAAAAAAGAATGGGACTTTTGGATGTATATTACAAAATGGTTAAAATATTCCATGAATAGCACAATAATGAAAATATTTGCACATATAGCAAGAAATGTAAATTGATAGGCTTCCATATTGATAGATTCTATCGATAAATGCTGATAAATTACTAATAAATAAAGTAAAATGATAGTTCTATCAATTAGAATCAAATACGGATAAAATTGATAGACTTCCATCACTAGAGAATGATAGATTTTATCAAAGTCTTCTATAAAAAAAGATAAATAATTTTTTTAAAAAAAATGGCAGAATTTGCTATAAAAGAATTATTTTTAAAAATGTGCTATAATTGTAAACTGTGGTAAAAAGTTGATATACAGTGCAAATTTCCAAAAAGAAATGTAGAATATGTAAGTTTAATCTATGGTAACCATCTATTTAAAAATGCATTTTCTACTCTCTTTTTTTATAATCAAATGATGTAGGGTTAAATGGTTTGTTCCATAAGAATATGTATAGTGCTTATGGCTAGCTCAAACAATCATGATTATAAAAATAAAAAATGATAATAATTAAGGGGTGATTTTTATCTCTTTTAAAGCAAATCTCTATATCTTTCTTGTATGGGGAAGGTGAGCTAAGTAAAGGTGGCTTGTGGGGTGGCTTTTCTCTATGTTCAATCTTTTCTTTGGCTTTGTTATCTCTTTCTTATGGCATTATTTTTCTTTCCTCTTGTTGGTAGTTTCTTGTCATCTTCTCCCAAACATCTCCCTTTTTTTCTTACCAAACTCATTTCTTTTACTACTTTTTTTTCCTTACATTTACAAAGAAAAGAACCTAATTCCTCTTCTTCTTTCTTTTTTCCCCCCTTTTTTCTGTTTTTTTTACACTTTTAGGTCTCCCTTTAACTCAAATTTACTTTTTTACTCTACTTTTCATTCAGCTTATAGTGGGGAATTATTCCTTTTCTTGTGGGTTTACTTTTTATTTCATTCAAAAGAGAAGTAAAGTAAATATTAGCTAGTGCTAATCAATTAATTTTAACTAAATATATATCACACATCCAAATTGAAGACTTTATGTTTGTGTTGAGGCAAGACCTTCATTTGATCATTGTTGTAACAGTTGTTTCGATCATTTATCATGATATGTCGAGTCAATAGGCATATTAACTTAAATAAATAAACCACTTGATATGTGTGTAATTAATTATCTCAAAGTGGAATGAAGGTTTATTAAAAAATTCAAATATAAAAATAAATCAAACCATATTCTATAATGGGAAATGATTAAATTTACGTCTACATTTTGAGTAGTTATAAATAAATGATTAGAAATGAAGATTATTTTTAAAAGTAAAAATGAGAATGAGTTAATTAAAATTCATTTGAATAAAGGTTTCGAAAGATAAAGTTAATGAATTCTTCATCTAAATTCTAATCAAATATAACAAACAAACAACCAAATTCTATCAATATAATATTAAAAAATTTGAAGATGGCAACTTACCAGTTGAGTAGGCCATGTTATCAAATTTAATGTTTTTTGAAAAACGAAGATTCTTTTAAAGAGTATATTGATGCTTCGTTTTCCCATTACTAATTAAAAAATATATTTAATATAATGGATGAGTAGTCAAAAGAAGAGTTATTTTAAGTTATTAAAAACTAAAATTATAATAATAATTTTCTTAGATGAATTCTAGATAATAACTTATTTTGAAGTGCATTTTGTAAATAAATTATAGAAATAAGGGATTATAAACAAATAATTAATTAATTTAATAATTAAAAATGTATGGTGAGTGATTACCGTAACTCTTTTGAATTTAATTTTTTAAAGATAAGTGGCAAATGTTCATCCCTAACTCTCTTGTATTTGGATACTTCATTTGTAAAAAGAAACAAAAAGAAAAGTAAGCTTTTTTAATTTAATTAAAGAACGTAACTTTGTTGAAAAATTAAAAAAGCATAGAAGGCGCGTGGAAAAGGTGCGCGTGAAATAAATAAATGAAAAGATATCTGAAACTGTGAAATGGTTATGGGTAGGAAAACTGATTCTGAGCTTCCAGCTTTGTGCACTCACTTCTCTCAATCTCTCTCTAAACCATTGGCCCTTATTTTTCTCACTCTTTTTATTATTTTTATTATCATTATCCTCATTATTATTATATATCTAAATAAATGACAATATTTTCTCGATTTTGAATTATTAGTTTATTTTTGGAGAATTTACCATCAGCAGCACATTTGAGCTCTTGTATTATATTTATAGTAGATTTTTTTAAATAATTCATTTATAGCATATTAATTTCTATCACTCACAGTGATAGAACTAAATTTGGATTTCTATCACTGATAAAAAATTCAAGCCGTGATAGAATGATTCTATCATTGATTGAATTCTATCACTAATAGAATTCAACTAGTGATATAACTAAATTTTAATTTTCTACTATAAATGAATTAGTTTTGACTTTGTGCTATGCATAGAAATATTTTGCCATTTTTTGTTATACATGAAAAATTCCATTATTTTGGGTAAGTTTTTTTTAGTATAGGGAGAGAGACTACAAATACCGATTCCAATGATTGAATTTGTGATCGTAGAATAGAAATAGATCAACACCAAACTAGATAACCAATCGCGTCACCGACTCATTGAGTTCTTTCGGGTAAATTATTCCAATTTTAACTTTGTATTATTTTTTTCTTAGTTATATATTTTTATTCTTATTCTGTTAGATACAATTTTTTTTTTTTATAAATAATATTGCCTTTTTATGTGTAGAATAAAATAGCATTTTTTTAAACCACAAATACAGCTTGAATTTATGAATAGACATATTGAAAAAGTTAGTTACATATTGACTTGCTTGGTTGGTTGATGTAATTGAATTTAATTCCACAATTTCAATATTAAAATTCAGTATTTAGGTATATCTTATTTGAAAGTAATAATATTTTTTATTAATTTAAAAAAAAAAAACTAATAATAATCTTTTATATATAGTTTGCAGCTTCTTCTCAATTTATATTCAAAAAAGAAAAAACTTATTAAAGACACATTATTGAAAATTTATTAAACACAAAATTTTAGACATTTATTAAATATTTTTAAAGTTTTTTTTTTCTGGATGAGGAAATATTTTTGAAGTTAAAAGGTCTATAAACAGATATTCAAGTTTAAAGATTAAACCTGTGGTTTACTCTCAAGGAAGCTTTATGTATATTGATTTAGGTTTTTCTTTTTTTAATTTCTATTATATTGGTAATTATTTTTTTGGTGCTACATTTTTTTAGTATTTTATTTAATTCAAAACTACATTTACAAGTATACCTAAAACAAATTATTGCAATCGAATGGGGAAATGACGCAATTATTTCATTGTTTGGTTGTAAATCAGTTAAGTACTAATGTCATAGGTTCGATTCCGAGAATCGGTATTTGTCTTCATTTTCCCAATATGTACTAAAAAAAATAACAAATTATTGCATTCATAATTTTTTATGTGCCTATTTGTTTTTTAATCATTGGTTTGTTTTTTTCCCCAAACTTTCTCGTTTATTTTGTTTTATTATTTTCATATTTCTATTTGTATTGAAACCTTTGTTTTTTTTTTTCCCCTTAAGCATACTTTATCTTTTTTTTATTATATAATTAACCATACTTGATATTCTGTCGATTATGATTTTTTTTACCTTACGATAAACTTTTTGTTTTCCGGCTTTTAACATGAAAAATGAAACTCGAAAAAAGTACAAGAAAAGAGTTACGCCATGTTTCCATAATTACTAAACCATTTTGAAAAAGAAATGTATAGCTTTTTTGCTTCTTGTATTCTATTTTTAGCTTTTTAAAATGTCAATGAAGTTGTTGAAGTGATTTTCTTTTTCATAATACCTTACAACATAATATTAAAAATAATAAAAAATAAGTTATTATTATTTACAATATTATTAACCCTCAAATTTTCAACGTTTAACTTATGAGTTAAATTTGTCCTCTAATTTATAATCTATTGGTCATCGAAATAACTTTATATTAGTTAAATTATTATTACTTTTTACAACGAAAATGAAGGTTTGACTTTTCAACAAAATAAAAAAAAAATGTTTGGTGGTAATTCAATTCAATATCATTATTATGGATTTGATTTCGATAATCGATATTTGACTCTCATTTATTTGAGAGTAATAATACTCTATTTAAAGGATTTGTGATCCCTTCTCCAAATTTATACTAAAAAAAGAAAAATAAATGAAGATTTGAATCACATTTATATTTAAAGGGATTTCCTGCTGAGGTGACTATTTAGTTGTTATAAAAGTTCTTAAGAATGATTTTATTCCTAACTCAATTTTGGATTATTTATTTATTTCTTTTCATACTGTAATTATGTGATTCACAGTCTGAAGACTATTTGTATCGAATGGGTCAGTGCAATAATTTTACTGTTTGGCTGTAAACCAGTTCAACACCAGCCTCACAAGTTCGAGTCTAAGAGTCGATATACTCAGTGAAATTTATACGGTTGTACTAACCGAAGTTATCATGTTCATCAACTTTTTTTATTCGGTCCAACTTCATGTCATGCATGAATTTATTTTTAAAAGTTGTAATTCATAATTTTTTATTTTACCCTTACATTTAATATCTTAACATATATATATATATATAATTATTGTCATGTTGGATAGTTAGAGAAACTTCATCTTTCTTTCTTTTTTTTGAGACATAGAGAAACTTCATTTAAACCATGAGAAACTATGTCAAATATGACAATGATTGATGAGGGCACCACTCAAACAAGACCTAATTCCAATTCCTAAATTCAAAGATACCATATATATTATTATAAAAATTCAACCAATAAAACCCCAAACTTACACACACACAAAAAAAAAAAAAAAAAAAAAAACTTGAACCATTTTATTAAACCCACAATTTCCCCAAAAAATTCCAAAACAAAATCCCCAACCAAAATCTGTGTTTATAAAGCCCCACCAAAACCCACAAATTTTCTCTCCCTTTCCTCTCCTCCCACCATGGATTCCGTCGCCTTTCTCAAGTTGTTCAAACTTTCCGTCACCGGTGAACAACAAAATCGACAACGAATTAAACAAGACGACGACGACGGCGACGACGAAGAAGAAGATTCGTTCATCGATTTCGAGCTCCTCTCTGTTTCCGCCGGCGACATCCAAACCCCAGAACAGAGACCCCAAATCCCAACCAAATTAAGCGACCACATAAACCCATCTTCCGATTCCATTTCCAAACGAAAGATCCTCCCAATCGAGCCCAGTTCCAAGCCCCAGCCCCCGATTCAGATCCCCAAATCCGCCCCCAAATTCCCCGTTTCCATCTTCACGAAACAGAGTTCAGCCCCCAAGAACAGAGCACCCGCCGGAGCTCAACAACAGAGAAACAGAGTCTTGAGCTCGAACCTTTCTCGAGACAGCAGCACGAGGAGAATCGGAGGCGTTTTCCCGGCCGACCCATGTGCGGCTCCGGCCACGACGGCGACGGCGAGTCGGTTCTCGAAGGAGGCGTTACAGAAGTATTTGAAGCTGATTAAGCCTAAGGCGGCGGCGGTGAAGAGACCTGTCGACGGCGGTGGCGATCGGTCGACGATGGCGGCGGTGGATTTACCGGTGAGGGAGAAGCACGAGAATGGTCTGCCGGCGGGGATTCGGTTGGTATGTAAGCATCTGGGTAAGAGCAAATCGGCGTCGGCAACTGGCGGATTGGCGGTGGCGCCGCCGTTGAAACGTAGAGATGATTCGTTGACGCAGCAGGACGACGGTATTCAAAGCGCCATTTTACACTGTAAAAGATCCTTCAACGCTTCCACAGGTAAAAACCAAAACGAAAAATAAACTCTCAATTTTTTTAATTTAAATTAAATTGCTTCTTTTTTTTTTTTGAGAATTAAATTAAAATGCTTTTGAACTTAGAACTTTTATTTTTATTTTTTAATGTATAACTACGGGAGTCAAGCTTCTACACACCTAATGTCACAAAATAAATATTTAACTTTACAATATTTGAGTATAAAAAAAATTTGTAGAAAATTAATTTTTAAGTATGCTAATATCGAGCTAAAGAAGTACAAGTTGGAAGAGGAGATTGCAAATACCGATTATGAGATCGAACTTACAATCATTGAGTGAAAATGAATTAACACCAAATCAAATAGTCAATCACCACGACACCAACCTATTAAATTGGTATTTATGTTTTCTAAGTTGACTATTAGACCAAAATGAGTTAAAGGCTAACCCAAAATTGATAAGTAAAAATTTACACTTGGACTCTATTGTTTATTAATTTATTTTTAACTTAATTATATTTAGAATTTTAAGATTGAAATCCATAATCATTTAAACTCATTTATTTCACAAAATTATTAAAAGGATGAGTAACAATTGTTTAATTGATTTTAATCTAATTCAACTCTTACCTCACAAATTCCATCATAAAAATTTGGTATTTATTTGATAGAATTAACAAGTACTTGTAGCATTGGTAGCTTAAACTAAAAAAAAAAATAATAACTAAACAAAATTAAAACTCCATAATTTAGTATAAAAAGACAGATTTCATAAATAATTCAAAATTAATAATTCCTTATACCAAACATAGGTCTAGTGACCTAATTTTTGAAAAGATTCCATAATTAAATACTCAACATCCTACATATTGTTGAATTAAAAGAAAGATGGCACTAATGTTAAATTTATTTTTGTGGTCAGGGAAATCTGTGTTCTCCATGTCAGAAGCAGCAACTTCACAAGAAACTTCAAGAAGTTTATCTTGCAAAGGTAATATATTATTAATTGTTTATCAAACTTCCCAAAATTTCAGCTCCACCATCAATATTATAACCTTAAAATAATGAAATATGATAATATGGTGTTCTATTTTTTGGCAGATTTTTCTTTCAAAGAAGGCAAAGAAGAAGGGATTTAAGAGCAACCTAGAAGAAGAAGAACATCAAAATGATTTATATTTATATTTTGTGGGTTTAGGGTTTAGAGAGTTGTGATGTGTAAAGGGGCATAATTATTATGGAGGAAATTAGAAAAAGGAATTTGATTGTGAAATCTGCCTTTTTGTTGGGGTTTTGTCTGATGCAAACTCCAACCATTAATCCAAACAAACAAACAAAAAAATGGACATGTTAATTTTTTCCTTTTTTGTTGTTTTTATTGGTTTTTAGAAACACTGTGAAATGTATTTTGTAGTTTCAAACTTTACATATATAAAATTGGATCCTCATTTTTTTTTTAGTTTAAATATTATTTTACCTCTAAATTATTTCATTTTGATCTCCGTGCATTGGAAAAATAACAAGCCAAATATTTGTCTTGATATTTAAGTATAAAATTAAAAGATTTCAAGTTTGAATTTCCTCGACTTAAATATACATGAATAAAAAAACCTCTTAAAAATTTAAAATAGCATGAGTTCGATTTATAGTTGTTATTGTTAATATAGAATCAAACGACTTTATAAAAATATTTTAAGAGTTTATATCAAAAGAAAAAAAATTATTTATTTTTGAAGAGTACATAAATTGGTTTAGATGTTTAAGCATATAAAAAAAGGATTATTTTTTTTCTATAAAAGAAAATTTGGTAATGAGAAAACAAATTGGATACTTTAAACCCTGAAAAAGGAAAATCAACTATCCAACTAGTCTAGAGAATAGGAATATATTAAGATTAGCTTGGAAAAACGTTGAATTACAAGTTTTATTTATAAACTTTGAGATTTGTTTCTATTTAACTCAAAAAAGAAAAAAAAAAATACCAACACAAATTATTAGAATATTATGCTTATTTTGGTTGTTATAGTCCAACAACAACCATTTAAGAACAAGTTGGCAAACACTTGAACATATTTTGTAACTTAACAAATTCTTATAAGAGGCTTAGAAATTATGAGTAAAAGAAAAAAAAAAAAAAAAAAAAAAAAAAAAAAAGAAAGGAAAAAGATTGGACCAAAATAGAGGGAAAAAGGGGAATCCCTTCTTTTGTTGACTGTCCATTTCAGTGTGCAGAGTCTGAATCTGAGTCTCAGTTTGGCCTTTTTCTCTTCTCTCAAAACAGTTCCCATCATCATTATCCCCATTATTCACATTTTTTAAAAATCAACAAATAATTCATCCACTTCTCTTCTTTCGTTTATACTTCTCATTGGCATTCGTTCTTTCAATTTTAATATTTATTGAATCTAAAACAAAACAAAACAAAACCTCGTATAAGTTCACGACCAATATTTAAATAAAGGTGGATAACTTACTTTACCTTAAAGTCATATATTTTTACTTTTTTTAAAAAAAATAATAATTTGGTTGATGGAGAAAGAAATACAAAAAAGTAAAAATATGTGGTTTTAAGGATGATTAAGTATTTCCACCCACCCTTACTTAAGTATTGCTAAGTATTGCTCTGAGTTAACCCCATATGGTCTGTTTGTTTGACATGTTTAGGTAGGATTTAGCTTAAGGAATTACATTGATGAGTTATGTTGAATAGTTGAAAATTGAAAGTTATAGTAAAAAACTTGTTTTGACGTAGTTTTTGTGTAGATGAGTTAAGGTTAAAACCTTGTTTGTATGTAAATTTAAAATGAATAGTTATTTTTAGTAGTTAAAAAAGAAATGATTAAAAATGTGTTATTTTGGTTGATTTGAAATAAATGATTAAAAACAAGTGATTAGAAATGATTGAGTAGTTATAAATAAATGATTAGAAATGAGAGTTATTTTTAAAAGTAAAAATGAGAAGTAAGTAAAAACTCGTTTGGATGTAAATTTTCGAGAAGGAATTAATAAATCCTAAAACTAAATTCTACCTAAATATGCCAAACAAACAACCTCGTACCGTTATTATATGTTATTTTGGTTTCTAACGTTTACTTGTTATAGGTTTCTCTATGGCCCAATTCGAATTAATGGTATGACTAAAGACTTTGGATTGGTAGTCTTTTAATCTTGGACAACAAACTTAATTTGACCTCAACCATTTCATTAAGTAGAAATTTCCATTTAAATTTCCTAGGAGGTGTTTGGATGAGCAGTTAGAATTTCAAGAATTGTAGCAAAAAAAACTCATTTGGAAGTGATTTTTATGTAGAAGAGTTTAGAGACAATAACTTGTTTGGATGTAGATTTGATATGAATAGTTAAAAAAATTACAAGAAATGAGTAAATAAAAATGAATTGTTAGAAATGAGAAGTTAATCTGAATGGTTATAAATGAATTATTAAAAATGAGTGGATAGAAATGAAGAGTTATTTGAATAGTTACAAAAACTCATTTGCATATAGTTTTTTTGAATAGTAATTAGTAAATACTCATTTTAAATCCTCCATAAATCTGACAAACAAACACCGCTAAAGTTTGGATCTGATTAACTCCACAACTTCATTGGGAGAAAGCTTCATTGGAAGTTAGATAGTTTAACCAGGTTAATGCCACGAACTACCAGTTTCAATGATACATTTTATCCTTCTACCTTGGGAAGAAAGGTATAACTTTGTACCAAGAGAAAATGATAAATAAATTGATGTCAAATAACAATGAAAACTACGAGATAACCACATTTTAATAGGACTTGGAACCTCACATTCTCTAGAGAACACTTATCTTGAGCCCTAAATATCTTATAACCATATAGCCTTCCCAAACACCTATCGTATTATTCCTAATTTTTTTAATGGTCAAACCTATAATAAAGTCTCTAGTCTCCGAGGAATGGTTCAGTGATTAAAGACTTGGTTTTTGAGGGTATGTGGCACTACTCCTTTGATGTCTTTGGTGTCTGGCCTAGAGACGGACGTGATTACCTTATTTCAAAAAATATATATTTATATAATAAAGCCTCTCAGCTGAAAAGGCAAAAGAGAGATACGACAAGCTTGGAAACACTTGAGAAATCAACAGCAATGTGATCAAGCCAAGCACACAAACGCATTGCGTGTTAAGGCCCCACCACCATATTTTTCCTTGCGTGTTAAGGTCTATTGACCTTAAAACGATCAAAATCCATTCCTAATGACTTGAGAACCCAAAGAAGAATTCCGTATGGAACACTTCATAAACCACCATAAGTTGGTTTGATGATCAATAAGCGGGTGTAAATAATAAAGGACGTTCAAACTATGATAGTCAACAACCTAGGATTTGTATCCAATAAGTTTTCTTGACAACAAAATATAATCAATTTTAGTGATTGTCTTGTGAAAATAGTTGAAGTGCGTATAAATTAATCATGATACTCACAAATATCAAAATGGAAAAAAGAAAGCATTATTTAAAGAGTTGAAACAAATAAAGGTTAAGAAGGAAGCTGAACACAATCCTCTCCCATTTGAAACCTTTTAAATTTTTACACAAAGGACTCCCAATAGATGAAACAAGAAATGTAGCTGCACTACTGCAAACATCTGCACTAGAATTTCCCTTATTTCACTTTCCACCACTAACACAACACCAGAAGATACCACAAAAATAATGGGAGGAAACGAAAAAATACTTGAATAATTCATGCCGGCGCAATCTTTAGAGTCCAGCCAATGAAATAAAAAGAAACTCCCAAGAAGGCATTTTCGACAAGAAGGTTCTAATCGACTGTAACTGCACCGTTGTCCAATAAAACACATTCGAATCAACATGAGGCAGATAAAGTTTACGACTTGAATGAAACAAAAATAGCCGAGCAGTCGCTACCTTTGATTTCTATGATATGCTCCTTACATATTGGTCAAGACTTGTATTGAATAGCTCACACCTGTAGAAAGCAAAATCAAATGATTAATCAAGCTGAGTGTCGCTATTGTGTTGCCAGGACAGACAAGAATAACTTTATTTTCATCCTAAAAACTGTATCATAGCGAGCATGGATTGTTTAGGGTAAATTGGAAAAGTTAAGGAAAGGATATATGCCTCCAATGTCAAACTTTCTGGTAAAAGAAGGAATAAATTTATCGTTCAGTCTATATAGTTTGAGTTTGGTTTCAAATTTGACTATATGGTTTAAACGTTTCATCATAGTCCATATAGATTTGTTAAATCTCCCCAAACAAGATTGTCAATAGCTTATTATACAACTCTTTCTTTGGAAGGGGAAAAGGGCGATGAGATGCTATTCAAATATAAGGTATATATTTTTTTTTAATTAATTTTTTATATCCGTGAGTATTTGGGCGAGCTAACGCGCAATTCTCACCTCACGAGACATGCCACCTCACCCCACAACATTGGATGCCAAAAAAATCTTTTGTAAATTATTTCTTAAGTGGGTGCCTACCATAATTTGAACTCAAAACCTCTTAGATCTTCAAAGGCTCTCTTTAACCACTGGGTCAACCTATATTGGTTAAATATAAGGTATATCTAAAGCAAAAAGAAATCCATAAAAAGGCCTCTGAAACAGATTTAAAGTAGTTATAGTTTAGGTGCAAGCACCCATAATAAATTTCCTTATGCCAGACGTTATTTAATCATTTGTAAACTGAAACAAATCGATGCATGCATTACAAAGTTCCAATTCATCAAAGATATTGATTTTATTTAGCAAAACTTCAATATGTTCTTTCAATTAAATTACTACAGTTGGTATACAGGAATTATGCACCAACCAAAGCTAACAATTTACCTGACTGAGGTTCCTGGACTGTAGAGTGGATTTTTCACTACATATTCAACATACAAGTTGTATATGTACTTTAATGCGTCCCTTAGATCACCGGTTCTAGGATGCGTAACCAGGATAATCTGAAAACAAAAGAAATAATCCACAATTCACACAAAATTGAACCTTAAACTAAGTTATCAATCAAGCAATGCAACACTATTGTTCAAGGCAAGGATCCCCATTTTGCACCATAGGTCAATTATTTTTCAAAAGCAGTACCAATTTTACAATAGCAGCAGCTTCACAGGGCTTATTCCAAGAAGCCAACTAACTCTTCAAGAATAAAAAAGAAACAAAAAAGTTGTTTGTTGGAAGTACCAATTATCATTAAGGAAACTGATCTTTATAAGAATAAGACAGAAAGTAAGAACAATTCCCCCAGTTACGAATCAAAACTTAAGTTCTTCATAAGAACAAGTTAAATGAAGCTTTTAACACTTCGATCTACCTAGTCAAATAACCATGATATGATAACAGCAATAAATGACAAGAAAAATACTAGTTTCATTAAATCTCAATAATTCGTACGTCGTTTGCTCCTCATGCCGTATCCGTATATCAAGATATTTCACTTAACAGTTCAAGTACATAGGAACGAAACAATAGTCACAAATATAGAAGATCACATATGGAGGAAGGTTAAGTTACCTTTATCCCTGAAGGAGTTTCAGTAAAACTGAGCTTGTAGGTATTTGTACGAAAACTGTGAAATGAACAACCTTGTCCAGGTACCTGAGGCACCCCAAGATTGCCTTTATTGGCACTGTTCCAAAAAAACACAGATAGAAAAGAAAGCTATCATTTCAAAATCAAACTCCTGAAAGAAGCACAGAACAAAAATTGTCAAAATCAAAATCTACAATCAAATTACGTATCTTATTAGTCATTCACCAAACATAAGAAAGTCAATGCATTTGCAAAGTTATTAAGTAAAAAATCTGGTTGTTTTTATCATTTTTTTATATTCGTGAGTGTCAAGGCCAGCTTACACGCACCTCAACTGTTCTCACGGGACATAACATCTGACCCTATAGCATTTGTATATCAAGAAAACCCGTAGAAAATTAATTTCTAGGTAACCCATAATCTTCTGGTATCTTAAGATCCTTTTGACCATTAGGCTATCCATGATGGTTGGTTGTTTTAATCATTCTTAAGCCAGAATTGTTACTCAGTGAAGGAAAAATGATAAACCTGGTTGGGTCCATCTTGGCAGTAAATGATTTGAGGGAAAAGAGCAAACCAAACATAAGTTTGTGGTCTTGCTGAGGATTCAATGTCCGAAGAGGCCGATTCCATTCCTTGTAGAACAAGCAAATTCCATTCCTATTGAAAATATACACCATATGCACATTGTTTCCAGTTTCTGTCGGGTTCGGAGGGGAAGGGCTAATCTCTGATCCACCAAAGAATTGCATAACTCCTTTACAAAAAAAAGAACCAAACCAAATCAATGATCGTGCCAAAGTTATCAACAAATCTGAGATTTTGACAAAAACCCCCTCAACATTTCACTCAACCCTACAATCATAACCTAGCAAAGCAACAGAAACATTCAGTTGTTCTCTGCTTCTACTTCAATACGTGAGATTAAATGGGAAACCCTAAATCAACAATGTGCGAAATCTAGAAACGGAACCACATCGGGATTCAGTTCAGCAATAATCTGTGCGACTCGACCTAAAAACGCATATGCATTTCCCTTTGGTCTCTCTATAAAATCACTAATTACAGTTAGAAACAAATCTATCATCAAATTGGGGTTGTATTCATTCAGAGTTCCGATCAAGAAAAAGGGGAATTGAAGAGAGTGTACCTGGACTGGATATTCAAGAAGGATAATCGAGATCAAACGACGGAAATGAGAAAGATGTAAACTCTGAGAGCTAAAGCGGCAGAGAAAAGAAAGCGATCGATCGAATTCTTAGATTGGTCAAGCAATGATTGCGGGCGACAATGGCAGCAGATCGGAGCCGAAGGCTCTTCCGATGATTGGCAAATTGCTCTCTGCGCTTGAAGCTGAAATTCAGACTTTTTGTTTCGAGTAAAAATACTATTTTAAAATTTACGGTTTTAATTTTTTGTTTTCTTTTTCTTTGAAATCATTTACGTTTCAATTTTATGCATTCTGAGATATAAATAAATAAATATAAATATATATTAAAAGTATCTTTAGTAAGTAAGCTAAAATCTTTGACGGTCGATGACAGGGATGGCTATCCATTTGATGTTAATCCATTTTAATTTCATTGTGACAAGTTTTTTAAAATCGACAGTTAACTCTCGTATTATTTGAAAGCAGTTGTATCATACATATAGGGTTTGTTGGTTCTCTCTACCATAATTTGTACTAAAAAAACTTCTTCCCTAAATAATAATTAAGGTAGAAGAATAAAATAAAATTACTAGGATGTGTTTGTTTTTTTGACACGAGGAATGGTTAATAACCACTCATAAAAAATTCGTCGCTTATTTTTTTGTAGTAAACAACTGTTAACTACTCCTTAACTCCTTTATCAAATCTCGTATTAAATTTTACTAAACCCTACATCAAATTTATCATTCAACTACTATTAAATTTGATCTCAAAATGAATAGTAACCCACCCCTAACTATTATTAATCACTTCATCATCTTTCACTCTCTTTTTTCTACCAAAAAACAAAACACACCCTAAGTTACCTAAAGTTATAAAACTCTACTCCGTTTAACAATCAATCAAATTTATTAATAATGGATCAATTGAGTTTTATGTGTCAAGTAGCATTTAAATAATAAACATAAATAAGAATTTCCATGTATTAAAAAACAACAAAATTTATTTGTATGAATAACAACTTTTAAAATAAATTTGTGCATAACATAAATGGTGGCGGGCCTAGCAAAAAAAAAAAAAAAAAATTATGGATCAATAATTTCAATTAGTGCAACAAATAATTTTAAATTAGTATTGTAAATTTCATGTCCAATCAAAATAACAAACGGTTCTGAATCAGTGTCATAAACACGGTTTTGAATCAGTGTCACAAATAATCTTAAGCCAGTGAACTAAATAGTCTACAATCAAGATCAAGAGGCATTGGAGGGTAGAATTTAAATATGCAAAAAAAAAAAAACATCCAAAATTATATTGTAGATCGAAATATTTCAATAAAATAACAATAATTAAAATAGACCAATTTACGATATCAAACCAATTTTAGCATAATTTGAAAAGTACAAAATAACCAAAAGGACAAAACAAAACAAAAAACGAGATTAAAAAGATTATCTAAATTCCCCAACTTCAAATTGAGCTAGTATTGTACACTAAAAAGAGGGCCCAATTCGTTGTTAATGGAGGCCCAATATGGAACAAAACGGGCCCCCAAATAAGCCTCTCCTCTAGTTTCTCAATACCCTAAAACACAGTAAAAGAATTCCCACTATAAATTATCATCGTTTTCGCAATTAGGGTTTCTGATCATTCTTCGCCGTCACCATCGCCATTCCGAGAGCTGCACCAGTAAGAGAAGATGAAGACGATCCTCTCATCGGAGACCATGGACATCCCCGACGGCGTGAAGATCAAAGTCCACGCCAAAGTCATCGAGGTCGAAGGCCCTCGTGGAAAACTCACCCGCAACTTCAAGCATCTCAATCTCGACTTCCAGTTGATCGCCGACGAGGAAACTGGCAAGAAGAAGCTCAAGATCGATGCCTGGTTCGGCTCCCGGAAGACCTCTGCCGCCATTCGTACGGCCCTTAGCCATGTCGAGAATCTCATCACCGGCGTCACCAAGGGATACCGCTACAAGATGCGATTCGTTTACGCTCACTTTCCGATCAATGCTAGCATCACCAACTCCAACAAGGCGATCGAGATCCGGAACTTTCTTGGTGAGAAGAAGGTATAGCTCTCTCCCTCGCTTGGCTTTTTTGCACTATTTTGTTTTTCGATTTGTGTTTACTGCTGCATTTGCATTTGACCCTAATTAAATGTTGAAGGATCAACGACATAGGGTTTACAATGGTTTTATTATTTGACATTGTATTTCCTCAGTTGTAATAATCATTTAAAGTAATTGTTTTTAACGATCTCCTCCCAGGCTAAATTATATCTTCAGTGTAATCTATCGTAGGGGAATTTTTTGGTTCTAAGATCTTTTAGGAGACAGAATTCGAATTATAAATGCTGCTAAATTTAAAGGAAGCTCATAAAGCAGTTTATATAATCTCAAACTACTTAATACCGGAAAATCCCACAACCCATTTGCTAGTTCTAATAAATTGAACAAGGCGTCCCCAAGGGGTGGTAGATTGGTTGAAGGCTTGAGCTTTGAAGGAGCATGGTCCCAGGTTCGAAGCTCACCTGTAACATTACTCCTTTGATGTCTCCTGTTGCGGCTTGGGATGGGTGTGGTTACCTTTTTTTCAAAAAATAAAAATAAATTAAACAAGCCCAAAACCTTAATTGAAATTAATCGATTGTTCACTAAACCTGGCAATAGGAATTGAAGCCTACATGTAAACAGACAGTACAATTCAAAACTACTTTGTTAATGTTAAGTAATGATCTAATGGAATCTTTATTTGGTAAATCATCATATGGGAATTGGGGAGTTACGATAGATGTGAAGAACAGTGGGGGAGATTGCCGAGAGGAATCTTAAACAGAAGATATATTTGTGAAGATTAAGTTGAAAAGGAAGTATTTTGGTTAGAAACTACTTTTAAAGCAAGTTTTCCAAGTGCATTTCAAGTAAATAGATTATATGAGTGGAATGCAATCTTTTGTGTGTTCCGTATATTTTAATACAATTGTTCTTTGTGAAAGTATTTCCTACTTTATGTATGATGCATGTATGTGTTGTCTCTGTCTTCTCTGTGCAATAGGTGCGAAAGGTAGATATGCTTGACGGAGTATCCATTGTTCGATCTGAGAAGGTCAAAGATGAGTTGGTTTTGGACGGTAATGATATCGAGCTTGTATCTCGGTCTGCTGCGTTGATAAACCAGGTATTTCTCTCTACCACTCCACTTTGTGATTGATTCTCACTCAGGCATCATCAGTTTTATACTTACATTTGTTTTTTCTTTTCTTCTTGGGATAGAAATGCCATGTCAAGAACAAAGATATCCGGAAGTTCCTTGACGGTATTTATGTCAGCGAAAAGGGAACTGTGGTCGAAGAGGAGTGAAGATGAGTAGTTTTGTTCAACTCTGGTTTGATTCGGGTTATTTTCTTATATATTTAAATTTTAGTCGTAGACAAGTTCATGAAAGCTGGTTTTTGATGGAAAGAAAAATTATCGTCAAATATTTTGTTTTTTTTTCTGAGTTTATATTGTTAGAAGACGTCATGTGTTTCCTTTCATTAGATGTGAGAATTCTATCCATTTTTCAATCTATGATCAATTATTGGTGTTATAGTAACATGTTGATTGGATGAATGAAAAAATGCTTTGTCAAATCATAAGGGTACAGCAAGTTGATGGATTAAGGGTGTGCACGCTATTTATAATGGTATTTCTCACCCTAAAGTATCAAACATGTGAAGATGAAACATTAATTATGAGCTTAATGGATGACTCAATGTTATAGGTTTGGTCTCAAGAATTGGTATTATCCTCCTCGCTCAATATGTATTAAAAAAAACATTCTTATTTCTTTGTTCTCAAGGGGTGATGGAGTGGTTGAAAACTTGGGTTTTGAGGATATGCTCTTCTCAAGGTCCTAAGTTCGGGTCTTTCTTATGATAATACTCATTTGATGTCTCTGATACTTGACTTAGGGATGGACGTGGTTACCATTGTTTCAAAAAATTATGCGCTTAATGGATGATTGGCTTGTCTTTGCCAACCATTCTTAAATCATAGATTGGCTTGTCTTTGCTTCAACCATTCTCAAATCATAGAGTATTTGGTTTGAGGCATGGTGTTTGTTTCTGTTGGTTTATTCAAGTATTGGTATAGTTTTTTTTTTTAAAAAAATAATAATATTATGTAGGTTTGGTGATTAATCTTGTATAATTTTCTCCTTATGCTTTAGGTCGATGAATAATGAGCTACTGAGAGCATTACCAACGCTTGATTATATACTTATATGCTTTAGGAGAAGTATAATTCATTTACCTTTCTTTTTCTTTTTTAATATCCTACAAGCCCTTTACTATTATTATTGTGGAAATTTTCATGGAATATACTACTGGATTTAACACATTTTTAAGTAATTTCACTCATTCATCGCCTCTTAAATCTTTATAGACCACTAAGCTTGTGTTCTTCCTTTGATGTATTAATGAAAATTAATGAAAAATGTATAAATTATTTGTATTTGTATTGCATCTTTTATCTTAATATTTAAGACTATGTGAGTCATCTGTTTTTCATTGATGTAAAGCTCTTAAATATAATTTTTGTTTGCTCTTATGTTTTAGAACATTCAAATAAATTCTACATAACCTAATTTTAGTTTCTAGTAAATTCTAAAATAGAAGAATTTTTTGCCGCATGAACACTTGTTCATAACAATCAATTGTTCCTGTCCTTGAAAAAAAAATAAAGTTAACTTCATGCTACTCTATTCGGGTATTGATAGTGAGATAGATTTCTAGCAGATACTAGTTCCTTTTCTTTCAAATTGGCCACATTAAAATTAAAAATCATAAAACTCCATTTTATTGTGTTTTGAAAATGATGGGTAGAAGGCCTTGTTTGGGAGACATTTATGTAATGAGAGGGTGGATTATTGTAACTTAACCTATGTTTTGTCTATCCATATATTGGCTCAAACTCATTCTTCGTTTTCCGAATCAGTCAGTAGTATAATGGTTTCATTGTTTGGTTGTAAACCAGTTTAACACCAGCGTCTCAAGTTCGATCTCAAAAATCGGTATTTATCCCCCTCTTCCAATATGTACTAAAAAAACCCATTCTTTATTTGAGATGATAATTTACACTAGAAAATATATAATAATTTACA
This sequence comes from Sicyos edulis, assembly GCA_036507275.1. NCBI lineage: Eukaryota > Viridiplantae > Streptophyta > Magnoliopsida > Cucurbitales > Cucurbitaceae > Sicyos > Sicyos edulis. Next base: position 3,163,214 of record CM071850.1, read on the forward strand.
AATGTCTTCAAGGAGTGGCGCAGTGGTTGAAAACTTGAGTTTTGAGTTTTGAGGATATGTTCCCTTCTTCGAGATTCATTTGTGGCATTATTCCTTCGATGTCTGGTCTAGGGATATAATAATTTACAAATCTCAAATATTGTTTACTATAATTTATATTATTATAACTTGCTAACTCAAACACAATTTATATATGTAATAGATGAATGCAATACAAGTTGACAACTTAAATCTAACATTCTTTAAAGCTTTAAACAAGTTGAAATCAAATAAGTTTGGCCAACTCTCATATCTAAGGATAAAATGCTTGACTTTTGAGAGGAGGCATAAAGTGGATATTTGGATGTTTCTAAGCCTCTCTTTAGTTGTCATCTGCCTTCACCCATTTTAGTTCTTTCCCATTTTCAGCTTTCTTTTTTGTTTTTACAAATAGGCCCATTTTCACTGTCTCCATATTTTGTTTTTGAACTTTTAAATAGTTTAATAATAATAATTTATAAAGGAAGTAGTGTTCTAATAATATTACGTAGGATTTAGTAGTGAAGATACTATAAGTTCGAATCTCTTTACTACCAATTAAAAATATGTGTTAGCAACTTAGAAAAGAGGATGGGATTCCTCCAACTCCTATTATACTCGAAAAAATCTATTTAATGGACAAAGTAAACCAAGAATAGCTTTAGAACAAATTATAGTATGATTTATATGTCTATATTTTAAACTTTGACAAATCTGTGTAAGTAAACTAAACTCGGACACTTAGTCGCGATACAGAACACTTGAAAGATTTAACTTAACTATAAACACAAACAAAGCTTCTATAATTATAGATACTTAACTATAACTAATTACATCACCCAAACACTAGTTACATAAACTATGATTACTATTAAACACCACTAGCATCACCGGTCACCGAGTTACGATGGCTGCTTTCAAAGGCTATAACCTAGCTTCTCAAAGCCAACAAAGATTTCATCCCTTGTAGTTAAGTTTGGAATTAGAATATCACCATCATCATCATCCTCATCATTACTATTAATCACAATATGTTCAATCATCGCCCTCTCTTTTTCACTGTCTCCATCATCATCGTTGTTTAATGATGTGATCGGAGAGGAGCAAGAGCCCACGACTTCAGTGGAGGGAAATGACAGATCGAGATCTCCTGTTGTCGGGTTTATGATTGGGATTAGGGGCGACAACCAGTTCCGAGGAATCCTAAACAGGGAACTTCGGTGAGGTGGACGTGGATGAAAGTGATCTCCGGTGTATGTAATGATGAAAAGGTTTGGATCATCGTTACTCTGTTCAACTTGCTTTCTTGCCCCACACCCTTTTGAGCTGCTACAACGATAATAGTTTCTGTAATTATTGAAAGAAGCAAGTCAATTTCCCAAAGAAAAAAAAAATAGATATTTAGATCAACAAAAAGTATATTGTTTATTTTTTATTATTATTATTATTATTTTAGTTCTAGAACAACGATTGGAGTAAGGAGATTTGTACCCACGATCATTTTTTATCATGGATATACATTGATGTCGTTTAGTCTTTATTTGCTAATTAAATGATGTAATATGTACATTTAACATGGAAATTTGAAGGTTATAATTACAAATATGACTACATAAAAATATTAATATAATCATTAATATTTATAAATATTTATACATACTTTCTTATAATATTTTATATTAATACTATAATAATGTATTTATAATACCTTCTTAAAATGTATTAATGATGTGTACTAAAAAAAATGTATTAATGATGGTAAATATAAATAATTTAAAATTTATCTAAAATAAAAAAAAGCATCATAATATATTACCTTGGATATGGAGATCCTTTAATGGGCTTTTGGCCATATTTACGCCAAGCCCATTCGCCTGTTGTGAGATTATTTGCAGTAACAAGGCAGACCGTTCTCTTCGGTTGACTCGTTCTGTATATATATATATATATATATATATATATAATCAGCCATAAACAAAACTAAAATAATAATAATAATAATATTTACTATGACACAAAAGAAATCAAACAAAGAAACAAACTTTTCAAAAGAAAAAAAAAAATCAAACAATGATACATAAAATAATCAATGAAGGAATATTAAGTTAATATAAATTTGAAATATATTAATTTAGGAAAATTTATTCTCACCAGCACATTTTATTTCTTATTATATTTACAGTACAATTTTTAAAATAATTCATCTATAATACATTATTTTCTATCAATGATAAAATGAGTCTACCACTGATTGAATTTTACGAGTGATAGAACTTAATTTTCTATTGATCATAGAATTCAAACCGTGATAGAATGAATTTATTGAATTTTATCGCTCATAAAACTTCATTAATGGTAAAATACAATTTGGATTTTTTTATTACAAAAGAATTAGTTGTGATTTTGTACTATAAATGAAAATACTTCTATCATTTTTTATTATACATGTAGAATCCCCTCAATTTTGTTAAAGCCTCATTTCATTTTTTTTGTTTTTTGATATTAAGCTTTTTTTCTCTCCATTTGTTTATTTTCACTTTAATAATAATGGAAGAGGAGAGAATTCTCAATCATAAATACACCTATTGAATAGTTGATATTTGACTCATTCTTATTAATTTTTAAACAACAAATTTTTAAAAAATATATTTTAAATTTGGTTAGATAATTATTTACTTTTTATTTTTAAAATTTTAAAATTAAAAAATCAAATTACTATTAAATATAATCGATCCACACTTTATTCACTTAGTTAATCGATTGTAATCTAAATTCATCTTTTTTGAAAATTCACTCTATCTTATTTGAAAATATTAGTACCAATAGTTGAGTTTGGAGTTCCCTCTCAAATTTAAACTATAAAAAATAAAAACAATAATGAAAAAAATCTAAAATTACAAATTATCATGAATATATATTTAAAAATATATATATATATATATATATATATATATATATAATTACCTTTTCTTTGATTTGGGCATGCGCGAGTTCCTCATTCGTGAACTAGAGAAGTCCGGCGGCTGCCAGCGGCGGGGTTTGAGCGCCACCGCCTTAGAATCCGGCCGGGGCGGAATGGGTTTATTTTCCGGCGGGTCGAGATTCCGGGTCGGATCCGGGTCGGTAAATTCCGGTGCGGGGCAGGGGAGAAAGGACATGAAAGCTTGGTTTAATGCACCGAATCCGACGTCGGGTTCAAAGACGATGTCGGAAAACGAGAATGCGACGTCGTTTGGATCGTCCTCGAACGTTAAGGAAGCCAGACAAGACAAGGCGCTAATTTCTTCTTCTCCGGTGGCGGCGGCGGAGGAACCGGAATTGCAGCTCCGGACGACGGCGGAGAGATCCCAATTGTCGTCTCCGGCAGCCATCGACATTAAAAAGAAAATAAAAAAAAGGGAAGAACGGCGCTGACTTTATTTCAGAGACAGAAACAAAGAAGAAATGAAAGGGAAAAGAGTGGACTGACTTTTTGAAATTTCACTCATTCTTAATAATCTATTTATAAACACCCAATTTTTTTAAAAAAGAAATAATTATTTAATTTAAAAAAATAAAAACTTTTCCTCAATTTTAGCTCAGTTTTTTTAATTTGTATATATATATATATATATATATATTTGGTATTATCTCTTCACATTATTTTTAATCTTTGATTTTGGAGATTTTAACAAATTGGCAAAGTTTTGGAATTTTAGTTCATTATGTGATTAGTGTTTGGCTTCGGAAAATATCATACTTAATTTGATTAATGTTATATGGCTCTACTTGATTTCTTTCTATTTAGGTTGAGTAATTTCTCGAGACTATTGATTTGATCCGATAAAGATATTTTAGGGGCCATGGTAATCCAGATTCCCATCCCAGACAAAGATATTTTGAATAACGGATCGTTTTACACGTAAGTCATAATTAATTGTCCAAATCCCCGATATTTACGGTCACGTGCGTTTACTAATGATTGATAATCGATAACGCTTATTCAATAGACGTTTTGCTTTTGTAGTTAACATGCTTTTTGTTAGTTACTTTCAGGAAGTTGTTTTTGAAATTTTCACGAAATTTTAAATATATGAGAATAAAAAATTTATAAAAATATATTTTCACTCAAATTACCTAGAAATAACATTAGTATAAAATAAGCTTAATTTCTAAAAAGAAAAGAAAACTTTAACATTTTTTTAACTCTTCAATAATTGGGATACAAGATTCAAATCCGTAACCTTTTTAATTACTAGGACCTAGTTTGATAATCATTCCGTTTTTTGTTTTTTATTTATAGTTTTTCATTTTTTATTTTAAAAAATAAAAATCATGTATGTTTAATAACTCATTTTAATTTTATGTTTTAAAAAATGAAAAATTAAAAAACATGGTTGATAACTGTTTTTTGTTTTCAAATATCACATTTAGTTTGAATTTTTTTAGTTTTTTTTACTATTTATTCTTGTTCTTTTTATACTTTTTTTAAAACAAAAATAAAAACTTGTTTTTAAAAGTTACTTTTTTTTAGTTATGAGAATTTATTTAATATTTTAAAAATAAAAATAAAAATTGATTATCAAACACACTGTTTTTTAAAAGTAAAAACAAAAATAGAAAAACGAAATGGTTATTAAATGGTGTCTAAATCATTCACTATATCAATGAAGGTTTGCTTTTTTTTTTTTAACAAACTTAACCATGAGACACATGTTATTGGCATGTTTTTATCTATATTTTGCTTTAAACAAGTGAACTTTGTTTTCTTCTTTTAATTTAATTATTTGAAGAGGTGGATTTGATTTTTTTTATGCCGTGAATTTGAAACTCTAACTTCATAATTATATTATGTCAATCGAGCTTAACTCTTTTGCTTAAGTAAATTTATTTAAATTTAACTAGTGATTAAGAATAAGAAAGTAATAAATTATGAATTTAATATTTAGTGGTTGTTTACTTAATTAATTTTCTATGTTTTTTCTTAGTAACTAAACATTATTAAATTAGATCATTATCTTGTAAAAGCAATCCAAATATGAGTAATTTAATCCAAATACTTATTGATTCTAAAAAAAAAACTATAAAAAATACGTTAAATAAATTATTTTGGTGAGTAGATTTTAATGTTGGTTCTAAAGATTAAAATGTAAAAAATCCTCAAAATTGTAGAATCAAAACTAGATAAATCCGCAAAGTTATATAAAAAAAAAGTATTTAAATATAAAAAAGAGGGAAGTTTATTTTTTTTATAATTGACTTTTGAAAATGTCAAATGGCGACAAAAAATACAAAGAGTGAAAGTTGCGATACATGGTATTTGTACGTAGAGTGCAAAGACGTTACAACGTTGGTTTGTGAACATCACTTTACTCCACGCGCCTTCTCTTCGCGTGAACTTCACTTTCTCATCTCATGCTTTCCCTTTTTCTATTGCATGTTTGACATTTCATACAAACTTATATTCAAATCCTATCATATGTCGGTTTATAAATTTAGTTCTTAAACTTTAAAATTTTATCATTTGTAATCGGTGAAATTTAGATTTGATTTTTATATGGTATGTAATTATTTTTAAATGGACTTGTTTAGATCTCGCTCGAGATTTTAATAGAATTTGTTTGGTCTACGGAATCATATAAATGATATTGCGTATGATTTTATGATTTTTTAGACTTATATGTTGCTTTTATTTGGTATTTGGTTGAGTTAGTAGTAATTGGCCTACTAATATGGAATATTTATATTTTATACTATGTTACTATTGTTGAGCTTGGTATTTGGTTGGAATTCATGAATTGGAGTTGGAAGTTATTAGGGTTTGGATTGTGTCTTGTTGTCTTCTTCTTCTTTTCTTTTTTTTTTAAATATATTGATGATAGTTAACTTAATATTTTTCATATCATGCAACAAATTTAAATTTGTTACCCATAGATTATGAACCCACATTTTATATTTTTGAACAAGTTTTTTTGTGGGCTACTAATTAAAGAAAAAATAAATGAAGAAAAATAAAATAAAATAAATAGAAATCTGAAATCCAAATTTCAAAAGTTAAATAAAAACAAAATTTTAAACAAGTGACTATAGGTAAAATTGGACATTAAGTATTTTCTAAATTTAGTGACCAAAAGTGTCAATTTTGAAATCATATAAACTAAATAAAACCAAGCCAAAATGTATTTTTACTTTATTTAGGTTCTTAACTTTGTAAAGTATTTCAATTGCATTAATAATTTTCTTACAAAAGATGATCTAATAAGTTTTTAAAAAATCATGCTATTATCTAAGTATTGATGTACATAGTAATTCAATTCATTGGTTACAATTTTGCATGATGTGATGTCGCAATATGTAGTACCAATGAATAGACTAATATTTTATCAAATAAAGATTCAATGTTTATCATTATTAGATGATATATTTTATTCAACTATTTGAATTTTATACGATCACTTATACCATTTCTTTTACTTAGAAAATGTTTCAATAACATCAAATTAATGCGATGTATCAAATAAATTTGAATGAGATGCCATTGGTTTATTGGCAAACTAGATATGGATAATCAACTACATTAATGTAGCTAAATACAATTAGCTAGGGCTCAAGTAATATTTAAGATGAAGAACAAGATGAATTGCAACATAAGTAAAGTATAATTTGTTCATTAATTTTAATCTCATTTTGATTGAATATTATAGACTTATTTCATTTCAATGGCTAAATTAGTTTCAAACTATATATATATTTTAGTTTTTAACATGGGTGAATCATTGAACGAATTATCTCTTTCATCAAAATTTGTAATTTAAAAATATTACTTTAAAAAAAAATGATGAATGTCTATTGGAAATAAAACCTCATAGATGCATCTAAGTTTGTTGAGTTTTGCATGTTAATATACAACATGTGAATTCTTTTATGTTCACAAATTTTTCTTTGTCAAAAAAAAAAAATGTTCACAAAATTTTCAATTAGAACCATAAAAATAATCTAAAATACTTTTAAATTATAGGAAACTTTCAACATTATCATTGTTTTATTTTTATTTTTATAACACTTTAGAATTGGCTGAGAAAAAAAAAGGAAAAAAAAGAGTTTTTTAAAAGCAATAAAAGAATTGGCTGAAATAAAAGACAAGTGTGTTTTATGGCTGTCTTTTTATTTTTAATCTTATGTAATTGACCTTATAAAATGTAGCCAACCTTTTAGAAGCAAAATTATTTAACCATTTTCACTTTATCATATGTAAGGACTAAGGAATTTTAGCACTCCAACTAAAAAAAAAGTCTCCTTTGAAAACATTCTTTCCATTTTATGTTTTATGCAATTAAGAATAAAAATAGTAAAAATTTCATATTAATCTCTCTATTTTAAGGTTTGTTTTTATTTCAATCTCTATATTTTAAATATCTACTTTTATTAGAAATAATTATTTTCTATCTTTTTTTTTTTAATTCAACAACTATTATGAGAGGATGACTTGAACTCTTTATTGTTTTTCTCAAAATTAAAATTAATTTTTAAGAATAAAAATTTCAGAACTATTATGTTATATTTATTTTAAAAATATTTATTATGCATTACATACGTAAAAAAAAAGGGGATAAAATGGTGCTTTTTTCAGGTTTTTGAAAAACTAATAAACTTCGGAACTATTCTGTTATATTTATCTTGCATATATTACATATGTAAGAAAAAGATAAATTTGTGCCCTTTTTTCAGGTTTTGAAGAAAACGATTTTTTTTTTAATGAAACAAGTAAACAAATCTTTTTTATCTTTATTTTTTTTTATATACAAATTTATGAACACTACCCCTTAATTCTCAAAGTTCCCAACATTCTTTTTTTGATAAATCAAAGTTTCCAATTTAATTTAGGCATAATTTTAAATATCAAATCATTTTCATAATTATTTTTTATAAATAAAATATCTTTCGCTCTCCCCTCTCAAACAAATTGTCAGTTTACCATAAACAAATAAATATTTGAATTTGACAATATTAGGAGTTGTTTTATCTTATTGTTAGGTTGAGTCAACTCTCAAACTCTTTAGAGTCAACTTTTTGGTTGATGATAGCATTTATTTAAAAATATTTCATCCATTGATTTTTTAGCATTCTTTTTTCATAATCCTATTTTGCCCTTGCACTACTTCTTGATTTAAAATTACTTGTGACACTAATTAAAGAGTATATCAATTAAAAAAAAATTATACTACTGATTGAAAATTACGTATACACTAATCGAAGACTATGCATTAATTAAAGTTATGATGCGTATGAACTTTTTCGTTTTTTTAATAAGTCTGTTTCAATTTTCTGTTATACATTAATTTCTTCTAAATTGTTATTAATATATTTTTATTATTACAAAAATACCCAACTTATATTATGTTAAATTTATTTTCAGTACAATATATTATTGAGATTGTCCGTTGAAAAGATGATGTTATATATGTTTTGGTTCATAGTATTTCCAAAAAAAGGCATTTGTTACGAAAATCTGATTTTTTGCCTTCTTCCTTTGTCTTTTATTTGCTCAATAAGGTAACTTATTTCTCATCATTAATTCATAAGGGTTTTTTTTCTACTCTTTTTTATTTTTGTCCTGATTCTACTCTTGAAAGTTTTCAAATTACTTTTGTGATCAACAAATAAAGAAATTTACTTCATGTATATAGAATTTCTTTAGTCAAAATATTTTTGAGATAACAGAATTCATAATCTTTTAATTATTAACCCATACGTATATACTATTTTTTTAGTTAAGTCATTCAAGTCTCTCCATCTCATAAACACTACACATATATATTTTTTTATTATTGAAGTCGAATATTCAAATGTTCATTCCCACCTATATATATAAATTAATTAATCAAATTTTTGCAATTTAATTGTGTTGTAAATTGTAATAGTTTAAAATAAGTTTAATATTTAATCAAATTTTATGTTGAACTTAAGAAAAAAATCTGGATCCCTGAAACAGTGAATTTAGCTGAGTTTTTTTTTTTACAAGACTAAAATACTGTTAAATTATAAGTTTAGCTGATAAACTTTGTTTTTAGTCCCTAAAACAGTGAATTTTCAAGTGACTATGGTGAAAAGAATTATTTAAGGTAATGGAAAGCCCTAGCATTAAAAACAAAATCCAAACATGTTTCCCTTTAATAAATTTCCTTACTTTTATTTATTATTGCTGATGTTTTTTTGGGTATGTTTCATTGTCTTGTTATTAATTACTGCATGTAAAGTCATTTTCCTTTTCTCCCAAGGTCAATGTTTGTTGCAAGAGATTCCATTTCTTTATAATATTTAAAATATATAAATTTCTTTGTTCTGATTTTTATTTAAAATTTAAGTCAAGTTTGAAGCTTACAAAGTAGCTTTTAAAAAGCAATTAAAGAAAATGGCTAAAAATATTCAAATATTTCCTTTTCAAAAAAATCCAGGTAAAGAAATGGAGAGAAAATAAGCATTAAAAAAACCAAATATCAAATACTTTACTATTTAGATTAAATTGATTTATGAAGAGTAAAAAGTTTAAATTTGTGGTAGATTCTTTAAACTTTTAATTTTGTGTTTAATAAGTCTAAGAATCTTAAAAATATATCATATATTTAGATTTTGTATTTAACAAGTCTTTGTGGCTAATAGTTCTTTGGTCTATTCGACATTTTTAAAAAAATCATGAAACTACTAGACACAAAATTAGAAATCCAACATCATATCACTTGCAAATTTCAATTTTGTATAACCGAGGAACTTTTAAAATATTGAATAGGTAGTAGTGTATTAGATATAAAGTTAGAAAGTTTCGAATCTATTTTATAATTTTCAAGTTTAGAAATTTACTAGATATAAAATTTTAAGGCGGGTCAAATCTATTTTATAATTTTTTAACTATGCTAGGGTGTGTTTGGAGCATCGGTTTGGTTATAATAAACGGAAGGTTATGATAAACGGTGGGTTATGATAAATGGTAGGTTATTATAAATGGTGTTTGAGGGGCAAGTTATTATAACATGGATTATGATAAACAATGTTTGAAGGGCTGGTTATATGACAAAAAGTAATATATGTAAGGTTTAAATAAACGGGCACGTAGGTTTAGAGAAACGGGCACGCAGGTTTAGGTAACCACTGTTTATAATAAACGGTGGGGTAAACATCGGTTGAGTTATTATAACCAACCCGGCCGTTTACATAAACGGGGGCCCAAACATACCCTAAGTTATTTTAATTCAACATCATATGGTGAAGGAGTATTCAAACTTTTGTACTCGTGATCATGTCTAAACTAGTTCGACTATGTTCAAGCTAGCAACTAATTTGGAGCTATTTTGGTGTTCATATTTACCAATTTTAGGTCTCTCAAAACAACTTTGTTTCCTTCATTTTCATTTCTTTTTTTATTTTTTTAAGTTTGTACCAGACTTGAGTGTAAATCAGATTTGATTGAGACTCATTTGTAGGTGTTTTATTATATGCTCTTGAGTTAGAATTTAGTCTATATAAATGAAAGAAAATTAGGAATTTAATCTCTATTGCAGACAACTGATCCTGTAGCTTATTGAACATAATAAAAGGTAATCTTGAGTTAAGTATTTGTATTCACACATTCAGCCTCAGGAACTCATTCTTGAAAGCCAAAATTCTATCTCATTATTGCGAAAAAAATGTCATGTTCTAAAAAATATGACAGAGTTCAACAACATAAAAGGATTCGAACTTATAATTTTTTAGTTATCAGGTCCTACATAAATATAATTCCAGTTGAGCTCTTAACTTTTCTTGGCGAGGATTTTTCCTTCAACCTCTTTCGATTTTCATTCTGCAACACATATACCATTTTCAAACTATCTAAGAAACTATATACAGCACCGGATTTGCATATGAAATCTAACTCTGATTTTACAATTGGCAAACTGAAAAACTACACCCTAGTAAGGGGAGTATTGCCATAACTTCACAATATCCTACTATCTGCATATGGGAAAACTAGAGTTGTTTAAGAAGTTATTCAGATGCATGATGTTAGAGAGGCCCTTTAATCATTTCTGCGAACCCATCGTGTCGTGTCGAACCTGCCTTTGTCAAGCTAGAGCAGAAATGACTGACATTTGCAACAGATAATGGATTCCCTTTCTTCATTGTTGAGTTCATACTCATTATGACTAGCAGCATTTCCCTGTCTCTAATCAAATCTTCCATGGTCTTTTTTAAGTTGGCTTTACTCATGTGCCCTGATTCATCAGTAGGGATGCCTATCATTGTTATTTTGGGAGAGAAAAGGACTTGACTGCACATTTTGCTTTGCACGTCGCTGAGGAACGTCGTTTCGACCGCAGACGACTAAACAAATTTCGAAGAGGATTGAAGGATTGTTGTTTAGGTTCTTGATTGGCTTCCCTACCCGTTCCTAGGCTAGGTACCGGAGACATCGAAGGAGTAATGTCACAGGTGAGTATCGAACCTAAGACCTCGAGGGGAGCATACCCTCAAAACCCAAATCTTCAACCACTGCACCACCCCTTGGGGACCCTATTATCTTGAAAATTGAGAGGTGCTGAACTATAATACTGAAGTTCTTTAGTGTCCTTCCCTGAGTCAGAGTTGGTAAGACCACTTGCAGAATCTTGAGATTCTTAGGAGAGAAGCAGCACTCCTGTAGCAAAGAAAATAAATTGCATCAAGCCTATTAGTTTAAATTGTTTATTTTTGTATAACTCCAAGTCAGAGCTTCACTCCACTACATATTCGAGGCACATGCACCCACCCCAAGACCTTAACCGAGGAGACAATAAGTGATTTACAATTATGCTAACTTGTAGGTTTCGAACGTAGGACCTCCAAAGGAGCATACTTCAAAGACCTCAAACGACCTACTAGTTTCTTGACCTGGAAAACCTAGAAGCATACGTTCTCTCAAACGAGTCGACCATATAAGGGAATTCGGGCTGTATACAACGGCTTTACGCAACCACCTATTTCCAAGAATTACTTTATCAATGGTATAAAGAAGCTGCATTTCAGCAACCTTAGAGATGACACTCAAGGGTATTTCAGGGTTTGCCTATCTCATCCATCACTTCTTGAACCTATCATGGAAGAATATGTGAGACAACAATGTAGGCAGTCAATCTCAGTATAATATTTTCAGAATCCAAAAAGTATAAAAAGTGGGAGAATAAGACATTATCTGGTTAAGATGCCAACCAAGTTACAAAAATACCCCTCCCTTAGCTTCAAAAAAAGAAAGAAAAAAAGAAGGTGATAAAACTTGGCACAACCAGTTCTTTCAATCTTATTTTCTTACTTGAGATTGAAATAAGTTCCTATAGTATGCCATAAGTTCCCTCACTGCCAGATATTATAAGATAAGAAGCTAGTCCTAGTTTTTTCTTTTTGAAACAAGGGTAACCACGCCTGTTCCTAGACCAGACACCGGAGACATCAAAGGAGTAATGTCACAGATGAGCAGCTAGTTCTAGTTTGCACTCACAAGTAGAGAGGTGAACAAAATGCAGGGCTTTAAAAAAATATATTAAATATCTAAAGCCTCCTCACAATAATGTTTTTTTTAAAACAATAGTAACCACACCCGTTCCTAGGCCAGACACCGGAGATATCGAAGAAGAAATACCACAGCTGAGTCTCGAACCTAGGACCTTGAGGGAAGCATCTCCTCAAAGTCCAAGTCTTCAACCACTGTGTCATACCGTGGGGATGCCTCCTCACAATAAATTGTTCAACAAATTTTAGTAGACGATTGAATATCTTACCTCTCGAGGCTCGAACGAACTATTGCCCATCTCTTCAAGAACATCTGCTGCTGCATTATCATCAACTATTTCCCTTCGACGCTGCAAACGAGTTTGGATTAAACCATGAAAATGCTGAACAACAGAATCTTCAAGTATATTATCGAGCATGTTTTTATCAAAAGAAATAAGGAGTGTACCTGAATAACAAAATGAAAATATTGAAGATAAAATGTGCCAACAAAAAATTTGAAAGAAAGAAAATATAACAAGTTCAAAACATTATTGAACACATCAAGAAAGAAAAGGAAAATGATATTGATAAGAGAAAGGTTGTCACAACGGAAACAAATTCTCTCAAGTTTACAATTTCAAAATTCTAGAAAACCAAAAAGTGTTTTTTTTTTTGCTTTTTTTAATTGAAAGGAAACTGAGAATTATATTGCAAAAACAATTCTATCAAGAAATAGAGCTTCGCTCAATTACATACCGAAGGGACCTATAAGTGAATATACCTTAGAGATATTTTACAATCCTAAGGTCCAAACTCAGAAGACAACAAGATATTTTACAATTAAGCTCACTCATGAGTTTCGAATTAGGGACCTATAAGTGAATATACCTTAGAGATCTCAAACTTCTACTAACGAGACTGACCGTTGAAGAGATTCATAAAAAGAGAAAAAGATCATACAAAAACAGATGGATTTTAATTAACATAACAAAATGACGGAAGCAAACTGCCGATGGGATAAATTGGTATGTCATAGTAAGAGAAAGTGGTATATGTCTTTTGAAATATTTCATGCATATCAAAATATTTCAATTTTTATTGTCTCAAAACAATTTTATTGAATTGTTTTCAATCAATTTAACCGATGAATTTTAATTAATTTCTTTTGATTATTTTTAACTTATTAAACTTGATTGAAGACTCTACGCCCCTAGGTATAGTAGATAAGAGGAAGAAAGGTTTGAGAAATCAAAAGATCCTAAATTATTTAGGATTTGATTCTAAATGTGGATAAGGGAGACCCTACATTTTTGTGGCGCCAAAAAAGTTATTTTTATAAAAAAAGCTATTTTATTTATAATTTTTATGATTCTAAATGTGTCATATCTCCAAAATGTAGGATTCCCCTACATATCTATGTGTAGGAGAGTTTTGCTCATAGAGAAAGTTAATTTGTCAACTTTAAAATAAGACTTTATTTTTAGATTACAATAATGAAGTAAGAGATTTGAATTCATAAACTCTTGATTATTGTGTATACACTAATATCGCGCAACTTTCAATCAAGTTATAGTCTCACAAATGATGATGATGAAACTTATCTTTGAAAGTGACCAAACAACTTTTAGTTCTTAAAGTTATTTTCAAAATCATCTTATCCTCCTCTATTTGTCTCTCTAAAAAAAAAACATTTTTGTGCAGCCCAAATACTATAATCTAAATTAATGTCTGGCTAGATTGGTTTCTAGTACTTGGTTTTGAATAAACTACTTGGGACAAAAAACTCTTCAATACATTTCCGAGTAGATCTAATAGGAGCATCCACATGTAAATTAACTATTAATTTCGTTTTCTATACAGATTAACTTTGTTGAATTCGTATTTTTTAATGATGATATAGACAACTTTAATTTCAAAGCTGGCGATTGAAAGCTTAAACTTTTTCCTCTTCTGTTTTCTATTCGTTTAAATTTGGTGTCATTTTAATTTTAAAGGTTTTACTCATCTAAATATTTCATACTTAGGCTTTTGATGTAAACAATTTATGTAAATCATTTTTTTAATAATTATGTAAGTATGTTATGATACTATCCAATAATTAATTTGGTCTCAAACTTTCAACAAAAAGTTTGCAAAACTTTTAAGGCGTCATCTATCATTTTTAAATGTTGAGATTGGTAATTTCAAATGTTGTTAAAAGAACTTGTCTATAATTTTTCATCTATCAATGAAAGTTTCTATTTCCTACAAAAAAAAAGATTTGTTAAAAGAACGGATTTACAATGTTAAATTGATTGAACACATAAGGTTATTGGATTTACAATACAAAAATTTGTGTTGATCCAAAAATGTACTCGGCACAATAAACTCATGTATGCTCCTAATTTTCTATAGTTATATAACATTTTATATATATATATATTCAACCACATTTAAGATGATTAATTTCTTGATTCTTTTGTTACATCATGTTTGGATTTATGCATAAATCAATTTAATTTTGTTGATAGTTTCTTTGTGCTTATATTTAGCTGTTTGGAAGAAGAAAAAAAAGTTGTGTTATGAAAAAAGAACTTAAAACCATCATATTTATTATTCACTTTGGATTCCATTCAACAAAAGAAGAAAAAACAAAACATGAAATCACAAAATATGGAGGGACAAAAAAGAGAGAAAACTGAAGCTGAACTTAGACTTAGAGCATAACAAAGGAATCAATTTTCCTCCAAACTCATCAATACCCATTTAAAATAACCTAACATTTCACATATAGAGATGATATATATTTAAGAAATAACACAACCATTTGGATCTTCTTCAATGCTTATGCATCTAGGAGGGTAAGGATGGCAATATAAATTATTATAGGCTTGGCAAGCCTTGATCCACTCAGCAAGTTTTTGTTCTTCTTTCTTTTTCTCTTCAGCCACCTTTTTTGGATCTTCCTTTTTTGGTTCTGGTTTCTTATCTTCTCCAAATGAAACTATCACTGTGTGACAAATTTTATTTAGTTTTTTCACAATCTTCAATGGATCTGCCTCCCCTGTTACTGTCAGTTTCTTCTCTTTCATGTCCATTGAGATTGAGTTTATACCTGCAACCATGTTTCCCATTAAATTTTTGTAAGACATGGGTTTTTTAGTTTATCTTTTGAGAACAATGGGTTCTTTTAACTTTGTAGAAAAAAATATGGTGTCAGTTAACGCGAATATTAATTCATTGTACATACTATTTGACCTTGTAACACGTGAAAAAATTAATTGGTCGTGAGGTGTTCTCTTGAGAATACAATAGGGAAACAAAAAAACGTAAGCCTACTAATGTGGAGGTCCTTCGAGGGATGTGGTCCCTTAACATGGTATCATGGAGTGAACTCATAATCTTTCAGATCCAAAGTAAATAATATCATAACAGTGTAGAGATCTCTCGAAGGATGCCATCCCTTTATATGTTTTATTGTGAATTGAATTGAACTCTTAATTTCTTAAATCTATCGGCTTCTTGATCACTAGATCGAATTTAAACATGTAATCTTATGATTATCGCGGCATACATTTGAACTGATAGCAGATCTGGGTGGCACATATGACTTGTTTTAAGACATGGGTTTGTTTTAGTTTTTCTTGTAAAGTAATGAGTTCTTTCAATTTTTCATGAAAATGGAAAGAAACAAAAACATAGAAAAACAGAACACTTGTTCAAAGAGAACAGAAAAGGATAGGGACTCCAATAACAGATTTCAAGAGATGGGGTTGAATTTATGTTTCTAATAAATGATGGGTTCTTTCCATTATCCATCAAAAATGAAAATTAAGTTTTGATTTGGACAAATTTTCAATGATAAACGTTCACTTGCTCTGTTTTGTTTTGTAGAAGCCAAAGAAACTCACCTGATAGGCTAGACACAGTGTTCATAGCTTTCTGCTTGTGTTTTTCATCTTCAACATCCAATTTCACAATCAATTTCTGCATATAAACAAAAACCAACCAATCAAGTCCAAGAAATAAGAGAGATTGAGAGAAAAAAAAAAAAAAAAAAATCGACATGTCGTACCTTCATTGCTTGGAGAGTCTAAAAACAGAGAAAAAAAAGGAACAAAATTTAAGAAAAGAAATAAGAAATTAGCGATTGCATACAAGTGATGAAATGTTTGTGGACTTGAAAAGACTTGGAATCAATTTATAGTTCAAGATTAGAGAAATGTGACGAAAAAGTAATGACGAAAGTTGAGTTAAAAGAGACCCTATTATGAGCAAAGCAAAGAAAAAAAGACAATTTTTTCAACAATGAAACAGATTAAACTATGAATTTCTTGAAAATTCATTATTTTTTTACTTTTAGGTGAAAGTTAGCTTTTGAAAAAGCAAAACAAATTGATGAGAAACAAACAAAATAATGTCGGCTTTCAATCGTGGTTGATTCAAAAAAGTCGAGTCAACTTGTAATTTGGGGTCCAAGTCAATGTTTTTAAATGATTACTTAGGAAAATTATGAACATAAAAAATGTCACATTTTTCAGGTTTAGTGGTCACATCAAAGTTAGGCAAATTGCCTAGCAAGTTGCCTTCCTGACCCCTCCCCTACTTGTCGATTGTTGGAAGTTAAATGCAGATGCTTTTTGATCGAGCCCCTCGGCTAAGAGGGATACGAGGTGAGTTGTTCATGACCATAGAGGTGAACTTATCGCAATTGGTTCTTCTATGGTTGTGATAATTTAAGTCCAAAAAAGAAGTCTTGTGTTTGATATCCCTTTGATGGCTTATATGGTTGTAATTAAAGGTATTCCAATTTAATATCTCTTAGGGGGTTGAGATATAATAACTCAACTCAAATTTGGCCCACCTATTATAATAATAAGTGGACTGTCCAAACAGATAAGTCGTAATTTCATATAATTTTCGTGATTGTTTCATATAGTACATGTCTATATTTGAGATTAACCATTTTTTTTCATGTTATAATAATCTTTAACTCAAATATCATTATTATAACTCATTTACTTCGAACAATGTTTATAATTGTTATTATTATATATATATCTCTCTTAAAATAAGATATAAAAATATTACGACCCGATGCTTCATACAAATATGTATTTGTCAAATATTATGTGATCTCAAGAAAACAAAAATGAAAGATGTTATTTGTGTTCATTTATTTGACATTATTACTTTTAAAATTTTGTGTAATTATGAAAAAAAAAATAATTAATTAAAATTAGTTTGAAGCCATTCAAATATAATAATAGTTTAATTGAATTGATTTTTTTTTAAAAAAATAGTTTAATTGAATAATTGACTATAATATTGAACAAGCTGAATTAATTGGCTAAATTAGTTAGCAAAAATATCTGATTAATTCAAATGTGACAATGATATATCTTT
Organism: Sicyos edulis; assembly: GCA_036507275.1. Taxonomy (NCBI): domain Eukaryota; kingdom Viridiplantae; phylum Streptophyta; class Magnoliopsida; order Cucurbitales; family Cucurbitaceae; genus Sicyos; species Sicyos edulis. Next base: position 3,181,097 of record CM071850.1, read on the forward strand.
TTTTTTACAGCAAGGACATATCTTGATTGATTTTACTAATCAATTAACTCATTAATTATGCTTACGTTTCATCGCAATATTCTCACTCTAACTCTTATTTTAGAATTTAAATAAATAATTTAGCTCTTTTTTTTATAATTCGAGAATTTGGAGTAATCTTGAAACTTCAAGAGGAGCATATTATGAAGCCCGTACCTTTGGTCTTGTGTTTCCCTCGAGATTCAATGTATTAATTTATTTGAATTTGATATCAAGAAGTTAATAAGATGTTAAATCTTCGAGTCACACTTCTTTGCCCTTGGTATTGCATTCAGACAATTTTCTAGATTTTTTTTTAACTTTTAATTTCAACTTGCAAAAAAAAAAAAAAAAAAAATCATAGTTTTTTGTTTCCCTAACATCTTTCTAATTTAGATGTTATTTTTAATCCACCTAACAATTAATTTCTAAACAATTCTATTTGATAATAAAATATTGTAGTGCCAAACACTTGATTTGATTCCATAATCATAAACATCACCACTACGAATCTAATCCTAAATTATATATAGATTATCAATATACTAATCTAAATCCCATTAAATTTAACCTTCCAACCGTTTTTTTAGATAAGTAAGAAAGGAAGATCAACAAACCCTACATAGAGGATACAATTACTCTTATATAATATGAGAATTAAATATTGATTTCCAAGTTGAACTCGTAACTATGGAGTTGAAATAGATTAACATCAGACAAGATAATGAACTGTGCTACTAACCTTCAGTACCATCTAACTGATTTGAAAAAGATAAAACTTTGTTTTTTGAAAAATCAAATAAAGTATAAGATTTTATGGAGAAGTTTTGGGAATATACAAATTGGATTCGGACACATGAAAGGTGCCACGAGCAAAGTTTTGTAAATTTTGTTATGTAGTGAATTTCTTTGTTTCCTAGCATTTGTTCTATTTTCTACAAGTAATTGCTAGATTATTTCATAAATCTTCAAACAAATTTTCTTTATCCATACACCTTTTATATGGTGTTTTTTTTTTTTGAAAACTCCCTTTTATATGGTGTTAAATGTTTGAGACTTCTACCCCACATATTATTAAATTAAATAAATGAAAAGAAAAAAAAACTACCGACTTTTTAACATTTTCACAATTTCTTTTGGAGTTATCTGGTTTGTTATAGGTATTTGGGATATAAAAATAGATAAATGCACCATGTGATAAAATCCTACCAATTGATCTTATTTTTAATTTGAAGAAATTTATTTTTTTTAAAAAAGAGATAAAATTAATAGGTCAAATTATGGCGCATGGACTGCCCATATAAATATCTCTCATAAAAATATATCTAATTATCTATATTTTTCTAATATAACTTATTGTAGCTTTTTAAATGTCTAGTCATTCGATCACTAGCTATTGATTCTAAGATTACCTTCTTTTTTTTTTTTAGTTTTCAACTTTTAATCACTTAATGATTCTTTTTTTTTTGTGTGTGTTTAATTGCCTATTTTTTCATAAAAACACTTTTAGAAGTGTAAACAAATAGGTTTGGGTTAAATGTCAAACTTTAAAGTTCAGGCAAGGACCGAACCTAAATCAGGGTCTAAACCTAAGTGCATAACTCTATATGTATGAAAACGACGTTCGATATTTAGGGTATGTATAAAAACAAAACCACTTCAAATCGACTGTCTACAAACAAGTTTATAAAACATTACATCTATTAAAAGAATCAAAGGGTACCCAAGAGTCAAAACATAAAAACTGAGTAAATATGTACAATGTATCATGCCCATAAATAGTTCATGCAAAAAGAATAAGTTAAAAGACTCTAGACAAGTAATGCAGCGGGTCTTATGGTCATCTTCAGCTCCATCGATCATCCATACAATATAGTAGTACATGTGGGGATTTCATAGTGGAAATGGTGAGTTTTCGCAAACTCAGTAAGACTTCCCCAGCTCGGGATAGTCATGCACAAGAATACAAACATCAGCAAACAAGTATGATCAGCAACATAACCAAAGGGTAAAACCCAAGCTCTTGGGTGCTAAGTCAAGAAACCTCGTCTTTGACGAACACCACGCATAGTCGTATAAATATCGTAGACCTAGGACCAAAAGCTCACAAGAGTCCTTTAACTCGAAAGCAATCTGACATCCTACTCTAGAATGAACCGGTGAGTCGAGTAACTTGTTGGCCCCATGCCTCGTACTCACAGCGAGAGGTGGTGCCACACCAATCACCAATGAACCATATCAGGCTCATACCACCTACCTGGAGAGAGCCTAGACTACTAGTAAAAATCATCCAGGGTCATGAGCCTGGCCGACCGACCATCCACGGAAGTCCTGCAGAGCGAGAGAATATCACCTCAAGCTAGGGTGTGAACCCGAGTATCATCGTCCACACCCACTTACTAGTCTACTTTATCCGGTCTTCATGACTCGTTTGGGTCTAAACAAGGCATCAAGTAGTGCATCAAACATCATGCAAGTCCATATCAGGACGATCGTGCAACCACATGCAACTCTACCATATAAGGCAGACATACATGAATCATGCATTACTAGTCATACAAGAGACAAGGCATGAATGTATATGTTCTCGATGCAATGAACGAAACATACAATGCACATGGTTATGCCACAAATAGACAAATCAACTAATGCAAGTAAACTGACACATGTATTAACCATAGGTCCTCGAGAAGGGGGTAACAAGTCTCTTACCTTGTCCAATCCACTAATAGCTCTCCATGAATCCACTAGAAGCTCCAACTAGCCTCAACACAACTTCGAGCCCTAAAACGAATAAACTTATCAAAACTAGCACCTTAGACCATCAAAATCAGATCCAGAATATCGAATTTATCAAACTAAAAAGAACCTCGGAAAACATGTCCTGGAGACATCCAGCAGCAACACGTGCCTCACAAATTTGGCTTGAAGAACGAAAAATGGTTCAGGTCAAATCTTGTCAATAAAAGTCAATGGTCAAAATCTAGCCAAAGTGTCATAAAATCTCATTCAACATCTTTAAACCCCAAATCAAACACCCACTAACCTCTAGTCCGAACAACTACTGAGCCCAATCATTAATTAAGTACCCATAACTCAATAAACAAACTCTATTTATCCAAGATTTAAATAACTTTAAACTTGCAAACAAACAACTCTTATTCCTTATTTAAAGGACCATAAACCAGCAAACAAACACCACCTATCCATAACTTGAATAGTTTAGAACCTTAAAACAAACAACATTTGTCCATCACTTGAATAGTCATCAACTAGAAAACAAACAAGCTCAATTCTCCATTTAAAAGCTTTAAGCACAAACCAAATAGCCCAATCCATAACTTAAATAACATTAGCCATGCAACCAAACATACCTTATTCTCAACTTAAATGACATTAAACCACAACCAAACAAGGCTTAAATGACATTTAAATGACTTTGAATTTGGAAACAAACATCCATAAACCACAACTCAAATAACTTTAATCCATTAAACAAACAACCTTAAACCCCACTTTAAATGAGTTTAAACCAATACCCAAACATGAGTCTTATTCCCCATTTGAATGAGACCCAAGACAAACCACAAAAGAACCCCTTACCTTGAGCTCCGACAGCGGCGATTACACTCCACGGCGAGCGGCGGCGCTGCTTCTTTGCGACCAACAATGATCCACGGCCGCAACCCACGTCAAAACTGCCTCAAACATGACAAAGTAATCTGATAGAATCTACCACAATATATTATTAACTACGATAATTCTCTCTAGAGGATCTCTCAAAGAGTCAAGTACAAAGACGACAACTGAATTGGATGAATAACATAGTGTCTAACATATCCTATATATAGTAAACCTAGAAGATAACCTAATTTAAGTAATAATCCCTATTAAGGCCCACAAGCCCAATACAACTTAAATAACCAAACATAAATATATTAAAGAATAGTAATAACTAAATCTGTCACTTCTTCCGCCTCAAGTAGATCTTCAACGATCTCGGGATCGTATCAATACTCCCCCCCCCCCACAGAGCCACCTTGTCCTCAAGGTGAAAATCCAGAAATTGCAAGGCCAAGTCAATCGCGGACTTCTAAGTAGCATCATCCGGTGAGGAGCCCTCCCACTGGATCAAAACCTGACGCGAGCCTTCCTCCTGCACGTCCTCCCGCACTCCCAAGACAGCCTTAGGACAAACCACAACACATAAATCATTCCCCACCATGGATGGTGTGGACATGACGAGCACCGAAGAATTCACCACTTTGCGTAGAACAGAAACATGAAAAACCGGGTGAATCTTGACTGATGGTGGTAGCTCCAAATGATACGCAACTGGCCCTACTCGTGCTAAAACACGATACGACCCGATAAATCTTGGCGCTAACTTGGGATGTTTAAATTTTTCCAACGAAGATTGGCGGTAAGGTCGAAGCTTAATATATACCAAATCATCAACATTGAACTGTATATCTCGGCGTTTGGCGTTTGCTCAGTCTGACATCGATTGTTGCGCCCGCGACAAACTAGCTCTCAGGGTCTCCAAAACTCGATCCCGGTCTAACATCAAAGAGTCCACAGCGGCTAACGGACTAGCTCCATAATCATACCCCAAAATTAGAGGTGGGGGTCGGCCATACACAATCTCGAAGGGTGTCATGTTCGTGGAAGAATGGAACGACGTGTTAAAACTGAACTCGACCCACGCTAACCACTGATACCAGGCCTTAGGTTCATTCATCACAAAACAACGCAGATAAGATTCCAAACAACGGTTCACAACCTCGGTTTGGCCATCCGTCTGTGGATGATATGTAGTACTACGACAAAGTTTAGTGCCCGAAGCCTTAAATAATTCTTCCCAAAGCAAACTGGCAAAGACTTTATCACGATCAGACACAATACTTTTTGGGATCCCGTGCAAATGGACCACCTCTTTTATAAACACCTTCGACACCGACAATGACGAAAAAGGGTGTCGAAGAGGAATGAAGTGAGCATATTTAGAAAGGCGATCAACCACCACTAATATCGTGTCATACCTCTCTGAACGCGGAAGTCCTTCCACAAAATCCATCGAGATGTCCTCCCAAATTCGTGCAGGAATTGGTAATGGTTGTAACAGACCCGCAGGAGATAATGACAAGTGTTTAGCTTGTACACAAACTGAACATTCGGCCACAAATGAGCGCACACGGGCCTTCATCCCTTGCCAATACACTTCCTTAGCGAGCTGGTGGTACGTTTTCAGGACTCCGAAATGTCCGCCGATAGCTCCCCCGTGAAACTCAAGTAATAATAGAGGAATTGTTGGAGACGTCGGCGGTAACACTAGTCTGCCCTTGTAAAGCAACACATCTCCCACTACATAATATCCAAGCGGTCCCGCATCTGCAGTTGTCAAAGCTGTATGAATAGCCAACAATTTCTCATCTTTCTTAACCTGTTGCGTGAAAACTGCTGTGTTAATGCCAGCCACAAAACTCAACATGTCGAACTCACACGTCGGAGGTATACGAGAGAGAGCATCAGCTGCTCGATTTTCGAGTCCCTTCTTGTACTCTATACTGAAATCATATCCCATAAGCTTAGCAATCCAGCGCTGATACTCCACATCCACTACACGCTGCTCAAGCAAAAACTTATACTTTTCTGGTCAGTACATACAACAGAATGGTGTCCCAAAAGATACGCTGGCCAGCGCTGCACGGCGAAGACAATCGCCATCAACTCGCGCTCATACACAGGTTTCACTCGATGAGTGATCGGCAAAGCTTTACTAAAGTAAGCTAACGGTTGGCTCTGTTGCATTAGAACAGCGCCGACTCCAATTCCCGAAGCATCGGTTTCGACCACAAACTCCTGGTTGAAATCTGGCAATCGTAGAATTGGTACACTACTCATCGCATGCTTCATTCTCTGGAAACAGTCTTCTGCAACCGGACCCCACTTGAATTTGCCTTTTTTTAATAACTGAGTCAATAGGAAAGCCATAGAACCATAGTTCGCCACAAATCGACGATAGTACCCTGTCAAACCAAGAAATCCCAGCAAATCCTTAATATTTCGAGGACTTGGCCAGTAATTCATTGCTTCAATCTTTGCTGGGTTTGCCAACACGCCTTCCGCAGATATGAAGTGCCCTAGATACTCAATGCAGTGTAACCCAAATTGACATTTTTTTGCATTGGAGACAAAAGCGTGAGTCTGTAACACCTCAAATATCTGAGCCAGATGCTCTCTATGGTCCTGGATGATCGTGCTGTAAATAAGAATGTCATAAAAAAATACCAACACAAACTTACGCAGATAAGAGCGCAAAATTTCATTCATCACGGACTGGAAAGTTGCAGGAGCATTTCGCAAACCAAACGGCATGACTACAAATTCATAATGGCCCTCATGGGTCCGGAATGCTGTCTTGTGCACATCGGACGGCTTAACTCGGATTTGGTGATAACCGACCTTTAAATCTATTTTCGAGAATACCGTCGCTCTATGAAGTTCGTCTAGAAGCTCATCCACCAGCAGAATCGGGTATTTATCTGGCACTGTAGCTTGATTCAGAGCTCGGTAGTCAACACAAAATCGCCAACTCCCATCCTTCTTTTTAACCAGCAACAGGGGACTCGAAAAGAAACTCGTGTTGGGGCGGATTACCCTTGCCAACAACATCTCGCGTACCAATTTCTCTATCTCATTCTTCTGGTACTGTGGGTACTGATATGGTCGGACATTAACTGAACCTTGTCCTTTAACTAACTCAATTGCGTGATCACAACTTCTTTTCGGGGGTAAATCTGTCAAGGGCTAAAGAACTGGTGAAAAAGATTCAATTAAAGAGTGTAGTTCTCGGGGTACCTGAGATAAATCGGGCAAAACATCCATCTGCACATGTTCCGGTACTGACGCATCAATCAGATTTAGCTCGACCAATTGGCCCTGGTCCTCGGGTCGCAATGACTTCATCATGGATTTCAGGGAAACCTGTGCTTTAACCAATCGCGGATCACCTTGTAACTCAGCCTGCCATGAACCCAGAACAAATCGCATTTTCAGCGAACGAAAGTTAAACTCAATCTTTCCCAAAGTTTCCAACCATGCCACTCCCAGGATCACATCGGCGCTTCCTAGTGGTAGCGGTAAGAAATCGTTAACTACCTTCAGTTCAGCCAAATGCAACTCAACATTCTTGCAAATACCAGCCGTCCTCACAGACTCACATGTTCCCAACATAATGCCATAATCATTTGAAGGTTCCACCGGCAGTTTTAACTTCTCTACAATCACATCAGATATAAAATTATGTGTGGCTCTGCAGTCTATAAGAACTACTACCTCCAGTCCTTGGATCAATCCCGTGACCTTCAATGCCTTGGGTGAACTCAACCCAGCCAACGAATTTAAGGACAATGATGCAAAATCCCTTGTATCTTCAACGTTATCAATAGTTTCATCTGCACTCGAATCGTCATTATCGTATGTGTCCCCCTAATTAGGTGTATCTCGGACTACTAATATTTCTAAGGACTGGAGCTCTTTCTTCTTACACCGATGCCCCGGGATAAATTTGTCATCACAACGAAAACACAATCCTTTATCCTTTCGCACACGTATCTCACTATCCGTCAACCGCTTATAGGGCATTGTGGAGGATGTGCTCGTAGTAGCTGGTCTATTTGGAGAAAAACTATAGTTCTTAGAGATGAACTGCTCGTGCCCCTCGTACTTGCAACCCCTGAGCCCGTACTTGGCCTCACTACAGGAAAAAGAACCAGCACCCTTCCCTTGAGCCCGAAAAGCAAGATCATCTTCAATTACCTATGCCATAAACTTTTTATCCTGAATCCCAACAGGTCGCAGTTTCCTCATTTCACTTCTAATTTCTGCCTTCAGCCCTCTTTCCCATTTACCTTCTAATGCACTTGCACTAATATCACGCATTCTCTTCGCATACTTCTCAAACAGTCGCCGATACTCTTTAACTATACCAACCTGTTGTAGGCTCATCAAATTGGCGTACTTGTTATCATGAATCGTGGGTTGGAAACTGTGCAATAGTAGTTCTCTGAATTCTTCCCAAGAACTGATCGGGGCTCGATCTTCCTCATACTGCAACTATTCCAAAGCCTCACCCTCCATACACAGAGCTGCAGCATCGACCCGTTCCTGTCCTTCCAGTCGATTTACCCAAAAATATCGTTCTACTCGACACAGCCATCTGTCCGGGTCCTCATCGGTAAGCCCTTTGAAAACTGGCATCTCGAGCTTCCGAAGTCTTCTATCGAACGCTGGTCCCTCTCTGCCCCCTGTTCTCGTTCCCCTCCCCCCCCCCCCCCATTCGTTCATAACGGTCCTCCCTATCCCTCCAATCCTCTAAGTTGTGGTGCTTCCAACCCTGATCGTTCCAACCGTCATGCTCTATCGGTCTGTCAAGACCAATGCGCACCTTCCTCTCCTCTGGAAGCCCGTTTCCTCCCCAGTCATTTCGAGGTTCTCCTCGTCAACCAACTTCTGGCCCCGTGCAAGTATTCCTGTCAGAATTACCTCGAAACTCCGTCCTTCGGTCCAACCCGACTGGCCCAACCCGACTGGCCCAACCCGACCCGGTCAGACCAGCCCACCTGCACCCGAGCCACACCCCTCGCCCCCCGGCCTTGGGCCCGCATCACGCCCGCCTCTGCCCACGCCCAGCCCGACACCCCCTCCGCGCCCAGCCCCGCTCAGCCCAACACCCCAGCCCTGCTCACCCCCGTCGCACACGCCCACGCCCCCACTCAAGTCGTCAACACCCTCACCCCAACCCACATGGCCCGCGCTCGCTCCTCAGACTGCTCCACTCGACCCCGCGCCTGCTCCCACGCCGCGACCCCAGCCCGCACGCCCCATCCTCTGTTTTCCCATGTCTCTTCCTGCGAACGCGACCAAGCTCTAGCCCACACCGCCCGCGTCTCCGCCGCCCCTACTCTGGCCTGACGACGTTTCCTCCCACTTGGTTTTCGCTCGCGGTTCCTTTCCCCTTGGCTTCTTGGTTTGATTCGATAATCGGCAGCCCCGAAGTGCGTTCTAACAAAATCTGAATATTCCGATTCATTTGTTCGATTTGTGAGTTTAATTTCGCATCTTGTTGTTCGAACTTCGAGTCAATCTTTTGCCCTAATCGTTCTTCCAATGAGTCTAGCCTTGCTTCCGTTTCTTGTTGTTTCTTGGACAATTCGGCTGAGCTTTCTTCCCAACTTTGCATCCTTGTTTCCATCTTAGTCGAGACCATTCCCGGATCGGTAAACGGATCTGATACCAAAATGATAGAATCTACCATAATATATTATTAACTACGATAATTCTCTCGAGAGGATCTCTCAAAGAGTCAAGTACAAAGACGACAACTCAATTGGATTAATAACATAGTGTCTAACATATCCTATATATAGTAAACCTAGGAGATAACCTAATTTAAGTAATAATCCCTATTAAGGCCCACAAGCCCAATACAACTTAAATAACCAAACATAAATATATTAAAGAATAGTAATAACTAAATCTGTCACTTCTTCCGCCTCGAGTAGACCTTCAACGATCTCGGGATCGTATCATAATCCAAATTCCTTATTTCTTATCACTTTCAATTAATCCTTTAAATACCAATACGTGGGGGTTATTACAGTTCAAACTGCCAAATATATTATAAAATAGTAAATATGATCATCCTATAGATATACCTCAACTAATCTGATATTGGGCTAGGTTATGCGTTAACTTGGATTATGTTACTGAAAAAGTTACCATAAATACAAATTAAAAGTCAATATTAATTATATAGAGTTAGTTCGATAATCATTTTATTTCTCATTTCTTTATAGGGGTCGTTTGTCGGGAACTAATTTTTTTTTTCTTTTCATTTGAATTTGATCCTACATTACTGTTTTAATTATAATATACAACGATTCTTTTTTTTTATACAACAATTTTGGAGAAAGGATGATTTGAACTATAGCCTCATGATTATATATTAGTAGATTATTTTAATTACTATAAATAATAGTATTTATATTTATATGTTATTTTATTTTATTTTATTTTTAATATATAATATATTATTTTGATTGCTATAAAAATAATATTTATATTTACTTTTATTTAATTTATTAATATATTTTTTCCTTTACAAAATAATTTGGAGAATATGACTTTAAATTTGTGATGTTTAAGTTGAGGGTAATGTCAATATTACTAGGCTCAGCTTGTTTTATCATTTTAATTTTATTTTCTTAATTTTATGATATATATATATATATTATTAAAGTTAATTTATATTTATATATTGTTTGATTTTTAAAATTTTAATATGTGTATCTATAAATTTTTTTAAAATATATTATTTTAATTTTAGTACCTTTGGAATCTATTTAAATTTTGCAATGAAAAAACTTCTTCAGTAAAATATATTTTGATATTATTTCAAAGCATATCAATTCAAATTAGTGATAGCATTTCAAATTTGTGGGAGCATATCATTTCAAATGAGGTTCATTTGCTTTTTATATATAAAATATTTGTTTATCTTAGATTGTATAAACATTTGATCATTGTTTTTTAATGTTTATAATTCATAGTAAAAAATATATATATACTATATAGCTTAAATTTAAAAAAAAAAACCATAAAAGAAAAAAAAACTAAAAAAATACTAGAAACCAGGAATTATTATCAATTAAGTTTTATCTTTCTTCTTAAGAAACAAAAAATATAAATGATTAACACTTACGTTCCAAATCACTTCATCCATAAATTTAACCTCACATATAAGGAGTATTGAAAATAATACATCTTCCTTATAAAAAAAAAATGTTCTCAATCAACTGATCCTCATTCCAACATTTATTTTCAATAATTAACTCCGTCACACTTCTATCTTTTTAATATCTTCTGACACTATCAACGTAAGGTTTTTAACTCTATTCATCTAGAGATTCTTTCTTGTCGTGATTTTTCTATCATTCCCCACCTTACATCTAAATCCCTAGGTAGATATATCATATGAGAGGCTGAATAAAATCCGAGTAAATTATTGCAAAAATAATAAAACTATCCATCCATAAGAAATTGACAGCAAATGTACCCATACAAACAGAAAAATGTCTAAAAATAATTGCTTAAATTAAAGACAAAAGAATTGCTTGGTCAAATAAAATAGAACGGTCAGAAAAGGACAAAGCAAGGTCAAGGATAAAGAGGTCAATTTACCATCAAAGTATGAGTCCATCCATTAACCTCTCAATACATAGCTTTATTTTGTCTTTTTTTTAGCATACATACTTTCTAAGTATAAAAGTAAATAAACTTTTTATCCATTTCTATGTAAATAAACTCAAAATTCAATACCTCAATATAGGTATGATTTGTACTCTGCCTACGACCATATAAAAGTAGGGGCATTCAAATAACTGAACAAATAACGTGAACTAATCTAATTCAATTTAGGTTAAATACATTTTTAGGTTGAGTTGAATTCAAAATCATAAAATTTTTATGAGTTGAATTGGCTTGGTTAACTTAAAGTGAATTCAATCCAACACGAACAACCCAAATTGATTATTAAGTTAATAAAAAAAAAATTACCTATAACATAATTATATATGCATATATTTATTTTTGGGGATTTTACATGTATAGCAAAAAATGGCAAAATATTTGCACCTATAGCACAAAATCAAAACTAATTTATTTGTAGCAAAAAATTAAAATTTAATTATATCACTCATTAATGATAGATGTCAATCACTTATTAGTAATAGATGTCTATCACTGATTGAGTTCTATCTCTAGTTATTGATAGATGTCTAATGTGCTATACATTCAATTATTTTAGAAATTGTGCTGCAAAACTAATACAAGAGGTAGAATTTGTTGCTGAGCGCAAATTTCCTAGTTTATTATTGTTTTTAGACTTTTTTATTTTCCAATATTTTTTAATGTTTTTTTAAGTCTTTATAATCTATATATCGTGTTTAAAATATATATTTGAATTATGTTATTTATTTTTTGTTTTTTTAATTATCTATTTATTTTATGAAAGTCGAATTATGTCTTTTGTTATGTTAATTATCTATTTCTTGTATATTTTATAGTTGGGGTCTTCTATATGAACCATCCTTGTAGGTTTAATGGTAGATAACTTTTTATTTGAATATTTTGTATATTTTGTATATTTATATTAATTTTATTATCTTAATGTGATAATGATTTGAGATTGTATTTTGTTTATTTATAGTGTAGGACTAATTTGGTAAAAGATATTTATATTTGCAATTTATTGATGAACCGATAACCCAACCCAACCCGAAAATATAGGGTCGAGTCGGGTTGTCTATTTAGTTGGGTTGGATTGGGTTAGAAAAGTGATGATGTATCCAAAAAGTTGGGTTGGATTGAAAACCTCCATCAACCCAACCCGACCCAACCCAACTCGTGTTCATCCCTGTATAAAAGTACGAGCAATACTTGTCTCATGTTGCACCATTTGGTATCACAAAAATTTTGTTTCAATAATATTTTTTAAAAAGATTGTGACATTAAATAGTGTTACATATACATTAAAGAGATCTTGCCTTATTTATGAAGAGATAAGTATTCTTCAAAAAATATCGAATGAGTTAGTGATGCAATGGTTTCATTGTTTAGTTATAAATCAGTTCAACACCAGCATCACAGGTTCAATCTCGAGAATCGGTATTTGTCCTCCTCCTCCAATATGTACTAAAAAAAGTATTCTTCTAAAAATAAGACATTAAAACTTATGAAAATAATTGCATTTAATGTCGTTGAAATGGCTAATCAAAGTTAATTTATTAAATCCTAAATATCAAATGTTTAAGTAATCATAATGACATTATTGCTAAAAAATATTTATATGTTTTTTTTTGTCTAGTAAAATATAAGAATAAGGCCAACAGGAATTTAACTTAATGTTATATAAATTTATGGTCGAGATGTTATCCGTTTGATTTATGTTACCATAGTGTTGTTGAATAAAAAATGCATATGAATCTTGACATTTTGATTATTATTTTAACAAAATAATTGAATCATTATTTTAACAACTAGTTTGATTAGTTGTAATCATATTCAACTATATGGTCAGTGATTAAATTTTGAAAACTAATATATGGTCGGTGATTAAATTTTAAAAACTAATATTTGACTCTTGAATTATATTTGAATAGATTTGTGGTCCTCCAATTTCAAAAATTTCTAGCTCAATATCTAATTATAATTTATGCTAACTTTTGTGCAGAAATGATATTAAAAAATATCAAATTAAGTAGATTATCCGTCAATCATTAGGATGGTTAAGTAGGAATCAATAACACGAAATAATCATTTTATGAAATGTCATTCATAGAAATATAATGGTTTAATTTTTAAACCAATTATTAATTGTTTAACTTGACTTTTAATCAACTGAAAAAAAAAAAAAAAAAAAAAAAACTGGTTCGTGGAAATGATTCACATTTATGATTAAATAGTTATAAATTTGATATTTTTTTAAAAAATATTTATGTCGATTGAGTTATTACTTATTTATTTGTTACCCGTTAATCTAAATACTAAAATAATTATTGAAAAGATTGATGATACATTGATTTCATTATTAGTTAGTAATTCAATTCAATACTAAAGATGTCCACAGGGTGGGGCTGGGGAATGACTTTCTCGTCCCCGTCCCTGCCACTTAATTTAATCTCCGTCCTCGAAAAAATTTCTGATTTTTTTTTTTGGGATCGGGTCCCCGTGGAGATTTTTGCATTTTTTTTTTTACATTTTTTTTTTGCATTTTTTTTTTTACATTTTTTATATATTTTCTTGGACAATACTTTTAAATAATTAGTTTTTCTTAGAAAATATTTATAAATTTCAACTATAATGTTAATTATTAAAGAAAAATACTTATATGTATGAATAATTTCATCAAAAAATATATTTTTATTTGAAATAAAAGAGGTAAAGTATAGAAAAAATATTTAAAAAATAATAATAATCGGGGCAGGTATTGGGGATGGGCCCGGCCCCGATTAACCCACGCGGAATTTTTTCTCCCGTTCCCCGCCCCGTTAGTGGCGGGTCCCCGCAGGAAAACGGACATCTCTATTCAATACCATAAATTTAAATACTAGAATAATTATGAACAATAAATATATTTACACTTTGTTGTTGTAAATAATGAATTATGATAATAAAAGTTATCATAATATGATTCTAAAAAAGAAAAAAGAAATATCAAATTAAAATATTATAATTCAATATAATTTACTCTAGGTCTAAACCTCGCTAGAGTAATATTATTTTTTTGTACAAATTTGAGAAATGAAATCAGCAAATTTTACCTACAAAGTAATACTCTTCTAAAATAATATGACATTTATATAGATTTTTGAAATCCAACTTCATCGTACTTGGTTATCAAATATTACAGTTTTGTGAAATTGGTGAAAATGGTAACATAAACATCTAATTTTATTTTATTTTTTAAAACATACATCTATATTAATCTATATTAGTTTAAGGTTGTGTCTGAAATATTTAGTCATATTTGGTTCACTGGTTGGAATCCACATTTCTCATAACCTGTATCCCAAAATGTAGAATCAGGATAGAATTTTATGGAATCATACATTAGGGTATGGTTGATTCAGAATAAAATATTAAATTTGGTTTATTGTATTGTTTCTCCATAATGCAATCTTTAAATAATTCTTATAAATAATAATAACAAAAAACTTATGAAATTTTTGTGTTCATCATCATCATTTATTAATTAATAATATTAATATAATTACAAGCCTACACAATATTATTAATTAATAATAATAATAAACATTAATTTTCAAGTTTATAATTATGATTATTAGTTAATAAAAATTTGCCGTTGAATTAACATATTTGCAAATAAATTCATTAAAATGGTTGAAAACAAATATTGCATAAAAAATATAATTAAATGACTAATTAGAAATATTAGTCATCTTTATTCAAAAAAAAAAAAAAACATTAGTCATCTTCTTTCACTATTATTAAAAAAAATTTATAATCTTTGATGCTATTTAAAAAATGTTTTATCACCACATTATAAATGATGTATACCAAAATTATTTTTAAAAAATAAATAATGTGATAAAAAGATAGAATGATACAATTAAATAAGTAATTAAAAATATAAGTAATCTTGAATGACAACAATTGTAGTTGAACATTTCTTAAATACAGTTGTCAATAATGATAAAATGACTTATAATTATATAGTAAAAATAAATAAGTTATAATAAAATATATTAACATATAAAAGTCATAAATTAAACAAAAATAAATCATTTAGATTTAAAAAAAAAAAGAAAAAAAAGAAGAACACATACTTACTTAGGAGGTAAAATCGTTTATGTTAAAATGAATAAAAATCTATATTTGAAGTGAATGACATGAAAAAAAGGTTGAGAAAAAAATAATAGTGAAAAAAAATGAAGGAGATAACAAGAATTTATTATATTTTGAAATTCAAAGAGTTTGAATGACATTGAAAAATTGATAGTTTTGGAATCAATGTTTAAAATAGGTGAACCAAATATTAGTTCCATTCCAAATCAACCATCATCCAACCAGTGAACCCAACGTGTCCTAACAAATTAGATACGTAAAAGTAGTTGTTACGAGTAAATTATGTGATTAATTTTTGTCAAATCAAATAGTCAACTAATATCAACATTTTTAATGTATAAATAAATAACGTCCTCATGTTTGTTTTTTTTTTGAGAAAATAACGTCCTCGTGTTAACTTGACATATGATTATAGACGTTAACAACTAATTTAATTTTTTTTTTTATCAAAATAAAGGTACCAAATTCTAATATATAATAATTACATGTTGAAACTATTATAATTTGTTGTATGTAACAAGTTTTAGAATCTCTATCTTCTAAAAATAAAAATCTAAATCTCTATTTTAATTTTAACAATTTTTTTTTAAAAAATATTTCATACATAGTAAACGATTTAAATTTTCATTATATTTAATCAATTTCATGTTATTTTTTCAACAAATTTAACTTGATTCGTGAACATCAATTTAACTTGATTAAATTAATTTTCAATATTGAATTTTTTTAAAATAATTGTTGAAACTCATAGATTTTTATTTTTTTTATACTAATAAAAAAAGGAAATAATAGCAAATAGCTAATTTTTATAAAATTAAAGATGGAGGTGAGAGAAAATTTATCTTCCCTAACTACCCTTGATCTTGTTTATTTTAATTATAATCAAAACTGCGGGATTGGGCTAAACAAAACCGTATAAGCCCACACAATTAGGCACAAAATTCTATCAAGCATTTGTTCACCACACAATTCATTAGATACTTGAGATTTTATTATTTCAAATTAGATAATCTGTAGGATGATGATAATAATAAATATATAAATATATATATATATATATTTGGATACTTCAGGAGGTTTCCATGGATGTTGAGGTTAATGCATTTTAATATTTTAGCCGTATACAATAATTTCTTTCCACTCATATCTTGGTATACCATTCAAATTTATGGCAGTTACAACACACACAATTATTTTTAATCGGGATTGGGATGAAAGGATGTCTACTCCAACCGTAAGACCGATACCACTGAGGTAATCTACTGCCATGATAATTATTCAATTTCGTGAATTAATTGAGTGCATGTGTCCTTAATGTTGACAAAGAGGGGTCTGAAAAACGAAGAATAATAGCACTCACGAAGGACCGAGACATACACGCGATGCACAACGGGTTTCCAAGCATGCATTCATGTGGAGATTGTATCTATACACACTGAGATGTATATCACAAAACTAAGATTTTGAAGGCCACAATTTGAAGATGTAGTTAAAACACCCACTATTACATATGAGTACATCTTATACATAGTCAAACAGTAGAGTGTCCCACTAGTATATCGATTAGTTCATATTTCAGTCTTATTCTTATCCTCATTGCAGTGCATTTTACCTCACAATACGTAAATATATAAGAAGATGTAAGTGTATATACATAACCTTCTTATAATTGCTCACAAATTTTAAAATAAAAAAATAACACCCCAATCCTTTTTCTTCTTATCAATTTTTCATAAAATTATGAATTAAAAAGCATAATCAAACTAAAAGTAAATATCATACAAATGTCAAGAATAAGAACATTAACTTAAAAATATATAAACTTAAATATAAATATATTTTTGTTTAAAAGTTGAATATTTGGATAATTTATTCTAAAATTTGCAAAAACTAGAATCAATAAATTCAATGCCTGCAAAAAAAAGGTACAATGCCACGTTTCGATCACTGGTTCGTTGTTCTGATGATCCTAACTTAAAGTGGCCGCAGAAAAATAAAAAAGGCTCAGAATTTATCTATAAATTCCGAAACCGCCCTTTGTAAACCCGCGATTTCATTTCTGCTCTCTGTAAATACCTGAACCTCTTTTCTTCTTCTTCTTCTTCTTCTATGGTGTCCAACAATCCCAATCCTTGTGACGGATTCTATTTGGATCCGTCGGGAATGGCGTTGCCGGGGCTGGGTCCGTTCGCCACCACTATGGCGGCGTCCACGGAGGCGGCGGCGGCGGAGGATCTGTCTAAGAAGATTCGTAAGCCCTACACAATTACCAAGTCTAGAGAGAGCTGGACTGATCCTGAGCATGACAAGTTTCTCGAAGCGCTTACGCTGTACGTTTATCGTCCCTGTTTCACCTCAATTTTCTATTGGGTTGTTTTTTCTTGTTTAGGGTTTTTGAATTTGATGCGTTTTGCTCGCCGTTCTTTGCGGTGGTGTTTGGTTGCCTGATTTGATTTTTGAGTTGGAGCTTTGTGGCTTTGGGAATTTGGGGTGGGGTTTAGTGGTTGAATTTGGGGGTTTTGTGATGTTGTGTATAGTTTGTTGATGGGGAATTTTGGGAGGAGGAAATGAGTGATTATTACTGGATTTTGTAATTGGAATCGAAATGACCTGGATTTGAGTAGGGTTTTGATTGATGAGTGAAGGGGTTTTTGGCTGTTTTCAAGAAGTGATTGGAAAGTTCTTTAATTCAAAGTTTATGGAATCTATGTATGTGAGTTCTGCCTTTAGGATGTGTAGTTGATGAAGAGATAATTTTTAGATATGCAACCTTCTTTTTAGGACTCAAAGTTGGAGGTTCAACTTCTTGAGTAATGTAGTTTAACACTTCCAGGTTGTATTTTTCGCTTCCTATAAAAAAAAAAGTTCATGGAATCTACCATTTGGTTTATGACTGTTCTTCATAAGCTTAACTTCGTCTGCTATACTAGGAAATAATTTGTTCCATGTTCTCTACATGTAAGAGTGATGATTTATCCTTATTGGTATTAGGAATTAGTAAAGTTAAAAATAGAGAGGGGATATGGAGATTATGAGTGTAAGTGGTTAATGAAGTCGTTTAATAGTCACCAGAAAAGGTGGACAAGCAAGGGATTTGGAGGTATGGTTGTTAATGGGAACTGAGAAGAAGTTAATCTGTAAAGCCAAATTCTTTAATTCAGGTGTAAGGGCTAAATTACGATGTATCGCTTGTCCATTTTTCAAATTGGAAATAGAGACACTAGAGAGTGGGAGCTTAATTGCGGTTACTGTTAGTACTTGCTTTTTTTTATTTATTTTTTATTTTTTATCTCTCCCTTAAAGATGTCTTAAATAAGAGTCTCTAATGTTTCTGTCACTCCATATCCAGTTTTGATCGTGACTGGAAGAAGATTGAAGCTTTTATTGGATCAAAGACTGTTATACAGGTAATTGATGCCAAATCCCTGTTATCAGTACCTTCCATTCTTTGGGGGTGTTGAGAGAACTCTTCAGAACTTTAGTGATGATTGTCATAGGCACCCACAACCCTTAAACTTTTATAATTTGAAAAAAATGGACTTCTTGTTGACTCAATTAAAAATTGTCAAGTGGGTAAATTCTTTAAAAGAAACCACCTTTTGCCTTAATTAATCTGGCAAGCCCTTTTAATTCTTTGTCCAAATTTGCCTTTGTCATGTCCCATAATACACTTTATATGTTAGTGTAAACAACACTCACAACCTGTTACTGTGCTGAACATATAAACTACATTTGCACTTGCGCAATGATTTTTTAATTAAGTTAGATACAGAGTCCACTTTTTCCAATTTTGTAAGTTTGAGAGTTTAATTTCTACAATTCAGGAGTTCAGTCATAATAACCATCACTATACATGCCCTTTGAGAGCAGAAAAGATATATAGAGAATTTGATCTCTTAGCCTCCAAAGAAAGAGAAAAAACCTCTCTTCTTCGGCTCCTCCTCGACGAGCACGGCCGTCATACTGTCCTGTTCAACAAGCCTCCAAGCCGCCTGCTCGAAGGCCAACCCCGCCAATGTGGGTGGCTTGTTCAATACCAAAGGATACCCTCTATTCGTGCTACGAATTACCTCAGAATCCTCAGGAATTACACCCAATAAAGCCAATCCCAACATCTCTTGTACGTCCAGCACAGACATCATGTCCTCCCCTTTTATCATATCCGTCCGAACCCGATTCACCATCATCTTAATGTCCCGAATTCCATCGCATTCGAGCAATCCAATCACCCGGTCCGCATCTCTCAAGCTAGTGATATCTGGCGTCGTCACGAGAATTGCCTCATTCGCCGGCGTAATGGCAGTAATGAACCCAGCATCAATCCCAGCCGGACAGTCAATAATAATGAAATCAGGGCAACCTTCTTGCCTAGATTTCAACGCATCCACAAGCCAAACCAAGGCTTTCCCACCAAACCCAAGCGGCAATTTCGACCTAGGCTTAGAAATACAAAGCAATTCGAAATTGGACCATCGTTTGTCCCTCACCAGAGCCTGATCCAACCGGCAATCGCCATTAAGAACCTCAACGACGGTGTAATTGACGCGATTCTCAAGCCCTAGGAGAAGGTCGAGATTCCGGAGGCCGACGTCGCAATCAATGGCGACGACGGAGAACCCGAGGCGGGCTAAGGAAATGCCGAGATTGGCGGTGGTGGTGGTTTTGCCGACGCCGCCTTTGCCGGAGGTGATGACGACTACGCGAGGGGTGTCGCCGGAGAGCTCGGGCTTCCGATTCCATTGAAGGACGGATTTGACGGCGGTGGAAGAGTGGGATCTGGAAAAGGGTTTATGATTGGGGATTGGGGAAGTTAGGGTTTTGGAACGGAAGGGGTTGAAGAAGAATGGGTTGGGATTGTTGGGGAGGATTTGAAGGCTTTGCATTGTCTTCAATGGAGTTTTGAGAATTAGGGCAAAGATTGAGAAAGGAACTGTGACATTTTGTTTATAATTATTTTGAAATAAATAAAATTTTAAACAAAAAGAAAAATGAATAAAAATAACGCGCCAGGTAGGGATCGAACCTACGACTTTCTGCTTAGGAAACAGACGCTCTATCCACTGAGCTACAGGCGCTTGATTGATAGCAGAGTTCTTATACTTAAATAAATATAAACTAGCTTACCATATTTACTATAAATTAGTTGATGAGTCCTTTGATTCTAAAAACATCATTTAATTTAGCCTATGAATTAAAAATACCATCAACTCATTCTTTTTTTTTAGAAACAACCATCAACTAATTGTATTCTTATCAGATATGTAATTTTAAGTATTATGAATATATTTGCAAACAAGAACATTTTAAATATTCCCGTAAAAATTTATAAATTTGAAGTATTTATAATTTACGTATTATCAATATTATAATTTGAATTAATGAGCTCCCAGCAATATATTCCTATGATAAAAGATTAAGATTAACCAATATAAGTATGAATTTCATACCATTCAAACTAGTTTTGATTGACCCATCAATGTCGAAAGGAAATGAACCATCACGTATTGGAGTAGTACGAGCATCATGAACCATCCATTCAATTTATTATAATTTATTCTTCTTAGTATCTCATATAACATAAACATTAAGAGTGCGTATTGGAGTAGTACGAGCATCATGAACCATCCATTCAATTTATTATAATTTATTCTTCTTAGTATCTCATATAACATAAACATTAAGAGTGGAGGTGTAAAGTTAACGTGGGTTAAGTTAACCTTCGAAATTCATGTTTGGTCGGCAAAGTACATTAAACTGGGACTAGTGTTAATTAAACTCGGGTTTTGAACAGTAAATACCATTCAAATATGAGTGATTTTTCTTGATTTACGTGCACTTTCTTCCCATCATGTTATAGCTCATTCTCAAATGTTTACTTAATAGATAAAGTCGACGACAATTGAAAAACATCAACGCGTCAGGTAGGGGTCGAACCTACGACTTTCTGCTTAGGAAACAAACACTCTATCCACTGAGCTACAAACGCTTAGTTAAGAGAAACATCCTTATTTTTAATAAATATAGATTGATTTACCATATTTACTAATTTAGCCTCTAAACTTTTATTAAATTAGTTGATGAGTCTTTTAAGTCTAAAAACATCCTTTAATTTAGCCCATGAATTAAAAAAATCATCAACTAATTATATTCTCATTAGATATGTGATTTTAAGTATTATGAATACACTGGTCAACTTACATATTATAAATATTATAATTTGAATTGATTAGTTCCAGACAATCTATTCTTATGATAAATGATAAAAGATTAAGATTAACCAATATAAGTATGGATTTCATACCATTCAAACTAGTTTGATTGACCCATCAATGTCGAAAGGAAATGAACCATCACCGTATTGGAGTAGTACGAGCATCATGAACCATCCATTCAATTTATTCTCATTTCTTCTTCTTAGTATCTCATAAAACATAAACATTAAGAGCGGAGGTGTAAACTTAACGTGGGTTAAGTTAACCCTCGAAATTCGTGTTTGGTCGGCAAACTACATTAAACTAGGACTAGTGTTATCTAAACTCGAGTTTTGAACAGTAAATACCATTCAAGCCCGAGTGATTTTTCTTGATTTATGTGCTTTTTTCCTTCCATCACGTTATTTGCACATTCTCAAATGTTTACTCAATAGATAAATCAGGTGTGATTTTTTAATTATATAATTTAACTATAGTATTTGTTAAGAAATAAACTACATTAGGTAGAATTATTTTAAAATGAATGAAAAATGACAAATATAGATTTATTAAACTTATCTTAACTTAATATACTTACCAAATACAATGACTTAACATTCAACTTAACTTAACACTCAGACTAACTTAATGTCTACACCAAACAACAATTTAACTTAACCTGCCCACCAAGTTAAATTAATACTTAATTTAACACCAACTAACTTAACTTTAATCCCTCCACCAAAAAATAAATCTTATTTAAACTTTAATTTTGTGTTACCTCTCAAATTTCATTTGGCCCAATATATATACTTATATTAGACATTTAGCGAACATTAGTTATAAAACAACAATTGTCTAATGACTTTGACATTATGTTTACTTCATTTTGATCACCCCACAATACAACCCAACGAATTAGTTCAATTTTTCAAAATAATATCAAATCAATCGATTTAATATTTTAGAAAATTATATTATATTAACTTGAATTGGTGTTTTATGGAACAATTAATATAAAAACCAATCAAACCAAGTATATATCTTATATATATATATATATAATAATAAAAAAAAAAAAAAGCTAACATATTTTGGTATTCCGTTCTTTTTCCCCTTTTCTTCAATCTCCAATCTCCAATCTCTAGGGTTTTCACTGATGGCACCGGAATCGACCTGTTTCATGTTGCTTATTGAAACCCTTCTTTCTTGTAAGGATTCCGTTTTGATTTTGAATTTCTGTGTTGAAAGTTAAGCTCGTTTCGATTAGCATCCAGTTATTTGAAATAGTTTGGTTTTTGATTTGATTTGGTAGGATCGCTGATTTTCTGTGATAAGTGCTCTTATTGGAGTCTGTAGCTATGGATTTATGATCTGAGTTTGTTCCTCATAAACATTAAATCTGCTGTAATTAGGTTTTGTTTTATATTTATTGGGAGAAGAATGAGAGGAAAGTTCTGTTGGCATTTTGTATCGTAGTTTCTATATGGCTATATCAAAAAACCATCATGGAGTGTCTTAGAGGTGAAGAGGGCCGTGGAGGGTGATGGGTATCCTTCGCGGTCATCTACTAGAAATTAATTTTTTAATCGATTTCTCAACATCCAAATGTTGTAGAGCCCGACAAAGTTACCGATGTGTGAAATGGAATGTGTATCGAGATGAGCATAAATTAGCTCAGGTTGTCATGGATACAAAAAAAGCATGGCCTTTTGTAATCCCGTTTCTTCTAACTAATATTAGGGACTTAAAAGTAGAGAAGCATTGTATCACTCACGATTTTGGTTCATATTTGGATCAGAGAAGGTCAGCTCTTCGTTACTAGAACCTTCCTTGGCAGGGACAGAGGTCAAGCGAAGAATTGCAACCATTTTAATACCAGTACATATTTAATGAATGTGATCCTTTTTTGGGTTTTTTTTACCTTTGTATATTGTTGGGAAAGAATGAATACTTTGGAAAGTAGATTAGATTAGATTTGAGGGCGAGCGTGGGGGTTAGACGGTACTAAAGGGTAGTTGGCCTTTAAATTATTGTGAAAATATACAAGATACAATCATCGTGGAATAGGCTGGTGGTCAATAAGAGTCTTAAGTAATCAAGAAGTGATGAGTTCAATCTATGGTGACCACCTAAATTTTTTATGAGATTCCTTGACATCCAAATGTTGTAACTTGTAAGGTTCGACAGTATGTCCTATGAAAATAGTCGAGGTAGGCATAAATTGGCCTAGACACTCACGAAAAGAAAAAAAAGTACTAGATATGATTAAATTGAAGGTTTGCTCCAAGCTTATCTTGTCAATACATGAGTTATCTTAATTTATTTTCAGAATGTGTTTGGTGTTATGTTTTGGTTTTATATTAAAAACTTCAAACATAATTTTCGAGTGTCTCCAACTATCATGTCTTGTTGCTTTAATTTAATTAAGTATTAATTCCTTACATCCAATTGCATGTTTCAAAACAAGAAATATTATTGAAGTTCTATTCTATACAAATTTGTGCAGATATGATGTGAAGTCCAGAAATCATAATTATCTCTTTACTTTGTGGAATTGAACTTGTGACTGGCTAACTTATGCCTATGGTATACTCCAGATCCTATATTTATGCATCCACTTCTTTTCTACAATTTATTCTTTAGATGCTCGACTCCCAATATATCTTATATACACATATTTTCTTTCCTTTTTTTGTTTGTTTTGAATCCCTCATTTATAGTCATGTAGACATTTTTTTTAGCTGTGATGATATAACACTTTGTAAAACATACCAACAAGAGTTGAGCATGATGTGTAATTTGATAACCAAGAGGTTACGAGTTTGAGTCTCCCAAATGTTCTTTAAATTAAAAAAAAAAAGAAGAAGCTGTGTATAACACTGATTATATGACTGCTGCAGGATTCATGTGGTTTTGTTGATGAGAAGTGTGAAAGCAAACTTTATATTGGCAATCTTGACCTCAGGATTACAGAGTAAGAAAAACTATTGTCCCAGCAGCATCTGCAATGTATTTGTCTTCCAGTTTTGCTCTCCTATATTGAAATTTGAATCAACTTGTTTCAGAGCGGTTCTCATTAAAATGTTCTCACCTTTTGGGAAGATAATATCTGAGGATTTCTTGTGGCACACTCGTGGTCCGAAGCGTGGGGAGCCACGCGGATTTGCTTTCATTGAATACAGCTCCAAGGAGGTAAGTTGCTTGGTTTATGTAAGGTATCCAACTCCAGAAATCAACCAAAACAGTAAACAAATATTGAAAAACAGTAAAATATGAACTATATTGCAATCTCAAGGAGGAAATTATGATATCATAGCCATTAGAGAGGGCTAGAGCTCTCCCAGTCAATCCACCATGGAAAGAGTACCCAAATAAGACCCACTTTCCACAAACCTTACCTCCACTATTTATAATAGGGATTCTCTACTAGTTACCAAAATACCCTTAAACGGGTCTCTCACAGTTTACTACTTCATAGCCTCTGTTAAGCAGTTTCTTATTTCTGCTTGTAAAGTGAGTATGCAGGAAGCTAAATTGGCTAAAGAGAAGATGCATGGAAAATTAGCTCGCGGTCGTCCATTGGTCGTACGCCTTGCAAGCGAGAAGCTCACGATTAACACAACGAAGGATAGTTCAAGAGAAGCTGGCGAGTCGAGCAAATCGAGACTCGGTGGCAGCAATTACGGACAGATGACTCGCAGCGATAAAATTGCTGCCATAAAGAATAAATTGAGAGCCTTGGAAGGAGGAGGGGAAGGCTCTAGTGTGAAAAAACAGAAGCAAGATCACATCAGTTGCAGAGATAATGTTGATAAGTCATCACTCAAAACATCTTGATGCTGAAGGAAACTGTGAAATTGGTAGGTTGTATTTACTCAAATCTATTTTACTGTTACTAAACCTGTTTAGGAAAATCTGATTAAGCTTTAATATGATGCTGACAAACTGTTGCATTGTTTGGATGTTTGAGAGAAAAACTGTGGAAGTATTTGGAATTTATATCCTATGGTTATTAGGTGCAGGTAAATTTTCAAATCCGTGCCCAATAAATTGTTAAAAGGCAACTATGATCATTTGTCGAAGTTTATTTCATGCATTCAATTAATCATTTTCTTAGCATTGATTCGTACACTAGTTCTGTTGTTTATCTTTGTATTGTAAATTCTTATGTGTGAACCTGCATGAGATTAGTCTGTCATAATGAATATTATAGATTAATTAGGGAAAGGTCAGGTTTTCATTTTTTTTGTCTTTTTCTTTTGTTGTAAAAATTACTTTTTTTTTGTTGGAGGAACTCGAACTTATAACTAATATATTAGTTTGTTTAAAAATCTATTTAAACACAAAGTTTAGGAATTCAAAACTTTATGAAGTACAATGATTGAACAATAAATGTAATAGAAATTCTTTAGTGTATTAAATGAACATGTGTCATCTGTTGGCACTTGGACATAATTTAAATAAAAGTATATTCTAAAATTTAAGAGCATAATTGATTTTGAAAAGTTTTTTTTTTTTTTTTTGTTGAAATACTATCGGAAAATATTTAGGAACCAAATCAATACATGTTTTTGAATAACCAAATAAATACATGTTAAAACTGTTTTCACCTAACCTATAATTTCCTTTTTAAATGGTTCAATCTCATTTTGCAAAAGGAGTATTTTTTTTTTCAATTTCTAAGTTCAGTTCTATTAGTTTCTAAAATTTAAGCTAAACAAAAATTGGAATTTAATCTGCCTAACATACTATTTTTTTTTCCCCATTTTTTAAAGATTAAAATATAAATTTTGGTTTTTATGGTAGGAAGAAAATGAAAATTTAGATAGATGTTTGCTTTTATAGTTTGAAAAAAAAAAATTAAAATTTAATTCACATGTTAAAAAAAACTAGAATTTAGTCTATAGGTAAATTAAATAGATGAAAGTTAAATATTCATATGTCACAAAATGATAGTATAAGTTAAGTGTTTTTTTTTAATACAAATCATGAGAAAGAAACAACAAAACCTATATAGACGACATCAAAACAGTCATTAGTTACATTCATATATATATATATATTTTGAGATTTACATTCAAGTACTTGAATCATACCAACGACATAAATTATTTATTTTTAAAATTTTATGAAACAAAGAAAAGTTCATTCTAATTTTTACGGTTATACATGTTATCGAATGCGTTGATGGCTGCTTATCTAGTTTACCTGATTTGGTATTAATTCATTTCCACTCTACTTCGATCATTGAAATCAGTATTTAGTACTAAAATCGATTTTAAAATCAGAAGATTAAATTATAATAAAATTTCAAAAGTCAAAACATTTTTAGATAAAGTAAAAAAAAAAAGAGAAAGAAATCCTGTAATTTGGCATCTTCCTTATTCGTAAAACAGCATACACAGACTGCAAGTGGAAGAAAATGAAGCTCTTATCACTTCACCATCAATGGCGTCCTCGATAAAGAACCCAGCCATTTTCGCCCCTCATTTCCCATTGCTTCAACTCCCTTCATTTCTCCATTCCTCGCCATTCCTTCTCCTCCATGGCCGCCGCCCCTCCGCTCCACCCCTCGCCTCAATACCTAATTCCCCGTTTCGGAGGCGAATCGGCGACGGCGACCGCCTCCGGAGCTTGACTCGGCATGTCAAGGTTAGGTCTCAGCTGAGGCATCCGATCATTGCGCCGGATGATTATTGGGGCACATGGACTGCTTTGTTTGCCGTTGCCACATTGGGGATCTGGTACTTTTCTCTCGAATCTTGTTTATTTACGAGATCTGGATGTTGATTGCGACTTACATTTATTGCTCTCATGAATGGCCTGATTGTAAGAACGCATGTGATGTGATGTGGTTTCTGGTGTCGGATTGTGTTTGGTTTTGTTGATGATTTTTTTACAGGGGAAACATTAGTGAGACTTGTTTCCCTTTTTTGTTCTGCTCTTGATATAGTCTAGTTTTATTGTTGAATCATGCTGTTATCAACTTATCACTAAGCATTTTGGTTAATTACATTACACCTCTCAAATGACTGGAATGATCTGGTGTAATAAATTAACGGTTAACCATCGTGGAGTGTCCCTAGTGGTCAAGAAGAGGCCTTGGAAAACTGATAGGGGAAGGGTTCAATCCATAATGACCACCTACCTTGGAATTAATCTCCTACAGATTTTCTTGACATGTAAATGTTGCAGGGTTGATCAGTATGTCCTGGGACAATAGTTGAGGTATACGCAAGCTGCAACCTGATTCAAACAGTCATGGTTATAAAAATAAATAAATAAATAAATAAAGTCTTGAATCATGTTAAATCACCCATCAATTTTGAAACTTAAGTGGATGAATTGAGCTAAATTTAATCAAAAAATAATTTACATGCTGCCTAGGCATGATTTAAACTATTCTCATTTAATTATATTAACCAACACTCCCTCACTCGTGGGCCTGGAAATTTTGAAAATGTCCATCAAGTTGAAATCAATATCAATCGAGGATGAAATGACTCTATTGAAGTTTGAACTCAAGTCTTTATGCTCTGATACTATGTTGAATCATGTTAAATCACGATCAATCCAAAAACGTTAGTTGATGGTTGGGATGAATTTAATTGTATCAGTCAACCAACCCACAGAAAGGAAAAGAAGAAATTAAAGAATATTGAAGAGAAGTTTGTTAGACTAGGCTTGCTTTTGGATGTTCTTGTTGCAACTTGCATGTTTAATGACCATGAAAGGTTTAGTTTGTAAACTAATATGGGACTACTCTGTGAATGTGGGCTTAAAGGTCTGAGAAGACCAAGATTGGTAGCACAGTGAGTGCTGCTTTAGTAAGCACTTTGGCTGGCCTGGCAGCCAGCAACTTTGGCATAATTCCCTATGAAGCCCTGCCTTATTCAATTGTTATGGAATATCTGCTTCCATTATCTGTTCCATTGCTACTATTTCGAGCAGACATGCGTCATATTATCGGATCAACTGGAACATTACTTGGAGTTTTCATGCTTGGATCAGGTAATTCATTTGTCCTCAGATTTTTGACAGCATTGACTTAGTAGTTCAACCTATTTTTTTGAGAATTGTTTTGAATTTTGAAACATTAGGAGGTGTTTGAATGAAGTTTTGGATGAGGAGTTATTTTGAGAGTTGCAGTCAAAAACTCGTTCGGATGTAACTTTTATGTGAAAGAGTTAGAGACAAAAGCTTGTTTGGATATGGATCTGAAATGAGTAGTTATATTTGAGTAGTTAAAAAAGAATGATTAAAAATGTATTATTTTGAATAGTTGGAAATAAATGATTAGAAATGAAGAGTTATTTTTAGTAATATAAATGAGGAGTTGTTTTGAAAGGTTACAAAAACTCGTTTGGATGTAATTTTTTGAAAAGTAGCTAATAAATACTCATTTTAAATCCTCCACACGTCAATGATGTCGAGGTTCGTGTTTAAAAGTTATTCGTGAATCTACTATTTCTCAACTATTTCAGCCGTTATAATCTTATTCAAACTTCTTGCTGATAAAGGGTTTTTTTTTTTTGCCGATGAAGGTAAATAATGAACCATTCTTTTTAATGGTCAATTTTTATTCCTTTGCCTCTTATTTGCCGTTCATACCACTCAGATCGGATTTACTGATGAAATCTTTTCCCCTATTTTCAATCTCTCTTTCCTTTACCTTCTTTCTAGAATAAAGCAAAACTTGTAACTATAACAGAAAAAGTTTAAAGGAAGATAGAACTTCACGCTCGTGCATAAATTTCAAACGTCTATCTTTAATTGAAAACAAACTTTGTTTATGACAAAACTGTGCCGCCACTTTTTAGCTTTTCACTTCCAATTAGTAATCTACAATGAGTCTGAATTTCGAGATCTTTTCATGTATCCATAATTTCTCTATTAGTTTTACTTCCTGTGAGTTTATTGCATATCAAATTTTAAATTTGGACTTGTACAGA
The DNA here is from genome assembly GCA_036507275.1 of Sicyos edulis. Taxonomy (NCBI): domain Eukaryota; kingdom Viridiplantae; phylum Streptophyta; class Magnoliopsida; order Cucurbitales; family Cucurbitaceae; genus Sicyos; species Sicyos edulis. The sequence goes on from CM071850.1 coordinate 3,210,690, forward strand.
AACTACTTTCATGTAGTTATAATTCAACTTGCACTTTTTTGAAAGAAAAAATATATTCTTTTATATTTCGAGTTCCATGTCAGTTTCAAACTATCATTTTATAGTATTTAGCCTTGCATACAATTGAAAAGGTTTGAAATTGGAAATTTCTTGAAAGACGGTGGGTTATGGAAAAAAAAATTGAAATTAAAGTTTATAGTAAGATGTCTTCTTTTTTTTTTTTTTTTGGAGAAGAGGTCAGATATGACATACATGAGTTAAAAGTTAAAGCTGAAGAAAGTAAACATAAACTAATAGATCTATTACAATTAAAACAACCGTTTGACAGCCTGATTTTCAGAATAATTAGCTTTGCTTTAAAATTGGTAGCTTCTTCTTAACTACTTTCTTTTTCTGTGGATGGCAGTTGCGACTATTATAGGAACTGTGGTAGCATTTCTCATGGTGCCTATGAGATCACTTGGTCCTGACAATTGGAAAATAGCAGCAGCTCTCATGGGTAGTTATATTGGTGGATGTAAGTTGTCAGAAACTTTTAGCCCTGTTCCTACTGTATTTGTGTCTCAAGTGAGGCCTTTATGACCGAAACGAGGTTAGATGAAATTAACTCGGGACAACTTCTTTTCATTGAATGATATCAAAACCTGTCAGCATCATTTGGCCAAGCAGCCCCATTAGTGGGAGAGATGTGTAAATCCAACCTCTCTGCCCTTTATTTTGATTACAGAGACGTTTAGGGACCACTACCACCTTGCTATTTCTTTCCCAGATGGAAAGTTTTTTTCAAAAATAATTTTCTATCGTTGTTGGAAAATGGAGGCAAGGACTTTTAGAGCATTATTGGGACTAGAAGATATTTTAACCAAGTGAAATTTAAACCCTTGATACTTATTTGATGAAATGAAAATTACTCTTGCAGCCTTCTGAAAATTAATTTGAATAAACTATTGTGCAATAATGCAAATAAAAGTAGCTAGAATTGCCCCTCCATTACTATCTAGATATTCTATGTTTGAATATACTACAGAGTATTTTAAGAGATGTTTGGAGCAAGAGAATGACAATGATTATGGGAAGATGAAAATACGGTGGTGAATATGAGAGAGAATGATTATATGTGTTTGAGATGAAGGGAATGATTATGAAAAAATGATTATCTGTGTTAGGAATCCAAAGATGATGAGGGGAATGATCATCTGTCTAAGGGGAAGAGAATAATTATGGGCAATAAAATAGTGAGTATTGAGAGAATGAAAAATGATTATGGGGAGAATGAAAAGTGATTATGAAGTGAATGAATATGATTACAGAGGGAATGATTCGGTAACTTAAACGTAGGTAAGAAAATTATTCTTCCTTGCCATAATCATTCTCGCTCTCAAACACCCCCTTAATGATGTCAAAGAAACAAATATATGAACTCAGCAATTTAAATATTTATATGGCACAACCATAAAACGTTCATCACCATATCAATATATATGTAGTAAACAGAATTTGCGGCTATAGAAATAATTTTTTTCACCATGCCATGCCATCATTAGGGTGTCTTGTTTTTCTTGTAGAGGCTAAATTTTACTGGTTATCCATATCTATGTCCTCTAGAAGTTAGAACTATGGAACATATATACATCCTACTCATCTAGAATCCAATTTTCTCAATTTAATATTTCTGATGATGTATCTGGTTAATGTGACTCTACTCTTTTTTATTCTTTGGCCTCTCTTCCTGGTTGATCGATGTAGCTGTTAATTATGTTGCAATTTCAGAGGCTCTCGCTGTTTCTCCATCAGTTTTAGCAGCAGGAGTGGCTGCTGACAATGTCATCAGTGCTTTATACTTTGTGGCCCTCTTTGCATTGGCTTCTAGAACACCTCCTGAACCCTCAACATCAACCGACGGTACATGGTTCCTTCTTAGCTTTTGTTTCATGCAAATCATTTTCGGAAAATATGCATATGGGTCTAACATAAGGATTGATGAAAACTCAGTTTCAAGTTGGAGTCTGTTTCTGTAGCTGGGGCGTGTACTCTTTTTGTGGGCTTATTTTCTTAGCCCTTTCATTCTTTTTTTTTTTCAATGAAAGCTTGGTTTCTTATTCAGAAAGAAAAAATTATGATAAACCATCCTACAGTTGCACCCACTAACCATGTGTGTAGTGCAACTCATGCTATTTATATCCTTTATAGACTGTAAGTTTTGGAGAAAATAGCTTAGTACAATTCCTTGTTTCCTATACCAAATCTATGATTTCTCAATCAAAACCTGATAATTTCCTCAGATGCTTCAACTGATACGGACTCTGATAACGGCACAAAGCTCCCTGTGTTTCAGACTGCCATGGCTGTTCTTACATCTTTTGCGATAGGCAAGTTCGTCTCGTGGATTACAAATATATATAGAATTCAAGGTGCCAATCTCCCTGGAATAACTGCAGTTGTTGTCATTTTAGCTACCATTCTCCCAAAACAGTTCAGTTATTTAGCTCCTGCAGCTGATACCATTGCACTGATTCTTATGCAGGTATGTAGTTCAAGTTAGTTGCATCTCTTACAAAAGCTATAGATCACTTCCTATTCCTGCTTGTTAATAACCACCAAAAAATTTGGCACCTCAAATTTTCCGCCCTAAAGCTATATGCTTTTGTTCTGTCCAGCCTATGGATTCGGTTCAACTTTATTTATCTCTGTTGCATACTGAGAGGCGGGGGAAGGTTTCAAGGAGCTTTTGCTTATGCTTTGACTAGTGAAAAAAGTACTGTTGGGTGGGACCTGAAGTAAACAAATAAAACCAATAATGGTCGGCCATTATTACTTGGTAAAAGAAAAATGCATGTTGGGACCAAGTTTTTGCCCCCTTATGGAAAGTCATCAACATGATCCTGCAATTTGAGCTAAGAAAAGAATAACACACTATTTTGTTTGTGCTGATGGTAAATTTGAGCACAGGAAAATATGGAAAATGACACTATATCTTAGTTAGAATAAACAAATTCTTCTGTAAATTGTAGATCTGAGTAAAACATAGACCTGAGATTTAAAGTTAATTGAGAAACACCTGAAAGTTCATTTGATCTGCTTGAACAGGTATTCTTTACGGTTGTTGGTGCTGGTGGGAGTGTATGGTATGTCATCAACAATGCACCGAGTATTTTCATGTTTGCTCTAGTTCAAGTTGCAGTTCATCTTGCTGTGATTCTTGGTTTTGGAAAGCTATTCAGCATTGATTTAAAGCTGTTGCTTCTGGCTTCAAATGCCAATATTGGAGGCCCAACAACAGCATGTGGAATGGCAACTGCCAAGGGTTGGAGATCTTTGGTGGTTCCTGCTATTCTTGCTGGAATTTTCGGAATCGCAATTGCTACTTTTCTCGGAATCGGTTTTGGGTGGATGGTTCTCAGGCGTATGTAGTATACGCGTAAGTTTTCTTAAACGTCAAATCACTTTTTTAACTTCCTTTCCTCATACTTCATTATGTGTTTCCATGACTATACGTCTCGAGATGAGCTCAACTGGCATGAAATAGTACGTATGACTAAGAGGTCATGGGCTTGGATCCCACATCTCCAAATGTTGTGTACTTCAAGAAAAACGTCTTTTCATTGCCTCGTGGCCCTACAGAGGAGCCTTTGGTTTGCCCTATTGATTTGATGTCAAGCATGATATTCGTAGACCTAAATCACATATTTATAAACCAAACTTAACAATGAAGATTTCATAATTCTTTAATATATCTAATTAATGCATGGGCCTAAATATGCTAATCGATTGACGTGTATTAGTAAACGGTGTCAGAGCTTATCTTTACTAATAATAAGACAATGCTACGTAGATGGTTGGTCTTAAATTTAATAGTTGTCTTAATAAAATATGTCAACAGGTTTGTATTTTTCTGTTATATGTTTGTAAAAGCAGTTGATAATCGGTTCTTGCTTTGGAAATTTTCCATATGGCCAAACAACATTCAAACCCTCAATGCTCCAGGTGATCAAAATGCAGATTGAAAGATGGCATTTGTTTTCTGTCGATCGGATCAGACTTTTCGTTTACTTGTCGTTGGGGTGCGGAAAGACAAAGATTGTATTTGATCTAGACGCCCGGTCAAGCACTCGACGATCTAGCAGTGCAAGTTCAAAAGGTATGTTTTTGCAGTGCTATAAAAGATATAAATGAGTATGAAAAAAAATGCATAAGTAGAATGAATAAAGAACAGAACTGGTGCAGTTTCTCAATTTCATGATGGTTTTGTAAAGGACACTATGAAAAACAGAAGCCTCAAAAAGCATATTAGTTTGGTTTGTTATTTACCTTGAAAGTGGGTCAAAATAGCTATGCTTTCCAGAACTTGTACAGAGGAGACAGAAACGGTCAGAAACTTTTGACTCTTGAAAAAGGCAAAAAACTTCTAATAATTTCTTAGTAAAGAGAATGGTCAAGAGAGAATTAGAAAATAAAGAGAACGGTCACCTATTTAAAAATTAGTTTCTTAGTAATTTTCTCGACAACAAAATGTTGGAGAGTGAGAAAAAATTTGTCCCATAAAAATTGTTAATGTACACCTAAGCTGTTTTTGAAAACTTACAAAATTGTCAATTAAAAATTCAGAGAAAAAGAGGGGTAAATTTTATTTTTAGAGATTCTCTTTGCATACTTTAATTTGAATTTGACTTAATTTTTTATGTAGAAATATGCTCATATTTTTTTACCCCTTAAGATAAGAATTATACGTTCTTTGAAAGAAGAAAAAAGTCTGAAGGGGCTTTTGTTTGTGGGGTTGTGTAATTTTGAAATTGGACAAGAAGGGTTTCTTGTCACGTGGTCAATGAATAGTTTATTATTTATTTTATATATTTTTTTATTTATTATTACATGTTGGGGGAGGATTTGAACTTCTTCGTGGATAACTATCTTAATTTGTTGAATTATTCTATTAAGGTTCATGGATGAAATTTAACTTTAAATTTTCAATTTTTTTTAATCAGTAGTGAGAAATTAATTGATGCTTTTAATTAGTTAATTTTTTATTATTAAAAAAAAAAGTTGAGTTAGCTTCAAGCACATTATTATGGATAAAAAAAGAATTCGAATTTATAATTTCTGGGCCAAAAGTATACATTATATGTTAGTTGAGTCATGTTTTTATGGGCAATAGAGTTGACATTTTTAGCTGGTTTTGAATATTTTGTTGTGAAACTTAATTATTTTTCTTTTATCTATTTTGGTTTTGGGATTAATCTAAGATAATTCATCATTGGTTTTTAGCATTTTATAGCTTTATAAAAAAATTGGTCGAAAATTGTTGATGATGAGGATTAATTTTGAGCACAAACATTGTTGATGATGTCATCATTTGTACACTTGTAATTGCTTCCGTCACAAAATCTATAAATAATACAATCTACGTGGAAAACTGACAAAGTTACAATGTTTCAAAAAAAAAAAATAAAAATAAATAAATAACAAAGTTACAACATTGATATTGGACACTTATATTTCAGTGTTTGGACTAGTTTGCTATTAATTTGGGCACAATTTAACTATCTTTATGGAAGAAGTTGTTGACCGTACAACATTTGAAAATTAGTTCCTAATATTTAATTATCTGAATTAAATTTATTACTTTTTAGATCATTTTTTTTACCATTAAATCAATCGGTTCATAGTAGATAGATACTAAATTTAAAGTTAATGATATAATTTAAACTTTTTTGGCATTGAGAATCTATATTTTTAACATAAGAAATCAAACTTATAATTTTACCTGAAAATTTTATTTAATTGTAGATTCTAAATCGAAATGGTGGATGGCCCAATGGTTTTATAATTTGGTGGAAATCCAATTTAATATCATGATCACACGATCCTTGAAATTGGTATTTGGCTCTCTATTATTTGGAAGCCGTTGTATCTTCTTTGAAGAATTTGTGGTACTTGCAAGTTGTAGGTCCTTAAAAATCATGGTGATAAATCTAGTGTAAATAACATACCTTTTATGGAATGAAATAATAAATTGAGGTAAATTCAACAAACACATTACTTTTCCTGAAAATGAAATTTGATCAACACCCTACGTTCGTACATCTAAAAAGAAAGAACCAACCAAATCGAGTATTAAATAAAATACCAAATTAAAAAAAAGAAAAAAAAAGAAATTGTATATCAACCAACTGAAATGAATACTTGGTGGAGGAAGGTCGTTGTTGTAGCATAACACTCCTATTTCCTGGCTATGCAACTGCTGCAATCTTAAAAGCTTACCATTTTAGAAAATATATATTCTAAAAATAAAATATTTGCAACATCAGCTTATTTATTTATTGTTTCATCTTGCCATATCAATATAACATTTATTTTTTGTCCTAAGTTAGGGAGAGAGACCACAAATCCTATGTAGAAAGCACTATTGCTCTCAAATAATATAAGAGTAAAATATTGATTTTCGAATTCGTTATTGTGGAATTGAAATGAACTAATAGCAATCAATATAACCAACAACGTCACCGACCTCTTGGGCATGTGAGAATAACATTTTGGTTGATTATTTGAGTCACCACTTCACCTAGCTTGGGCTTGCTAGCCAAGTAGGCATGTTTTTTTTTAAGTACAATAGGGTGATTGGAGGAGCCAAGTAGGCATGTACCTCATGCATAAGTTACTACCAAATGTGTGTAGATGCTGACTCACCACCTTGCCTCGAGCCACGTGGGCATCTTTAGTGTCATTTCTTAGAACAAGAAAAAACATCAACAAATATTTCATGAATTATCTCGTGTTAGTTTGTTACACTTAATACTTCATATTTTTCAAAAGAAAAAAAGTTACACTTAATACTTAGTAAGATAATCAAGAAGCGAGGATCAGTGACATAGTTGGTTATCTTTTTTTGTATTAATCCAACTCCACGGTCACGAGTGAAAGTAATTATACTCTCTATGTAGGGTTTGTAAGTCTTTATTCCTCCAATTTGTACTAAAAAAAAATTAATAAATTAATTAAGACAATCAATGAATATAGAATGTATTGAATTAAACTTAAAACCGAATATACAACTTAACATATCTAGCTTTAGAAAAAAAAACCACTATTTTGCTAATAACACATGGACATCATGAGGTTGAATATACTTATAGCTAATGGTATATGAATTTTAGCTACATAAACTAGTTAAGACTAAATTGAGTGAACTAAAAAAAAAATTAATTGATAAGACAGAATTTAATTGGTCAATGTCTGGTGAAAAAAAAAGGAAAATGAACAAAAAGATATTAATTAGACATTTTGAAAATCCTATTATATTAATTGTTCTTTTAAAAAAAAAACTAAAATAAAAATAAACTTAGAGACTAACATAGATATCTATTTTAAAAGGGTAAAAAATGAAAATGGACTAAAGTTGATTCCCTAAAATGATTTTTAACACTAGATATAATCATAGGAGAATAGTATTGTTGTTTATTCTAACAATTCAAAGGTAGAAAATGATTGTCAGGTTGAAAAAGGCTAAAATTGCAATTACATAAAGCACAAATAAAAGTAATTGTCCAGATTCCCTTAATTTTTGGGACAAACAATAAATAAACCACAGTTTTTAGATCACAAAAATTTAGGATCAATTTAAAATTCATAACAAAAATTAGAAAGAGTTGTTTCCTTAAAGTTGGAAATCATTCAAAAAAAAAAAAAAAAATAAAAAAAAATATATATATATATATATTTAAAATAAAAGTATATGAATTCAATTTAGAGTGACTATTCACCTAAAAATTAAATTTCTACTTATTTAAAAATATACAAAAATTAGTTTAAATTGTTTTGAATAAAAAAAAAAAAAGAAGTTAGGGTAACTGGGGTTGCAATGCAACATGAGTTGTCTGAATTTCATAAGATTAGTGCATGACAGCAGACATTATATTAAATAAAACATTGACTTCTCAACAAAATATTTCACTTTTGGAGATTTTCAAATCATTTCCATAGTCAACACTACAGTAAATAAGATTGGTTTACTATTAGCAATGCCAATTTAGGACCCCTAACAGTTTTAATTGCGCGTAAAAAATAAGAGAAATATTTAAGTCATGTTTGAATGTATAAAATTATGTCATAGTTTAATATGAATTATATTTTAATTATTATTTTTTTTAATTTAAAATAAAATAGATTTTGATTTATATTAGACTATATAAGTGGACATTATTTTATATTCGGGCATAATCTAAATATTTCTTAAGAAATAATGATTAAATTGCAAATTAGGCTTCTAATTATTATTATTTTTTAATTTTTAATAAATGGATTTTTTATTTTTTATTTTTTGAAAAGGATAGATTTTTAAATTTTAAGTGTTCATCAGTTCTTGAACTTTCGAGATATATATATATATATAATATGTTTCTAAACTTAATAAAATGTTTAATAAGTTTTTAAAAAAATTATTCTATTTTATGTATAATATGCTGTTGATATATCGACATTGCAAATTTTAAAACTTTTAAACACAAAATTAAAAGTTTAATATCGTGTTGGATATAAAATTTAATTTGGCTAACAAATTTTTTAATTTAAACAATGTTGAATAAGTCCTATATCTATTATACACAAAATTGAATCTTATTAAAAAATAATAATAATAAAACACTAAATTAAAGGTTAAAAAACTTAACCCTCTCACAATGGAAACAAGTTTCCATGCGATCTGGGATTGGAGATGTGTTAAAAATTATTGGAAGGAATCTTCTTTCTTTCATGTTGGACTGCCAAACGTTACGATGGAAGTGGCAGATTTGCTACTTTGGTTTTTTAAGAAGTTGAATTCTTTGCAAATGGAGGAGTTTTGATGATGTGCTGGCAGATATGGAATGGAAGAAATTTGGCCGGGCTGAATAAAGTGGAGGAACCTCATAGGCTTTTCGATCTTAGGTGTCAAAATGTTTGGGATTATTGTTAGCTATATGTTGAGGAATTTAGAGCTGCTAATCGATCTATTCAGTCTGTTACACATAAGGCTCCTAGAAAGTGGAAACCACCTTTACAGATTAATTACAAAATTAATGTGGATGCCGCAACAAATCTGGAAGCTAATAGAAGTGGGATCGGTTTAATTGCTAGAAATTGGAGGGGAGAGGTGATGTTCGCAATCTCTAAACAAATCATTGAGGTGGTGAACCCGGAGTTTGTGGAAGCTTTGGCTATTAAAGAAGGTTTGGATTTTGCTATTTCTTTTGGTCTGCAACGAATTCAGATGGAGTCTGACGCTTTGCGGGTGGTGAGTTTGATTCAAAACACATCAATTGACCGTTCTGAAGTGCGTAGGATTGTTGATGAAATCAAAGTTCTAGGTTCTAACCTAAGCTACGTCCAATTTTCATTAGAGATGTCCACGGGGCGGGGCGAGGCCGGGGAATGGCTTCCCACCGCCCCCCCGCATAAAAATTCAATCCGTCCCGGAAAAATCCCGGTTTTTTTTCGGGGATTGGGGCGGGGATTCCCCGCTGGGATTTTTTACAATTTTTTTTTTCTTTTTTCATTTTTTTAAATATTTTTTGGATAAAAAATTCAAAAACTTAGATTTAAAAAAAAAAATATCTATAAGTTTCAATTATAATGTTAATTATCAAAGAAAATATTCATATGTATAGAAAATATCATCAACAAAGATATATTTATTTGAAAATTAAAGGAGTAGAATTAAAAAATATATATTAAATAAAATAAATAAAATAATCGGGGCGGGGATCGGGGAATCGGGGACGGGGAGTACAATCCCCGTCCCCGGCACCGTTTAGCCAACGGGGATTTTTTCTCCCCCATCCCCGGTCCCCGCGGGGAAAATGGACATCTCTAATTTTCATGGGTTAGCCGTGAAGCAAACTCTTTGGCACACAAGCTAGCTCACTTTGTGGTTTTAGATCGAGACGGTTGAGCACCAATAGATGGAAGAAGTCCCGAATTTTTGTTCAAGTATTTACAATTTTGAGCTTGTGAAGGATAACATCCCCTGTGTGGGAGACGATCTTCGCTTTTAATTTCCTTTCCTGTTTTACTTCTCAAAAAAAAAAAAGTTAAAAAACTTGATCAATAAATTTGTGAAGTTTAAAAGTCTATACAACACAAAATTAAAAGTTTAAGAGTCTATTAGATTTAGATATTTTCTTCTAGTTTAAAAACATATAAAATACTAACATCAAAGTTTAAGAACTAAAGTTATAAATGATTTAGATTTGATTTCAATTTGGTTTTTATAATTTAGCATTTCAATTTGGCTTTTACAATTTAGCTAAACTTCTCACACCATTCTTACCGTTTTGGTACTAAATATGTAACATTCTTTTTTTTTTTTTTTTGTATACTTTTTATTTGATTGGTGTGTTACATATCAAATTTTTATTTAGTTCATCAAGTATAATTTTGTCTTCTAAAAAGAAAGGTTAGAAAAAAAAGAGAAAATGAGAGAGATTTATTTTTCTCCCTAGTTTTGGAAGAATGGGTTTAGGCATAAACTGTTGAACCAAAACCAAGAGCATAGAGCCATAAAAGGCATCTCTTTCATACCAGAAATAAACTGTTTGTTGATTCTAATTACCTTCCAAATATCTCTCCATACCACATCACCATCTATTTCACAATTATTTTTAAATTAAGGTTTTTCCGTAATTTTGACAAGTTTTCTCTTAGTTTTTTTTTTTGTACAAGTTAGGGGAGGGAGACCATAAATCCTAGATAGATGATACTATAAATTTTAAATAAATGAAAGCTAAATACCGAATTTTATAATTAAACTCGTGATCTTGATGTTGAACTGGATTTTTACCCAATAATGCAACTGTTAAACCACCAATCACTTCCATAGGTTCTCTATTAGTTTATGAGACACTAATTATTCTTTTAATTAAAGTTACAAATCAAACATAGTTTGGGTGGATAAAATCATTGCTAAATTTTATTTTTGAAGTGCATGATTGGACCCTTGAGCTCAGAATTAAGAAATTATGTGATTGACATTTAAATGTTACGTATGTCTCGTGAAAATAGTTAAGATACATCCGAATATTTAGACCTATCAAAAGTAAGTTAGCTCAATGATTAGAAAGAGAAGAAAAAAAATTTGTTTTTTCAAAATAAAGAAAGAAGAAAAAAAAAATTACTTTTATCATACATTTACTTTTTCACATAAGAATATTCAAAATTTCCATATTTTGGAGGGCAGTCAGAGACCAAAACTTCAGCTGTTTCCTCCAAATAATTTACTCTTCAATGAGCGAACTTCAACAAATGTCAATAATTTTTAAGAGTTTAAATTTCATATTTTGAATTTAAGAAATAAAAATAAAAACTTTAACTGGGTGAGACACAATAAACCACCAAAGGGAGAAAAAAAAAGAAAAAAGCAAAAATGTCAGGATAATTGATTTTCAAATAGGCTATATAAATAATTGTCTCCCAATTCATTCAGTCTTTTTCCAAATTTAGTCAAAGATTTTTTAATGTTTTAATGTATTTTTTTTTCCTTTTTAATAAATATTTGCCATCACTAATATTATAAGAATGATATATATAAATTTAAGAAAGGGTTACTTTTATAAGGTTGTAAATAGTTAGTATTTCAACATTTTAACCAAAATAAATTGTGCCCAAGTCATGTGAAATGACCCATTCTTTTTATTTCTAGTTGGGTGTTACATTTACTTCATCAAAATAAAATAAGTCATTCTAGTTATGTTATACATTACTACAATCTACTTTTAATTTTATTTGTCTTTAATACTTTTAAACTTTGGATTATTTCATGAGAAAAAACCATTCTTTTACTTTCAAGTAAAATTGGGGTGTAAAGAAATTCTCAAAATGGAATAGATGACCTCTACATTATTAAATAATACATTTTTGTTTGTTCATCTACTATTTAACTATGAAAAGTTAAAAGGGACTATGAAATGACAAAATAATTATTTAGTTTTAGCAGTGTATCATTTTATTCATCTTTTATATTTATACTATTGAAAGTTTATCTTGTATGTTGTATAATTCCCCTTTAATATTTTTTTTCCTTTTTATTTGTATGTTTGCTAAACACCCTAAAGTAGATTGAGTAGATTTGGATGAAATGTGTACTTTGTTAACTTAAAAAACTTATTTAAGATTAAATGAATGCATGTTTGATTAATTTGAATTGAAATTATAAATTTGAAAAGTGGTTTTTGAATATAGTGTGGAATGTTAAAGTAGCTTTCAAATAAAATATGCACATTTTATTCCAAAAACTATTGTAAATTTGAATAAATATATAACACAATTACCGATGCCAAAATTTTGATGGCAAAATGTCGTAAGGTTATTTATTTATTTGCTTACTTTATATTTAATATTCTAAAAAAAAAACTTCATTGTTTAAACTAAGGTCACATCCAATAACCCTTAAATTTGAAGATAATGCATATACATATAAAATAATATATTTAATTTAGAAATGATTAAATGAATTTTTATTGAACTTACTCAAAATGTTTGTGTATTACAAGACTGGACGACATCAACTTTAATAATCTCCCAACTTGCATCAAAGTCGATGTGACATTGGGGCATCAAATTTTATATGCTCGAAGAAAAATCGTAATTAATCTTTTAAGATTGGATTAAATTTTATCATATATAGTATGTGGAGAACTTAAGATAAGTATGCTCGCACTAAAAAGCAATATAAAACAATATTTTCTATATTTAATTTAGAAAAATGTGAGAGACCTTATATACAATTTGGTTCAAATTCTTGAATTGCTTGAGCCAAGCACAAGCAATATGCCTAACTTTATAAATTGGTTTAATGGTCAACAGATTTAAGGAACTAAAAATTATTAATTCAATGATGGTTAACTATAAATTAATTTACTATGTATTTTCTTAACAATCTAATATGGTAATCTCAAGTTGTTTGTATATGAAAATAGTCACACATGTCTTAAAGTGACTAGATACTTATTATTATTACTATTATTTTAAAGAACTTATTATTTAAAAAAAAAAAAACTAACACTGATATGGGAATATTAGTTTTATATATTTTTAATTTTTTTTTTCGATTTTGCATGTATAATAAAAAATAGTAAGGTATTTCCATCTATAATAGAAAATCAAAACTAATTCATTTGTAGTAAGAAATCTAAATTAAGTTTTATCACATGTTAAGTTTTGTTCTATCATTGATTGAGTTCTATCACCAATAGAAAATCATCGGCTATAACTAAATTATTTTAGAAATTGCTGTAAATATAATAAAATAGGTAGAATGTGTAGAGTAAATTTTCTTTTTTTGGGTATAAATTAGGGAAAAAGGACCAACAAAACCCTACATAGAAGACATGATTGCTCTCAAATAATATGTGAGTCAAATAACGAGTTGAAATGAATTAACTCTAAACAAGATAATTAATTCTATCACCGACTTATTTAGTTAAAAGAAATTATTAAGCCTTATATTATTTTTAAAAAGAATATTGGAAGTTTAAATATACGTTTTTTTTTTTGTTGAAAATCTGTTGATGATGGATGTTAGTTCAGTTCGCTTAACATACTTTTTTTTGAGTAAATTGTTAGTGTGCTCTTGGTCTCCATTAATAAAATAATTAAATCAAAATGATATTTAATAACTGTTTCAATGGGGGCAGTTGATTATCTTGTCTGGTGTTAATTCATTTCTAATAGTTGTACCATATATATATAGGGTTTGTTGATCCCCCTTTCCCCACTTTGAACTAAAAAAAGAAGCCAATTTTATATAAATTAATATTAAAAATATGATTTATTTTTAGGATTTATTAATTTCTTTTCGGAAATTTACATCAAAACGAGTTTATTAACTCCTCCTCATTTTTACTTTTAAAAACAACTCTAATTTTTAACCATTCATTTTTAATCACTTATTTTTAACTACTCAATCATTTATAATAACTCATTTTTAATTATTCATTTCAAATCAATTAAAATAACTCATTTTTAAGTACTCATTTATTTTTTAATTACTAAAAATAAATACTTATTTTAAATTTACATCCAAACAAAGCTTTGACTTTAACTTCTCTACATAAAAACTTCATCCAAACGAGTTTTTTGCTACAACTTTTCATTTTTAACTATTCTAAGTAACTTCTCAGTATAACTCCTTAACTTAAATTCTACCTAAATATATCAAACAAACAGCCCCAAGAAGATCAATCTTGTCAAAAAAGAAAAGAGCATTTATAACATTTAAATTAAGAGTTCATAAAGTTCAAATTCTGTGATATATAGTTATGAAAATGAAAAATTGGATTGGGAGTAGCCATAATAGATATGTACTTTTTGGAATAAAGTTGTGCTCAAAGATAAGCATTGGTAATTCTGTGCTTCCATTGCATGTCAAGTCATTTCAGATGCTAAACCCTAATGTCTTCTTTGGGCTCCACAAATAACTGCACACAAACATCTAGGGGTGTACATGAGTTGAGTTGGGTAGGGTTAAGGGTAATTTTTGGACCAACTCAAAAATTTGGGTCAGTCAACTTTTTAACCCAATCCAACCCAATTAGAGTTTCAACCCAACCTTATATTTTCGGGTTGGGTTGGGTTCATCGGTTCAAAGGATTAAAAGTTGAAGACGAGATTACAAATTCGACGAAAACACTAATTATTTCAATATTTGGAAGTCAAATATCGGTATAAAATTTGACTAAATATAAAACTAATTTTGTAAAGAGTATGAGATTTTTTTATTAAAAAATTGAATAAATTCTTGAGAGAAAAAATGTTTGAGAAAGATTGAAGTTTACTTGTTCATAGAAGGAAAAAAAAAGCAAAAAAAGAAAAAGAAAACATAAAGTAAGAAAAGATGTACAATCTCTAGTCTCTCAGCGACTTTACACTACAAAGATATGTTAAGAAATATATATTTATATTCGGGTTCCGGGTTGAACCCAACCCAAAACCTGTGAACCCGCGAACCGACCAAAAAATTCGGGTTTACTAAAAATCTAACCCAACCCTTACGGTTTGGGTTGGGTAGTCCGGGTAGCTCGGGTTACTGGGTTTTTTGTACACCCCTACAAACACCCACTCCCTCTCTCCTCTGTCATAAATTACTCTATGTATAATTTAAGAGCAAAATTATTAACATTATATAATCAGAGCAAACATAATTGAACTTGCATTTTGAGTGTAATATGCACAAAGTCTCTTAATTCACATATAATCAAATAATAATACTATATAAATATAAATTCATTTTGCTCAATTACAAAGTCAGTTTCTTTTTTTAAAAACCTTTTTTTAAAGAAAACTATTTAGAGTTTCAGATTCAAACCTAGCATTTTTAAAATTTTAGATACATGTTAATTATTGTAAAATTTGATTGCTTTAAAAAACATCTTATTAAAAAATGCAATAAAAAGGTGTAACTATTTCCTTTAAATGGACATTATGATGAATTCAATATCACTTTAATTAAACTATGAGACAAATCACAGTGTCATTTTTTTTGTTTAGATCGGAGAAAATAGACCACAAAAATCCTACACTTACCTATAACAACTTTTAAATAAAATGAGAGTTAAATATTGATTTTTATAATCGAATCTGTGATGGTAAAATTGAATTGAATTACAATTCATCAATCAAGTTAATACGTCATCTCGGACGAGTGGTTAAAAAGACATGCAAGAAAGTATAAAACTAAAAAATTGAAATAGTTTTATGATAAAGATTAAAGAATAAAAAAATTAGGCAAGAATATAATAATAAATGTTTAGTTGGAGATTATAATTTTTAATGAAGAAATTATAGAATGGATAATTTAGAATATTAGAGAGAGAGAAGAAAAAAAAAGATTGGAGTGGAGACATATAGGATGGGGCTCACCAACCCTACTCTCAAATTTACAACTTTCTATTGTTTCAATTTTCTATGGTTTCAATAAGTGAGATTGCAATTTAATTGATTTTTTTGCCAAACTTCATGAAAAAATCTTCATTATTATTCAAAATTTTTGGTGAATAAAAACTTTAGATGTAGCCCTAAATTTACAACTTTCAAGACTTATTATCACATGTTAAATTCAGTTTAACTTAACGATAATCAGTAGTTTTGTTAAATTTAAAAAAAAAACAAAAAACAAAAAAAACTTCATATCAACATTTTTTTATGATTGGGTGATACAAACTTAATATAACCTCTCTCTTTTTTATTTGTATATTTTAGTAATAAGCATAGGATGTACAAATATTTAAGATTCAAGTAAACCTATTGTTTTTTTAATATAATTGAGGGAATGAGAATTACAAATACCGATTCCAATGATCGAACTGTGGAGTGAAAATTGATTAATACCAAACAAGATAACAAATCTCGTCACCGACCCATTCGGTAAATAAATCTATTTTTTTGAAATTGATCAATGTTTTCATTTTTATTTTAAAATCATACCTCACCCGTTAACGAAACAATGACTTGTTATTAACAAAAACAGACGGCAAGTACTAAAAAAGTTTTATGCAAAATTTAGGATGTTAATATAAAATCTTTATCTAATTTATTAAAAAATAATCATGACCATTTAAATTACAGTGGAGTAATAAATTTCGACATTGCGAACCAAAAAAAAGTAAATAAAGATTGAAACGTACTCCAAAAAAAAAAAAAAAAAAAACTTAATTTAGGTAATAAGATCGTATAAGTTATTGAAACACAATACCAAATAATTAATGCGTGAGTAAATTACAAAAGTTACCAGCTCCCACCATTCAATGTTTTCTTGCATATTACTTTTCTAAATCATAAAGTATCACACTTATTATACGTTACACGCTGATTTCAAAATATATATATATATTATACGTTACACGCCTTTAAATTGCATTTATTTCAAAAAATAAAACCCCCTAATTATATCGAAAACTAATCAGTCTTTCGAATTAGGTAACTATAACTACTATTAATGACAAGAAAGAAAACGTAGATTAAAAATGAAAAAACATATATATATATATATATATTACAATCCCCAACCAGAAACCGACACGTATTTCACAAATAGTTTATATCCTCTAGAAAATAAATTAGGAAAATAAAAGTGGGGCCCGTTCAGTTTGGTAATTTGAGAGGGGAATCAACACTACAACAAGTTGGCACCTTCACCAAACTTCCCCTTTCACACAACCCAAAATTAGGAAAATATTATTCAATTTTTTTTTCTGTTTTTTTTAGTTTACATTAAAAAAAAAAAAAAAAAAAAGAATTTTTCTCGGAATCCAAACACTACCCAGCTTTTGCTTACTAGTTTCTCGGGAAAATGTTAATATTAATATGAATACTTTAGAAAATTAGGTAATATTATTATTTTTTTTTAAAACATAGCAAAGAGTAATGTTATTAACTAACGCCAAGCCGTTGTGACGGTGAGTACTCGGCCCATCCAACCGAAGCTGATTCCGCCGTTTTCTTCTTTGACGGTGAACCCCGGGTTGACTCGGTATCCTGAACTCAGCCGAGTTTTCATCGACTCGGCTATTGTTTGACTCATCCGTGTCGACCCGAACCCAGCCATCCCCATTCTCGCCCGCCATTTGCCCGAAACCTCGCATCTTTCCACCCGCTCCCGACCCTTGCATGCAAGGGAATTGGCTAGCTTGCGACCGAGCCCTTCCTCGACCTTGACCCGGTCGGGATGGTCCCACCGCACGGTCGATTCGATTGAGTCGAAGAGCGAACCGTAGTACATGCATGACTCGGTCACGCGGGCCGCGAACGGGGCCGTGTTCATGTTCAATTCTTGCTCCATTACTGTCACCACGGTGGGGGCTAGTGCCTTCACCCGGCGGAGAAGCTCGTCGCGGGGATTCTCCGTCGACACGCTCTCGTCCGGCATTTGGTACAGCTTGAATGCGAAATTCACCGCGAGTGCCTCGTCCGGTTCGCAGCCGAGTGACTCGCGCGTCAACTCGGCCAGTTTTTGTCTCACCAGGCTGAATTTGAACCGGACGCCGATTTCGTTGGCGAGTTGACTCAGCGACTCGCCGACGTGGATTAGCCTCTCGTTTCCGCCGTCCTCCGCCACGACGGCGGTTAGTTTCACGGCGACCTTCCCTTCCCGGCGCCCGGAGAGGAGGTGGATTAGATTCATGTACTGACCGCCCTTCCCGATGTCGAAATCGACGACGTGCAATTTCCGATCATCTTCTCGGATCGCCTCGAGAATCGCGAGATTCGCCGCCATGAACGCGAGCTTGAAGCAGGGAGAAACGTCGTAAAGCGACTGAGTCGCCGCCGAGTGCTCGTCGCCGTAAATCTCTGCCACCGGCGGCGGAAATTCCGCCGGATTCACCCGCGATTTCAACGCGAAAACCATGTACTCTGCCAACCTCTGCACAGAACTTCCCCTCGCATTCGAAATCTTAACGACCGGCGCAAGAATCTCATCCACGCCCTCCAATTTCCCTTCCGAAATCGCCGCCGCAGCCTCCATTACAGATTGCTTCCACGAATCGGCGGCCGGAGAGGCCACCGACGACGAGGAAGACGAAGACGAGGAAGTCGGCGAAGTCGAAACCGGCTTCTGAATCTCCGGCGCCGCCGCAGGACCGATCAGATCATAAATCGTCTCACACCAAACACTATTCGAACTCGTAATCACAGAAACCGAATCGCTTCCATCCTCCTCCTCATCGTTATCTTCAAGAAGCTGTTTCTCCAACTCCTGAAGCCGATGGTTCATCATCATCTTCTTCTCCGATTCCAGATTCTGCAAGTCCTTCGCCGGAACCACCGCCGGACGAAGAATCGACGCCGAGGGCAGAGACATGGTGGAATAGAAATCCAAATTAGAAAACGGAGAAATCGGGTGATTAAATCCCCTGGGCTTAACAGAACGGAGAAGCAGATTATCGAAGGGAAGATTCCGGTAAGGCTGTTGAAGATCGGCGAGATTCCGTTTGCCAAGAAGGGAAGAGGGGATTTGAGCGGCGGCCGGATCTATGAAAGATCTGCCGGAGAGTTGCGATCTGTAAGCATTGGGGTGGTGAGAAGGATTGGGCATGGATCTGCCGGCGGCGGAATAGAAATCCGGTGCCGGAGGTCCACCGCCGGTGAAACCAGATTGCATCGCTAGAGATTCCTCAGGTTTTGTCACGAAATCAAAAATGAAGGGGGAAATGTGTAAATACGGAGAATATATATAAATAAATAAATAAAAAGGATTATTTTGGAAAACGAAGGTCGTGAATTATAACGGAAGAAGGTTGAAGAAAGAAGAAATTTTCCAGCGGAGCTTTTTATCTATATGATGAAATGGGTGTTATGTGTTTTTGTTTTTTTAAATTTAAAGAAATAAAAATGTAATGAAAAGAAAAGGGAAAAAACGTGGGCCGTTGGATCAGATTGGGTGGCGACAGTTAAGAAGAATTTGTGGCGATAAAACTCGGTAGACCCAAGCCAGGCTCCTTACTTTCCTCGAAATTTTTGCAATTTCCCTTATCTTTCCCCCACTCTCAGCCACCGCGCGTCAAGTTTACCCCTTCTAATAATTTATTATTATTATTAAAGTATTATTTTGGTAACTGCACTTCAATTTTTTTTTTTTTTTTTTTTTTTTTTTTTAGTTTTTAGATCTTGAATATTGTTTCTAAACTTTCAAATATTCAGTTTTAATATCATTTTTTTTTTAATTTTCTTAAAAATTTTACCAGTTTTAGATATATGTTTGCATGCTTTCTTTTATAGAAACCGATTTTATTATTATTATTTTTAATATAGAAACTAAAATTGAAATAAATTTGAATATCTATGGACTAGAATTTGACTTTTTTTTTTTTTTTTTTTAAAAAATCATAAATTAGAGTTTTTTTTTTAAATTATAAGAATTTAAAATATGTCAGATACCAATCTTACCAAATTTCTATTTTCATCCTCCGGTTAAAAATCATTAATTTGGCAAATATATATAAAGAGAGTATAAATTGAGGGGACGGGAATCAACAAACCCTACATATAGGGTACTATGCTCTCGAATGATATAAGAGACAAATACATGCTCAAATTGTGATCGTGGAGTTGAAATAGATTAACACCTAACAAGATAACCAGCTAGCTGGATCATCAACTCATTTAATTTAATTTGGTGAATATGATTTGAGGGATGGATCATTGTAGATAATATGATATAATAATAATTTTTATTATAATATTAATATAGGGGATATGGCAATCAATATTATATGATGCTTAAATGTATGCTATTATAACATAAAATATTATAACTCCAAATTGATTAATGACGCAATAATTTCATTGTTTAGTTGTAAACCAGTTTAATATTAGCGTCACAAGATTGATTCCAAAAATAGGTATTTGTCCACCTCTCATGATATATACTAAAAAAAAAGAGTTATCATAAAATGGTGAATGGTTATATTATAATTGAGAGGAAAAATTATGAACTAATCATTTTATTTTTGTGTTAATCTACTATTAAACATGTCTCAGATGCCTCTTTCATTTTTTATTATGGTCTTAAATCATTTTTAACTTTTGCAATTTATCTATCTAGTATTGGATTAAATTTGAAGTTATTGATCTCAAACAAAAAAAAAATTGAAGTTATCAATATAATTTGGTCAAACCTCACAATTTTGTTTTGTTATGGTATTAAATAGGTGTCATGTTTTATATTTATGTAGTAATGGGCTTATTATTTTCTATTTTGTTGCTTTGTGTTTGCAAACTATAATATGGTTTATGGATCAAAAGAAATAATGTGGTAAAGATGAATTTAGACACCCTATAAGATTTTACCATATTATAGGGCCTATATTGGAATTTATAGAATAATAGGCCACAAATTGGAATTCAGAATTTATGGAGCAATTTAAGCCAAATGGACCAACTTTATAATGTAGCTTTTACTTTTTTAATAAATGAACTTGGTTTTTTAAACAAATGAACTTGATATAATACACAATTTGAAATTATAACCATGATAATATTAAAGAGAGTTGTTACTATATCTTGCAAAAAAAATAAAAAAAAAGCAAAAAAGAGAGTTGTTATTGTCTGCGTCACTGAAATAATGTCTAATTTGTTTGTATTGTAATTTTTCAATTTCTTGAAAGAAGCGAATTTCATATCTTCATTTTTTAGGGCCTAATTCATTTTTTGTATTTATATTCTTATGATCCTGTAAATGATTATTGGAAAAATTGGTTCATAAAAAAAGAATAAAATAATCTATAATCATTATTCATCGGTTCTTTACATGTGTGGATTTGAACTAATTCAATAGGATTAATATAAAATATTGTTTTTTAGTTCATCAACAATCTTAAAGATAAGAGATTCAAATGTGTAATTTATTCGTGAAAGAGGCATGTTATTTACCTCTAAATTTATTTTGTAGTTGTAACGATTTTAATTTAATGGCTTTCTCCATAGTAGTAGTTATACTTTTAAATGTACTATTTAAAAATCACTTCTTAATAAAAGTATGATTTTCTTGAACGATAATTAGTTTAGGGGCGCTTTGTTTGACATATTTAGTTAGGAGTTAGTTTTAGAATTTATTTATTCCTCGTCAAAAACCTATGTCGAGACGAATTTTTATTAATTTCTCCTCATTTTTACTTTTAAAAATAACTATCATTTTTAATCAATTATTTATAACTAATATCATTTCTAACAACTTATTTTTAATCAATTAAAATAACTCATTTTTAATCATTTTTTTAACACCTAAAAATAATTACTCATTTTTAAATTTACATCCAAACCAGGTTTTGATTTTAAGTCCTCTATACAAAAACTACATTCAAATAAATTTTTAACACAATTCTCAATTTTTAACTACTCAATATAACTGATTAGTCTAAATATTACCTAAATATGTCCCTACTGGTCATGTCAAATGTATGATTTGTGGTCTATAGTTTTATAGATTATTGATGTCATCGTTTTTTTCGAAGAAAATAAATATGCCATCGTTGTTAGTGGAATGTTTTGAAGAAAAAAAATAGGATGTTTTGAAAAAGAAATTTTGTTAAATAAGCCAACTTGAAGCTATTTGTTTGTTGGATATAATTACTTGTGTTGTTGAGTTTTAATATATATATATATATATATATATATATATATAAATTTTTTTTTTTTTACTGTATTGGATGTTGACTATTTGTATCTATTATGTGTTTTTTTCTTCAGATATTTTTCATTATTGTGCGCAGTCAGTTTTCTATTTTTGTTCACAACCGTATTTTTTTTATACATCAAAAGTACATTTACTTTTGTAGGTCAATAAAAAATTATCAAGAAAAAACAAACCTTAGATAAAACTTTCATCATATCCTTTCAAAAAAAAAAAAAAAAAACTTTCATCATATTGTCTTTAAAATCACTGATATTTTCCTTTACTTTTTAATCTACCTTTATTTGAAATTACATTATACATTCCACTTTTTTTTTTTAATTATTATATATGACATTCTTATTATTAATATACTTTTATGGTCGTTAAATGTTGTTATGTTTAACAAGGCATCTCACATTTGAAAAACTATAAAATAATACAATATAAAAATTATCTATCACTACAACAATCGAAGTTTTTGATGGAAGAAGGTTACATCGGAGAATCTATCTTTCCTTGTAGTATAGATATATAATGAATACAAAATATATATTTAGTATGCACAAATTAATTAGACTTCGTAAAATTTTCATGTACGCACTTTTTATAGAAAAATGCCTAAGATTGGGGCTAAAACCATACGAGTATTATAATGTTTTTCATGTAGTGGTAACTGTGTAATGGTATAATTGGTGATTTGATAGTAAAAAGTGTTGACGTTGAAATTTGGTCTTTAAAATCAGTGGTGAATTTTTATTGCTTCGGGACTAATTACCTACAAAAAAAATAACAACCTAAACATCAGATGGTGTGAATCACATGGCCTCCGATACTTAAGTCAAATAAATACGGCAAAAATTAGGAGAGTGTAGTTTCTAGTGTTGCTCAAACTTAACTTTTTAGTCTATTTACTAATTATTTATAGGTCGTGTGAAACTTTTTCCATGTGATTTTAGGATTCGGGCTCGAGTATTCACACATTGGCCGAACCTAATTTGGATATAATGTTATTTATACTAATACAGAGTCAAAATGGGCTCATAATTGATGCGTGAGGGCGGTATTTCGGGATCCAAGTCCAATTGGAGTTTGGTCAGACTTGCCCTAGGGTTGGACTTTCCTTGACAGCGAATCACAATTATAAGAAAAAGTAATAAAAATTTTGATTTAAAATAATATTTTCAATACTATAGAATATGATTTATTATCTGAAGTTTCCATATTTATGTTTAGTTCATTTGAATCATATAAAATGATACCCAAAACTTTCATTAAAAAAAGAAAAAGAAAAAACTCCCAAACCATACAAAATAATTTTTTTACCTGAATACTAATGTTTCTTCCCTTCCTACATCCCTAGATGTAGATTTTGTTGAAATTCGAGTTTTTTTTTTGTTTTTTTTTATTTTTTATAAATGAAATCTGTGAGTTCTACATTTTGTTGAAATTTGTGAGTTTTGGTATATTTCTTTTCCTCATTTTACTAAATTTAGCAACTAAGATTAAAAACTCAACAACTTTACTTTTAGAAACTTATTGGAACGGTTTTAAAAAAATTAATGGATGAAAATGAAAATCAAGTGTCACTTTTAAAATGTCAAGGTTGCATATTTACAAAATGGATATTTACAGAAAATTTATAAAAGAAAAAAAAATAAACATATTTATTTTACTGTTTGAAATAAGGTGAAATGCTTATGGTACAAATTTTCTTTTATCTTTTTATGTTTCATCACCTCTTACATTAATATAGATTTTTTTTTTTAGAGAAAATTAATATAGATATTTAAATATAATATAATTTATTTTTCTAAACAAGAAAATTGAAGAAGAAAAAATACATATAAAATGAGTTATTAAAAAAAAATAATCAATTAAAAAATAGAATTTAACTCATATTTAGACATGTCTTGAAATCACATAAAGTAGGAGGCGCGTGAAGGGAAAGAGAAAAGTAGCGAAATCCGGTGTGATAATTTAACAGGTGAGATTTATTTAGAAATTAAAAAAAAAAAAAAGCGAAAGGACAAAAAAGCCCATAGAAATGAATTAGTGGAAATGTTCACACGTGTACAAAAGAGAGAAGAACATTCATACACTACTTTGTCAACTGTCACTCACCGCCACCTGTCGGTTACTGCGTTCCCGCTTTTCCATTTCTTTCGTTTCATTTTGTTTTCTTCATAACAATTTTTTTTTTAAAGTTCTGTTTTTATTTTTTGTTTTTAAAATTTAAATCTATAATAATTATATTTAGTTATCATTTATTGTAGTAAAGATAAATAAATTAAATTATTATCAAATTAAATTTTATTATTTATTTTTAAATATTTTATTTTATTTTCATTGTTTTTATTTATTTTTTAGATTACAAGGACAAAAGATTTAAACCTATTATCTCATAATCACTAAATGTATATTAATGTGACTGGGGTATTATTTTTAATGACTATTTTATTCTCATGGTGATATCTCTATCTTTCAAGTATTGCATATTTAAACTGGTTTTTTTTAATGATAATTCATTGATTACATGGCATGATACTTAGTTAAGTTTATACATATTTATGGGGAAAAAGTTGTGGATGTAAAAGTGTTATGAAAACCGCAATCAACTACTGATGCAAAGATTAAAAAAACGTAAAAGACGATGAACAAATACATAAAATTTACGTAGTTCATTAACGTAGCGTTAGTTAGTCTACGGGCAAAGAGAGGACAAAATTTTATTACGAAAAATATATAATTATAGAGTGAATGTCATAATATGCCTAGAGTTTTAATTCGAGTTTATATATGCACTTTCATTAAATCATATTACATAATATGTAAACATTAAAAAGTGAATGTGTAAGCACATATAGAACACGCAACTGAATACAAAAGCGCTTATGTGTGTACAGTGCGAATGCGGGCTGTGCTAAACGCATGTGGAAAATATTGGTGCAATGAGGGTGTTGCCTCCGTAACCCCACGTACCCCCACTCGTTGGCAGGATAGCGAGATCCTTAACAACTAATCGTATGAATTATTACGTTCAAGGTATATATCTCAACAAAAATGAGAAATTAAAATTGGTAACTATCAACATAGTAGAAATTTAGAGTGGAATTAGAAACATTTTCTCAATCCATTTAAACTTCGTTATTTCTCTCAACTCACGAAGCATTTAATCGTGTGAATTATCATGAAGTAATATCTAACATTCCATTATAAATGAATTATATAATTGGAAATTGATTATATATATATATATATATATATATATATATAATCAATTTCCAATTATTATATATAAAGAGACAAAAATCAAATGTTTTTTTTTTTCTTTTAAAATAAATAAATTGAAAAACTAAAACATATATTTAATAAAAAAGTTATCATGCATATACATTTTCATTCATTTATCTTAAAAACGTATGCACATGTGAATAAGTATTATTTGAAATTATACGTAGTAAATTAGATCAGAATGATTTTACCATCGAAAATATTAATTAAAACATTATTGAAAAAATAACAATGAAGACTAATATGAAAAGTTGTTTAAGAACTAAAATGAAATTACATACATAATTTATTAATTCCAACTACTTTAGCAATGGATGTGATATACCATAAATAAAAACAAAAAAGATTGATGCAATAGTGATGTGGTGTCTAATGTGATATTGATGTGATTAAGCAATTGTTCATACTTATTAAAGCCTACAAAAGTCTAAGAACTAGTAATTAAACATTAAATTTATTGACAAAATTAAAACTAATCAATAAAATTATATACTTGTATAAAATATATCCACAAAAATAAATTATTCCCCACATAAATGAGTTGTTTGAGTTTCTTTGGCAAAAGGTAGTAGTCTGACTAGTGCTGATTTACACAGAGAAGATAAAATCGAGGTTAATTTTATTAAGGAAATAAGGGGTATTTATATAAATAAGGGGTATTTATATATATATTTATACAATATTCCCCCTCAAACTTAGCCCAAGGGTAAGGAGGAGATAAGTTTGCTGCGAAGGAACTGAAGACGATCCGCTGTCAATGCTTTGGTGAATAGATCTGCAGGTTGCTCATTGCTGGAAATAAAATGAATGGAGACATCTTTTGTAGCAACTTTTTCTCTAATGAAGTGATAGTCGACTTCAATGTGTTTTGTGCGTCCGTGAAAAACTGGATTACGTGCTAGTTGGAGAGCAGATTTATTATCACAGTGCAACTTTGGACACTGTCGTAAGTTGACAAAGAGCTCACGAAGAAGGTTGCGTATCCAAGAGACTTCTGCAACCAGAGACGCAAGAGCACGATATTCTGCCTCAGTCGAGCTTCTAGAGACTGTCGGCTGCTTCTTACTCAGCCAAGACACCGGATTGTCACCAAGGTATATAACAAAACCAGCTGTAGATCTTCTATCAGCTGAATCCCCAGCCCAATCGGAATCAGAAAATGCATTGAGTTGTAGAGATCCTGGTTTGAATAGCATGCCAAGATCAAGTGTTCCTTTAAGATAGCGGAAGATACGTTTCAAGGCAACGAGATGAGCTTGATTGGGAGCGTTCATGTGTTGAGATACACGACCTACAGCAAAAACAATGTCAGGTCTTGTGAAACTTGCATAATGAAGAACACCTACCCTTTGACGAAATAAATGAGCATCATCTGGACAACACAAGTCGTTGTTTTGAGCTGTTAATTTGGTAGACATAGGTGTCGAACAACTTTTTGCTGCAAGAAGACCAAACTTAGAAAGAAGGTCAGAGATATATTTAGTCTGATGAACATGTATTCCATCACTTCTATGTTTAATTTCAAGTCCTAGAAAATACGTAAGAGCACCAAGATCAGTCATATCAAAGGTAGTTTGAAGTTGACCAATTAAGTGGTCAACAAAGTCAGAATCATTACCTGTGATTACAATATCATCGACATAAAGGAGTAAGTAAGTTAAAGATGTACCAATACGTCTTACAAACAAAGAAGGATAAGATAGAGAAGCCTGAAACTCATAGGTAAGAAGATTAGATGTAAAGCACTCAAACCAAGCTCGAGGTGCTTGTTTAAGTCCATAGAGAGATTTATTTAAACAGAGGTGCTCTGATACCATATTAGAGAATATGGGGTTCCTCCTCAAAACCAATTGGCAATATGGGGAGTAACCCATATCTATATTTCTTTTATATTAATGTTGGACTCCCCACTTTTCCAATGTGGGACAATTGCGATCTCAACATGCCCCCTCAAGATGGTGCCTCTTTTGGGCTCATCAATCTTGAATCAGATCTCAATTTCATTTTTATTGGACCGATACCCGTTTGGGCTTTTATGGGCTCTGATACCATGCTGATTTACATAGAGAGGATAAAATCGGGGTTAATTTTATTAAGGAAATTAGGGGTATTTATACAGATTTTAGCTTAATGGTTGTAACTAAACACTAAGATATTTTAGTCAAAAACAAATATATATATATATATATATATATATATGTATATATATATAATAACTAGAAGAAGTAAATATGGTTGAATTCAAAATAAAAAATAATTTCATATGGTGTGCTTTGGAAATTTTGGTGTGCCCTTTATTTTGTGGCATTTTGAATTTTTTTGAAGTGGTTAGTTGATTTTTGTTTTCCAAGTTACCCTTAATGATTTTCAATTTATTCAATTTGTGACTAATTTTTTAATTTGAACAATTTCTTTATCCTTGGAATATTAATTTAGGAAAACTATTGAGTAAATTTCTCGATTTTCTTATCAATAGTTTGATTTGTTTTGTCTTGCAAGAGTTTTTTTTTTTACATTTTTTGTTTTGTTTTTTAGTTAAATGATTGCACATTTTGAATTCGCTAAATATGATAAAATCAAAGATTTTAATATTTACAACTTGTTCAACAAAAGTAGCTAGGACACCTGATTCAAGTAAATTACATGAGGAGAAGGCTGAAAAGTCCAAAATTACTTATAGTACCATGGAACCAAGAAGAAGAAAAAAAAAATTGCACTTTTTTTCTAAACAAGCATTTTCTTATTTTCTCTTCGATCTATTTTTGTACTTTTTTTTCTTTTTTAATTTTTAGTTTATGGACCAAATTTGAAAATATTCGAAAGTTGAAATACCAAAATTGGACAAATAACAAAGTTGAGGGACCAAAATTAAACATTTGAAAGTCGAGAGATCAAAATTGGACAAACAACAAAGTCGAGGGACTAAAATTGGACATTGAAAGTCTAGGGACGAATATGGAACAAACTCTAAAGTTGAGGGACCAAAATGGTATTTTTTTTTTTAAAGGTGCTTGAATGTGAAATTGTAGAGTGATTATTTTGAGTGATTATAAATGAATGACAATTTGAGTGATTAGAAATTGAAATTTTAGTAATAGCTTGTTTGGACGTGATTATTTGTAGAGGGAATGCAGATAATAACTCATTTGGATTATAGTTTTTGTAGAGAGGTTGCTAACAATAGCATGTTTGGATGTGGTTAAAAATGAATGATTAGAAAATAATAATTAGATATGCATATAATTAAAAATCGATGATTATTTTGAATCGTTAAAAATGAGTAATTACAATAACTGGTTTGAATGTAATTGTTTGAAGAGTAATTATAAAATTTAATTTATAATAACTCGTTAATTACACCAAACAAACACCACATTTAGATTTCGTTAATAAAGTTGGCGAAAATTTAGTAAGCTATGACCGAATGGGTCAGTGGCACAGTGATTTCATTGTTTGGTTGTATACCAGTTCAACACCAGCGTTAGGGTTCGATCCCTGGAATCGGTATGTGTAATCCCCATCCCCCAACTTGTACTAAAAAAAATAAAAATAAATAAAATAATAGTAAGCTATGATAAAAATTAGATTTTAAAAATGAAAGATCAAACTGATCATTTTTGTAAAGTTTAAATTCTTTGGCTTCCAAATATTGTTAAATAAAATAAATTTTGTTTTTCCTTTTATATCTTTTTATACCAAAAGCTATCCTAGAATGCTATTAAAAGTAATGTTTGTTATTAAAAATGATAACATTTAGTCCCTTCATAACCATATTGTTTTTTGTTTATGAAATTTAAGCTTATTTCTATTCAAATTTTCTACCATATGTTCCATATTTCCTATCATGTATCTATATTTTCTTAAGAAAGTAGGAGAATAATAACCAAATTTCAAAAATATAAACAAGTTTTTGGAAGCTACTTTTTTTGTTTACAAATTTTGGTTTTGTTTATTAAAATATAGGTAAGATGTAGATATCCAAATAAGGAAAAAGTATAGTAAGATAGTTGTTGTAAACTTAAATTTCATAAATAAAAAACGAAAAACAAAATGATTATTAAACGGAACCTTAATTATTTTTAATGTGCTCTCAAATAATATGAAAACTAAATACTAATTTTAAGGATTAAACTTGTGACGGTGACGTTGAACTAAATTACGACTAAGTAATGAAATCGTTAGATAATTAGCCTTTTTTTAAAAAAACAGGTAACTAGCCATTTTCATATAAACAAGAAGTATTTTAATATTAGTTGACAACTTAAATATTAAAAAACCCCAAAATGGTAGCGTGTGGGCAAGTGGAAAATGAGTAATTAGTTACCAACTGACTTTCTCCTTTGAATAAAATAGAAGTTTCTATTCAAAATATTGGCCAAAATTTTTTCGACCCGTATCTTTTTTCCACATGACACGTCTAGAATGTCATGTTCTTTTCGTTTCCACTATCATTTTGAATTTGTCTTTGTATATATTTTTATTTAAAAATACTTATGAACTCCCATAATTTAAAAAAGTTTTCTAATGAGATTAGTATGAAAAAACAAAAGAAAATTCATTTTTCTTCTCTATTTAATTCATTTATTGCCTTACTTTAACAAGGTAGAAAAAGAGTGATGCCTTTTGAAAGTCCAAATTTGGCTACTACTCTTTTCTTTGTAGACTAGTTTGGAAAAAAAGAGTTGTTCATTCCAAATTTAGGATACATTCTTTTTTTTTTTGAAAAAAAAACACAATTCTAAACAAAAACGATTTTCTTAGCTAATTTTCGAGATATATGTGGGTTTTACTAAATAGTATTTGAACCAAACATTCTTTCTTAAAGATTAGTTTTATCTTAATATTGAGTAAAATTATTCTTTTTAATAGAAGTCTTCTTGTTAGCCTTAAGCATCTTGTCAACTAAAAAAGAGAGATGTTTCTAGGTATGCTTTTATGTCTTAATGAACAGACTACCCGCACAATTTTTAATGCATCATTTTTTATTAATATGTATTTGTGAGATGTGTATTTCTTAGGTCCCGTTTTATCATTATTTGTTTTTTGTTTATAAAATTTAAGTCTATTTCTATTCAAATTTTTTACCATGTGTTCCATCTTTCCTATAATGTATCCATCTTTCCTTAAAAAAGTAGGAGAATACTAACCAAATTTCAAAAACATAAACAAGTTTTTGGAAGTTACTTTTTTTTTGTTTATAAATTTTGGTTTTGTTTATTAAAATATAGGTAAGATGTAGATATCCAAATAAGGAAAAATGTATAGTAAGGTACTTGTTGTAGGCTTAAATTTCATAAACAAAAAATAAAAACAAAATGGTTATCAAACTAGGCCTTATAAATACAACTTAGACTTTAATATGATATACAATAGCTAGCCAAAATTAGTACGATAATCAAATCGAGTGAAGAAATAGAGGGTTTTGGTTTTGAGATAATGAAAATTTTGAAAATTTAAAAAGGTAGAAACTCTTTCACACACAACCCAAAGGTTAATTCTAAGTAGGTAATGTTGGTTTACAAATTGTTAGGATCTCACAATTATCCTATATTGAAAAAAATTAAGAGTCAAACAAGCATTTAAAATAAATATGAGTTACTCTCCTTGTTAATTAGTTTTGAGGTGAAATCTCATATTATTTAATATACTATCGAATTATTGAGATCTGATTCAAGATTGATAATCTTTAGAGCACCATTTATCAAAGTGCACCATTTTTTTTAGGAACATGTTTTGATTGATGTTCAACATGTGCTTGATTTTTAAAATTAACTTTGTTTTGTCATTGGAGCTCAAATTCTCCTACAATTAAGATAAATATAATATTTATATTCAAATTCTTTAGAGAAGATATTCATCCCTAATAAAAGATAAATATAAAATTCACCAACCAATCAACCAAAAGAATCATTCTCTTTACCTAAATTTCCTTTTCCTAAATAAAATATAGCGAGAGAGAGAAACCATTCAAATATTTCATTTATTATTATTATGTAAAAATAGCGGTTCTGCCACGTGTCTCGTTCATATACCATGTTTTGTACTCGTAAGAAATCTGAACCACCCTCTTACATGGGTAAAATCGTCATTTCATCTTAATATTTGATTTGGTGTCTAACCTCTCGAGTCGGTGGACAGTCAACAAGGTTAGTTTAAAGAATCTACAATAAAGTTAAATCTAAATATTAATAATTATGTTAAATAAATAACAAAGCAATATATTGTGGCCCGAGATTTATATATATATGTTCTGATATAAATAAACAAACTGTATATTGTATATTGTGGACCCTTTTTTAGGGATGACAAAGTAATTTTATTATTGAGCAATAATTCATTTTACATTGTCATCTCCATTCCAATTTGTATTTGAAAAAATAAAGATTTTAGGTTCCCTTTTATAACTATTTCATTTTTTAATTTTTTATTTATGAATTTTAAGTCTACAACAATTACCTTATTATATTTTTGTTTCTTATTTGGATATTTACATCTTACCTATATTTTAATAAACAAAATCAAAATTTGAAAACAAAAAAAGTAGCTTCCAAAAGCTTGTTTTTGTTTTTGAAATTTGGTTAGTATTCACCTACTTTCTACAAAACATGGAGCAATTTAAGTAGAAATAAACTTAAATTTCATAAACAAAAAATAAAAAATCAAAGAGTTACCAAACGAGGTCTTAATAACCAAATAGTACGTAGATTCCTCTTTTTCAACTTTTTCATTTTTCTCTAGTTTATTTCAATTAGAGCACTTTATTTTTTAGTCATATAATGATTGAAAATAATGTTAAGAGATAAAAACGGTATTAAAGCACGAACCATTTAATTATAGCATAAATAATATGACTAAGCATATATGTCACAATGACAAGTTTCAGTGAACCTCTCCAATTTAGTAACTCAGACTTGCCATTTAATTTTGCAAAGGAAATGAAAAAATACAAAAAGAATCGAAAACTTTCAAGAATTTTGAAATTAATTAATTTTTTATTAAGAAATGTCAACTCGTTATAATTTATATAGTAGTTTGAGGATGGACACATTATATAAAGGTTGCATGAACAATGAAAGTTTATGTGAGGGGAGGTGGCACGTGTCATGATGCAGTTGAAAACCGAATAAATTTTAAAAAGACAATTAATTATAGTAATTCTAAAAAAACAGAGAATTAATTATAATAATATTAAAAAAAAAGAAAAAAAGCAATGTAGAGTGCATTATGGCTAGGGGTGTTCGTCGGTCGGTCGGGGTCGTTTTTTGGAGAAAACCGACATTGATAAACGACATATCGGTTTTCTAATAATAAAAACCGAATTTTTTTTTTAATCGAGAATTCCGACCGACTGTCGGTCGGTCGGTTAAGGCTTTTTTTAAAAAAATCTAAATATTTTTCATTTGGAAATCATGGATTTACTCTTATAACTTAATTTTTTTAGAAAATTCTCCGTTCGACCGACCGTCGGTTAGTTATTTAATTTAACCGACTCTGACCGACCTTATCAAAAAACTGACCGAACGACCTTGATTCGGTCGGTTTTGGTCAGTCGGTTCGGTTTTCGGGTAAAATGTGAACACCCTTAATTATGGCCAATTGAGAAAAATAATGCGTATCTTAAAAAAAAAAAAAAAAAAATCGGTTTGACCTTAAAAAATTGGGTGACCGGCTGTGGGAAAAACCGGTCACAAGAAGCATATGACGCAATGCCGACTAATAGAATCTCACGCGCGAATGACGAAGTTGACGCGCAAACACTACAGTTATTTTGACATGACCTTTATTATTATTTTCCTTAAATCAAGCTCTACACCGTCAATTCAGTATAATCGACGGTCCAGATTTTACCGCCAGAAAGTCTATAATACTTTTTTTTAATTAATAACGATGAGGTAAGAATTTCAAATTACGACTCTTTTTAGCATAAATTATGACTTTTTAAACGTAATATATATTATTACTATTAGTATTTTGTTTTTAGTATATATTAGAAGATGAGAGACAAATATTGATTTTTGAGACTAAACTTGCGACGATAGTCTTGAACTGATTTACAATTAAACAATAAAATTACTGTGTTATTGAGCGATTCCATATTACTATTAATACTAGAACTAAAAAAAAAGTTTATTTTGCAATATATGTTTTATATTAATTGATTAAAATTTGTTGGAAAAAGTTTTGGCACTTGGATATTATTATTATTATTTAGATTAAATTTATTTTTAATTAATTATTGATTAAATTAAAAGTTTGATACACATTTTTTTTTATTCAAGGATCAAATTTAACCTAAAATATCTAAAAATATTAATTTTTATAACAAGAGATAAATTATTTTATATATTTTCAGACAGTTATTTTATTGAGACAATGTTATAATTTAAAAAAAAACAATGGTTAGTTTTATTTAAAACTTATTTTTAAAATTTTATGATTTTTTTTTTCAGTACATAAAACTTTATGATTTAGATTAACTACAACGAAGTACTAGTTGATTATAATGAACATATAAGAGAGAATTTCTCAAAAAAAAAAAACATATAAGAGAGAAGAGAAAACAGCTTAATTAATTATATTTATGAATTTGTGATTTAAAAGTTATAAATTTGAATCTCTTATTTTAAATATAAAAAAAAAAAGTTTCACACATTATTGATTTACTTTGATAATAATCCATTTTCTACCAAATACCTTACTTCGTGCGCTCATCTTTTTACGACCAAACACCACCTTAGAAAGAACATATGAGTAGTCATTATCTCTATTTCACACCAAATGTTTCGAGGTTTGAAACTATTATGAAAATGACAATTAACAATCGATAAAACAAAAAATAAAATAACATATAACAATATATGTGAGAGAAGAAAAATAAACAATACAGAAGTGTGTGTAGTTTATTAATGTAGTGTTAGCTAGTCCACGGGCAGAGGAGGAAAACAATTTTATTGAGAGACGGAAATTTACAGATACAGAAATTATGTCATTATATGACTAGGGTTTAATTAGAGTTTATTTAATCACTCTAATTAAACCCTATTTTAGAATGTGTAAGCATTAAATAGAATGTGGATACGTGAATGTGGTACGAAAATAGAATGCGCTTACGCACATAGATGCATTCGTGCAACAGAATGCTAAACGCACAAATGCGTTTTCACAACGGGGGCGTTGCTCTCGTACCCTCACTCGCTGACCGACTACTAATCACGGAGCATTAATGCAAGGCATAACATAACATAAAATAAGTCTATATATAAAAAAGAAACATGCATTTTATCTTTTACCAAAAAATTGCTATTGTTTTTTACAAAAAAAAGAAAGAAAATGCTTGCACGCATTTCTTTTCATTTTCTTAAAGGCATTCAAACGACTATATGCACGAACAAAGTCACCACAACAACAATTTTAATTATATTCAATTATATATTATTAACCTTATAGCTTTATAAAAAACAACATGTTGAAAAATAAAAATACGAACATTCTTTTGTAGATATTATATGTTATGTTATCTTTCATGTTGTTCCATTATAATTAGTGGATGAAGGGTAAAATAATAATATTTTGGTTGGTCTAAGCTCAGTCTTTTAAAATGATTATTATCATTGTTATTATTTTTATAATTTAAACTCTTCTATATTATATCAAGTTGGTATAGGGTTGGTTTGAGAATCAATAGATTGGCGGCCCCACAATAAATTTTAAAGATGCATTTTTTTTTTTAACAAATTTTTTTAAAGATGTATGAACCCTAATAATAAAAACATAGTTGCTTTATCAATGCTTTTGTAATATTATTCTATTATTCTCAATTAAACTGTAGTTTATTTTGATAAATATTTCATAATTGCATATTACGTTCCAAGCCAAGTAGAATTAATCTTACTTTTTTTTTAAAAAAAATTCAGATAATTACTCTTACTTGGAAGTTTATATATAAATAATAATAATTAATCTTACTTGGAGGATTATATATAAATAGTAATAATAATCTTACTTGTGATTGTACGGTTTTGATTGAAAAAAAAGGAAAGAATTGGGGCCGGGTATACTTGGTAATAAAAAAAATGGTTAAACTTGAAAGAATCAAACTATTTATCTTTTTTTTTTTTCTTTTTTAAAATACAATAATGGAGATGAAAGATTCAAATCCATAACTTCTTATAATTGAACATGTTGGTTACGAATGAACAAACCATTTATCTTTAAAATAATAATTGATGTTTTGTTGATTTTTTTAAAATATAAATTGAGGGATCATAAATTCTAATTCTATTCCTCTCAAATAAATAAAAGTTACATATCAATTTTTAGAATTGAATCTACGATTGGGGCATTAAACTATATTATTACCAAACATGAAATTAACATGTCACTAATCTTTTCGACATTTAATGTTTTTGTTGATTAAACTATGTTTGGATCGATATTGCTAATTTGTCATTCAACATTTGAGGCAATTTTGAATACATAAATTTAACTTTTTAGAAATCGATTTTTTTAAAGAAGAGAAATCGGTTGTGTGTATATATATAGAGAGAGACTAAATTTCATTTTCTTCTATTTAAAGCATCTTGGTTAATTTTAAAGAATTAACTTACAAATCCCAAGTGTAATTCCAAACAAAGATTTGGAATCTTAAAGGAGTATCTTGGAAGATTGAGGACAGTTTCTCTTTTTATTTTTTAAAAGGATTTCAACCAAAAAATAATTTTAAAAACATATCTCTCAACTGCCTAGTCCTACATCAAAAAATAAGGGTGGGTCTGTTTTAGGTAAAATAACAGTGATAAAACAACTTGAAAAGTTCATTTAAAAAAATAGAAAATTTTAGATGCAATCCATTGTGCACTCTCACCATGATATCATTCATGTGAAACATTTCATCTATTTTATATTTATTATAAAAAGTTTAAAAATATATATATAATTCTACATCGTTGATATTATGGTGGGGTACGGCCCGACTGCACCCAAATTCTTCTCCTAAAATAATACCTTGATGTCAAATAAGTGAAATGAAAACAAACTAGAAGGGTAAAAACGTCATTAAGAAAAAAGGACAAACTGAAAGCACGCAATCCTTTTTGCGTTTCTGAGCGCCGTTATAAGAAGCGGTGAATTAGCACATCCCATTTTTATTTTGTCTCGGAGCCGTTGGATGTTGTTTGTTAAAATAGATGGAACACGTGGCAAGATCTAGTTCGGATCCACTGAAAATTGTCAGTACGGTCGCCCACGTGGATTCGCATTCTTGTCAACACAAATTAATAATAAATAAAAAAATAAAAAAAATTCTATCTCCCAATTATTATTTTTGTGGCTTCATAGTTTTTTTTGACATTTGTGTATAAAAATTGGAAGGCACACCTAGCATGATTTACTAAGACTTTATAAATCCAAAACTTTTTAAATTTTACTTTATAATATTTATTTCTAGAGCAACACTAATTGAGAATGTAAGATTTGATCTTACATCTTTTAATTATATATGTACACACAATTATATGAGTATAAATTAGTACTTTGTTAATATTTATTTTTTACCCTATAATTTAATTAAATGGTTGCATTTATGTAAGTGGGACCTATTCATTTTGTACTAATTATTGACCCACTCACCAGTTTCAAATAGAAAACATGTAGATAACAACAAATTATTGTAGATTTTTTTTTCTTTTGGTACAAAAAATGTATCTTTTTCATATTATAGAAAAAGGTTGTCAAATAATTAAAAAAATAAATAAATAAAACGTCATAAAAATACTGGACTTGTCAGACAAATTTTTATTTGCTTAAAGTTCTGTCGGTCTAGATTAAATTCAGGTCAAATATAGTTTTGATTCTTAAAACTAAATCTTACTAATTTCGATGTTGTATATAAAAAATTTTAACCGAGACTTTATTATTATTATTATAAAATTTAAAATATTTGTACACATAGCTTTTAATATATTTCAATACTATATTATTAAATATTTATTAATATAATATTATATATTATTAATACAATATTAATATGACCATGGTTGTTAATTTTTAAAAATGACTTTATGATTATTTTTTGAATTTATTAGTTTGGTAATTTCCCTTTAAATTACTTTTACCCTTATCTATTTGGTTACTTTATTTTTTATGATTGCTAAAGTTTTAAAAGTGTCTCAAAGATTTCAAATTAATGATTTTTAAATTGTTCCAAATAAAGTCAAATGTCTTAAATTACTCACTCTTCCATACAAACGTCCATGGGTTGATATTTCTATGGTATAATAGAAAAATTCAAAGAAATATAACAAAAGTATCAACCAAATTTCACTCATATAGACATTATTAAGAAACTTTACTTTTATGTCAAATTTGAATTTATTAGAATATTAAAAAGTAATAATACTTTGTCTCCAATGATATAAACAATTGTTCATAGAATCACAATAAATCATAAACTACTCTATCTTTTAAAAAATAAAGATTAAATAGATTTTTGAATGTTCATACACTAGAATTTAAAATTCATGCACTATCACATAATGAAAATTTAAAAATGAATTAGAAAGTTAGTAAATTATAAATTTAATCCAGTTAGAATTTAATTTCTACAAATTTACCGCCTAAAGTTTAGTTTTTTAGTTCAAGGATAATGGAGCAGAAATTCAAATACATACTCTCGTGATCATAAAAATATAATGTAACTCTGGTTGACAACTAAAATTAGTTTTTATGATTTGGATAAGTTAAAATTTAACTATATAATTTAAACTGAAATTTAAATCTTTATGGTTTGAAAAAATAAAATAATTTATTTTTGCTCATTTTCAAGAGGAGTAATGTTGTCGTTGATCACTCTAGTCAAGGTATGATACGATGTTAGTTTTGGGAAAGTTTTTTTTTTTTTTAGTTAAGTTTTTGGGAAATCCCAATGCATTAGGGAAAATTTATATAAGTTACTGGATATCATTTAGTGTAACACCCATTTTTTTTATAAAAATTATTAAAAATGTAAAAGTTTTTTTTTTGTTTTTTTTATTTTTTTTTATGGGGTATAGATATTTATAGTTAAATAGAATGGTATTTTGACAAATATAAAAATAAGATGTGTTGTTTTTTTTTTTTGAAAGCAAATAAGATGTGTTGTTTGAAGAGAAAAAAAAAATACAATTTTTCATCTTAGATTTATAGAATTCCACTAAGCTAAAAAAAGAATTACAATAAAGTAGGAAGTAGATCGAATCTCTGTCAATTACAAATTGTATTAGTAATGATGAAAATTAGCCTAACAAGAACACGAATTTTTTTTGCAACTAACAAGAACACGAATTTAGATATATTAGTATTCACTAAAATTGTACTTCGAATCCCCACCTTCCTAATTATTAATTAAAAAATGATGAAAATTACAACTATAATATATTTTATCAAGCAAAACGAGAAACTTAGGGATGCGAGGACCCTACATTTTGGAAATGTGGTATCTTAAGATTCTTAAAAATTATATACTTTATGAAATAGTTTTCTTGGAGATGTGTAGATGAATTTTGCTCGATAAAATAAAAATTCCCCTACACTGTGTAGGAGGACCCTACATTTTAGGGATATAGTATCTTAAGAACCATAAAAATTATATACTTATTTTTTCGACTAAAAAAAACAGTTTATTGGCCTCATCCATGATACTCAAGATAAACCAATCATTTTGCAGCAAAGACTTATTATCAAGAGCAGTGCACATGATAGCATTTAATCACCCTAAGATAATCCATAACTTCTCGATATAATTTTTTTTTTCCACAACAATATTAAGATGTTGTAACTAGTATTGTGACAGTCAAAAGAAGCACAATTCCAACGTAATCTTGTATAATTTAACAATTAAGATGTTAGAAGTTCGAATTCTCCACTTTCAACTACAAATTTAAAGCGTTATAGCGTTATAGTGTTGTGAAAAATTATCTCTATTCATTCAAGTGTAATTTATACTCTTTGGTTAGTGATGATGCTTGAGCAACAAAAAAAGAGAGAAGGGAAGTATGCATTGAAGAGAGGATTGAAGGTTGAGAAAAATTCATTGAATAAAATAATGATGGAGGCTATATCATAATTAGGAACCTAACAACTTCTATATAGTCCAAATTCCCTAGTCTAAAGGACACTATTAAACTTCACATTAATTCAATCCTCATATATAATTAGGAACCTAACAACTTCTATATAGTCCAAATTCCCTAGTCTAAAGGACACTATTAAACTTCACATTAATTCAACCCTCATATTAACCTTTTTTATTTATTTAAGGCTATAAATAAGAGATGTCCATATGTCATGTGGGGTTGGATTCCCGCGGGGACCCGCCCCTAACAAGGCTGGGAACGACACCGGGGACAAGGCAAAAAAATGAATGGGGATTGGGAATATATTCCCCATTCTATCCGATCCTCGCCTCGTTTACAATTTTTTTAATTAAAAATTATTTTTATCTCATTTAATTACTTTACTTTTTAGATAAAATAAATATTTTTTTGTGGAATTATATATTCAAAGGAACATTTTTATCTTGATAATTAACCATATAATTGAAATTTATAAATATTTTATAAGAAGAATTAATTACTTAAAATTATAATTTAAAAAAATATAAAAAAAAGAAAAAGAAAAAACGAATTCCGTGCGGGAAATCCCTACCCCAATTCCTGCAAAAAAAATTGTAAATTTCGTGGCGACGGGGTAGGAGAAGCCATTCTCCGGCTCTGCCTCATGGACATCTCTAATATTAACCATATTCTAATAGTTATACAACAAAAAAAACATGTAATTACATTCCTATTTTTTATTGTAAAAAAAAAAAGATACCCATTTTTTTTTAATTATCGTTGAACTAAAATAACTAATTTTTTTAGTACGTATAGTTATATGCTACATTGCATCACGTATGAAATGTTAACAACAACAAAATTTAAGAATTCAATTACAACTTTCTAAAAAAAATCTCTATATAACTTCATTTAAAATCAATTATAAGATCTTTAATTTTTATTTCATTTAAAAAAATTCAAAAAGGTCTGGGTGTGAGCGTTATGTTTGGTTGGAGGGAGTCAATTGCAAACACGAGAAAACAAGACTTGACAAAGAATTGCCTGTATTTATGTCATTTATTTATATTTAGAATTGAATTCTATATAATTATTCTTTTTAAAAAATATCTTACCTGTTGATATAGTTCATTCTTAGGATAACTTGTATTTGAAGATTAAAGAATTTCAGTTTGTTTGTATTGAAATTTCATTATCCTCCGTTTAATATAAAGTTTTTCTTAAGTTTCTTATTTAATTAATTGAGTTAATTCAAAATATAGGCTAGCTAAAAGTCTGACCTATCATGTTAAAAAATACACATCATATACTATTTTGATATCATATATATATATATATATATATATATATATATATATTAACTAAAAAAAATTTCTCCTTTTCTAAATGATATAATGAAATATATAATTTAAGATTTTTTTACCAATGAGTAATGACAGGCGAAATATTATTATTAGTTTTTTTAAAGATTAAATATTATTTTTAGTTTGTTTACTCTTATATATATAGGATGTGGGGATACATGTAACATATTTTTTTCCAAGCTTTTGTTATTTGTCTTACATTGTATTATTTCTGTTTCTGATAATTGTAAAATAATAATAATAATTGAACTAAATAATAATAATAATATACTTGTTCGTGTGGTCCTAAATTAGTTAACAATATTTATGTTTATTTTTTAAACAAACAATCTCTATGATTAAACTTTACTTCTAAACTAATATAATTATTCATTGAAGCTAGGTTGGCTTAGGGTAGGTACTATTTAGTCAACTTGTGGTCCATCTTCTTTCACTCTCTTTTTTAAAAATATTTTTTGTGTACCGTTCTATATTCAATATAAATTTATTGAAATGTTTAGTAACGTAGTAAATTAATTTAATTCCACCATTATAGTTATGAGTTTAATTCTATAAATTGATTTTTAGTTCTCATCTTATTATTTTTATTATTTGTTTAAAGGTTTTTTTGTTTTTAGTATAAATTGAAAGAGTGAGACCACAAATACATATTTAGAAGGTGTTACTACTCTCATTTCAAAACTCGATTTTCAGGATTGAATCTGTGTCCATGGTATTGAATTGAATTACCTTTAACTATGTCGAGTTTATCATTCACCTCTCCAATTTTAACTAAAAAAAACGGTGGTTTTATTTTTTACATCATTAAAGGTTCAATGATATCACTAAATTAATTTTAGCTTAACTAGAGCAAAGAATGAACATGTTGATTGTTTTTTTTTTTTTTGAGTACATAGTGGGGGAAGGGGGACCAACAAACCCTACATAGAGGGCACAATTACTCTCAAATAATATGAGAGCCAAATATCGATTTTTCAGCTCAAACTCATGACCGCAAAGTTGAAATGGATTAACACCAGACAAGATAACCAACTACGCCACTGACCCTCTGTACGAACATGTTGATTGTTGTTTCTTTCTCAATCCTTTAAATTTTATTATTTGTTTGTTTTTAATATAGTAATAGAAATCTCAAAGTAATTCTTATATGGGTCCAAAATAAATTATGTAGAGAATGGTGTTTTTGAAAGGAAGCCCACTTTTTTAGGCCTTAGAAACCCATAAAGAAACACAAATCCCTCTCATTGGCATTCTATCAAACATGACACATGCATTCATTTGTATTCTTTTTCTTGGTATCAATATTGCTCAAAGTGAGCACTTAAGCACTTCATTGATCACTCACACTCACAAGGAAAGAAATTGGATTCTCTATCACCTTTATTTATTTTTTATTATTGTTTTATTTTTATTAAAAAAGGGTTCAATCTTCAAGCATCCTTGACCACCAAAAATTAGAGAATTTCCCTAAAAAAATAGAAAAGACACAAATTTTATATGATTTAAACCCATACCCAAAGTGGGGCTTTATATTTATATGGGTTGAGTTTTGGCCTTTTGAAAGGTTTGAAGGGCGTGAAATATTAATATGAATAGGACCACCAAGTTTGAATTAATGAATTCTAAGGAAGAGAGAGAATGATGGATCATTTATTGATATGGAAAAATAAAAATAAAAATATTGGTTTAATCTTATTTTAGCCTAGAAAATTTAGATTTATTTTTATTTTATTTTATGATTAAAATATTTGGTCTTTTGATCCACAATAATATAATCTTTTTATTTTAACCTACAAAATTTAGATTTATTTTTATTTTATGATTAAAAAAATATAATCTTTTGATTGGTGATAGTTTTAAATCAATTAAACTGAGGTTGAATTAATCTTTTCATTTGAAAAAAATATCTTTTATTGTAGAGTTTGTAGTCATTTTTCCTCCAACTTGTATAAAAAAAGTTGTACTTTAATTAGGTATAAATCTTTTTTTTAAAAAAAAAAATTAGGTATAAATCTATTATTATAGATTCAATCTTAAAATTGATATTTGACTTCATTTTATTTGAAAAAAATAATACTTTCTTTTTTTTTGAAGAAAAAAAAATACTTTCTAATTTTAGGTTTGCAATTCTCCAATTTCCATCAACATACACATTAACAAATTTCAACCCTAAATTATTTTTTATAGTTGTTTTAAACAAATTACAAAAACAAAATTATAATTTTTTATTATAAAAACTAGATAAAAATTAATTTCAAACCTAATTAACTTTTTAAAACAAGAATAAAATTAATATATGATTAACCTATGATTTTTTATCCATATACAACAAGATTTTTAGAGTTTTAAACCTAAAATTCATTAAGAAGCGAATTTAAAATGAATAATTTTTTTTAAAACAATTGTCTTGCATAGGTAAAATTGAAAGATGAAAAATAAACTATTTTAGATAGTTAAAAAATAAATGTTTGAAAATTTAAAATTATTTTATTAGTTAAAAATGAATGATTAAAGATAACCTATAATCATAAAAATTCATTTTTAAATGAGCAATACTCACTTTATTCTTAAAAATAAATAAATAAATATTCATTTACTTTATTCCAAAATAAAAAAATTCACTTTAAATCTACCCTAAATTCAACAAACAAACAAACACCCCCATAGTCCCCTCCCGCTTTCACATTTTCCTATGCTCACAACTTTTTTAACATATTCTTATAGTACTTTTTTCTCCTGTAAATAAATAAGTAACAACTTATTTTTTAAGAAAAGTATCCCAAAAGAAGGTTCCATGTTTTCAAACTGTGGAACTTCAATAACCAAACACACCGTCCTTCAAAAAAATTCATTTAACTAAATAAAAAGAAGACGCTTAACAGACTCTTCATTAGATTAAGTTCAGCTATAAAGTCTATATAACAAAGTTAAGGAAATATAAAACGACATAAGATCGTTGCCTAAGCAATGGCAAGGATAAATCAAAGAAGACAAAGTTATGCCTTGATTCGTCCGTAAAACCGACCCTTCTCTTGCGTCGTCTGAAACCGACCATGGCCAAACTTGGAGGAGGTGTCGATGAACTTCAATTTGATTTCCTCCAACGCAACCCGAGATGTCTGCTTGATAAGCGACTGCCTTAATGTCACCACACGCTTCTTCGGACCGGCACAA
The DNA here is from genome assembly GCA_036507275.1 of Sicyos edulis. NCBI lineage: Eukaryota > Viridiplantae > Streptophyta > Magnoliopsida > Cucurbitales > Cucurbitaceae > Sicyos > Sicyos edulis. The sequence goes on from CM071850.1 coordinate 3,254,744, forward strand.
CAGCCCTTTATCATCAAGTAATCCTCCTTCACCACTCCATAATGAGGGAATCCCCCCATTGGAGTTATATCCTTCTCAGTCCTACATAACATAAGTTCCATAACCATAATCCCACAAATATTTCAGCAAAATAGGGACAGTGGAAATTTACTTGTTAAGGATAGGGTGGCTAAGATTTGACTAACCTGTCAAATTCAGTCATGGCAGAGTGGGAGTCTTGGCCAGTTTTTCCAACCTTGTAAACCTTTTTGTTCAATTCTGTGCGATGATGATAACCGTTCTGTCCTGCTCGAGCTACAGTGAATGATACTCTGGCTGGATGCCAAGCTCCGATACAGGCTACTTTCCGAAGCCCACGATGAGTCTTGCGAGGAAGGCGTGTGACACCCCAACGGGTCACCACACCTTCATAGCCCTTACCTTTGGTTACACCAATTATATCGATCATTTCATCTTTTTGGAAAATTGCTTCAACAGGGATCTGCTTCTCAAACAAACTATAAGCATAATCAACCTTCTTTGAAACGTCTCCACCATTCACCTGAATCTCCATCAAGTGGGCTTTCTTTTGCTTTAGTCCTTTCAGCTTCGTAATCTGAATAACATGACCATATTTTCTTTGTTAGCAAAAATAGCAGCCAGAGATTCTATTCTTTATTATTTTCTTTTTTGATATCTATAACTGTCCAAATCAATTTATGCATACCTCGACTATGGTCTACTAGACCTACCATTTGACCCTGGCACAGATTGTATTCCAGATGTTCTTTGTGCTAAATTTATAAAAAGGCCTACGAGGAAAAAGCATAAACACCTGTGAGTGGGCAAGAACACGAACTACAGTGCAGTATTTCTTCAATTTCTCCAACTGCATCTGAATGCCTTTCTTTCCACCTTCAGTCTCGTACTTCTTTGAGTACTTGGTGAAAGCCTTCTTCTTAGATTTGCACCAGTTCTTGTAGAATCTCCTCTTTAACTCCTCACTCAAATGCTGAGCCCAGACAGTATTCAAGGAACGAAAGCCTCGAGGTGTTTTGACATAGCCAACAATACCAACAACAACCATAGGTGGTGTTTCTATAATAGTTACAGCTTCACAGGTTTCTTTCTTGTGTAGCTCTGAAAGAATCACATACAACAAGATTCAACAATATATATAAGTTTGATGGGATATTTCATGATTAATCCAATAAAACTACAAAATAAAGTGACATAACACACTACAAGGTGATTTTCTAAAAAATATTTGGAATGATTAGACTCTATTGAAAGAACTATGAGCTACTACAAACTCACTTGATCCAGGTTTTTCAACCTCCCTCACAATATGGGTCATGCCAGCCTTATAGCCAAGAAAAGCAGTTAACCTGCAAGGCTTTGATGCATCATCTCTAGGAAATGCTTTCACTGCAAAAAGAAAAACACAAAACACAGGATAAATTATAATGTATGAAACAAAATGACTTGAAAATTACTAGAAACCTTGAATAAAATAATCAAATTCATAATAAACAATATAAATTGAAAATTCATTAATCAACATCTTCGAAATAGGAGAACTTAAAAGGAATTCACGTATGGAAATTTGGCACAAAAACATGGAGACTTGGAAGTAATTGATTACAATGTTTATTAGCATGTAAACATCAGCAAAGAAACATGACATATAAATTAATAAATGACTTGCAAAAACTAGAAATGTATATATATAAATTAGAATTAAATAGGAGAACTTAAAAGGAATTCACGTATGGAAATTTGGCACAAAAACATGGAGACTTGGAAGTAATTGATTACAATGTTTATTAGCATGTAAACATCAGCAAAGAAACATGACATATAAATTAATAAATGACTTGCAAAAACTAGAAATGTATATATATAAATTAGAATTCACAATAAAGAATGAGTAGAAAATTCAACAGTCATGGGGTGTGATAAAAAAGGGCCTTGAGTGCTTAAAGTGATGGGTTCAATCTATGGTGACCACCTACCTAAGAATTAATTTCCTAGGAGTTTCTTTGACATCCAAATGTGGTGGGGTCAAACAGTTTCCTCACGGATATTAAAAATAACATGAATCAAACAAGGACTATTCATCATTGTTCAGTTTTCAGTGAAAATTGGCATCAAAACCAAATTACTTAGGTAAAAAACGTAACAAAAAAAATCAGAATACCAATCTATCCGTTCAGTCAATTAATTTATTTGATATTCTTATTAAAAAGTGAAGTTGTAATACAATTTTCTTTATGAAAATAATGACAAATTCGCTAGGTGAGGTTTTTGGAGAATGTATAAACACCATAAATCAAATCAAACAACTTGAAAATAAGAAAACATTGCACTAAAAAAACATAAAATGAATTTAGGTATCAAATTTGATAGTATACATGGAGACTTGGGGGTATGATAATGGCTTCCCAAGTATAAACCCACGCAATTATCAGAAAATGAAACATGCTATTGAAACTGAATTATGAAAAAAAGAAGATATGATTTCTGTCAAAGAAGAACGCAACAAGAAACATAGGCTATGCTACAACCAAGTATTCAAGCAAGCTAGTGGACACCTCGACTGACCCTACCACACCTTATAGGATAGTAAATCAAGTGACTAGCCCACCATAGACTGAACCCACTTCAAATGAGTTATTTATTATTTTCAGATCCTTATTGACCATGATAGTTAACAATTAAACCCACTGCATAATCTGAAACATGAGGTAGTGACAAAAATAATAAACAAAAAAGGTACCTTTTCCTCTATGGCGAGAGGCTCTCTTTCTGGGAAGAAACCCCAAAGAGCCATGTCGTGGGTGCTCGAACTTGCGGTGAGACATGTTGCCTTCCTTACGTAATATAACTGGAAACTAACAAATCTCAATAATATTTTCTTCTAGTTAAGAGAATCTCAAACACAAAAGTTCAGAGGTGATTACACAAGTACAATTACAAAATAAAATTAGGAATATAGTTTATCTCAATTTGAGAAACCAAGCTTCCACAGAGTAAAAAGCTCAAAAAAGAAACCCAATCAAAGGAAGGGATTCCAAATTATCTCAAACTAAATAGACACTGGAACTGAAGAGACGTAGTAACTGAATGGCACAAAAACAGAAAACGGGTTTTTATAAATAACAATCAAAAGCATCCAGGGGCAAGTTAAACGTTAAAAAACACCTTTAAAAAATCCTTATTATTCTTAGTTAGAGTGAAACAGAGTGTCAAAATAAATAGAGATAACTGCAATAAAATTAGGATGCAAGAACAACAGTGATTGCATAAATGTTAGATGACCCTAAAAACCAAGTAATAAGCAGTTCTAAAAGATTTTTAAGATTCCAGGTTCCGGGTTCGACAAATAAGAAAGTAGAAAAATTAAACGGGAACCAGTTTTCATTAAACAAAACAAACAGGTTCGAGATTTTTAAGATTCAAGGTTCCGGGTTCCAAGCTCCAGCAGACATCAAAATGATCCCCAACCAGAGGCCTATGACAAAAAAACATTGCCAAAACTCAGGCTCGTCGTATTTCTTTCCAAAAAAACCATTTTACTGGCTTTGGTGAAAGAGCCCGTTCTAGACTCCAGCCCTGATTACTTCACTTTCTTACGGGGAATCCATTTCGAGAATCGTTTGGAACATGGAAATTACTTTGAAAATAGAAACAAATTTCATTAACCAATGAAATAATTGAAAAACAACAAGAGGGAACTAGTGATTGAAATTCGGAAGTTGGATCCATATAAACAACGAAACACAAATGAAAATTAGAATCAACTGGATGCAGAATTTAAAATCAGTCACCAATATCTGTAATGAAATGCATAAACTACATTGGTAAAATCTGTAAGGATCGATGGATTCCACAGATCTGTTCTCAAGATTGCGAATCCAACTTGAAGAGCTTATCAGTTCAACAAAGAAATTGTAAGCAGTCAGTGAATTGGAAGATGATCAACAGAGATTATTCATCAAAATCAAACAAGATATTACAGAAAATTATTACTAAACAAATTTACCTCGAAGAACTGATGAACGCGGCGCGAATATGTTGAGGATTTCAGGGTGGGATCGTCGAGATTTTATTTATAATGAGAATTTTGGAAATGGATTGACGCTACAATGATAGAAAACTAGGGTTTCGGTTTTCTCATGAGGCCGTGGGCTGTTAATTGGGCCAGAAACCAGGCCTCAATCTTGGGCTTTTTCCTCCTCGTTGAGCTTTTGAATCGAATGACTACATTGCCAGCCCATGTATAAAAATAATTTTTTATGTTTTGTTGACCATATAATATCGGGATGTTAAGAAAATATGTAGTTTTTTTTTTACTACAGGTTGAGGAAGGGATTGAGGACTGGAAATGAATCAACACCAAACCAGATAATTAACTGCGCCACCAACCCCTCTGATCTATCCATGTATTTTATTATTGAAAAAATCTCAAACTTTCCTTCATGTTATATGTCATATTAAAAAAATATATGTATATGTAATTCCATTAACAGTTCAATATCCAACAAGGAAACTAGGATGTTGTTAATATTAAACCCACCACTAAATACTAAATTTATCAAAGGTAAAATTATTTATTGCATTAATTGAAGTTAGTATATGACCTTTTCATCTTTTGATTAGGTTCACCTTATTTATATGTTAACACACGAGTTTCTTTTTAAAAATTGTCATTCATAAAAAAAAAAAAAGTTACTATTATTATTACTTTTATAGAATTTTAAAATTTTTGAGGGTCAAGTCAAACTTGAATGGAATTTGTATCTCCGTTATAATTGTCCATGTACCAATTACGGCTCACATCTTCTTAACCCGACAAAATGGTTGGGCTCTCAAACCAGATCGTGCTTCTAACTCTTACTAGACCTAGAGTAGTCATTTTTAGACAAATCCTTTTCAATACATGGACGCTTTGATTCTAATCATGGATGACATGATTTACAAAGTCCTACGTTCTCTCTTTGTAATGAAGACCTATAAAATCTTTCACATTCCGATTGGCTTCATGCCGAAAGTATGGACTCTTTTATATTATTTTATAAAATTATTGCAATGCCAAATTAGAGGAATCGTTGTAATATAAAACAAACTTTTTTTTTTGTGGTAAACAGATATTTGATCAAACATGAAAAAGAAAAATGAAACAAGAAACTAAGTAAAAAAAAAAAAAAAAGAATAGATAAAGACTTCAATCTTTCATATAATCTTTTACCCTTCATTTTTTTTTGGATATATTTTGATGGGTTCTACCCACCTCCTCTAGACGTTCTAGAAGAATGTAATGTACACCATATTTATTTTTTGTTTTTTGTTCTTTTTTCCCATTAAACAAGTTCTTTTTGTTTGACTTCATAAACAAGTGTGCTTGAAATGCAGCAGACGTATATTTATAAAAACACTACATGTCTTCTGATTCGAATTTTATTTTGTGGTATTCACCAAATGCTATCATTTTAAAATAATATTGATTGCAATTTTTTTTAATAATCTTTTTACAACCGTTAGGGTAGGTATTCAAATGTTGACCACATATTTGAGTCATGCCCCGTCCCATTCAAGATGAAATTATAAATTTAATGCTGCAATTTGGAAGAAAAAAAATAAATAAAATTTACTTCTTATTATTTCAGAAATTAGAAATTCATTTTATGGTGCAATTGGATTGAATTTGCCGCATTAATCATTAATGTATCAGTGACTATTCATATTTAGGTGATAAAGTGAGTTAGTGGGTGTTTGTTTGATATATATAAATAGAATTTACGTTAAACACTTATATTGAGTAGTTAAAAATTGAGAGTTAGTGTCAAAAAATCGTTTGAATGTAATTTTTGTGTAGAGGAACTAGAGTCAATATCTTGTTTGGATGTAGATTTAAAATGAATAGTTATTTTCAATAGTTAAAAAAGAAGTGATTAAAAATGAGTTATTTTGATTGATTTAAAAAGAATAATTAAAAATGGGTAGTTAGAAAAGATTGAATACTATGAATAATTTAAAATGAATGGTTAAAAATGAGAGGTATTTTTTAAAGTAAAAACGAGGAAGAATTAATAAAAACTCGTTTGAATATAAGTTTTCGGGAAGAAAATAATAAATTTTAAAACCAAATCTTACCTAAATATGCCAAACAAACAACCCCTTAAAATGTTAATTGTTGGATTACTAACAAAAATAATACTTTAATGACATCCATTTATATTTTTAAACTAAGTAGTCATCAAACAATCTTCCTCTCTCTTGCTGAACTTAAAAAAAAAAAAGAATTGTTTGATCCTAAAAAAGTTAATTGTTGAAAATTGTAATTTAATACAAACCATTTCAAACAAAAAAAAAAACCATAATAATACAACTTCCTTAAAAATTGACAACTCGCTTCTAGATAAAAATCGTGCGATTAATTAATTTTCCACATAGTAGTTTATTGAAATCCATAAGTTTATATCGAACCTACGTTAATTAAATATATATCATGTAAAATAAAAATTTATCTATGCTAAAAAAATACATATATTAATCCCAGTTTTTTTTTTCCGGTTATAACTTTAAAATCATTTTCGAATGCCAAAAAGTAGCTTAATTGACATAAATAATGTAATTATGAATAATCATAATTTCGAACTTTCTTTGTTTTGATCATTCAAAAACTCTAGTCTAATAGTTGACAATATGAGTTAATTTTCAAGTTTTTTTTTTTTGAGTACATATTGGGAGATGGGGGACAAATACCGATTCTCGGGTTCGAACCCATGACGCTGGTGGTGAATTGGTTTACAACCAAACACTAAAACCATTGCGTCACTGATCCATTCGGTTTAATTTTCAAGTTAATTAAGCGTTTGAACAATATTTGAAAGTATGCATATTAATTTGAAGCATTTTACATAAGTATAAATATTTAATTTTGAAACATAGGAAAAAGTTTTAAAATTTATAAAAAAATAGCACAACCCCATCTCAGTCTTCAATTTAAATGTAATATACGACAACAATATCTAATGAAATTAAAAGTCGCACTCTGTAATCTTTTTAAATGAATAGTTGTGACATTTTCTTAAAATACAAATTAAATTTATGTTATTTTGTAAAATTTCCCTTTCAAGTTACATTATATATGAATGCTACTTATAAATGTTTTTTTTTTAAATCTAGAATAGACCACTACTTATATTTTTTGTCGGTGTCTCTTGTAGAGTTAAATTGTAACGGCCCGAAAAATTTCATCTCGGTCTTCCCGGGAGGCCCAGGGGCATTTTGGTAATTTTGGGTCGGGCCGACAGGGCCGGTTTTGAAATTTAAATTTGTCGGAATAATTATGAGTCAATTTGAAAAGAATTGGGATTTTTGGTGAAGGCGTTTGGGCTTGGGAAGGAGCAAAAATAAATAGGGAATTAAATAGCGCGTCGAGCAGGAATCGAACCAGGGCCGTGTCGCATGCTAGGCAGAGGGCACAACCAACCGAGCCTCCGCGCGCGTTTGTTAATCTAAACGCGCCATCTTCTATGTATGCTTGTCTATCCCCTGTTTTGGTTTAAGAGGCAGCTCGCCCGAGCCTTCTCCCTCATTTCCTTTCTTCTTCTCCTTCGCGTTTCTCCTCACCGACCGGCCTCCCCCTCGCCGACCAGCAGCTCGCCGGCTCTCCCTCGGCCGATCGATCCCCTCCGGTGAGTTCTCCCTCCCTTTCTCCTCTCTTCTTCTTCTTCTCCTCCGATTTCTCCATTTCTTTCCCCTGTTTTTTATTTCCTTTTTCCGGCCGTGTCGAGGTGAAACGTTGGGTGGTTTTAGTGCAGCTGGAGTAGGGGAGTTCATCCATCTATAAATCGGCCGTCGAATCTTCTCCAATCGCCCGGAATCGAGTTCGTTCCTCCGATTCTCTGTTCGCCCCTGTTCGCCCGTCGCCGCGCGCAGAAGCAGGGCGCTCCGCCGAGCCACGCCGCGCATCGCCTCGTCCTCGCGCGTCCTCGCCCGGCTACGCGTCGCGTCGCGCTGCCAGCGCCAGCCGCGCCCTGCTGCCCCGCGTTCGTCGTCGCGCGTCAAGCGCCGCCAGCGCGCGCCCAGCCGCGCCAGCTACGCCCATTCTGCGCCCAGTGCGCCAGCCCAACCGTTCTGCTGCCCGTTCGTCAATCGGCCCGTTCGTGCGTTAAATGCGTGCCTCGTGAGTTGCTCGAGCCGAGCCTTGTTTGTTTTACTATATTTAGGCCTATTGTGTGATTTTTGTGTTGATTGATAGGTTCCCGGTAGCTAGATCGAGATTGTTCGCGACTTAGGATTTGGTGCCAAACCGTCCCCGACCAAAGTAAAGATTTCTTACCGGGGTTGTGTGGACCCTGCGATATTATATGTGATTGTTGAATGATTGCTTGTTTGTGATTATTGACATGTGTAGCTAGGTGCTTCAATCTGAATTCCCGGTTAGCATGATTTCTTGGTTAATTCTCATGTTAATCCATGCTAGGTTGTTCCTTTCTGGCATGCTCGTATCTGTTCCTTAGTTCGTAGTATCATGCTAGGCTCGTTGTATTCTTATTGAGCACGTATTGGATTTTATGGAATTGTTTGCTGTTTGCTAAGGGCAGGTTAGAGTTGCAGGTAGATAGCATCATCCGGGCCTGATGCATAAAGAACCTTGCATCCATGGCAGGGACGTCGAGCAAGTCATTCCGTCCCTGGACCCCGTGAGGGATTAGCTAACCCGAGCGGTAGGCCTTGCAATCTTGGGTGAGGGTGGCAGACTGTTAAATGCCCCAACCGTCGGGATGATGACTTGGCATTGCCTCGTCCCCGATAGTCGGCACGTCCTCAGCGTGTTCGGCCGTAGCCCCTGATTTCCACCTGTTAAGGTAAGGGCGGCTTCCTGGTGTAAGCCTACCACGACCCGTTCCCTTAGCCTCAGGTGCGGTGGTTCAGGCTGACATAGTTTAAGTGTCCAGGTCTCACACCCCTATGTCAGTGACACCGATCCAAAGATTTAGTTAGGCGTGGTGGATTGGACATGGGCGGCTTGCCTCTGACCCGGCACCCCCATGGTGCGCAGATGTACACGCGGTGCATGTTTACGCTCATTACAGCGCCGACCGGGAGAGCTCCTCGGGATCTTGAGCCAGTGTACCTTTCGTCGACAGTAGACAGGCTGAGGCCGGGACTTGTTTCTCGTATAGGGCGACTCATGTATTGGACTATATGATGATATTATTCCGGACTAAGCCACCGAGATGGCATCCGAGGCCCAAGTGTGGGCTAAGCTATGTGCTCTATTCTGTGTTTATATTCATAGCTTGCATACGCTCATCGAGATGACCATGTATATCGTATTGTACCCCGGTTGGGGATTCTTACTGAGCGATTCGTTGCTCACCCTTATTATTGTGGCTTTTCCACAGGTAACCGAGTGCGCGACAGGATGCCTGAAGGAGGAGCTGTGATCATGGGGCCCAGTCTTCCAACTCTGATTTTTGTATTATGACTCTCGTGTGTTTTTGTTTTCCCCTGAATGCATGTAGCCGGGCACGAAGCCCTAGGATGTTTGTAAATATTTGTGGATTCCAGCATGTTGTATCTGAATAGGTTTTGAATGGCTTTTAGTAATCTCTGATCAGAGTAAACTTTGGAAATGTATTTATCCTGGAACAGGTGCTTGGAAGCAGGGGGCGAGTTTGAGGAAAATGTCTAGTTTTTAAAGGGGTTATTTTGAATGTTTTGTTTTAATTGGAATCCGAAATCATGTCTGTTTAAATGTCCTTTACTTTGAATGCATGCATTGGGGTAAGGGCCCATTTAGTGCCCCATTCGGGTCGGTCCCTTACATAAATCAACATAGTTGACAATAGAGAATAACTCTAATATAAATTCTTATTTAGAAAGACTTATTAGAAAGAGTTACTTTCAATCCGAGTTTAACAATATAATACATTTTTTTTAAAAAAAAACTATATTATACATAAAAACTATTTTGTGTTATGTTCAATGAATTTTTCCAATATACAAACAATATCGACCTCTAGAAGAATTTTTAATTTTAGTAAATTATTGAGTAAGTAATAAATTTAATCCGACGACGTGTACTCAAATAAAATTTAGTTAATATGATTTCAAAAGTTAAAATTTAGCGTTTATAATTTGGAAAAAGTTAAAATGAACGTTTATAATGCTAAAAACTAAAATTTATTTTCTACCGTGTAACTTTTTTTTTTTTAGGATACATACCGTGTAATTAAACTTAAAGAAAAAAGAAAACTTATATTCGTAATTGGTAACAATAATTGAAAAGTAACCAACCCGAGTAATAACTCAAGTGACATTAGTGTACACCTAGTCACTTTGAGATTATAGGTTCAAATCCTTCCACTTCTAAATATTGTATCCTAAAAAAATGAAGAGTAAGGATTTGAATCCATAACTTTATTAACCTACCGTTTATCATAACTTTTCATTTATTATAATAAAACCGATTTTCAGTCATATAACTTATAACATTATTATTGACCTAAATAAATAATTTTACATATTTAATTCATTAATAATTATGAGCCAAAAAAATTGTTTTTTTCTCTTTCTAATTTTATTAAATTTTATAAATTCAATAAATTCTATATAGAGGACATAATTACCTTTTTCATGACATTAAAATTAAAATAGATTAACAATAATTAATTAATTGTGCCGCTCAATCAATTCTCCTTATATAATTTACCCTTAATTAATTCAAACAAAAATGAGAAAAATCACTCATCCCACCCACATTTTGAAGCCTGTCTCTTTTTTTTTTAGATTAAAATATTTATGGTTTTTTTGAGATTAACCTGTCTCTTATTATTATTTTAATTAATCGTTGATTTAGTTTATAAGCACGATATGAAGACCAGGTTTAAAAAAAAAAAAAAAAAAAAAACCAAGTTCCTTTAAAGATAAAGTTGAGAGGTCAATACAACAGCATGCTTTGACATTTCAAAGTGTGTTATTTTTTACACAGAAATTCCAATCACATGAAGTTTATAAATACCTTCATATATCATTTCAATTTAACTTATAATCAAAACTGCAAAACAATCTTAATATCATTCAATTATGTGGTCTCCTTCAAGGCTTCTTTTCCTCAGCTTCTACTTTTCTCTCCTCGTTTTGGGCTCGAGTTCCAAAGATGACAACCGAAAGGCAATTCTCGCTTCAACTTCGTTTGATAATTAACCATTTGATTTTTAGTTTTGGTTAAAAATTAAGCTTAATCTTATTCCTTTATCTATTTTTTCTTCTCTCTGCTACTAATATGTAATTTTAATGTAAAAAAAAAAAAAAAACTACTTATATGTAATTTTTGAATGCAGACTTATATTGTATACATGGGGAGTCATTCAAAAGACAAAGTTTCAACTTCATCTCATCACATGAGAATGCTACAGGAAACTATTGGCAGGTGAGATTATTTATCATTAAAATATAATATTGAATCGAATAGCCATATAAACATAACACAACAACATGAATTCATAAACTGACAATTTAAGTTCTGTTTGATAATTATTTTGTTTTTATTTTTTTATATTTTAAAACTTAAGACTATAACAACTATCTTACTATAGAGTTACAAATGAGTAGGGATTTCTTTTTCTTAACTTTTGTGAGAAGTTCCTTCAATTTTTAATGATGTTTAATTTCAAATATTGAGATAATAAAATCATGAGTAACCAAATAGAATATTGACTAAAATGATGATTAGACTAGTTTTAAATTCTAAGATATATGATACAATTATTTTGATCTTCACATGAATTTAATTTTTTTTTTCAAAATAAGTAAAAAAATAAATAAAATTTTAAAAACCCACAAAGACTAAAATTAAGCCTTATTAGGAAAAATGTTCGATTTTCAACATATTTAATGGAAAAATGTTTGATTTTCAACCTATATAAGAACTTAATAGAAACTTCACTCAAAATTTAAGGCTAAAATGATATTTTTCCTCGATACAAAATTATATAATGATTAATAATCAAGATTGTTTATTAAATATAGGAAAATTCTAATATCAATATTATGAGGAAGTATGTAACAATATAGTCAGTAGTAGTAGGAATGACTACATTTCAAAATTATTTTCTAAATTTCAATTTCAATTTTTAGTAACTTATTATTCTAAGTTTTAGTTATATTCAACGCCGAATGGGTTTTAACGCTTTTAACTGTTTTGTTTCAGCACTTTCACTCCAGACTGTTTACTACATAGCTACAAGAGAAGTTTTAATGGGTTTGTGGTGAAGTTGAGTGAAATGGAAGTGCAAAAAGTTTCAGGTACATTATAATTCATAAAATTTTAATTATAATCGTGATTGTCCAAGCCAACTTGCGTGCATCTCAACTAATGTTAACGGACATACCGTTTTACAACATTTTGACTACCAAGCCAGTCCAGGATGGTTTTGTTTTGTTTTTTATTCATTAATTTTTTTTTTATTAATGAAAGAAGAATTTAGTTGCATAATTGTGGTAATTTCAGAATTGGAAGGAGTGATATCAGTTTTTCGAAATGAAAGAAAAGAATTGCACACAACAAGATCATGGGACTTCATGGGCTTGTCTCAACAAGCTATTCGAGTTCCATCTATAGAAAGTGATATCATTGTTGGAGTATTGGACACAGGCATTTGGCCCGAATCACCTAGTTTCAACGACATAGGATGTAGCCCGCCACCACCCAAGTGGAAGGGTACGTGTGAAGCCTCTGCCAATTTCTCTTGTAACAAGTAAGTAAATCTCTTTCAAACATTTACACATAAAACTATTTGGGCCAGTTTGTGCTTATTTAGTCTATCCATAGAAAATTAATTATTGAATAGGTGAATATCCCCCAAATAACTATCTGAAAAACTCAAAATTACTCAAAATGCTTTTAAATCTAATGTTATTGATCGACTCTAATATTCAATACAAGGGTATTTTTGTAATTCCACCAAGTTTGATCTTAATAAAAAAAGAACTATCTATCTTATTTTTTTTTTTTTAAAGTTACATTTTGTAGAATTATTTAGGTTTATTTTTACTTCTAAATCCCAATTTTAAAAGCTATTTTGTTTTAAAAATATACTTATAATTTCAAAATTTTTTAAAGAATAGAAAGCAAAATTTATTATCAAATTAATTATGTTTTACTATTCTCAAAAATATTTTTTAAAAAAAGAATAACAAAAACAAAAGAGTTTGTTTACAAAAATGAAAAACAGAGAAAATAGAGAGCGATTTTTTTTTTAAATGGTCACAATGTATCAAAATATTGCTCTCAAGGTCTTATACTTAAAATGTATATAAAATACTGAGACCTTTTTTTATAACCATTTCGTTTTTTTTGTTTCTAGTTTTTCATTTTTAATTTTGAATTTTTGTTTTAAAAAATAAAAAAACGTATATATTTGATAACCAATTTTAGTTTTATGTTTTTAAAAACTAAAAACCAAAAAACATATTTGATAACTGTTTTTTGTTTTCAAACATCACATTATTTTTTGATTTTTTTTTTTAATTTTTTACTATTTATTCTTGATTTGTTTATACTTTTTTAAAAACAAAAACAAAAACGTTTTTTAAAAGTTACTTTTTTTTTAAATTTTTAGAATTCCTTTAATATTTTAAAAATGATTTAAAAATTTTAAAAACAAAAACAAAAATTGGTTATCAAACAAACGTATTTTAAAAATATTAAAAACAAAAATAGAAAACAAGAAAGGAAATGATTGTGAAGTGAGACCTAAGTTATTTCATATAATAGAAAGCAACTATTTCAAATAATTATTTGCTATATGCCTAACACTATTTGGATGTTGTATGTACGTAGTAAAATTATCGGAGCTCGATCATATCGCACAGATGGTTTTTATCCCCGAACTGATATCCAAGGACCAAGAGATTCAGATGGCCATGGAACGCACACTGCATCGACAGTGGCGGGCGGGCTGGTTGGGCGAGCGAGCATGCTCGGTCTCGGCATGGGCACAGCAAGGGGAGGAGTCCCATCGGCACGAATTGCTGCCTACAAAATATGTTGGTCAGATGGTTGCTACGACGCCGACATTCTTGCTGCATTCGACGATGCCATTGCCGATGGGGTCGACATCATCTCTTTCTCAGTCGGAGGAAGCAGCCCGAAAGATTACTTCAACGACTCTATGGCCATTGGAGCTTTCCATGCAATGAAGAAAGGAGTCCTTACGTCAATGTCTGCGGGGAACGATGGTCCGGACCCTTTCACAATTAAAAACTTCTCGCCATGGTCTTTGTCTGTGGCAGCGAGCACTACTGATAGAAGATTTTTGACTGGAGTTCAACTTGGAGATGGAACAAGTGTTATTGTAAGTCACTCAATCATCTTTAGATTTTAAAATTATTAATTCGATCAGTTAGAGATCCTCGTCTTATCCCACATTAAAAGTTTTAGGACATTTATAAAATATGTAACCTACTCACTTCATAATTGGTTTTGACAAAGAATTATTTGATATCTAATATGACATATGGGGGCTGTTTGTTTGACATATTTAGGTACGAGTTAGCATTAGGATTTATCAACTTCTCCTCGAAAAGCTACATTCAAACGAGTTTTTATTAACTCCTCATTTTTACTTTTAAAAATAACTCTAATTTCTAACCATTTATTTTTAATCATTCATTTATAACTACTCAATCATGTTAACATATTTTTAATCATTCATTTATTTTAAATAAGTGGTTAAACGTTTAACCACTTATTTTTAATCATTCTTTTCAAATCAATCAAAATAACTCATTTTTAATCATTTTTAACTACTAAAAATAACTACTCATTTTTAACTATACATTCAAACAAACTTTTGACTCCAACTCTTTCACACAAAAACTATTCCAAATGAGTTTTTGACACAATTCTCAATTTTTAACTACTCAATATAACTTCTTAACTCAAAAACTACCTAACTATGTCAAACAAACAGTCCCCTAGAATTTCATGCGCATAATTTAGTTCATAAATTCAAATTTAATTCAGCTGGTAAACATAAGCGTAATTCAATCAATAAATTAGGATCCATCCTATGCAAGTAATTTAATCCCAAATTCAAATTTAATTTAAGATTAATGTTTTCAAGGTGTGGTACCATTTTGATGGGGTACTGGAGGTCCCCCAACTTGTACTATAATGTAAAGGTCTACTTCGTCCTCATCATCGATTCCATTTATATACTGGATATGAAACTTACATGTAATATTATTCCTTCAATATTTCTATTGCCTAGCTTAGGGACGGATATAATTACCCTTGTTTCAAAAAAGAAAAAAAAAATCTTATTCTATACTGTTGCATTAAATTTTCATGGATTTTTTTAAAATTAAAATTTGATGGAATTTATGTGTATATTTTTCATTTGTGTTATGACAGGGAGTCACGATTAATACATTTGATCTAAATGGAACACAATATCCATTGGTATACGCGGGAAATATACCAAATATTACTGCTGGTTTTAATGCATCTATGTCCAGGTAATAAATAATACTCTGTTTTCAACTTATTCTCCCAACATTTAATGATTTATCTATTTACCCACTAGTTATATAATCAAAATAATTATTTATTTATGGAATGAGTGAGTGATGCAATAATTTTACTATTTGGTTGTAAACCAATTCAATACGAGTGTCACGCGTTTGATAATTATTTGATTTTTTTTAAAAAAATTTGTTTTTGGTTTTCGAAATTTAAGCTTATTTTTACTCAAATTTTCTATAATGTGTTTCATCTTTTATATAATGTATCTATCTTTTCTTAAGAAAGTATGTGAATTCTAACGAAATTTCAAAAACAAAAATGAAAGCTATTTTTTGTTTCCAAATTTAGTTTGATTTCTTAAAATGTGGGTAAGTTGTAGACATCCAAGAAAGAAAATATATATGGTATGATAGTTGTTGTAGACTTAAATTTCAAAAACCAAAAACTAAAAACAAAATGGTTATAAAATGAGGCATATATAATTATGAAATGAGACCTTAGGCCCAGTTTGATAACCATTTCGTTTTTTGTTTATAGTTTTTCATTCTTTGTTTATGATTTTTTTTGTTTTGAAAAATAAAAACTATGTATGTTCGATAACTCATTTTAGTTTTATGTTCTTAAAAATGAAAAACCAAAAAACATGTTCGATAACTGTTTTTTGTTTTCAATTATCACATTTTGTTTGATTTTTTTTAGTTTTTTACTATTTATTCTTGTTCTTTTCATACTTTTTTAAAAACAAAAACTTGTTTTTAAAAGCTACTTTTTTTAGTTTTTAGAATTTCTTTAATATTTTAAAAATAAAAACCGAAATTGGTTATCAAACAAATTTGTTTTTAAAAAAGTAAAAACAAACAACAAAAAACGAAATGGTTATCAAACGAGGTCTTAATTACTCGTTTTTATATATATATATAATAATAATAATAATAATTTAACCGTATTTGAGTAGAAAATTTGAACTTATAATATTTAGATTATTACATTATATATAAAAGTTATTGTGGATGGTTATTTTCATAACTAATCTTTTTAGTTTAGGAGCAATTATATGGTAGAGAATTTTGGACACATGATTATACTAGATTTGCAGCATGTCCCTCTTATTTATGTTATATATTTCAATGAATGGTTTAAAAATATCACATAAATGGTTTTTTTTTTTTGTGTGTGTGAAATAGATTTTGCTCAGAAAATTCAGTGGACAGGGAATTAGTGAGGGGTAAAATTGCCCTTTGTGATATCTTTGTATCTCCAAAAAGAGTGAGTTCTTTAAAAGGTGCAATTGGAATTATAATGCAAGACAGTTCTCCCATAGATCCCACATCCTCTTTTCCATTACCTGCCTCCCATCTTGACACACAAGGAGGAGATGTCATTTCTTCTTATATCACCTTAACCAGGTAATATAATATAATATAATTAAGCTTAAAATATTATTTTGATTCCTCTCGCTTTCAACTTTCTTTCATTTTTCTTAAATTTTTAAGTTTGTTCAATTTTGATTATTCAACTTTCAACTTTCAAGTCAAAATGTGTTAAAAGAAGGATAGCTCTGATTGTTTCGTGTATGATGCAAGAAGTAAAAGGTTACATGTCTTTTGCCTTATCCCTAATTATTGTTGAATTAAAAAACAGTAAAGATAAAATGTAAATATATATCTAAAATATATTAAAAAAAAAAATCTTATTTCTTTTAAAGAAAAATTCACGAAATTCTTTAAAGAATCGAACAATATTAAGTTTTTTTTTTTTTGTAAGTATTTTTAAGGATAAAAATGAAATATTCAGAAATTTAAGAAAAATAAATTTCATACCATCTTATAGCCCATTAATTATAAATGCATTCTTAATATTTATTTAATCGTATGATCATAATTTTCAGCCTTCCAACAGCAACTATATTAAAAAGTACAGAAGGGAAAACATCTACTTTTGTTGCATCTTTCTCTTCAAGGGGTCCAAATCCAGTAACACTTGACATTCTTAAGGTCATTATAGTTCAATTTTATTTTATTGTAATAAATGGTAAATTTTATGATAGTTTTCTTATTAATTAATTTTTTTTTTTTGGTTTTTTCTTTTGTGGAATTGCAGCCCGATTTAACTGGTCCAGGAGTTGAAATTCTTGCAGCATGGTCTCCCATATCTTCACCTTCAAGAGCCGAAGATGATAATAGACATATTTTGTTTAATATCATTTCAGGAACTTCAATGTCTTGTCCACATGCTACCGCAGTTGCTGCATATGTTAAATCATTTCATCCTTCTTGGTCTCCTGCTGCACTTAAATCAGCTCTCATGACAACAGGTAATTAATCAATTAACTTTGATATCAAACACTTTTATACATGCAAGTAATTTTAGGATATGCAAATTATTGTTAAGGAGGCTTAACAAATTGCTAAGTACTATCTATTAGAGGCGTTCATGCATCCCTCAAAAGCCGATTCGACCGACCGAATAAGAGTCAATCGGTCGGTTTTCAAGTATATGTCGATCGGTTTCGATTAGAAAAATAGTTATTCGAAAATTTTTCGGTTAAATTGGTTGGTTCCATCGGTCGGTTAAATAAAATTTCTTTGTACAATATTAATGTTTTTGTTTAATTAATTAATTTTTTGATTAAATTATTAAAAAAATTAATTTAAATTTAAGTGTGCTTCCAAAAATTGTTCGTATATTTAAATTTATAAATTTTTTTTAAAATTATATGACAAATATGTTTTTATAATTAAAGAAAGAAAAGAAT
This sequence comes from Sicyos edulis, assembly GCA_036507275.1. NCBI lineage: Eukaryota > Viridiplantae > Streptophyta > Magnoliopsida > Cucurbitales > Cucurbitaceae > Sicyos > Sicyos edulis. The sequence goes on from CM071850.1 coordinate 3,273,025, forward strand.
TAACTGACTTAACCTACCAAATTGACTGTCTTCATCGACCAAATTGACCGACTAAACCTACTTAATCAACCAAACCACCGGTCGATTTGATGTAATTTTTTAGCAAATCGATAAGTCGGTTGAGTATCGATTTTCATCGAAATCCGACATCGACTGACCGATGAACACTCAAACTATCTATACTAACATGGGATCCCCAAAAATTAAAAAAAAATTTATACTTACGTGGATTTTTCTTTCTTTCTTTCAAGTGGCTCAATTATAATAACTTCAAAATCAAACATTTATAAGTAGAATTTATGTTAATTAGTTGAATCATTTTCATTCTTAAGATCAGTAGTTTAAGATAAATAGGTAGCATGATAAGATCACAAAGATGTTGGGAGAATGTCAAGACTGCTAACTGTGGCAACTTTTTATGCACTTCAAATCTTTCTTCTTAGAAGGAATTTAAGGCAAATAGGTTGTGTAATGTCAAGTCACAGGGATGCAAGAAAATGTCGGAATCGTCACGTGCAAAATATGAATTTAAAATTCTAGTTCATATTGAGGATTACTACACTCACGGTCAAATTAATTTTGAGATAAAATATGATGTATTCTAATATAACAACAGGTAATCAATCAAATATACTTTCGCGCCAAACATTTTATTATGTTTACGTTCCCAAGAGGCAGTCTAGCGGTTGAGGTTAAGGACTTCAAGACATGCTTCTTCAAGAGATCCCTGATTCGAGGCCGCTGAAAAGCGCTTAAACTAGAATACTCTTCGAAATATTCGGGTATAGGGGAGCAAAGCTTCAATTTCCCGGTTTTAAAAAAAAAAATGTAGAGTATATAAATTAGAAGGATAGAAGGATATACATAAGTTATGGTTAAATAATGAAACTGACTGAATTAAATACATTTATGCAGCATTTCCCATGAAAGCAGAGCTAAACTCAGATGCAGAGTTTGCATATGGTTCAGGCCATATAAATCCATTAAGTGCAATAAATCCAGGATTAATTTACAATGCTACAGAAATTGACTATATAAGGTTTCTATGTGGTCAAGGTTATAGCACAAAACAGCTCCAACAAATCACTGGAGATAGCAACACTTGCAATTCTGCAAACAAATTTGACACAGTTTTCAATCTAAACTACCCTTCATTTGCTCTTTCCACAACAATCTCAACCTCATTCAGCCAAGTTTACAAAAGAAGGGTCACAAATGTTGGGTCACCAAACTCAACATACAAAGCTTCAATATTTGCTCCTTTGGGGCTTAATATTATTGTGAATCCTTCTGTTCTCTCATTCAAAGCTTTGGGAGAAGAGAAAAACTTTGAGGTTACAATTGAAGGAAGTATTGGTAGTAGCATTGCATCAGCTTCCTTGGTGTGGGATGATGGTCAACACAAAGTTAGGAGTCCTATCACTGTCTTTGATGCTAGTACATTCATTAGTAATTAGTTTACCCTTTCGTTATCTCACTTGCCAAAGTCGGTTTAGTTCGATAATAATTGACATGTATTTTGAATTAAAAGAGGTTGGTTTTGAATATTATGAGAAATATTCATGACCTATAAAATAATGTCTGTCTGGTGGCTCCATTATATTTTAGGTCATGCTCGAACACTGCTTAAACATTTCACAAATATTACTGTATTAAAACAAATGAATGCATTTTGTACTTATTTATTTTTAGAAGAATAAAGTTTGATTTCTCATGGTGCCTGCCCCTGACTTTTGATTGTAGGGGAGGGGTAGTTAAATTATGTTGGTATAAGCACATTGAAAACAAAAGTGAAGATAAGATTAAAAAGATAAAGAATACGCACATTAAACAACATATTTATTAGAATTCTTATTACAATAATATGCATCGTTAATCATAATTTGCAATGGAAAATATTTGCAAATTGTAGCTTGAAATTTTAATTTTCTCGTGCTGACCAAATGTCATAATTTGCATGTATAATCCTCTATTCGTAATATATCTCTCTTCTTTTTTGTATGTGATTCTCACTTTTGCCAATAAGTAACGTGATCCGATCATAGTGAATGTAAGAGAGAATGTAAGGAATGAAAATCGAAATTCTAAATCTTAATCCAAATTCTCAATTTAGGCATTAGATTTCATGTTTTTAAATTTTCTATGATTTTTTTTAGTGCAACTAAGAACTCGTTTGGTAACAAACTTGGTTTGGTGTTTTTTGTTTCTATTTTCGATTTTTTATTAGAAACGGATTTATTTGATAAAGGCTTGTTTGGTAACTATAACTATTTCTATTTTTTGTTGTCTAAATAAAAAAAAAAAAAAACTTATATTAGATGAAAAAATTATCTTCTCTTTTCTAGGATCAAGGGGAATCGAACCTGGGCCCAACAAAGAGAATTTTATCTTAGAACTTTTCTTCGACCATCATACTTAACCTTGATTTTGTAAAATTCTTGCACCGTATTGTATAAATAACGTTCTTAAATCTGAGAAATTCTTAAAATTTCAAAAACGGAACTAGAAAAACTACATTATTTTAAAGCTAAATTCTAGAAACTTTTCTTCAAAATTTTGGGAACAAGAAATATGAAAGGTTACCAAATATGTTTGTTTCTCAAAAAGAAGAAACAGAAACGAGAAGCATGAAACATGAACATTAGTAAACGGACCCAAAATATTTTGTTTCTGCTTTTTATAAAAACGTTTCATATAATGTAAACGTTCAAGAGGGAACATTTGCCTTGTTTGGCATGTTGTCAAGTCCAAGATTTGAATTTTGGAATGTACTCAGTTTACCAGGTCAGACCTTTTTTTACTTTACTTTTCAATTTATTTATTTTAGTTTTTCAAATCAACATTTTAAATGGGTCATATATATTTATATATTATTTTCATTCTTAAAAGTAAAATATCTATATTTCTATATATACGAATTTTATATGTGAATAAACTATTTTAGTTACTATAAAAATAATGTTTATAATTTCTTATATAAAATCTAAAAAAATCTTATATATATACTATTTTTATTTTTATATAAAAGCTGTACAAATTCGTTACGAAATGAGCCTTAATAAATTCAATCTAAATAAATTTATGCAACATTTCCTCGAGTTATTGGCCTCATTTTCTTTATTTAATCCTTCAGTTATTGGCCCCATTTTCTTAATTCAGATTATGTCCATTCATTCAATATTATTTATAAAGTTAATTTCTATAATTTAGAAAGAAAAAAAAATATAGAAATTCGTTTTATGGTGGAATATATCAAAATCACTAATAAATTGAATTTGTAACATTAGTATTAATGTATCAATGAAGTGACCTTATTTAGATGATTATGCATGATTCAAATGGCAATAATTTTTAAAGTTTAATCAGATAAAAAAAACTAAAATTTAGTAACCTTGAAAATTATATGAACTAAACCTATAAAAACTTACTTTCAATTATTTCTAGCCATAGGAGAAAAAGTCACTCTTGTATATTTTGAAGCCAATCGGTTATTATTATTTTAATTAGTTTATCGACGCGTTATGAAGACCAAGTTGAGAGATCACCTTCCACATACATTGAAAATCAATACAATAGCTTACTTTGTTGACATTTCAAAATTCATGTGTATATTTTCCATACAAATTCCAATCACATGATTTATAAATACCCTTGCATTTATCATTTTAATAAACATATATTCAAAACCCCTTCCTTTTCTTTTCAAAAAAAAAAAAAAACCCCTTCCTTTTCAGTTTCAAACTGCAAAAAAATACATTCTCACTTTCATTCAATGTTGTCTCTTCCAAAGCTTCTTTTCCTCAGCTTCTGCTTTTCCTCGTTTCAAGCTCGAGTTCCAAAGATGACAATCGAAAGGCAATTCTTTAACTATTAAAGCTCTGTTTGATAACCATTTAAATTTTAAATTACTTTAATCTTGTTCATTGGTTTCTCTCTTCTAATATATGCTTTTTTTTGTGCAGACGTATATTGTATACATGGGGAGTCATTCAAAAGACAAAGTTTCAACTTCATCTCATCACATGAGAATGCTACAAGAAACTATTGGCAGGTAATTATTATTACATCGAGTAGTATATCGACAATAAGGGGTTGTAAGTAGTTCGTTCTGACTCGATTTGAGTATCGAACTATTTTGATGATTTTACATTAAAAAGTGATAAATCTTCTAGCTCACATCTAACCTAAAGAAGATGAGTTACTTCTTCAAAAAAAGAAAAAAAAAAGTTGAATTACCATAATTCACTCATTATCGATTGAATGTGAAAAGTAACATGATACTGTTACAACTTTTTAAATAAATATTCTAATAAAAATGGATCCAACCCAAAATTAATAAATCTAATAAAGCATCGATTTTGATGAGGTAAATTAAGAATCTTTGTCACATTGATCAAGAATTGAAACAAGGGTGTTTGGCTAAGGACCCGTGAGATAAAATACGCCATTGAAGGTTGCGGTTGACTTGGGCAACTATTACAATAAATACACAAAATAAAGAAACATATAGTCAAAGTCACCACCATCGTTATTTTAAAACCTCTAAGTCATTAGGTGTACATTGATGCCACTTAAGCTACTGCTCTATTGGCGCCACCATCGTTATTTAATACTTAGATATTTTCGTTTTTATTTAAGCATTATTTTGTTGGGAATAAACACTATTCTAATATGGATCAATTATTCCCTCTCTTGTGTTCCTAATGAAAAATCAGCAAGTATATAGTATGGTAGAAATATCAAGTACAACACAACGATTTTTATCGTGGAAAAACCTCCTCAAGGCGAGGAGTAAAAAACTACGGACCGAAATCGAATCTCCACTATAATCGATAATGGGCTACAACAAGTTCTCTCTAGTTACAACTAGAGGTATACAACACATAACAACTCAAGATAAACTAATCTTGGCAACAAACAACACAAATCAAAAGAGATAAATAGAAAGATCTCACAAAAATGTGGAACCAAATCGCCACTGGAATCTGGTCTTAGAAAGCTCCGAACCCGATCTCCACCATTCAGATTGAAGACCCTCGTGTCAAGAACACTCTGTCCAAATTTCAGCTCGATCCAACGGTGCAATCGCTCGAAAACGCCAAAATACCAAAGCTAGGCAGAAACCTCTTTTCTTCTCTATTTACTTTCTCTCTCTAAGTTGTTTCTCTCTCTGGCTGCTGATTTTCCAGCTCTCCCTTTGTTGTTCTTGTGTGTACACTCTACCAAAGTGACAAAATGCACTGTAAAACACTTTGCCCTAATGGGCCTTATTTGATGGGCCTTCACAATGTGAATAAAAAACCCAACAAATCTCCCCCTATTCACTGTGTGGAGGAACTTGCCATTCCCGCAGCGGAACGACAAAACTGAAGCTTCTCTCTTGGTAGATTCTTAGTCAGCATATCAGACCCATTATGATCTGTATGTACCTTCTCAAGCTCAAACAAGCCATCATTCAATGCATCTCTCATCTAGTGATACCTCACATCTATATGTTTAGTTCTGGAATGAAATGTAGAGTTCTTACCAAGATGAATAGCACTTTGGTTGTCACAAAATATCACATACCGTTGTTGCTTGAAGCCAAGCTCATGTATAAACTGCTTCATCCACAACATCTCTTTGCACGCTTCTGCTGCAGCTATATATTCTGCTTCTGTAGTAGAAAGTGCAACACACTTCTGTAGTTTTGACTGCCAAGACACTACACCACCTGCAAACGTCATCAAATAACCCGAAGTAGACCGTCGGTTATCTAGATCTCCTGCCATATCTGAATAAGTATAGCCTGTAAGCAAGGGCTTCCACTTCCAAATGTGAGCTTTAAACTGGAAGTGCCTCTCAAATATCTCATGATGCACTTGACTGCTTCCCAATGCTGTTTTCCTGGATTGGACATAAATCGACTAACAACTCCAACAACATGAGCAATATCAGGTCTAGTACTCACCATGGCATACATCAACCTCCCAACTGCTGAAGCATATGGGACTTTCCTCATTTCTTCCTTCTCTTTATCATTAGAAGGACTCTATTTGCTACTCAGTTTGAAATGACTGGAAAGAGGGGAGCTAACAACTTTAGCTTTGTCCATGTTAAATCTTTCAAGCACTTTCTCTATGTATTGCTCCTGTGACATATATAACTTCTTGGATACTCTATCTCGAACTATTTGAATTCCAAGAATCTTCTTTGCTGGCCCCAAATCCTTCATGGCAAAGGATTTGCTCAACTGTTTCTTCAACCTGTCAATTCTAGAAACATTCCTGCCAACAATCAAAATGTCATCAACATAAAGCAATAGTATCACAAAATCATCATTAGAAAATTTTTGTACAAAGACACAATGGTCAGAAGTAGTCTTTTTGTAGCCTTGCTCCCCCATAACTGACTCAAACTTCTTGTACCATTGCCTTGGTGCTTGTTTCAATCCATAAAGGCTTTTCTTCAACTTGCACACAAGTTTCTCTTTGCCTTTCTCTTCAAAACCCTCAGGTTGTTCCATATAGATTTCTTTATCTAAGTCTCCATGAAGAAATGCAGTCTTAACATCCATCTACTCAACTTCTAAGTCAAGGCTAGCTGCCAAACCCATAACAACTCGAATCGAAGACATCTTAACAACTGGAGCAAAAATTTCATCAAAGTGAATACCTTTTTTCTTACTGAACCCTTTGACAACTAATCTCGCTTTATAATGCGATCTTGAGGTGCTTTCTTCTTGTTTCACTCGATAAACCCACTTATTTTTCAGTGCAGTTTTTCCTTTAGGCAATTTAACAAGCTCAAAAGTGTGGTTCTCATGTAAAGATTTCATCTCATCTTTCATTGCATCAATCCACTCTCTTTTGTGCTCATCTTCTATAGCCTCTTCATAACTCTCGGTTCTCCCCGTCAGTCAATAACACACATATTCATCAGCAGAATATCTTGTTGACGGACGACGATCTCTGATAGACCTTCTGAGTGGAACATCTATAGGAACTTCACCGACAACTGTTCTGAATATCATCATCTACCTCAACATGTTCATCACCTTCTATCTCATCCGAATTAACAAACGATCATTCGAATTTCATTCTCAATCAGTGTAGAAGGTTGTGCCAAAGGAATCAGATCTAAGTCAATCGATCATCACTAATTTCGACTCTGTTTCATCAGTTTTATTAATGTCTTGTAAGGTTTGGTCTTCAACAAACACAACATCTCGACTTCTAATAAGCTTTTTCTTCACTGGATCATACAACATGTAGCCAAACTCATCTTGACCATAGCCAAGGAACACACATGGTCTTGTCTTTGCATCAAGCTTCGATCTCTCATCTTTAGGAACATGAACAAAAGCTTTACAACCAAAGACGCGAAGATGACTATAAGATATGTCTTTCTTTGACCAAATTCTGTTAGGGACTTCATTTCCCAAAGGAACACATGGTGTAAGATTCAGAACATGTACAACTGTATTCAATGCTTCACCCCAAAACGTTTTGACTAACTGTGACTGTGAATGCAAACATCTCACTCTTTCCACCAATGTCCTGTTCATTCTCTCAGCCAACCCATTTAGCTGAGGAGTCTTAGGAGGCGTCTTTTGATGTCGAATACCATGATTTCTGCAATACTCATCAAAAGGTCCAATATACTCTCCTCCATTATCAGTCCTGATGCACTTCAACTTTTTACCAGTTTCTCTTTCAACAAGGGCATGAAACTGTTTAAACACTTGCAACACCTGATCTTTGGACTTCAAGGTATAAACCCATGTCTTTCTTGAGTGATCATCTATAAACGTCACAAAGTAGGATGCACCTCCAAGTGTTTTTGTTTTCATCGGACCACACACATCAAAATATACTATGTCAAGTACTTCTGGTCTTCTTGAAGGTTGGGATGCTTTAAAAGAAACTCTCGTTTGCTTTCCCGCTAAACAATGCTCGCATCTCTTCAAGGACACATTCTTTACCCCAGAAAGATGATTTTTCTTGGCTAGAATCATCAAACCCTTTTCGCTGATATGACTGAGTCTTTTATGCCAAAGCTCAACACTTTGTTCACTATCCACTGCATTGATATCACAACCAGTAGTCTTTGCCTGCATAAAGTACAATGAAGAACACTTCTCCCCCTTTGCTACCACCATTGAGCCTTTAGTAAGCTTCCATGTACCATTACAGAAGGTATTACAAAAACCTTCATCATCTAGCTTACCTGTGGAGATTAAATTCATGCGAATATCAGGGATGTGCTTCACATTTTTCAAAATTAAGGTAGTACCATTCTTGGTCTCCAAATGCACATCTCCTATGCCAACTGCGTTTGCTAATCCATCATTACCCATCCTAACATTACCATAATCACCAGATGTGTAGGATGTGAAAAATTTCTTCCTAGATGTTGCATGAATTGAGGCACCACTATCAATAACTCAACTGCTCTATTCTGTAGCAAGGTTTACACTATCATCGTCGAATACAACGAAGAATTCTTCAGTGGCTGCAGTAATTCGGTCTGCATCATCATCAGTCACTTTTTCTTTACCGTTATCAGCTTTATTTTCTCTCTTCAGTTTTCTGCAATGCTTCTTTATATGACCTTTCAAGCCACAATGAAAACATTCAACATTAGAAAACCGGCCACTCTTGCTCTTGCTTCTGTCTCTGTTTTTCGGACATTTGCTCGTACTCCTCCCCTTTCTTTCAGTAATAAGAACATCATACTGTGAAGAAGAACCCTGTGACTTTCTTCTCATCTCTTCGTTACATACACTGCTTTTTACAAGTCCATACTTAGTACACCATTTGGGGCTAAGTTCGACAAGGAAGTTCTAAAAGTCTCCCATGAATCTGGTAGCGAACCAAGAAGCCATAACCCATGTATCTCCTCATCAAACTTGATACTCATTCCAGCTAACTGATTAATAATACCTTGGAATGTATTCAAGTGATCTAACATAGATGTTCCTTCTTGATACTTTAAAGTCATCATTTGCTTAATCAAATACAATTTACTATTACCAGTTTTCGGGGCATACAAAGACTCAAGCTTGTTCCACATAGACCTTGCATGATTTTCTTCACCAATATGATTTAGAATATTCTCTTCTACCCAAAGTCTAATCATGCCACATACTTTCCTATGACATATTTCCCATTCTAAATCGGTTTTATCAGCCGGCTTCTCTAGTGAAAATACGGGAAGATATAGATCATTGACATATAAAATATCTTCCATTTTTCTTTTCCAAACTTGATAATTTGATCCATTCAAAAGAACCATTCTACCACCACTATGAATCTTTTCCATATTTAACGCAAGACCTCTAAATAAACTCAACCACGGAGCTCTGATACCACTTGTTGGGAATAAACACTATTCTAATATGGATCAATTATTCCCTCTATTGTGTTCCTAATGAAAAATCAGCAAGTATATAGTATGGTAGAAATATCAAGTACAACACAACGATTTTTATCGTGGAAAAACCTCCTCAAGGCGAGGAGTAAAAAACTACGGACCGAAGTCGAATCTCCACTATAATCGATAATGGGCTACAACAAGTTCTCTCTAGTTACAACTAGAGGTATACAACACATAACAACTCAAGATAAACTAACCTTGGCAACAAACAACACAAATCAAAAGAGATAAATAGAAAGATCTCACAAAAATGTGGAACCAAATCGCCACTGGAATCTGGTCTTAGAAAGCTCCGAACCCGATCTCCACCATTCAGATTGAAGACCCTCGTGTCAAGAACACTTTGTCCAAATTTCAGCTCGATCCAACGGTGCAATCGCTCGAAAACGCCAAAATACCAAAGCTAGGCAGAAACCTCTTTTCTTCTCTATTTACTTTCTCTCTCTAAGTTGTTTCTCTCTCTGGCTGCTGATTTTCCAGCTCTCCCTTTGTTGTTCTTGTGTGTACACTCTACCAAAGTGACAAAATGCACTTTAAAACACTTAGCCCTAATGAGACTTATTTGATGGGCATTCACAATGTGAATAAAAAACCCAACATATTTATTATTATTTCTTTGAAATTTTATTCAAGCATTATTGGTTGGCTCAATTGCATGTAATTAAATTTTGTAAGAGAACTCAAACCATCCAATCCATCAGATTCCAATTTGAATCGATATCAGTTTCGGTCGGTTTTGACAACTTTCTGTCTTTTCATTTTTTGGTTTTTCCTTATATATCTATTGACCTTAAAAGTAATACCTTTTTTTCAGCACTTTTTCTCCACACCGTTTACTCCATAGCTACAAGAGAAGTTTTAATGGGTTTGTGGTGAAGTTGAGTGAAGCGGAAGCACAAAAAATTTCAGGTACATTATTCATAAACAATTTTGATTCTGATCTTGATCGTGTCGACGATTAATGAAAGAAGAATTTTGTTGGATGAATTAGATAATATAGAGTTCCACCTCAAAATTAATTAGCAATAAAGGGAGTAATACATATCTCTACATGACCCGTCAAGATGGTGTCCTCTTTTAGGTTTACTAGTTTTGAATAAGATTTCAATTTTTATTGGACCGAATATCTGTTTGGACTTATAAGCTATGATACCATATTAAATAGTATGAATTATGAAGTTCCACTTCAAAACCAGCGGCTAATAAGAGGAACAACGCATATCTATTATATATTGTCGTCTTTCCAATATGGGATAGTTAACAACATAAATTTGGTAATTTCAGAAATGGAAGGTGTGATATCAGTTTTTCGAAATGGAAGAAAAGAACTACACACAACAAGATCATGGGACTTCATGGGTCTGTCTCAACAAGCTAGTCGAGTTCCATCTATAGAAAGTGATATCATTGTTGGAGTATTTGACTCAGGCATCTGGCCCGAATCACCTAGTTTTAACGACACAGGATATAGCCCACCACCACCTAAGTGGAAGGGTATTTGTGAAGTGTCTGCCAATTTCTCTTGTAACAAGTAAGTTTTTTTAGTTGTGAAATTTAGTCGGAACTTACGTATATATCATCTATTCTTTACAAAATGGATGATCTTTTCTTATAAAACATTTGGGTACTAGTATAAAATTAATCTTTGGATTAGTGGTCATCGGGTTAAACTATTTATTGTTGTACGGTTGCAAATAGATTGGATTAGTGGTCATCAAAATGGGCTCAATGATATACCAAATGAACTAGAATAATTAGTTTGATATATAAACAAATTAATTCATCAATCAAAGCTATAATAATACGAGCAAATTACTTTGAAATAAATATCCAAATTTATGAAACAAACAAATGTCCAAATTTGAATTTCTTAAGAAACCCATGAAACAAATACCCAAATGAAACAAATGCACAAATTATAATAAATACAAATGCACAAATTTGAGATAAGAGTTATATATGGAAAGATTAGAACACAAATTTGGGAAGAAATTAATTAAAGAAGAGCTTAAAAAAAATTAGGGACTAAGAAATTACCAAGTTTGTGAAGAAATAAATGCCCAAAGGTGGAGAAATGCCAAAAACTAGCGGCGGCGGAGATGAAGAAATGAAAACTCGAGGTTAATGGCGGCGGCGAAGATGGTTTGTCGACCCACTAACGGCGGTGGAGAAGCATTGTCGAAGAACTAGCAGCAGCATCGATGGAGATGGGTTTTGGGTCGAAAGGGTCTGATCACTTGGTGGAGGAAATGAGGAAATGTTGATGAACACTGCCTAGTCGTGAAACAAACAAATGAAAAATAATGAGCAACAATTATTGATGGCGGGCATGGCCCGCCGCCAAAAATAATAACACACAATATTCGTAGGTGGGCACAAACCGCCACCAAAACTCAAAACACGCATTTTTCAATGGCGGTCACGACCCGCCATCGATAACTACTTACGCGTTTTTGAAAATTCTCGATTGTAACCCGCCACCTATTAGTGTAGTTCTACTAGTGTATTCGTGTAATTTTATAAATAGGTTTACCTTCTATTAAACCAATTTTAATTAAAATTATCTTTAAATTATAGACGCTAAATTTAAATTTATATTCAAATGTGTAAATAAACTATTATATGTCGACTTTTGAGGTAAACTTTCTTTGAGAAACTAATTAGACCAATTTCTTTGAAAAAGCATGAGAAATTTAACTTAGATCAATCTAAGAATGATGAATTCAAGAAAAACAACACCATTGAGGTTGAGGATTCACATTAAAAAGATTTTTTTTTGTTTTTTTGGAGAAATAATACCTTCATTAACATGTATGTAAGACACATACAACGATAAACATGATTACAGGAAAGATCTCCAATTTAGAGCTAATACTATTAAAAAGATGATTTCACATTATAAGATACATATTGTCTGGTTGTCAATTAATTTTAAGATACATTCTAACGTAATATTTAATGTTGTATGTATAGTAAAATCATTGGAGCTCGATCATACCGCAGCGATGGTTTGTATTCACAAACCGATCTCCAAAGTCCAAGAGATTCAGATGGCCATGGAACCCACACAGCATCAACGGTGGCAGGTGGGTTGGTTCGGCAAGCGAGCATGCTCGGTCTCGGCTTGGGCACAGCAAGGGGAGGAGTCCCATCGGCACGAATTGCTGCCTACAAAATATGTTGGTCGGACGGTTGCTACGACGCCGACATTCTTGCTGCATTCGACGATGCCATTGCGGATGGGGTCGACATCATCTCTTTCTCGGTCGGAGGAGGAAGCCCGAAATATTACTTCAACGACTCGATTGCGATCGGAGCTTTCCATGCAATGAAGAAAGGAATCCTTACGTCAATGTCAGCTGGAAACGACGGTCCAGACTTTTTCACAATTAGAAACTTCTCGCCATGGTCTTTGTCTGTGGCGGCTAGCACAACTGATAGGAGATTTTTGACTGGAGTTCAACTTGGAGATGGAACAAATTTCACCGTAAGTCACTCAATTATGTTTAAGAAATTGGCCCTCTATAACAACTTTTTTACCACAGTTTACAATTACAACAACTTTCTAAAAATAATTCGTTTATAACAAATTCGGCCTATTTTAAAAAAAAATTCTATTTATCCTTTTTTATAGAGGACTTTTGATAGAATTTATCATTCTCTAATGTTGGAAGTCTATCAATTTTATCTGTAATTGATTCTATTATTGATAGAATCTAATGCAAGTCTATCGATCTATCAACCTCTATTGATATAATCCATCAATATAGAAGTCAATCAATTTACATTTTTTGTTGTACAAATATTTTCATTATCGTACCATTCATGAAATATTTTAACCCTTTTGTAATATACATGCAAAACCCATTGTTAAGTTTTAATCTTAAAATATAGAGAGGTTTTGTATGAAATATTTTTAAAAATTTGTTATAATTAAATTGGAGAGGCTAGAATTTTCCATCAACAACTAATTTTCTAAATTAAAATATAAGAAAATAAATCATAAAATAAATACTTTAATTTTTTCATTTGGCATAATTCAATTTTTGATACTTTATTTATTTTAATTATTATTATAATTTTTAATTATAGGGAGTCACCATTAATACATTTGATCTAAATGGAACACAATATCCATTGGTGTACGCCGGAGATATACCAAACATTACTGCTGGCTTTAATGCATCTAGATCCAGGTAACACTCTCAATCATCCATTAACTTATATGTCATTATTATTATTATTATTATAGTTATGGTTTCTTTAGGTATAAATTAATTATATAATCAAAACAATTATTCATTTACATGTTTTATATTTTTAGTGGGATTTGTTTTTGTTAATATATGAGAGTGTAGGTTAGTTTATGCATATGTCGACTATTTTTGCGAGATAGCTCTTCTTGATCCTACAACATTAAATATAAAAACAAATCATAAAAAATTAATTGTATAGGACTATAAAAGATGAATTAAACTCATGATTTTTTTGGTTTTGTGAGCCTCTGTAAATTTATGATTGCTGTATTTTAGTGAAAGAATATTTAAGTCATGTTGGGATATTACCTATAAAATAATGCTCACTACAATATGAACTATATTTTATTTAATTTTAATTTTAAAAGATAAAAAAAAAAAAAAAAATAGAATGAAGCATATATTGGACCATAAATTTGGATATTACAATTTAAGTCATGCTCAGACATAACCTAAATATTTCTGATTTTAGTGGCCACTTTTGTAACTAATTATGCTAGATTACTTTCCCTCTAATCTATATTATTTTTATTGGATGAATAGTATATATATTTTTTTATGTGAAATAGATTTTGCTTGGAAAACTCAGTGGACAAGGAGTTAGTGAGGGGTAAAATTACCCTTTGTGATTCAATTTTATCTCCAAAAGAATTGGGTTCTTTAAAAAATGCAATTGGGATTATAATGCAAGACAGATCTCCAAAAGATCTCACATCCTCTTTTCCCTTGCCTGCCTCCCACCTTGGAACACAGCAAGGTCTCATTTCTTCATATATCAACTTAACAAGGTAATATAATTAAACTACATACTTTATCATAACCAATTAATTATAAAATGCACATTCATGATATTGATTTAGTTACATGATCATAATTTACAGCCTTCCAACAGCAACTATACTAAAAAGTACAGAAGGGAAAACATCTACTTTTGTTGCATCTTTCTCTTCAAGGGGTCCAAATCCAATAACACTTGACATTCTTAAGGTCATTATAGGTTCATTTTTTGTTTTAATAGATAAATTTAATAATAGTTTTTCTTATCACTTTTTTTTTGTGGAATTACAGCCAGATTTGAGTGGTCCAGGAGTTGAAATTCTTGCAGCATGGTCTCCCATAGGTTCACCTTCAGGAGCTAAAGATGATAATAGAAATATTTTGTATAATATAATTTCAGGGACTTCAATGTCTTGTCCACATGCTACTGCAGTTGCTGCCTATGTTAAATCATTCCATCCTTCTTGGTCTCCTGCTGCACTTAAATCAGCTCTTATGACGACAGGTAATCAATCAAATATACTTTCGCGCCAAACATTTTATTATGTTAACGCTCCCAAGGGGCAGTCTAGCGGTTGAGGTTAAGGACTTCAAGACATGCTTCTTCAAGAGATCTCTGATTCGAGGCCGCTGGAAAGCGCTTAAACTAGAATACCCTTCGAAGTATTCGGGTATAGAGGAGCAAAGCTTCAATTTCCCGGTTTTCAAAAAAAAAAATGTAGAGTATATAAATTAGAAGGATAGAAGGATATACATAAGTTATGGTTAAATAATGAAACTGACTGAATTAAATACATTTATGCAGCATTTCCCATGAAAGCAGAGCTAAACTCAGATGCAGAGTTCGCATATGGTTCAGGCCATATAAATCCATTAAGCGCAATAAATCCAGGATTAATTTACAATGCTACAGAAATTGACTATATAAGGTTTCTATGTGGTCAAGGTTATAGCACAAAACAACTCCAACAAGTCTCTGAAGATAACAATACTTGCAATTCTGCAAATAATTTTGACACAGTTTTCAATTTAAATTACCCTTCATTTGCTCTTTCCACAACAATCTCAACTCCAATCAGCCAAGTTTACAAAAGAAGGGTCACAAATGTTGGGTCAGCAAACTCAACATACAAAGCTTCAATATTTGCTCCTTTGGGACTTAATATTATTGTGAATCCTTCTGTACTTTCATTCAAAGCTTTGGGAGAAGAGAAAAATTTTGAGGTTACAATTGAAGGAAGTATTGATAGTGGCATTGCATCAGCTTCCTTGGTGTGGGATGATGGCCTACACAAAGTTAGGAGTCCTATCACTGTCTTTGATGCTAATACATTTGTTACCAATTAATTTATCATTTTGTTATCTCATTCGCCAAAGTTCGTTTAACCTAGCGCAATAATTGACATGTATTTTGAATTAGTTGGTATGATCGATTTCGATTTTTCCTAATCTCGAATATTGTTGTACTAAAAAAAAATTATTACATTCATATATTTATTTATTTTTATAAAGTTTATATGTATATATATATTATGAAACTATCATTAGTGGTAGGTTATGAAATTTGTAATATTTTACATTAATAATCTAAACTCTTAAATTTTCAATTAATAAGTTAAAAAATACTGATATTAAATTTGATAATGAATTATGGTATGATTAATTCTCGAAACCTTCTTCTCAAAAAAAAAAAAAAAAAAAAAAAAATCTCAAAACCTTTTTTTCTCATTCCGCTGGTAACGAAGTTTATTTACCAATTGGTAAAAATAAAATGGGATTCTTGAGTGGGCTTTCTGACCAAAGCCCATATAAGGAGATTTGTATCACACAAATGGACCAAAGCCGATATAAGGCCGATAATTTTTTCTAAAGGGTCTAGAACTCGGCAAGCTTTTGGGCCAATAAACTTAAGCAATGTAGGCCCATTTATGGAAAGCCAGGATATTGCTACTAATTTGTCTAAACCTATTAAACCATTTTAAACCCACCAGAGGATATTGACAACTCAAGTTGACTTTGTTTTCAATAGTCAACGCCAAGTGGAAAGGAAAGCAGCTCGAAAGATCTTATTAACAGCCCAAACTAGGAGGCTCGTGAAATTAAGTGATATATGACTTATCCAACTTTGATGGGTGCAAAAATGAAGATTGATATTCATAAGAATGATATCATGGTTAAAGTGAAAAAATCGAAGGCAAGTGATGTTGGTATGCTACTTTTAATGGAGGCTGTTAAACAATCCCGTTGTAAACAATGAATACCTTAAATTGGAATGCACGGTTTTGGGGATACCGCACGTATTAAGTTATGATAAATGTTTCGTTAAATTGCATAATCTTCAAGTTAATCTATACTTCTATTATCTAGAATGGTATCAGTGATATTCTTTTGATTTTTGTTAGTTCTGTTCTTTATTTTGCCTGCTTTGCTGAAGAGATGATTGATAAAGTAATGCTATTTTAGAGATTAACATGTGCTACTTTCGAAGGCGTCTCCATTTCTCTACGGTCATGGAGTTCGCTTCTCCTTTAATAATTATATGTATGCTAATAAGTATTTCATCAGTAAATTTAACCTTCAAAATTTATCAAATTAAATTATTGTAGTGTTGAAGACTGTTTGGTGGTTCAATATGTTGGGATCTTTTAACTCCCATGTATAACAAGGTCAACTTATAAAGTCATGTTGATAAAAAAAAAAAAAAAACTATCTAATATGTCATGTCTAATTGTCTGAAAAAACAAAAATGTCATATCTAGTATTTCATATTTAACGTGTCAGATCCGTTTTTTTTTTGGAGGAGGCGGTCAACTTGGGTTGGCTGCCTTAAGTATTAGGAATTTTTGCATGTATATTAAAAAATAATAATAATAATTTCATGTATAGTACAATTTCTAAACTTATTCATTTGTAACATAAAAATGATTGAAGTCTTTCAGTTGAACTGATAGAAGTCTAAAGTCTATCGGTTGAATTGATAGAAGTCTATTAGTTGATTGATAGAAGTCTAAATTCTATCGATTGAACTGATAGAAATCTAAAATCCATCAGTTGAATTGATAGAAGTCTAAATAGGAATTTTGGGCAAAATGTACTATGAATGAAATTATTTTAAAAAATGGGCTACAATTATAATGAAGGGAAAAAAATATGCTATGGAAGATAAATTCCCAAAGTATTATTATAAGGGGATTTTGCATGTATATTAAAAAAAACAAAATAATTCCATGTATAGCACAATTTCCAAACTTATTCATTTATGGCACAAAAATGATTAAAGTCTATCAATTTGCATTGTTCAATCACTCAAAATCGATTGAAGTCTATCAGTTGAACTGATAGAAGTCTAAAGTCTATCGGTTAAACTAATAGAAGTCTATTAGTTGAAACGATACTATCAATTGAACTGATAGAAGTCTAAAGTCTATCAGATGAATTGATAGAAGTCTGATGAGGTTAGAATAACAAGTTTGGACAAAATGTGCTATGGATGAAATTATTTTTAAAAAATGTGTTATGGATGAAGTTATTTTTAAAAATGCACTATAATTATAATGAATAGTAAAAAATATGCTATGGAGGATAAATTTCCTAAGTATTACGATAAAATACAAAATAAAAATTACATAGCCGCCACAGAAGAAGTCACTCTTCCATATTTTCAAGCCATCGCTTATTATTATTTTAATTAAATCATTGATTTAGTTTATTAGGGACTGTTTGTTTGGCATATTTAAGAAACTGTTATGACTGTTTGTTTGGCATATTTAAGGAGCTGTTATGAATGGGCTGTTATGAATGGTCTGTTTAGATGATGGTTTTTAGCAGCCCATATAACACCCCAAACCAAAGACAAGTTGAAGCGGGTGTACTACTAAAAAACGAGCATTTATTACTTTGTTTGAGCGGTTAACCTTTATATATATAATAGTTCCTCTTTAGAAAGAATATTTTTTTTTCCTTGAAGCTGCACCAAGGGGTGTAGATAGGTTAGGTTGAATCGAAAAGAATTTTTGGACAAACTCAATTTTTCGGGTTGATGAATCTATTAACCTGCCTAATGCAACTCAAGCTATATATTTTCAAATTAAGTTGGTTGTTATTATTTTTTTAATTTGAATATATTTTTGTCTATTTACTCTAAATTTTAAAATAAAACAACTTCATAACTTCTAAATTTTACTTATCTGGAATATTATGTTCGAGTTAAGTTGGGTGTTATTATGAATATTATCTTCTAGAAATTAGAACTAATAATAGAATGAATTTCAAAAGATAAAAAAGTATAAAGATAATAATAAAATAATTTTTTTGAGTACATATTGGGAGAGAGGGAATATCCACCAAACATTGAAATCACTGCGTCACTAACCCATTCAGTTAAAACAATATTTTTTTATACTAGATAATAAATTCACGTTACTCTACTAAAAAGATTAATATATATATATATGTATAGAAATCAAAAAAATAAAAATGAGGGAGACCACCCTCTACAAAAGATTTTAAACTCACCCACAACCCGAGCTACGACCGAACCAAAAAAAAAAAAAAAGTAAAGAGAAAATACATTCTAACAAAGAGGAAAGTCCTTCGAACAACAATCTTACCAAACAAGAAGCACACAACTTCAAGAAAATAGATCTGATAGCTAACTTCAACACTTTTAATATTGAATTTTTAAAAGTTTTGTTGGATAATTCAAATAAAATAGGTTCCACCGAGAAATATGACCCCAATATAGTTGGAAAGAACATCAAGTCCAAAGAGGAACCTTACCTTTTCCACGAGAAAAATCTGTAAAACCTATTATAAGAATAACATTTGTCCGTTAGCTCTTTTTCTGAACATGCTAACAACACCATCAACCAAAACGACGCCAACTTACTCCATAACCCAACCAATAACCAAAATAAACTTATAGACTAACAAACCAAAATCACAAACCATGAAAACGAGTAACATAAGACTCTTTCCTAAAAATCCACATTTAAATAATTTATTTTTTGCAACATATTATAAATAAACATCTAAACGAACTATTATTATAACTTTAATTTTAATCACTTAAAATAATTACTCATTCTAATCGGTCAAAATAACCGCTCGCTTATGCAATTATTCATCTAAATACCTTATCACTTTTAACACCAAGTTGAGAGGTCACTTCCATATGTTTTAATCAATACAATAGCTTACTTTTGTTGACATTTCAAAAGTGTATATATTTTCCACAGAAATTCCAATCACATGATATATAAATAGTACCATTGCATTTATCATTTCAATAACTTATGTTCAATACCTCTTCCTTTTCAGTTTCAAACTGCAAAAAAAATTCTTCCTTTCATTCAATGTTGTCTCTTTCAAAGCTTCTTTTCCTCAGCTTCTGTTTTTCTCTCCTCGTTTCAAGCTTGAGTTTTGAAGATGAAAATCGAAAGGCAATTCTTTAATTAATAAAACTCGTTGGATAACTATTTAATTTTTAGATTTTTTTTTTAGTTAAGCTTAATTTTATTCATTATCTTTTTTTTTTCTTTTCTAATATGTAATTTTTCATTGTGCAGACATACATCGTATACATGGGGAGTCATCCCAAAGACAAAATTTCAACTTCATCTCATCACGTGAGAATGCTACAAGAAACTATTGGCAGGTAATTATTATTACGTTGAAAAGTATATTGACGAGTAGGGACTGCCAGTGGTTGGTTCCACTCGATATGAGTATCGGATTGTCCTAAGATTTTCCATCGAAAAAGTGATGAGTATTCTAATTCACGTCTAATTTGGAATGTTTAAGATGATAAGTTTAATCTACGTGGTCATTTACTTAAAAATTAATTTCCTACGAGTTTTCTTGACATCTAATTGTTACAGAGCCACACAGTATATCATGTGATATTAGTTGAGGTGCATGCAAATTGACTCGAACAGTCATACATATAAAAAAAAAAAAAAACTTGCTAAAGATTAGTTACTTCAAAAAAAAAAAAAAACAGAATTATTATAGTTCTCTCATTATGAAATAT
The DNA here is from genome assembly GCA_036507275.1 of Sicyos edulis. NCBI lineage: Eukaryota > Viridiplantae > Streptophyta > Magnoliopsida > Cucurbitales > Cucurbitaceae > Sicyos > Sicyos edulis. Next base: position 3,293,506 of record CM071850.1, read on the forward strand.
CATGTTAGAGCCTTTTAAATAGATATTCTAATAAAAATGGATCCGACCCAAAATTTATAAATATAAAAAAGTATCGATCTTGATGGGGGTATAATAAGAATCTCGTCACCGCTTGATCATGAATCCAAACAAGGGTGCTTGGCTAAGAACCCAAACCATCAACTCTAATAGATTCCAACTTGAATCGGTATCGGTTTCGGTCGGTTTGGACAACTTTTTGTCTTTTGATCTTTTTTGGGTTTTTCCTTGCATCCCTATTGACCTAAAAGTAATTAAACCCTTTTGTTTCAGCACTTTTTCTCCACAAAGTTTATTACATAGCTACAAGAGAAGTTTTAATGGGTTTGTGGTGAAGTTGAGTGAAGCCGAAGCACAAAAAGTTTCAGGTACATTATCATCATTCATAAACAATTTTGTTAAATAATATAGAGTTTTACCTCAAAACTAATTGACAATTACGAGAGTAACTCATATCAGTTTGGACTTACCAATCTTAAATTAGATCTCAAATTTTATTTTCATTGGATTAAATATCAGTTTGGACTTATGGGCTCTGATACCATATTAGATAATATAAGATTCCAACTTAAAACAATGAAGAGAATAATTTATATATCTCTTATATATTGTCATGAGCTCTCCACCCTATCGTGATATATCTTTAACAACATAAACTTGGTAATTTCAGAAATGGAAGGTGTGATATCTGTTTTTCAAAATGAAAGAAAAGAATTGCACACAACAAGATCATGGGACTTCATGGGTCTGTCTCAACAAGCTAGTCGAGTTCCATCTATAGAAAGTGATATCATTGTTGGAGTATTTGACTCAGGCATTTGGCCCGAATCACCTAGCTTTGACGACAAAGGATATAGCCCACCACCATCTAAGTGGAAGGGTACTTGTGAAGTCTCGGCCAATTTCTCTTGTAACAAGTAAGTTACTTTTTTTTAAATATTTATACTATGCGAACTTATGTGCAATTTTGAGTATTAAGTAAATTTGTATAAAATTAATTTTTAGATTGAGTGATTACTCTAGGTTAAGTAGTTTTAAATATTATATATACTTTTTTTTTACTTATTGAATGTAAGTCACTCTTATTGTAACAACTAAGCTTAACTTTTAGAGGTAGTCATCTAGATAAACGGAATCTTTAGATATTTGGAATGATAGTTATTCAAGTAGTCATGTTTGTTTTGTAGGACGAAAATCCAAAAATATTTAGATAATTGTATTTTTTTTATAGGTTTCGTTAATGAAAATGTCTTAAATGCCTTTATAACTTATTCATATATTTTATACATTAATTTATATAACATATATTTTCTTTTTAATTTAATTATTATATTTTAAATAAATTTAATTATAAACAAAATTTATTGGTTAAACAAGTGATAAAATTAGTTAAATATAGAAAGTGTGGAAAGTAATATTTGAAATATATAATTTTAAAAAATAATTCTCTTTAAATTTTTATCATAAATAATCAAAATATTATTCAATTTAATAAAAACTATTTTATATCAAGAGGTAAAATATAAATATAATTAATTATGTATGGTTAATTGTTAATGTATATATAATAATATACTAAAAAAAAGAATATATTATTTTTGTTAAAGCTACAAACTACTTACAAATTATGAAAAAAAAATTGATAAAAATATAAAACAATCATGAAGGGTAAAATGTGTCATTTGAGGATGCACTATATATGAATATTCTAAAAATCCATGTTGAAGGAGGACATCCAAATAGTTCTTAAATAGGAAGTTCGTGCATCCTAGTTATGAGAGTTGTTAATGTAGTAGTACATGGAAGTAAGCATGTTGTAGAATAATGTGCAAGCGCCATGACTCCCATTGCCAATTAGATTCACCAAGGCACTTATGATGACAAACTAATGAAGTCTTTAGCATACTATGCGCGCCTTATGAACTTCATGCGAAAACATTATGGATTTTCTTATCGACCAAGTGGGAGACTGTTGGAAAATATCAAATGTTTCATTCTTCATTGAGAATGAAACTTGTATTCTCCATTAATATGGCCTATTTAGAAAATTACTTATGTTTTCCAATTGGTATATTAAGAAATGTTTGTGAGAGGTGAGTTATGTTTCTCTCAAGTTTATGAGAAATGTTCATGGAATGTTAGTTTCACTTCTCTAAAATTTATGAGAATTGAGTTTCACTTCATTTAAGTTTATGTTTCTTTTAAGTTAACTTTGATGGAAAGTTAAACTTATGTTTAAATGAAGACATACATTGGTCATCTTTCTACCTATAAATAGGAACACATTTGTCCATCTCAAATGTGTGAAAGTGAAAGAGAAAGAAACATTAAGAAAGCTTGAAAAACACATTCAAGCTTATAGGCAAGGAGGGAGAAACCAATTTCTTCTATTGAAGCAATTGTGAGAAAGCTTCAACATCAACCCTCATTCCTTGTGTTGAATCAAAAGGTTCTTGAATCACAATGTCATGAGGTATATTATAATCCCAATAAGATTCAATTACATTCCGTAATAATCATGTTATTCAAGATTTTAGGATTCATGTTATGCATAAAATATCTAATACAAACATCTTGAAATGCTTGAATATCGTCTCACATTCCTGCAAAATAATTTAGATGTCCATTTTTTGGGAATCTCAAATTGCCTCAAATGAGCCCCCTTGTAGTTTTAAAGTTTCTTTGATTTTAATTTTATTATTATTATTAAATGTTTATTTTTTGGGGTTTTTGCATGTATATTAAAAAAAACAAAATAATTTCATGTATAGCACAATTCCCAAACTTATTCATTTGTAACACAAAAGTGATTGAAGTCTATCACTTTGCCGATTGAAGTCTATCAATTGAATTGATAGAAGTCTAAAGTCTATCAGTTGAACTGATAAAAGCCTATTAGTTGACTGATAGAAGTCTATCAATTGAACTGATAGAAGTCTAAAGTCTATCGGTTGAACTGATAGAAATCTAAAATCTATCAGTTGAATTGATAGAAGTCTAAATATGAATTTTGGGCAAAATGTACTATGAATGAAATTATTTTTTAAAAATGGGCTACAATTGTAATGAAGAGCAAAAAATATGCTATAGAGGATAAATTCCCAAAGTATTATTATAAGAGGATTTTGTATGTATATTAAAAAAAACAAAATAATTCCATGTATAGCACAATTCCTAAACTTATTCATTTGTGTCACAAAAATGATTGAAATCTATCAATTTGCATTGTTCAATCACTCAAAATCGATTGAAATCTATCAGTTGAACTAATAGAAGTTTAAAGTCTATCGGTTGAACCGATAGAAGTCTATCAATTGAACTGATAGAAATCTAAAGTCTATAAATTGAAATGATAGACGTCTGATGATGTTAGAGTAGTAATTTTGGACAAAATGTGCTATGAATGAAATTATTTAAAAAAATGTTTTATGGATGAAATTATTTTAAAAAATGTGCTATAAAGAGCCAAAAAAAAAAATGCTAGGGAGGATAGATTCCCTTATTTTTTTTATCTTAAAAAATCGATTGCCACTATAAATATTTTCTCAATAAATTTTATAAATAGGTTCTATCATTTTGCATTAAAAGTATTAGTTTTTATAGAAATAATTTTGATTAAAACTATCGGTAGTATAGATACCAAATTTATATTTATATTCAAAATGCATAGATAAACTATTATATGTTGATTCAAGGGTCAAACGTTTTATAAGAAATAAAAATTCATTTCTTTTGAAAAAGCCTAAAAAACATAAATTAGGATTCTATTAAAAAAATGTTGAATAAAAAAAGCACCATCAAAATAAGAAATAATGAGGAACCACAAGAAGACTTCAAATTATAACATAGATATTTATTTTTTGATTGTCAATTGATTTTAAAATACAACCTATATTACCTTATACAAGTAGATGCCTAATATAATATTGGATGTTGAATATATAGTAAAATTATTGGAGCTCGATCATATCGCATCAATGGAATGTATCCAAAAACAGATATCCAAAGTCCAAGAGATTCACATGGCCATGGTACACACACAGCATCCACAGTGGCAGGCGGGTTGGTTGAGCGAGCGAGCATGCTCGGTCTCGGCATGGGAACAGCAAGGGGAGGAGTCCCATCGGCTCGAATTGCTGCCTACAAAATATGTTGGTCCGATGGCTGCTCTGATGCCGACATTCTTGCTGCATTCGACGATGCCATTGCCGATGGGGTCGACATCATCTCTTTCTCGGTTGGTGGAAACAGCTCGAAAGATTACTTTAAAGACTCCATGGCCATTGGAGCTTTCCATGCAATGAAGAAAGGAATCCTGACGTCAATGTCTGCTGGGAACAGCGGCCCAGGCCCTTCCACAATTAGAAACTTCTCGCCATGGTCTTTGTCTGTGGCGGCCAGTACTACAGATAGAAGATTTTTTACTCGAGTTCAACTTGGAGATGGAACAAGTTTCATGGTAAGTCACTCAATCATCTTTACATTTTATAATTATTAATTCAATCGGTTAGAGATCCTCATCTTATCACACATTAAAAATTTTAAGACATTTATAAAATATGTAAACTGCTAACTTTGTTATGAAAACGGCAATTAACAATGGTAAAATGAAGATATGAAAAAACAGATAATGGTAAACGTGAGAAAGACGAAGAAACATCACATAAATTTACATGTTTCACCAACGTTGTGTTAGCTAGTTCACGGGTAGAGGAGCAGAGCAATATTATTGATATATCTCTTTTCGAAAAAAAAAAGAGAGCAATATTATTGAGAGGCACCGAAATTTACAGAGATTATGTCATTATACAGTTAAGGTTTAATTCGAGTTTATATAGACACTCTAATTAAACTTTATTACAGAATGCTTAAGCATTAGCCGGAATGCGGACGTAGATGCGCGCTACAGAAATTAGAATGCTGATGCGCAAATACATGTAAAACACATTGCAGCAATGCACTGATGCGCAAATAATGCACTTCATAATTAATTTTGTGAAAGAATTGTTTGATATCTAATATCAATCTAGCGTTTCGTGTGGGTAATTTAGTTCACAAATTCAAATCTAATTCAGCTAGTAAACATAAGCATGTAGTAATTCAATCAATAAATTAAGATCCAACCTATGCAAATAATTTAAGTGATAAAAGTCAGATCTAATCTAAGATGGTGGCACCATTCGAGATCCCCATCTTTTCAAATTCAATTACAATAATAAAAATTGGCCTTTTTAAATCATAGAACATAACATTAAAATAAATCTTCTTTAATTTTTTCATTCCTACGTCATTCAATATATATATATATATATTTTGGATCTTTTTAAAATTAAAATTTGATGGAATTGATGCGTATATTTTCATTGTGTTATAATAGGGAGTCACCATTAATACATTTGATCTAAATGGAACACAATATCCATTGGTATATGCCGGAGATATTCCAAATATTACTGCTGGCTTTGATAAATCAATGTCCAGGTAACCCTCTCAATTATCCATGTCACTATTTCATTTTTTATGATTTTTGTATATATTAATCAAGTAACTACATATTTGATTGGTTATTCTTTTAAAATCGGTGAGTATTTGAGTTAGTTTATACGTAACTTATTATGCTTGATTTGGTGCCTTCTAATATTTAAAAACCTTATATTTTTTGTGAAATAGATTGTGCTTGGAAAATTCAGTGGACAGGGAGTTAGTGAGGGGTAAAATTGCCCTTTGTGATAAAATTTTATCACCAAAAAATGTGAGTTCTTTAAAAGGTGCAATTGGGATTGTAATGCAAGACAATCGTTCAAAAGATCGCACATCCTCTTTTCCATTGCCTGCCTCCCACCTTGACACACAAGGACGAGAAGCCATTTCTTCTTATCTCACCTTAACTAGGTAATTATTATATTGTTTTGATCCATCTATTTTTAACTTGTTTATAACCGAACAATCAAATCATTGCGCCACTCATCCATCCAGTATTATTATTATTTATTTTTTTTATTAAAAGTATCTAGAGACTAAAATTAAGTATTTGTAAGTTTAGGAATCAAAATAGAAAATAGTAGAACTTAAATGTCTGAAAATTATAAACGAAGATTTGAATTCCATACTATATTATAACCCATTAATTATAAATGCATTCTTGATATTTATTTAATCGTATGATCATAATTTTCAGCCTTCCAACAGCAACTATATTAAAAAGTACAGAAGGGAAAACATCTACTTTTGTTGCATCTTTCTCTTCAAGGGGTCCAAATCCAGTAACACTTGACATTCTTAAGGTCATTATAGTTCAATTTTATTTTATTTTAAGAATGGTAAATTTTATGATAGTTTTCTTATTAATTAATTTGTTTTTTTTGGTTTTTTCTTTTGTGGAATTGCAGCCCGATTTAACTGGTCCAGGAGTTGAAATTCTTGCAGCATGGTCTCCTATATCTCCACCTTCAGGAGCTGAAGATGATAATAGACATATTTTGTTTAATATCATTTCAGGAACTTCAATGTCTTGTCCACATGCTACCGCAGTTGCTGCATATGTTAAATCATTTCATCCTTCTTGGTCTCCTGCTGCACTTAAATCAGCTCTTATGACAACAGGTAATTAAACGATTAATTTTGCTGTCAAACACTTTTATATATGCTAATAATTTTGATATATGCAAATTATAGCCAAGGAAGCTTAACAAATTGCTAAAATACTATCTATACTAACGTCGGATGGAAAAAAAAATCTATACTAACATGAGTTTCTTTTCAACTGATTGAGTGTATAACTTTTTTTTTGGAAAGATTTTATATATATTAATCAGTTGAATCATTTTCACTCTTAGGATGAATGATTTATGATAAATAGGCACCATGATAAAATCAATGATGTTAAGTGAGAATGTCTAAACTGTTAAGAGCTGTAAACTTTTTATCCACTTTAAATCTTTCAGATTAGGAAGAAGTTTAAGCAAATTGGTTGTGTTATTATGTCAAGTCATAGAGATGTAGAAAAATGTCCGTATCTCATGTGCTTTATGAATTTCCATCGAAAAAGTGATGATACTTTATAATATTTATTAGATTTATAGATGTGAGCTGCTAATACACTTACGATCAAATTAATTTTGAGATGAAACATAACGTGCCTAATATGGTAATTAACATAGTTCATGAAGTTTAAAGTATTCGATCCAAAAAGTTATAATTCAAGAACGATAAATACAAAGAAGCATCATCTAAAAAAAAATTGAAATTGAGATCGGTCAATTTTTTTTTGGCATGAGTATGCATTTTTTTGTCCTATCACAACACCATGAAACTAAATCTAAATAAATTTATGCAGCATTTCCCATGCAAGCAGAGCTAAACAAAGATGCAGAATTTGCATATGGTTCAGGCCATATAAATCCATTAAGCGCAATAAACCCTGGATTAATCTACAATGCTACAGAAATAGACTATATAAAGTTTCTATGTGGTCAAGGTTATAGCACAAAACAACTCCAACAAGTGTCTGGAGATAGCAACACTTGCAATTCTGCAAACAAATTTGACACAGTTTTCAATCTAAACTACCCTTCATTTGCTCTTTCCACAACAATCTCAACCTCATTCAGCCAAGTTTACAAAAGAAGGGTCACAAATGTTGGGTCAGCAAACTCAACATACAAAGCTTCAATATTTGCTCCTTTGGGACTTAATATTATAGTGAATCCTTCTGTACTTTCATTCAAAGCTTTGGGAGAAGAGAAAAACTTTGAGGTTACAATTGAAGGAAGTATTGGTAGTAGCATTGCATCTGGTTCCTTGGTTTGGGATGATGGTCAACACAAAGTCAAAAGTCCTATAATTGTATTTGATGTTAAGACATTTATTAGTAATTAGTGTACTCTTTTGTAATTTTACTCTTGCCAAAAGTCAGTTTGGCCTAGCAATAATTGGCATGTACGTTTGATGGAGATGGGATTATAGGTTTGGAATATTTCAAATCCAAATATATTATTATATTAAAAAAAATTGAATGCATTCATGTACTTATTTATTTGAGTAAAACTCTTCTACATATGGATGTGTAGAAGAGTCATACACTCTAAGATGCGAAACTGAAGGCTTTCGTCCGCTTCATACCTGTTGCAGTGATTTATCATTTAGCTTCGCATGTGGACATCAATTTTGCACATAAACCGCGCATTATCGCTTCCGCCTAAAATTACTTTGGCATCCTTTTTGCTCTTTAACATTGCTTGAACCATATCAAGAATGGTTATATTCTTCCTCTCGGCCACACCATTTTGTTGAGGAGTGTATGGTGCGGTTAAAAAACGCTCTATGCCTTACTTCTCGCAATACTTCCTAAACGCCGTCGAAGTATATTCTCCTCCTCTGTCAGATCGCACAGATTTGATCTGTCTACTAGTTTCTCTTTCCACCGTCACTTTGAATCTTCTGAACGCCTCAAATGCCTCTGATTTTTCTTTCAAAAAATAAACTCGAGTTTACCGTGAGAAATCATCAATAAAAGCAATGATGTACGTTTTACCGTTGAACGATGCGGGGATAATTGGCCCGCATATATCCATATGAATCATCTCGAGCTGTTGCTTCGCTCGATATTCTGCTTTCTTTTGAAACGAGGTTCTCACATGCTTGCTGAACATGCATTTTATTATTGAATGGTTTTGACTGATTACAACTTTTTTTTTTTTGAAATAACCAAATATAAGTTGTTTGTGAAAGAATCGAATCAAACAAAAATTAATATCATGATTGTTTGAATTGATTAGCGCAAGATAATAGTAAAGAAAGATTGAGAATAACCATAATAATGAAGATGAAGAAAAGAAATAATGACACAATGATGTTACGTGGAAACAATTTTAAAAGGAGAAATTCTCTCTATTTTTATCTCAGACCCTTATTCACTTAGATATAAGATGTCGTTGGAGATTTTGCAATGGTTTGTCAACAATAGGCAACAATCCTATGATCATAAATTGGCCGCAGCTTGCTGTGGTGATCAAGTCAATCTCATGATCTCAATTTTGCCACAACTTTGCTTTGGACAAAAGTATATATCTAGATTTTTCTTTAACAATCTTGGACAAAGTGTGTTTTACCAATTTTAAACAAATGGTATTCATTCTCTTCACCAATTTTAGATAAAGGGTTCTAGAATTCTCTTAAATAATCTTAAACATATGTATATGGTCTAGAACCTCCCTTAGTCATTTAAGATAAAGTTGAATGATCTACCATCTTCCAATATTATTCAATAATTAAAACTAATTTTTTTTATACTTGTGGTTACATACAAGCAAAAATGAGTTCATAAATAAAATATTTTTTTAAATAAAAAAACGAAAATATGATTGAGAATTAAAGAAAAATTAACTACAACAGTAAATATTATGGACTTTTATATGTACTAGAATTTTTTAACGTGTTCTGCACCTGATATTTTTTTTCTCAAAGTGTGGTATGTAAAATTATATTTTTATTTATTACAATACTTATAAATAATAATATATATCATAATATTTATGCTAAAATTTTACTTTGTACACAATTTCTTTTTTTTTTCATTCGTTTATCATTTTAATTTAATCTAATCATCATCTCGACCTTTTTATTTACATAGACGTAAATCATCTTTTCAAATTTCTAACTCTTTTAAAATACTATAACACCGATTAATTAATTGAAATATATCATATATATCAAATTTATTATTTTATATATATTTATTTGTTATCAAACATTTCATTAGACTTGAAAGTATGGAAAATAAAATATAATTCCCTTTCAAAAAACACACAATCTAAAATTTCAAAAATCCTATTTGTTTTATTATTTCACCTTATATTATATAAGTAATAAAAAATAAACAAAGCATTGAAAAAGAAAAGATAAAACTATTATCGGTCTCTTCTCATCCTTTCTATCATCGCTAATAGAACGAATTTGGATGAAATATCAATTTTTTAAATATTAATTTAACACAAATTGAATAATTAAAATAATAATATTATATTTTTATTTTAAAATCTATTATTCTCTATGAAAACGATACGGTGTATAGATTTATATTTAAAATTAAAATATATATATATCTATATATATATATATATATATATATATATAAAATAATTCATTCATTCATTCATAAAATTGATCAATTTTAAGTAGGTACATATGTCAAGACTTCACATATCAAAGAATAACCAACAAATTACATGTGCAAGCCATATTTATTATAATAAAAAATAATTATTATAAAAAATTGTCTTTCACTAATTTGAAAAACGTTATAAACACTTCTTCAAAATTTTAAATACTGCATAAATTTAAAAAAAAATTATAAATTAGTATAAAACCATAAAATAAATAACAGAAAGAAAATATAATAAAAATAAAGGAAGAAGAAGAGAACAAATTAAATACTGATTGAAAAAACAGTTTGTTACCTTCGACAACAACGGCTCCTGCGTGCACCAATGCTAACACTCGTTCCCAACCCTCTACATCATCAATGATAAAAGAATTATTAGTAATTTGAATTAAAACTCATCATACATTGAAAAAAAAAGTAAGGAAGAATTATAAGTTTGTGGTATTTATAGAAAAAGCTAGAACCAAGATCTTGTTTAAATTTGAAAAAAAAAACTCAAGATTTTCATTTGATTTTATACTTATTTAATTTGAAGATACTATATGATTTTAAGGACTAATAATAAGTTGGTGGTATTTATAGAATAAGCTGGAACTAAGATTTTCTCTAAATTTGAAAAAAAAAACTTCAAGATCTTCATTTGATTTTATGCTTGAAGATATTATAAGATTGTAATGATTTTAATAATTTGAAAAAAATAATGGCATATTTGTAGATATATGATATGACTTAAGGGCAAAATCGTCCAAAAATGATTTTTATCTTAAGCCACACTTTAAGGTAGTATGATATTACAAAAGTGTTAAAATATTTCATGAATAGTTCAATAATGAAAATATTTGCACACATAGCAAAAAATGTAAATTGATAGATTTCTATATTGATAGATTCTATCAATAGACGCTGATAGGATCAATTATTAATAAATAAAGTAAATCGATAGACTTTCATTAGATTTTATCGATAGAGGCTGATAGAATCAATTACTTATAAAATTGATAAACTTCATCCCTAGAGAATGATAGATTCTATCAAAGTTTTCGTTAAAAAAAAGTAAAAAGTGAATTAAAAAAAAGCAGAATTTATTATAAACGAATTATTTTTAAAAAGTTGTTATAATTGTAAACTGAGGTCAAAAAGTTGCTATACAGTATAAATTCCCTAAATATTATAGTAAAATAGATTATGTCAATTATTGTAAGTAGAGTTTATCAAACCTTCTTATCTTTAAAATTAGAAAATCAAAAACTAAAAATTATAAATGAAATGGATATGAAGCAGGCCTTTAATTTTTTTTTTTAAAGTTTCCATTTTGTTTGGAATAGATTTGTGATTTTTTTTTTTAATTTCATTAACCGAATAGGTTAGTGAATTGATGGTTTCATTATTTGGGTAATTCAATTTCGTATCCTTTCTCGATTTGTGTCTCCAACTTGTATTAAAAAAAGATTTATGATTTATTTTTCTTTTTAGTGTGGAACATGTCAAAGTACCACACATTCAAAGATCTATATTAATACACATGATCTAATTAATTAAATCCTCCGAGTTCTAAAACCCCAAACCTACTCTATTATAATTATTTATTAAGCCAGTGCCACACTAAAATCTTAAGTCAACTTACGTAAAATTTAACAAAATAATGAACTTAGGGTTAGTTTAATTCATTAACCTAAATTAATTTCTACAAGGAACTGCACAATCACCAACGGTAAAAGACATCGGAGATCCTCATCAACATCATTAAAGAAAAAATAAATAAAAACAAAAACAAATGATAAGAGGCAAGGATAATGATGTTTTAATTCTAGTGTACACTTACAAACCAAAAAATTATAAGTTCAAATTCTCGAATTTCGAGTTAAAAAAAATTTGTGTTATTGATTCCTATTGCTTTAAATTAAATAAGAAAACTTATCAACTTTTCTGGAGGTATTTTGTTCGTACTTTCCACCATTTGTATGAATAATAATATGTCATATAAATAATGCAATATGCTTTCAAGAAGTTAGTAAGTTTTTTTTTTTCAAATATAACTTATTGATGTGGTCGAATTACTAAATAACCTTAAATTTCCTACTTTTATTACCTACCTTCCATTAATAACCTTACATTTCCATAAATTGATACTTTTCTAAGTCAAAGACGAAAGTTCCCCCAGGAAGCATATACCCTTGAATCCTAACAATTCTTTAACTAAGAGAGTTTGATTAAATGTTTTTTTTTTTCAATCTTATTAAAAATTGAGATTCTACTAACTAATCCAAATGCATCTTGTGATTGTCTCTTGAAGATTCCCACCAAAACTTTTGACACACGTTTTTTTTAAAATATTGAATTTTGAATTTTTAAAAGAAATTAACTTTGTAAAAAAGAACTTGGTCTGTATTTACAAATACTTCAGAAAGTGATCTATTTATTACCATTTTCTAATGAAATAAGAAAAGAAAAATAAAAAATAAAAAAAACAGGGAAGAAAAAAAGTAAATGACAAACTTAAAAAATTAAGGGATGTATGTACTAAAAAAAATAAATAAATGGATGGCCACATGGTAAATTGAGGATTTGCCACGTAGCAACTTGCCAACGACAATTATAAAAATAAATAAATTATATATATATATATATATATATATATATATATAAAAACAACTACCAATTTTTTTTTTAATATTATCAAATTACTTTAAAATTTTAATTCTTTAAGAAATATAATATCAAAATTTTGATTTATTCTATATATTGAAGAAAAAATTAGTTTTTACCTAACTAAAAGGACTTCTTTATTTATAAACAAGTAGAGAGACGGTATGTTGCTTATGTGACACCAACGCCATTTAAAACTACATATTTTTTTCATTTAAAAAAAATCAATAAAAAATAAACAAAATAAATAAACAAAATTTGTGGTAGTAAATAATGTCATATCAGCCATCAATAGAATTACTTTACTTGTTCATAAATTGAAAAATATTTCCCTTACCCAACCGGTTTTTCTTTTTTCTTTGTGAAAGATCTCTTACTTGACACGTTAAAATTTATTAAATATTAAATATTAAATTAAAAGGTTTTAAGACTCATTAATATTTGTAAATAATTATTTTTGTGCTCCCCCAAACGTTGAATCCTAGATCTACCTATGAAATATTATCATCCATCATTACTCTTTAACATTCTACCAAGACTCTCCATTTTATCTTCGACCTTTTTTTACTACAAGGTTTATCATTTGGTCACTCTTTTCCGTTAATGCCCAATCTTTTTTAATTAAGACATCCAAAACTTTTGCTTTGATAAATAACAAACTATAAATGAGAGATGCAACAATAACGAAGATCAAATTAAAATTATTAAAAGAGAATAGGATACTTTCGTAATTAAGGATAGCTATCTTTCCTAAAAAAGGAAGGGAGAATAAAAGGAGAATGATCTCTGGTTGTTTGGGTCATCCAGAATCATTTACTCCCATAATGTATTTCTTTAAAATTACATTTTTATTCCTTTTAGTAACAACTTTTTTGTCTTTCATAGCTATTTTTCATTTTCATTATACTAAAAAAATTTCCCAAAAAATATAAAAACATTTTTATGAAATAAAACTTTAAATGTTACCGAATCTGAATAGGGAAATCATTTCAAATAACATTTTTTTGTTGTCGTTTATAATTATAATCTTTTTAAGAAAAATTATTTGTATTTTTTATTTTTTCAAATTTTGCCCATAACTATTAACCATCAACAAATTGATTGAAAGATATTCAGCAAACTCATTGAAGACTATTGGTTGAGCTGATTGAAAATTATCAACGAACTAATTGAAAGTTATTATTGAACTGATTTGAAAGTTATTAGCTGAGTTGATTGAAACGTGTACATTTTAATCATTTTATAGGAATCAATTTAATTTTCTACTATATACGAAATTATCTTAAAAAATAGTGTTATTAGTGATATTTTTTGAGTTGTTCTTACTCTACATGTAAAATCCTCTATACAGTTCATATATAGAAACTAGTATTTCATTAGTTGTACATTGCAACCAACCTCCAGAAGATTTTTTTTTTTCAGTTGATTAATGGATAAATTATAAAATTATCCTAAAATTAAAATTTAGTCCATATAATTTTAAAAATTAAAATTAAATATTTTTTATCTAAAAAAAGAAAAAATCTACGATTTGTAGTAAATTTGAAATTAGTGTTATAATTTTAAAAACAAAAATTTAGTTTTTATTAACGAGATCAAACTTAAAAATTAGTCAACTGTCGTAAAGATCAATTATCCATGATGTAATTATGTTTGTCCAAGTCATTGAAATCATTTCGTCATTTGTGTTAAACACATGAGTAACTACCAAATGGGTAAGTGGCGTTGGTTTCATTGTTTGGTTGTAAATTAGTTCAACATCAGCATCACACGTTCGAGCCCGAGAATTGGTATTTGTTCCTCTTCCCACAATATATACTAAAAAAACACATGAGTAACTCATTCTGCAAAAAAAAATACACATAAGTGCGTTATGACCAAGATTATTATTATCATTATTATTATTTTGTTATAAAAGTTAAGAATACCAAATTTTGAAAATAATTATTTTCTTCTTTTTTTACACAAGAATTCCAGTCACATGATGTATAAATACCTTGCATATATCATTTCAAGAACACATTATTCATATCATTCAATTATGTGGTCTCCTTCGAGGCTTCTTTTCCTCAGCTTCTGCTTTTTTCTCTTTGTTTCAAGCTCGAGTTCTGAAGATGACAATCGAAAGGTTAATTTTGCAACTTTAAAACTCGTGTGATAACCATTTATTTTTCAACTTTTTAATTTTTGAAAAATAAGCTTAATCTTGTTTCTCCTCTTTTTTCTTTCTCTATCTTATAATATGTATTTTTTTTCAATATTATGTGTGAAGACCTATATTGTATACATGGGAAGTCATCCAAAAGATAAAATTTCAACTTCATCTAATCACATGAGAATGCTACAAAAAGCCATTGGCAGGTGAGATTATTTATGATCATGGTTGTAATTACTGTTATATCAAAATATATTATATCATCAAATGTAGAAATTAAATTGATCCAAGATTGAGAACTATATTCACGAATAAGGGAGTAAGCGGTTTGATTCGTCTCGGTTTGATCGTCGAATTGAAACCAAACCACCTAAATAAATATGCATAAAAAGAACCGAACAGTCATATAAACATAGGCCAACCACACGGATCAATAAACCAACAGTTTATGCAATCGATTGGCTGGATTATACGTAGTTTAATCTTGTAAATAACCCAAACCTTCAAATCGAGCTTGATTCCAACCCGAATTGATATCAATGTCGATCGGTTTGGACGATTTATTTATCTATCTATTCGATTTTTCCTTGCATCCTATTGACTTAGAGAATAAACCCTTTTGTTTCAGCACTTTCGCTCCACATCGTTTACTCCATAGCTACCGGAGAAGTTTTAATGGGTTTGTGGTAAAGTTAAATGAAGTGGAAGCAAAAAAAATTTCAGGTAAATTAACCATCTTTGATTATTTCATTAGATAGGGTTAAGTTTTATCTTAAAATTAATTATTAACGATTGGGATAGTTCACCTAACTTAAAAATATAAGAAATTTTCTCATCTTTCAAATTAGGTGAGATTATCTTCAATATGGTCTTTCAAGAGGGTGTTATTGAGTTTTATGGGCTCTAATATTCATATTAAATAATGTGGGATAAAGGTGTTCAGAAAACCCAAATTAACGGATTGAGTTGGATTACTAGCTAATTTATTTAGACTGAGTTGAAATAAATGAAAATTTTATACCTTAGGTTGGCTCTTAAGTTGACTTTTTTTTTAACTACAATTGGGGGTAGAGTATTAAACTAGTAACCTCTTGATCACTAAATGGTACAAAATACCACTTAAACTCTACTTTTTTTTAGGTTCTTAGGTTGATTAATATGTAATTGTTTTTTTTTTTAATTTTTAGTTAAAAATCTTTAAAATATTTTTTTAATCTTTAAAATGTATATATCATAAAATAAATTAAAAATGAATAGTTAATGATTAATTTAATTTCTACAAAAATTGAAAATAAATAGCAAAGTACATTTAAATAAAAAAACAAAAACAAAAACCCCAATGACCCAACTCTTGGTAGATTCATCAACTCAAAGTTTTGAGTTGATCCAAAAAATCCTATCTTCTATCTAGCCCAACCTATATACAATAGTAATGCGAAGTTTCATGTAAAAATCATTTAATATTAATTAAAGGAGTAGCCTGCGAACTATATCACGAAGTGACTTAGTAAGTAGCTGAAAAGAGTTTTTGGAATGTTTAAGGTAATTAATTCTCTACTTATACATCTGATATATCTTATAAATGCAAGAAGTTTTTATTGAGAATCCTACATTGATAAGATGAGATATCTACTAGTGTTTAAAAGTAGATGAACTACTCCTCTCATTGTTAATTGATTTTAAGATGAATGTCCTCGCAATCTAATATGGTATGAGACTTCATTAAGCTCAAACGGGTATTATTTCCAATAAAAATGAAATTATGTTCACACAATCTAATAGGTTTCCTCACTTTTAAAACGCGGATCCTCGTCCTTCTTACATGATTTTGGTTTCATTATTCTTTGACTAATGAAAGACGAATTTGTTGCATGAACACTCTGAGCTTTCAGAAATGAAAGGTGTGGTGTCAGTTTTTCGAAATGGGAGAAAAAAATTGCACACAACAAGATCATGGAACTTCTTGGGTTTAACTCAACAACAAGATAGTCGAGGTTCATCCATAGAATGTAATATCATTATTGGAGTATTGGACACAGGAATTTGGCCGGAGTCCCCTAGCTTCAACGACACCGGATACGGCCCGCCGCCACCCAAGTGGAAGGGTACCTGTCAAGCTTCCGCTAATTTCTCGTGTAACAAGTACATTACTTCAACATAATCACTCATTTTTAATCATTCAAATATTACTTTAAAATTTTTTATTAAATACCTCTCTTTGCCAAATGAAATAGAGAAAATAGAAAACGAAACAAGGCTAGGAGGTTTTTTATCAACATTATCCTTAATCTTGAAGATTTTCAAAAATATCTCTGAAATTAAAAAAATGTTTAAAAAATATTCTTATCTGTTAAACTGAATGCAAACAGTTAAAATTTTATTTAAAAAATGTTGAACTTTAAAAAGTTTCAGAAATACCCTTGGCTAGAAATTTTTTTATAAAATATTTGTGTCTTAAGCTTTTTTTTTATAAAATTTTTAAGAGATCAGTCTCAAATACCATACATATTTAATTCTAAATGTTTTTTTAAATCTTTGTACTTTTAGCTTATGAATTACTTTTATAGGTCAATATTAGTTGTTTAATTAAGTGAACAGTTAGTCTGATTTGTTGAAATTAATTTTTTTTAATATATTTATCTTATGATTGTTGTTTATCATTTTTTTTTTTGTATTTATTATTTTACCTTTGTTTTTTTATACATATAAAGTAGGGGGGTACATGAGGTTAAATTAAGGAGATTTTTAGACCAATCTAAAATTTTGGGTGGGTGAATCTATCAACCTATCCCCTATGTGTTTGAGTATTAAATTTGGTTGGATTAGTTCAGGTTGTCAAGTTATTGGAACACTCATAATAGAAGTTATTGAATGTTATCTTAAAACTAACTAATATTTCTCGACTAGCTATATTGTTAGTTGTAATGTACTTTAATTAAAATTTAAGTTTACTGATATATTAACAATTGATTAGAAGATATTCATAAGTTTAAATAAATTACAAAGGTTACAAACTAAGTTCTAATTTTAATCTTGATACAATATTTGTTTTTTGGTTAACCGAGACCAATTGAAGCTAGCCTTTCGGGCCAATTAGAGGTCTTCTACTTGGCTACATGTGTTCACATATGAGCCCCACTACAACTCAGATTTGATACCACGTCCCAAGGCACATACCCAAAATAATTTAAGAGTTTTTTATTTTAAATACTTTCCAATGGTATTGAACTCGAGATGCTTGAGGAAGTACGTCCCAAATGCCCCGCGCCTCAACTTATGGGTCGTCCTTTAGAATAATCTTGATGCAATGTTAAATAATAAAAAATAGTAATTTTAAAGCAAATTATGAAGTTAGCGAGATTTTATTGTTGTCTCCAGAATTTGACATTAAATTCAAACATTTAGGAAGTTAAACTATTTAAATAATTAATGGATCTCATCAAATAAAATAATGATATATTAGCATTCAACTTTCAAAAAATGAATCAATCTTTACGGGAACTACTCAATTTAGGTTTTCAAACTTATCCCAACAATAGTTTAATTTTTTTAAAAAAAAATTAATCCCAACAATAATTTAGTCTTTTTTTTTTCTTATTTGATTAATCAAGAGATGGTTATGGTCATGATTATGATCAACTAATTAGTTGATCACTACTATCTTTCCGCACTTAATGGTGAAAATGTTTTTTTTAATAGCTTTTGTAGCTAATAGTATTTTTGAAACTTTTTAAAGTTAATGAGCATTTGAAACAAAATTTTAGCAGTTTCCATCAAAATTTAACGGTAATAGTATTTCTGAAATATTTTATAAAATTCAAAGGTATTTTTGAAACTTTTTAAAGTTAAAAAATAATGTTGACAAAACTTCCACAAATGAGAGGTATGTTTGATACTTAAGCCAATAAAATAATTATTGAAATGGTCATAATTTATCAAGACTGTAACCCTTTTTAATGTTATACAATTTTATTTTTTTTTGAAAGAAAGATAAAATTAAAATTTACTGGATACTAAATTACGTCATATAATAATAAATATTTTTTCTTCAAAAAAAAAAAAAAAAATTTTAAATTCAAATAATTGAAGGAAATATTTTAATCGGTTTTTTTTTTTTTTGGATACTGATATCAGTATTATTCAACACTTTGAATAAATCTTAACTTAGTGTCTAACACTATATTGAACATTGAATACAGGAAAATCATTGGAGCTCGATCCTATCGAGGCGATGGTTTATATCCACAAACTGATATCCGAAGTCCAAGAGACTCAGAAGGCCACGGCACACACACAGCATCAACGGTGGCAGGCGGGTTGGTTCGGCAAGCGAGCATGCTCGGTCTCGGCTTGGGCACAGCGAGGGGAGGAGTCCCATCGGCACGACTTGCTGTCTACAAAACATGTTGGTCGGATGGTTGCTACGACGCTGACATTCTTGCTGCATACGACGACGCCATTGCCGATGGGGTCGACATCATCTCTGTATCGGTCGGAGGAAGCGACCCCCAAGATTACTTCAAGGACTCCATAGCCATTGGAGCTTTCCATGCAATGAAGAAAGGAATCCTTACGTCAATGTCGGCCGGGAACGATGGTCCATACCTTTACTCAATTACAAACTTCTCGCCATGGTCTTTGTCTGTGGCGGCCAGCACGATTGATAGAAGATTTTTTACTCAAGTTCAACTTGGAGATGGAAGAAAATTCAATGTAAGTCACTCAATCACTAATTCAATCACATATATATATATAGATATAGATATTTGAAAACTAAGTTTATGAACTTTTTTTTTTTTGCTTTATTATTATTATTTTTAGAGACGTTTGTTTTTTAATATGTTTTTTTTTCTTTTTGAATTAAAAAAAATGCACGGTTTTTCGTGAATAACCAAAAAGGAAAAAAAAAATCATGGATGCCAAATTTTTTTTATAAAAAAACAAATACGGTTGAAACAGGTTATTAAGGTTAGGTTTGATAACCATTTGGTTTTTTAAATTTTATTTTTACTCAAATTTTCTAAATGTGTTACCTCTTTCTTATAATTATCCATCTTTTCTTTAAAAATAATATGAATGCTAATCAAATTTTAAAAACAAAAAAATAAACTTTTGGAAGTTATTTTTTTGTTTTTAAATTTTGATTTGGTTCTAAAAATATATATAAGATGTAGATTTCTAAGAAAGAAGTATGATAAGATAGTTGTTGTAAGATTAAATTTAAAAAATAAAATGATTATCAAGCAGGTTTTGGTGCCTATAAAACTTATAAAACTTCAATTAAGTGAAATCGATTAAATACATTTAAATAAAATTAATTAAGAACAATGAAAGTTGATGCATATGAATGAATCGTTTTAGGGAACCAGATCACCCATCTTGTACCACAAAAGTAAAATTTTGAATTTGTTGGTTGTTTTAAATAGGTTAAAAAATAATTCAAAGTTATTTTCAAGTAGTGAAAACAAAATTACTTATCTAAAGATTATGGTGGAAATTATCATAATTTAAAAAATAAATTTAAGAAAAATAATTATACAAAAAAAAATTAAGTACTTGACAACAACGTCATCCATTATATGCAGTGGAAGACTAATAACTTTTTATTTTGTTTGACAACAACGTTAAAATTTGAACTAATTAAAAAAATTACTAGTAACGATAATAAGTGAAAAGAATAAACAGAATTTAACAAAAACAATTACAATAATCAAAATTAGTTTTTTTTCTGTGCATAAGAATTTAACTTTTAAAAAAAAAAAAGTAATTCAACGATAATTTAAGATTGGAAGGTTGGAATTTACGACTTTCTCATTTATGACTGTTTTTTTTTGAAAGACATAAAAGTTGTACTTAATAAGGATAATATATGAATAAATAAATAAATAAATAAATAAATAAAAAAGATTAGAACTCCACTCCAAATATTATTAAATTTCCGTATCATTCAATATTAGTTCTATACTGGTGGATTTAATTTTATGGAACTGATATATATATTTTTTAAAATAAATATTATAGGGAGTCACCATTAATACATTTGACTTAAATGGGAAGCAATATCCACTGGTGTACGCCGGAGATATACCAAATACTAACGATGGCTTTAATGGATCTGTGTCAAGGTAATTTTACTTCATTTTCAACTTTTCTTATTAAATTAATAATATTTAGAGATAGAGAATTCGAGCCAATAACCTTTTAATCGTATTTTATTATATCATCATCACACATATATATACTCTGGATGACATTCAATATTCAACTTAACAACCTATCTTGTATATATGAAATCGAATTTCCATTGACTTACATTATTAACTTTTATATAATTAGTTTTCATTATGGTTCCAACAGTTAATTAATTTATTTATTAAGGTATCGATTGATTTATATAATCAAACTGTTATGAAAATGGCAATAACATCAATCAGAAACAGTATAAACATTAAAAAAACACACACACACACAGAATTTTAGGGTTTGCTATAACAGTATGTTAGTTACATCTACAGATAGAGGAGAAAACGATTTTATTAAGGAGATAGCGAGTACATAATGACATCAACTAAAACTAGGTTTTTATGAAAGTTTATATAAAAACGATTACATATTACATAAAAGTTTGATTATGTAAAATGATTGAGCCAAAATTACATAAAAACTCATATACGAAAATATAAAAACTTAATTACATATTTTGTATGGGGACATTGCTCCCGAGCCCCCACTATGACCGGACAATGAAAGCCCCGATTAAGTAATTGTGGGACATCAAATAGTTCAAGGTATATATCTCAACACAAACAATTATTTATTTTACATATATATTTTTAATAATTTTGTAACTTAATTGTACTAAATTTGTTTTTCCTCTTTTTTTTTTTAATGTAAAAAAAAAAGTAATATTTGGATTTCTGTGAAATAGATTTTGCTGGGATAACTCAGTGGACAGGAA
Source organism: Sicyos edulis (assembly GCA_036507275.1). NCBI lineage: Eukaryota > Viridiplantae > Streptophyta > Magnoliopsida > Cucurbitales > Cucurbitaceae > Sicyos > Sicyos edulis. The sequence goes on from CM071850.1 coordinate 3,315,445, forward strand.
GTTAGTGAAGGGTAAAATTGCCCTTTGTGATTCATTAGTAAGTCCACAGATTGTGAGTTATTTAAAAGGTGCAATTGGGATTATAATGCAAGACAGATCTCCAAAAGATCTCACATTCTCTTTTCCCTTACCTGCCTCCCACCTTGGCACACAACAAGGACAAATCATTTCTTCTTATATCAACCAAACTAGGTAACCTAATTAAATTACATTACTTTAATATAACCCATTCATTATAAATTCCATGGTATTATGTTGATATTTAATTATACATGATATCATTTACAGCCTTCCAACAGCAACTATATTAAAAAGCATAGAAGGAAAGTTTAGATCATTCCCTTTTGTTGCATCTTTCTCTTCAAGGGGCCCAAATCCAATAACCCTTAACATTCTTAAGGTGATTCTAAAATTCTATTTTATTTTATTTTATTTTAATAAGGTAAATTAGAATGATTTTTTTTTTTTTTTGATTAATTTGTTTGTTTTGTGTTTTTGGAATTTCAGCCAGATTTGAGTGGTCCAGGAGTTGAAATTCTTGCAGCATGGTCTCCTATAGCTTCACCTTCAGGAGCTGAAGATGATAATAGGAGACTTTTGTTTAATATAATTTCAGGGACTTCAATGGCTTGTCCACATGCTACCGCAGTTGCTGCATATGTTAAATCATTCCATCCTTCTTGGTCTCCTGCTGCACTTAAATCAGCTCTCATGACAACAGGTAATTAATCAAATATACTTTGATGCCAACATTTCACTTATATTGACTCGAGAATTCATGAAGGGTATATGGATGATGAGCCCAAAAGTGAGGGGGAGTGTTGGTTGATATAATTAAATTTGCCCCAATTCATAAGCATAGGCTTTTGGAATGATTGCTGGTTTAACATAATTCAACATGATATCAGAGGTCATGAGTCTGAATCCTGCCAAGTCGTTTCCTCCTCAATTACAATTTAATTCCACTTATAGGGCATTTCTCAAATTTCATATCCATGGGTGGTTGCGGACAATTTTAATGAACATATGCACTAAGGAAATCCATGAAACTTATTTAAGGAGACATATTTAAATTATTTTGGGGAATTCATATTTTAAAACTCATGAAATCCAGGACTTGGGTGTTCAACATAGATGAGATATACTTTTATGTACCAAAAAACAACAAATTATAAGATTTGTTCGCGTCCTATATCATAAAATATATTTTTTAAATATAGGTGGATGCACTTTTACCTACAAAAATATAACATAATTCAAAAGTTTGGAGGGGTGCATGACTCCAGAGCTCCCTCCATCTGCCTATGAATATATGAATTAGAAGATCCTTTGTTAACATTTTTTTATTGAAAATATGAAAATAATGGTTAAAAAAATGTTAAGATAATGGATAGCTTCTATATATATTAATATGGTGCACTTTCTTCTTTAAGTGGCTCAGAATTATATTTTACTTGAATCAATTTTATGTTTAAGAATTTTTTTGTCTAAAGTAGTAATTATAAAAAATTTGAAAAAGGTCTCTGGTTGATGGTAAATATAGTTTCCATTTTTAGAATAAATTTAAGCTTGAACAAGTAGTATGATCAAGTGACAAAGATGCAGATAAATGCAGAATTGTATATTTTTTTTTTAATCTAGGGTGTTATGTTTACTGTTAAACTTTTCTATGAAATGTAGTTTAAGGAAAATAAACAGTTTGGTACTGTCACATAAAATATGTAAGAGAATGTCGGAGCCATTAAAGTCTTGTTTGGTAACGATATTGTTTCATGTTTCTTAGTTCTTGTTTCTTAATTTTTTTTAAATAAGAAACAAAAATGTGTTTAATAAATGTTTCTATTTTTTTTTTCTTAATATATATATATATATATATATATCTAAAAAGGTTAACTTGAGTCTTAATGTGATAACAACAATTTTGTAACGAATAAGTCTATTATAATTTTGACTTCAGTTCAAACAAATTCTTTGCACTTTTTTTTTGTTCTATTCCATGAAACTAAGTCAATAATGTTAATATATTTATGCAGCTTCCCCCATGAGATCAGACCTTAATCCAGATGCAGAATTTGCATATGGTTCTGGCAATATAAATCCATTAAGTGCTGTGGACCCTGGATTAATCTACAATGCTACAGAAATTGATTACATAAAATTTTTATGTGGTCAAGGCTACAACACAAGGATGCTCAGACAAGTCTCTGGTGACAACAATACTTGCAATTCTCCAAACAATTCTGACACTGTTTCCAATCTAAACTATCCTGCATTTGTTCTTTCCACCACCATTTCAACCCCATTCAACCAAGTTTACAAAAGAAGGGTCACAAATGTTGGCCCAAAAAGTTCAACTTATAAGGCTTCAATTTCTGCTCCTTCAGGGCTTAATATTGTGGTGAGACCTTCTATTTTATCTTTTAGTGCTTTGGGAGAAGAGAAAAAATTTGAAGTTACAATTAAAGGGAGAATTGATAGTGGCATTGTATCAGCTTCCTTGGTGTGGAATGATGGTAAACATAAAGTTAGGAGTCCTATAACTGTCTTTGATCCTTATGCATTGTAATCAGTTCATTATTTTGTTGCCAAACTCTGTTTGATCTAATAATAATTCACATGTATCTTAAACTATAAAAAAAGTAGTATCGTCTAATTTCAAATTGTTGGTTGATATAATTAAATTTACTTCAATACATGAGCTTAGGCTTTTGGATTGATTGGTGGTTTAACATAATTCAACACAAATAATGTTGTAATGAATCAAAAAAAAAAGAAAAATAAATGCATTAGTGTATTTGTTTTTTATGTTTTTTTTACGTATAAAATTTTAAATAAATTTTAGTTTTGTGTACGGTTTTTAATTGCCCTAGGGGAGGGGTAATTAAATTGTGTTGGTAAAAAGAACGCCCAAAACTTAAATACGAAATGCTAAAATTGCATGTCAATGCTCAATTCATCTTGGTGAAGCAAGGTCTTTGTACCTCAACAATTCAGCTCACAATCAGTCTGTTAAGGTCAAACAAATTACTTAAAAGGGGCTGGTTGCTTGACATATTTAGGTAGTTTTTTAGTTAAAGAGTTATATTCAGAAGTTATGTTGAGGAGTTAAAAATTGAGAGTTGTGTCAAAAACTCATTTGAGTGTAGTTTTTGTAGATGAGTTAGAGTCAGAACCTTGTTTGGATGTAGATTTAAAAATGAGTAGTTATTTTTAGTAGTTAAAAAAAAAATGATTAAAAATGAATGGTTAAAAATGAGTTATTTTGATTGATTTAAAAGAAATTATTAAAAATAAGTGGTTAGAAATAATTGAGTAGTACTTATAATGAATAGTTAGAAATGAGAGTTATTTTTAAAAGTAAAAATGATGAGAAGTTAATAAAAACTGGTTTGGATGTAAGTTTTTATGTAAGAGTTAATAAATCTTAGAACTAACTCCTCTCCCTAAATATGTCAAACAAACAGCCCATAAGGCTCTAACCACCCAACTCCTTCTACCTATCACTTGTGTAAATAAATACTCTCCAAATTATAAGTGAGTTTTTTGTTCATATATAGAAAGTGAAAGTGAGTGAATGAAGGTGAGCGTGTATTGTATTTGAGAGCTTGAAGAAATAAGAATCGTACTAACTTGTGTTCTCTCTCGTGGAGGTAAGTCTTGTTGTTGAACCACGTAAATCCTTATTGTTCCCTTCTCTCTTTCTCTCTTTACTCTTCTACACCTTCTTGTCTTTTGTTCATTCATGTGTGAATACTCAAAATGAAATCAGAATAAAATAATAAAGTAGATTAAAAAAGATAAAGAACTTGAGAAGAAGAACCTTACTTGTTCGTTGTTCATCGTCAAGCTCGTTAGCAAAGAGAAATCGACAAAAATTAGGGCAAAATGAGCCATGATGAATGCTTTTGGGATTCGTTAAGGGCCTGAAAATTAACATGAAAAAAAAAGAAAGAAAGAAAGAGGAACACCCAAAACTAAATTGGAAGGTAAAATAACAGAAACAACATACAAAACTGAAAAGGTTTACATAAAATAAGATTTTTTTTATGGTCGAAAATCGGAGGTTTGCTCTCCTAATACCTAAGACATTACTAACTTGTCTCTAGACTATAATATCGAAATACATCAAAAAACTAGAGATACAATCGGGAGAGTTTCACTGATAAATACGATTCTAAAATGTCTATTTAATTTTTTTTTTTAAATGTAATAATAAATTTGGCTCCTAAATTTGAAGATTTATATTTGATAGACACTTGTCACAAGAGTAATATTAAATCGATATATATCTAAATTTCCCACTAAGCCTCAATAGAGGCCCTCCTTGAAGGAGGCAATAAATCTCCGCTTTGCTAGTGAATATATAGGAATGCGTAAGAAAAAGTTCCCTACAAGTGAAATAAAGACAAGAAAAGAGTTGTAAATGACAACTCAAATTATTGATTTGTTATCGAATAGGTCAGTGACGCAATGGTTTTAGTATTTGGTTGTATACCAATTCAATACTAGCGTCACAGGTTCAACCCGATAATCGGTAAAATTATTAATTTGCTTCAATTATATATATGTACAAATAAATAACTTGATATCAAATATGCATACAAATGTTTACAAATTTAATTTTTAGATATTTTATTTTTCGTACAAATATTTATTGATATAAATATTTTCCTGAATAATTGATTATATAATTGTATAGTTACAAAATAAAAATTATTTCCTAACGAATTTTGAGGAAATGTGTATTTAATAAACTATGAAAATGGTGATGATAAAGTCATCCTCAACCTTACTCTATTCATATACATCGCTCTCTGCTCTTAGAAATGGAATTAAAATAATTACATAAAATAACTTCAAATTTTCAGTACCATCTCTAAACTTTAATTTTCACTTTTATTCCAGAACTTCGAAATATCTTTTCCAAAATACAACTTTGAAATTGTACCAAAAATATGTTTTATAAAAAGAAGGGATGGAAATAGATTGGCAACTGATTCTAAAAGGTTTCTGGATGAGAAGTTAACATAGAGAAGTTACGATAAATGCTAGTTTGAAATTTAATATGAATTTTTTTTTCTATTACAAATGAATTAGTTTTGATTCTGTGCTATAAATGAAAATATTTTGTCATTTTTGTTATACATGCAAAATTCCTTGGACGTGAAAAAATAAATTATACAAAAAAAACAACTTAAATTTTCAAAATAAAATAAAAAGAGACCATGAATTGAATAAACAAGAGTGAAAACTCGATTTCAAGATCAAACTAGAACTCAGTTATTATTGAATCAAGAAACCAACACGAAACTAGGGTTGTTCACGATTCGATTTGGACCGGTTTCAGCCAAAACCAAAGACCGAACCGAGCTCCTTGGTTTCTATAATGGTCAAACCCAATAAACCGAATGACTTTCAGTTTTGGTTAAAAAACCAAACCAGTTATCTTTGGTTTACTCGATTCGATTTCAATTTAAACCGATTTCTTAAAATAAAATTTAAAAAAAAAAAAAAAAAAAAAAAAACTTGTTGGAGGTGGAACTTGTTGCCATGAACTGAAGAAAGCAAATGAGAAAAAGAAAATACTAAAGTAGAAAGATGAAGATATGCTAAGGAGGAAAGAGAAAAGAAAGATGAAGAATAATGGAAAAAAAAGTTGGAAAGAAATTGTCTCTTATAAAGATAAGGAAAAGAGAAATAAGAAAAACAAAAATATTTAAATTATGTCCGTACATTACCTAAATAATAAGTTATATTCTATTTTATTTTAAACCCAAAAAATAAAAATAAGAAAAATATTTTGTAGTCCGTATTAAGTCTTGTAGACATTAATATTTAAATCATGTTCGAGCCTGACAATATTTCTCATAAAAAAAATGGTTTGAAAAGAAAGGTGACAGAGGAAAGTGGGGAAAAAAATGGAGAAGAAAGGTTGGTTCACTTCAAAAAGTGAAAATTTGAATGGCTTAAAAACAAGAGAAAGAAGAAAATGATGAAAATTGATTCATTGCGAAGAAAAAGAAATCAAAAGATGGAGTAAAAAAGAAAAGACATTATTGGTAAGAGAAATATAGGGTAGGTTCTTAAAAAATCGTGTGGGTTTGGTTCTAATGATTTTCCAATAATTAAACCGTAAACCGAATTGAAAAAAGTCGATTTTTAATATTTTTGAACCGAAAGATTATGTTATTCTAAAATAATCAAACCAAACCAGTCGGTTTAGATCGATTCGGTTCGATTCGATTCCTTGGTTTTTTCGGGCGGGTAAACAGCCCTAGACGAAACCAACCTTTTTAATAACTGAGTGGTAGGTTTCAAATGATAATGGAATCCACCAAAATGGCTCCTCAATTATTTATGAATCGTACAATAATATCCTTTGTATTCACCAAATTTAATTCGCGTTAAAAAACGTGACTCTGATCATTTCTCAAGGAAAGAGAAAGGAACGGCGCCTGATCCTAACGGCCACAAAAGTGCCAGCGAGCAGGCTTTGCAGTAAGGCGCCAAAAATATCTCGAAGGCTCAAAGAGAATCGAGAAGCGAGATCAATGGAAGCGCCACTGCTAAACGCCGCCGCCGCCGCCGCCGCCGAGCCGGACTACGAGCCGGCGAAGAGTTTCGGTGAGCTCAACCGCGTGTTCCTGACCGAGACGACGAAGCTCTGGAAGATTGCGGCGCCGATCGTGTTCGGTATCATCTGCCAGTACGGAATCAACTCGCTCACCAGCATTTTCGTCGGCCATATCGGCGATGTCGAGCTTTCTGCCGTTTCTATCTCTGTTTCCGTCATCGGAACCTTCGCCTTCGGATTTATGGTACGGATTTCTCACTTCTTGTTTATACACTGCGTTGAGTGTTGGATTATGTTTTTTTTCTTTCTTTTTCGTAAAGCGGACAAGGAATCTGTATAGTGTAGTGATACACATTGATTATTGATGTAGGTCCTTGACTGGATGAGTGCTTTTTCGTTCTTGATTTTGCTCTTCAATCGATGCACATTTTGAAATTAGCTCGAGAACAGACATTATGCTAATATATCGATTATTTTCTCAGATCTGAATCACGAGAACAATTTTTTTTTTTTTCTTCTTAGATTTCTAGATCTGGAAAAATTACTGATATAATTGTGCGAATTCTATCGGTGGAGTGCGCTTGCTTCTCTTGATAGTTCCTTCTACCTAACTGCAATAATTTTCATTTTCTTTTGTTAAACTGTTTTGTGCTAGAAACTATTGTGTAAATGTAAAACCCCGAGACTAGTTTATTCACACAAGAAGTTGAGAAATTATTCGATCAGAAATCAGAACAATGATAACAGCCTTGCAAATTCTAAATTTTTTTTGGAGGTTATGAGTTGATTGGCTATTTACAGTGTTTTAAAAGGCTGGAGGGCCCCTAAGTCACAATGATGTTTGCACCAAAAAGTGCGGACTTTTAATTAAAGTGTACCATGCATAGAAAAACATAAATAAAATAAATATACAAGTATACATACACAAAGCATATATATTAATCTATTTCAATATAGAGTTTTTTACCTAGTCATCCCATAAAAAATATGAAACATTAAAATATTAATCCCAAATAAAAATATTAAATAAATCATAATGCCTCAAGACCCGTGACTTGCATGCTTGATGGCTTCATGAAAAGGCACGTGCTAGAAAAGGCGATGCACCAACATTGAATCTGGAGCCTTTTTTAGTATGAGACACATCTTTTGGGGCTTTTTAAAACACTGAGGAATTACGATAGATGTCTCATAAGAATAATGAAATGTGCGTAAGCCGGTTCGGAAAAACATGATGAAGAAAAAACTACTAGAAACAATGGCTTTTGATTCAAGCTGCATAGAAAGTTATACGCCAGCAGTTACATTTTTGAAGAAATCATTCCGAAATAATGACCTGCTTTTGTTCTTGATAGCATAGTAATATCTTTGAATTCTCCTCATCTTGTTGAAGTTTTTCTATTCTCGACTATTGTTAAATTTAATTTTCTATAAAATGTAGCTTGGTATGGGAAGTGCACTGGAGACGCTATGTGGTCAAGCTTATGGCGCTGGACAAGTTTTCTTGCTTGGTGTTTATATGCAACGTTCATTGATTATTCTCACAGTTTCCTGCTTCTTCATTCTACCAATTTACTGGTGGGCTGAACCAGTCTTGAAGTTTCTAGGACAGAAAGATGAAATAGCTGAAGTTGCAGGATGGTTCACAAGGTTGCTAATTCCCGAACTCTTCTCTCTAGCAGTCGTTTTTCCCACATCGAAGTTCCTTCAAGCCCAGAGCAAGGTCAATGTCCTTGCCTTTATTGGGTTTGTTGCCTTATTATTACATGGTGCAATGCTCTGGCTCTTTATTTTTGTGTTCAACTGGAACTTAACGGGTGCAGCTGTTGCTAGCAACATCTCAAGCTGGTTTACTGCTATAGCACAAGTTATCTATGTTGTTGGCTGGTGTAAGGATGGATGGAATGGTTTGTCGTGGTCGGCTTTCGATGATATATGGGCCTTTGTTGGCCTTTCCCTTTCATCCGCTGTAATGCTTTGCCTAGAACTCTGGTATATGATGAGTATAATTATTCTTACTGGCCATCTCAATAACGCAGTATATGCTGTTGGTTCCCTTTCAATTTGGTAAGAACAAAACTTTATGCCACACTTCTTTTTATCTTGTGGCTTATCAATGGCCTTTAAGTTTTACTAATATAACTATTGTAATAGCCCTGCACCCTCTGTAATTTGTACAAAAAAAGTTAAGTTTTATGTTTGACAGGAATTGCTTCAGAATGTACAACAAGTTCATGCACAATAATGGGATTATAGAGTGATATGACCAGGAAATAGAAACCTTGTGATTTGTAAATAAGAAATAGTGTATACCTACGATAGGCACTTGGATGTAAAGCAGGATTAGGAGTTTTGACTGATCCATTTCTATCTGTTTTTCCAGCATGAATATCAACGGGCTTGAAGCAATGGTATTCATTGGTATAAATGCTGCCATTAGGTATGTGATAAACGCGCATTATCTTTCTCGTCTCTCTGAAGATGATCTCATATGAATAGTTTACTTGGAAGATGATTTCATATAAATGTATGGTCTAAAAAATGGAACAGGGTGGTAATATACACTGTTCGGTAGATTTTGGGGATAATATTGGATTACTAATGGTGATGTTTCAGATCAATTTCTCTTGTTGCTTCTACCTTCATTTCAATCTCGTTTCCAGTGATGAACTGATTTGGAAAATAAATGCGGGTTATTTGTGAACATTAGTTTTTGTTTTTGTTTAGCCAAAATTCTTTATTTGATCTCTGTATCTAATGACTATTGTTAGTAAGCTGAATTTGCTTTTGTTTCACCTGTATCGTCGTGTCATGTTGGCGTCTATATCTATATCCCGCGTCCATATCCATGCTTCTTAGGCTTCTACCTTCATTTCAATCTCGTTTCCAGTGATGAACTGATTTGATAAATAAATGCAGGTTATTTGTGAACGTTAGTTTTTGTTTAACCAAAATTCTCTATTTGACCTGTGTATCTAATGACGATTGTTAGTATGCTGAATTTGCATTTGTTTCACCTTCCTAGCGTGCGGGTTTCCAATGAGCTCGGACAAGGACATCCAGTGGCGACCAAATATTCTGTCTATGTTACAGTATTTCAGTCGTTACTTCTCGGATTACTTTCCATGGTGATTATTTTAGTCACGAAGGACGATTTTGCTGTCATTTACACCAGCAGCAAAGATATGCAAGTTGCTGTTGCTAAACTAGCATACCTTCTTGGAATCACCATGGTTCTTAACAGTGTTCAACCAGTAATTTCAGGTACCAAATCTACCATGCTTTACAAGTCTGCACTGATTAGTTAATAAGATTTTCCCTTTCTCTTTTTAACTTTTTCTTGAGTTTTTCTTTCAGGCGTTGCTATTGGAGCTGGTTGGCAAACGTTGGTTGCATATATCAATCTTGGATCCTATTATGCTTTTGGTCTTCCCCTTGGTTATTTTCTTGGATATACAAAACAATTGGGAGTTCAGGTCAGTAAATTTTATTTTCTTAATAAATGTTAACGAATGGAAGACACATGGATCTGATGATATCATTTTCGGTTTAGTATGAGAGATGAGTGGTTCAGAAACTCTTATTTGGTATAAATAATTCTAGGGGGGGTGTTCGTTCGCTAGGTAGGATTTACTAACTACTCCTTAAAAAATTACATCCAAACGAGTTTTTGTAACTACTCAAACTAACTCGTCATTTTTACTATTCAAAATAACTCCTCATTTCTAATCATTCATTTATAACTCCTTAATATTAATCACTCATTTTTAATCATTAATTTCTTACTTTTCAAAATAACTCCTTTTAACCAATCATTTCTAATCATACTTTTTTTAACTACTCATTTTAAATCCACTTCCAAACAAGCAATTGTCTCTAACTCCTCTACAAAAAACAAAATCACATCTAAAAGAGTTTTTGCCTACAACTCCCAATTTGTAACTACTCAAAATAACTCATCATCCAAAACTTCATCCAAACATCTCTTTAAGTGGTTGTGCCAAAAAACTCTTATTTGGTGTGAGAGGTTTGAGAGTGATTTGGTATAATTGCAAAGGTGGTAGTGCTTATGGCCACGTTTTGGGTCCCCTTCTGCTAAATGTGGAATTGGGCCAGACCACCGCTGCCCAACCCCTCCTAACACTTTTGCCCGAGATTTTTAAACATGAGCAATACTTGGGTTCTTATTAGTAAAAATTCAAGCCACATTTACCCATTTTTATAGTCACATATTTTGGAGTTTAGAAAAAAGATGGATAAAGAAAAAAAAATGTGTAGCCATAAAGGTGGGTAAGCATGGCTTAGATTCTAAAGCTCTAAGTATTGCTCTTTAAACATCTTTAAACATCTTACCATTTTTCTTAAGTCATATCAAAGATAACATATATATTTTTCATGATCACAGGGACTGTGGGGAGGCATGATATGTGGACTTTCTCTACAAACCATTCTTCTTCTGATCATACTTTATAAAACAAACTGGACCCATGAGGTAAGTTCAATTTGTAGTAATTCTCTATCTCTCTTCCTCTCTTTCATTATTTATATAACATTGGCTTGGTTTTACCATTATGCTTATTTAAAATTAGTATTAATCGACATTATTTTATCTAACTAACGATTTATTTATCTCAGAGATTAAAATGAGTATTATTGAAATGTCAAAGATAAAAGTGTTTGATTTTGAAATATTGGAACCAAATTGAAAGCTATTTTCCCAAATCTAAGGACTAAAAAGTTTTTTTTTCCAACAAAATAATATTCTTTAAAAAATTATGCTTAAAATAGGGAAGCATTTAATTAGTGCATAATGCTTCTCCCATAAAATTTACCCCTCAAAATTTTAGAAAAATGATTTTAAATTGATCAGGTACCGTCTTAAAATTACATTGGTTTTTTTTTTTTTTGAAAATAAAAATTACATTGAGTTTAGTATCAACAACTTATTCACGATCACATTTGGAAGTGTCTGATAAAAAATTTAAATGATTGTATGAAAAATATTTTTATCAAATATTAAGCAAATCACTTATTCTATAATCATTCTCAAACCCAGCATGTGATTAGTATATACGCAAATGAGGCACATGAATAATTTATGACTTATGGTAGCATTTCTCTTTAAATTTTGGGGCATTTTATGGTAACATTCCTATGTTTTTAATTGCTAGCAGTTCTTTGTAACTCATTTATTGTTCTAGTTTTCCATAAAAAATAAATAAATAAATAAAGTTAAACTTGCAAAATTACACTGGCAGGTAAATCAATCAGTAGAACGGATGAAAAGATGGGGAGGACAAGAGGTCAAAATTGGCAATACAATTGATTACATATGAATTATTAGAACAGCTTGACCCGATTTCTCTAGCATAGTTTGGAAGCTTATTTTCTAAAAAGTATTATTTATGTACCTTAGTTCTTCATGCTAGGTTTTAGAACTTAACTGCTGACTATTGTGCTTACTTTTTTTTATTTTTTAAGAATAACCATCTCTGGGTTATGCAGACACTGCAGCGCCATCTTTTTTCTTATTTGTCTTCGAAGATCCTGTTTGATAATCATTTTATTTTTCGTTTTTTGTTTATGAAATTAGACCTACAAAAACTACCTTACTATAGTTTTTTCTTTATTTGAATATTTACATCTTACCTATAGTTTAAGAAACAAAACCAAAATTTAGAAACAAAAAAAAGTAACTTCCAAAAATTTGTTTTTATTTTTTAAATTTGGTTAGTATTCATCTATTTTCTTAAAGAAATTTGGATACATTGTAGGAAAGATAGAGCACATGGTAGAAAATTTGAGTAGAAATAAGTTTAAATTTTATAAACCAAAAAGAAAAAACCAAATTGTTATCAAACGGGGCCTTAGTTTTTTGTTTTTGATTTTTGAAATTTAAGCTTATTTTTACTCATATTTCTTACAATGTGCTTCATTGTTTCTACAATCTAACTTTTGTTAAAAAAAGTATTGAATCCTAACCAAATTTTAAAACACAAAAACAAACTTTTGGAAGCTACTTTTTTGTTTTCAAATTTTGGTTTGGTTTTTACAAATATAGGTAAGATGTAGATATTCATATATAAGAAAACATATGGTATGGTAATTATTGTAGGCTTAAATTTAAAAAACTAAAAACAAAATAGTTATCAAATAAGACCTAAAATTTTATCAACTTGTTCACTCATTTTTAAATTGATATTTGATAAGAAAATACGTTAATTATCTCACATTGGAAATGTGAGCAGACTTCCTAAAGATAGATGTGATACTCTTCTTATCACCAATTAAACTCAGATGGATATTCGGTCCAACAAAAAAATAACATTAGGATTTAATTTAAGTTTGTGAACACAAAGGAGGTATCATCTTGAGGTGACAAGTTGAATATTCTACATTAGAAATGTGAGGAAACCTTCAAATATTTATATGATTGGTGAGTTACTTTCATTATCAATTGGTTTTGAGATAAATATACATACTAACTAATAAGATATAATTTGGAAATAATATGTCATAAATAGGATTGTATCATTCTCTTTTTGAATTTAACAATAATTGAGTTGGGGGATTGAACCTGTAAACTCTTGGTTATTAGGTTATACACGTGGTTAATGGAGTTGCCATTGTACTTTTAAGAACTTGGAATAGGTATTTTCATGTGAAGATACCATTATGCAATTTTGTGAGTAGAAGAACTAAAATTGAGATTTTAAACATCTAAAGTAAAAATTAAAAGGTTTGGTTATAGTTCAAATTCCAAAATTGGTGTCTTAAAGAAGATAATTGACGACTCGAGTATAGTAATTTGATTTGGGTCGTTTGCCCTAAAAGTTAGATATAGGAATTTCTAACCAACAAAAAAGCATTAGACAATTTATATGGCCTTAGTGTAGTTCTTTAGAAAAATTCATTTTTATTAAGCCCAAATTTGGCCTTCAAGTTTTTATTTCATTTTTTTTTTAGTACATAGTGGAGAAGGGGATCAACAAATCCTACATAGAGGGCACAACTACTCAAAATAATATGAGAGCCAAATACCGATTTCTGGACTTGAACTCGTGACCGTGGAGTTGAAATGGATTAACACCAGACAAGATAACCAACTGCAGCACTGACCCTCAATTTTAATTTCATCTAATCAAACATCTAACATAAATAAGTGATAGAACTATTACTTCATTAATAGAGTTTTTAGATTCTGAAATTTTTATAATAACTATAGATTATTCAATGGACGGAGCTGTTTTTGTGAGTAATTGACCTTTTTACTATATGTTTTTTTAGTTTTTTTTAATGTGATAATCAAGTTAGGATATATTTGCACATTGAAGACTTGGGCTTTGAGGGTATGCTCCCCTCGAGGTTCTAAGTTCGAGACTCAGTTGTGACATTACTCCTTCGATGGCTCCTAGTGTCTGACTTAGGGACGGGTGTAGTTACCCCTGTTTCAAAAAAAAAAAGTTAGGATATATTCGTAAGTGTATTGACTCTTATTAAATTTCTTTTGTATCACTTTTAAACTATAGTATTTTGAACAATGAATTTCTTAAACTTTAAACTTGATTAATTACCTCCCCTAAAGCAATTTTTTTTCAAAAAAAAATCAGGATGACTGAATGGTCTAAGGTGTCAAACACAAGTTTTGGTCTATAAGAGAAGGCGTGGGTTCAAATACCATTTTTGAAAATTTCTTTCTTTTCTAAAAATTAATTTTAAAAAAATAGAAAATTGCTCATATCACACCTAAACTATAGTATTTTTAACCATTAATCTCTTAAACTTTCTTATTGATTAATTATCTCCCCTCAAGCATTTTTCATCAAAATGTCAGAATGGTTGAATGGTCTAAGGTGCTAGAGTCAAATTTTGGTCTTTGAAAAAAAAATTTCTTTCATAAAAAGAATTAGAAAAAGAGAAAATTGCTCGAATCACCTTTAAACTAAAGTATTTTTAACAATTAATCTCTTAAATTTTCAATTTGATTAATTACCTTCCTTCAAGCATTCTTTATCAAAAAGTCAGGATGGCCGAGTGGTCTAAGGCGTCAGACTCAAGTTCTGGTCTTCGAAAGAAGGCGTGGGTTCAAATCCCACTTCTGACAATTAAATTGCACAATATTTTGAAAAGCGAAGGCTATTCCAATTAAGAGATATCATTAAAGCCTCATAATTCTTGATCATACAAATACAAAGGTGTGGCACTTGGGAAGGCATTCCTAGGTGAACTCCAAAATTATCATTCACTCTAACCCTCACAAATACCTAAGCATTCTTTGATTATTAACCCTAACATTTCCGCGTAAATTGATGGAAGATTTATTAAGATATGTGACAATTTTTGGGTACTACAATATTTAAACATATCATTTTTTAGTTGAGATATGTGTCAATTATTAGCTAAATCTACTTTGACAAACTATTATCATTAAATCATCAAAGTTATGTGTTTAAATAATGCCTAGTTTTCTAAGACCCAAAACTTATTGAGAATTATACCAACAATGAATAGACTTCAATTTTGGAAAATTTGCTCAAACTAATGTAAGAACTAAAACCTTCTGCATAATTGACCAATTTTCTAAAAGTACATTTTCTTACCTTTTTTAAGAGTGAATCCAAAATTAATCTATTTTCATTACAACAGCAATATTTTAGCAATAATGGATTCACCTTGAAACATGTAGGTCGAGTGTGTATTTCAATAACTAAGTCCCCTTAGTATCATTTATGTAATTACAAATGTAAACAAATATAAAAGGTGTATTTATAATCATTAATATATTTTTATAATATATTAAAATACCTATTAATACAATATTATGTATTATTAGTACATTATCATAAAAAAGTATGAATCGATACTCATCAATAAAAATGATCATATTTACTTCTTTTTAAAAAAATGATCATATTTGAAATTATTTTCTAAATTTGACTAAATCTTACCGGTTTCCCAAAAAAAAAAATCAAATTTGTGTGTGAATTTGGAGAACATAGAGATTGAATTTGACTCTAACATGTATTCTCGTATCGAAAATATGAATTCCCCAAACCTGAAATAATGTGGTTACAAACAAATGGAAAGAATTTAAATACCAAAAGAAACTAAAAGAATCAAATGATCATCTTCCCTTCAATTATCACCATAACTGCTTTACTATTGAATGGCAAAATTGAGGTTACAAACAAATGGAAAGAATTTAGATACCATTTTTATGCAACCAACTACAATATAAAGAACAATGCAATCAGCCCAATAATACTGGCTCAAGTTACAAACAAACAAAATGAAAAAAAAAAAAAGGCTCAAGAAAATGGGATGAGCCAATTATACTATTGGCGATACAGCGCCAGTTTTTCCTGTAATCGCTCCCTTTTATGATTCTTTTACTTCTCTGCAATACAAATGTCCACAAAACAAAAATTTGCATCTTCCTCATGTAATATAATTGCCTATAAATCTTCACATCCACCATTTACACTGAAATCTTGCAAACTCTTGCTTGCTTCCTTCCAAGTTTCCAACAGTAGCATCGGGCTCTTGCGAGTTACTGTGTTTGTGTACCGGAAAGCAATTCGTCTCTCACAGGCACTACCTCTGAACTCTGATAGGAAGCCTACAACCTCCTATCAGCACCTGCTCTAGACATATCAAATAAATGCACCAGTCGTAGCTCTACCCCAAAAACTTGAACTTCACGTTTGTCTAATTCTCAATTGTGTGGCTCAGTTTATCAGTTTTCTAAAACCAAAATGCTCCACGCCTCCACCCCGAGATTTTTGAGACGGTTCATTTCGAAACTACTGCCCGGTAATACAATACTCGGTAATCGAGAAACGTGGAGTATTTGATTCTCAACTAGTAATCAGCATCCAGCCTTTGTACTTAAAAATATGATAATACCACAGCTCAAGACAATCTCTTCAAAGGATATGAAATAATTAACACAAAACTAACTTGTGAGTCTTTGTGATGAACCATTGCCATTTAATACTGTCACCAGTTTTCTTTCTTGGCCTAGCGATAAAATTTCTTGCACTCTTTCTGGCCAATCTGAATTCAATCTTCTTGCAAAGTCTTCTACTTCCCTGCATTCAAGAGATTAACTAACTTATATGGTGACAAAAAGAAGTGCGTTTCGAACAAAAAGGCTATCAGCAGTACACACTCATGAAAGTGTGATTCGGGTTTCAATATGGCAGAAGACTAGTACACAACATAGTTTCTTCATAAAAGCAAAAACATCTTTTTTTTTAGATTACAACGATTGGGGGTGGGTGGATTCAAACCCCAAGACCTCTTGGTTATTGAGTATACACTAATACCGTTGAGCAACTGCTCTTGTTGGCGCAAAATCATTTATTTTAGACAATATGGTTAATACAACTGTTAAACACGTAAACAGTCTTTATATGTGTGTGTGTGAGTGTGCAGACTCACTTACGCGCATCTCAACATTCTCACAAAGTCACGGGACAAACTGTAAGACCCTACAACATTTTGATGCCAAAGAAATTTGTAGGAAATTAGTTTCTAGGTAGGTAACTACTATGGATTGAACTCATAGTTTTTGTATTCCCAAAAGCCCTCTTGACCATTAGACCAACCCATGATTGTTCAATATTTTCTTTTAATTCAACAACATTTGGCAGTTAAAGATTTGAACTCATAACCTTTTGGTGATGACTCATCCTACTAGCATGATGGTTCATGCCTCACGGACATGAAAAGAACTAAAATTGAGCCAATATTAATCTTCAAGACCTTAATCTATCTAAGTACCATTTTACGTGTATCCCACGGTGCCAGATTAGAACATTTCACTCATTAATCAACAGTATAGATAGGAAAACCATAATTTCACAAATCAGAAATTAAAATCAAATATCTATGACCTTATAGCATAATAGCATGCATAAGAAGCAAATTGAACAGTTGACAGTTGAATGAAATATTCTGGAAAAAGAGTACAATATAATACAACATTTGCTTGACATATTTAACCTGTCAAGTTGCTCCTTCATTGCAGGATCTAGATCATCATAAATATCAGCATCATCGTACTCGATCTTAGGTGAATATGTGGCAGCTGCTGAATCCTGTGATTTCACGGTTCTACTCGGAGATGACCGCAAAATCTTGTTGAACTCATTATTTTGGCAACAAGAAGGAAAAGCATCCAACTCCTGAACAATGTAAGAGAGCTTATTCAATAATCACAGCTACTTCTGATGGAAAAGAAAGTAACTTTTTAGAGCAAAGGACACATGATTAGACAAGACAAATACAAAAAAACTCATGCACAGATGCAAACCCCTAATTTATCATGGTTCCCATTTTCATTGGTTGAAGAAGAATCCTTCTGCTGATCTTTTCTCCTCCGATTTTTCTTTTTGTTTTTGTTCGTTTTAACTGCCTTTGAATCTGCATGTGGAACAGTAGTGGATGAATTAAAAATAATAAATAAGAGCGATTTAGCACTGAGAATCTCAAAAGACTGAAAGAGTATGGATAAGTTGCAACTTCTCTCCCCATGTTAACAGGAAAATTGTTGCAAATCCTTATACATTGCAAAACCACTTGACAAGGACAGTAAAATTCAAGGTGCAGTACGAAGTCTAGAACATGAATAGAAAAGGACAGCAAAGTTCAAAGTTTAGACCATGAAATGAGAAAGAGTGCGAAAGAACGAGTGAACAATTCTCAAGTACCTCTGTCTCCTCCATTTATAAATGACAAAAGGTCATCGACTGATCTATCATCCACGCGCTCCTCAATCTCAACATTCTGAAAGTTGTAAAAAGAACAAGCTAAATTGCAAATGTGGGATTAAAATTGTATGACATAACTCAAAGTCAGATTAAGTATGCTACTCAGAGCCTTGGAAAAGAATTTTTTGATTTTGTGATTTTTATTTTCTTTATTAGAAAATACCTCATCCTCTTTTTCCGATAATATAACTTTTATTGATATAAATAATGTTTTCCATTATGAAAAAAGGTAGTGCACCTTCAATTTCTCTCTCTCTCTTAATTCTTTCCTTTTTCGGGCATATAATCGATTCAAGAGCCGAATGCGTGGATCATCTGTTATGTTTCGCAAGGGCTCCAACTTCTCCTCCTGTATAATGGAATCTGAGTGAGACACTTAAATTGGAACATGTGAGTGTGTGTTGGGGCGTGGGCATGTGTATAATATAGAGCACACCTCTGTGAGATCATCGGGTAGGTGAAATGTCTCCCTTATCTCCTCTGGAGTCTTTCCTTCAATTATTCGAGCAAGTGCTCGGCTAGTTAGATCAACCAAGGGTTTCAATTGGAGGCTATCAGCAGCAGACGTCAACTCACATAGCTTTTTTGTGTCCATGCGAATAAATTTCTCATCAAATGTTTTACGCTCCTGTGGAAAAGAATAACTCATGTTCATTAATAAAATGACTACTCAATTGTCCATAAGTAACAGCATCCCCCATAACTGATAGTGGTTACTGGTTAGAGGTCGGAACAGATTCAGAAATATACCGACCTTATTGGAGCGACCCGGTACTTGATGGAACCTGCAATAGTCAAGAATTAAACCTAATATAGCAGGATTCACTCGCTGTGGAAGAGATATTGCATAATTTTTGGAGGATCCCATTCCCGTTTGGAGTATTTCTCGACAAATCATAGGGCAAAACATAGCAACCTCTTCTTCAACTTGTTGTATTGAGCCATCGGAAGTTTGAAGCCAAATGTAAGACTTCATCTGGAGCAAAACCACATTCCACAAGAAAAACTAAGCAACAGATAATGAAGTGCCTGATGCAGCAACTTATAATAAGTGGGATTTTTGCATAAACTATCACCTACTGTGCACTGATCTTCAAAACCCATAAGGAGATTTTCAAGGAGCTCTAAATGCATTAATGTGTCATACACATGATCCCAAAAAAGTTTGTGAGATGAAAAAAATCTGCTTAGAATCTTTGTGCCTTGTTCTTAACAAAGATGGATTCTTGGACCTAGCATAAATCAATGAAATGAAACAGTGTACCTCAGGTTTGACTACCGCCATAGAACTTTCAGTCATCTGACGTAGCACTACGGTAATTATAATGGTCTTTCAGGAACAATAATCTAAGCACTTCGAACTTCCTCGAAGATATTAGACCATCATGTAGAAACAAATATTTACTACTTCAAGGTCTTAACTTTGTCAAGATTCTCAGCTCTTTATCAATACTGCCAAAGTGAACGAAAAGGAGAACCCAGACAAGCATGTCTGTTATTGATAATAGAATTTTAGAGAGATTGCACCATACAGAGGGGGATTCATAATCAAGAAGACTAGCAAACAACAGAAATGAAATCAGGGATTATTGAAAATATATGCAAACACAACCACTCACAACATGCAAACACATGCTAAATAGGTACTAGTTACATGTCAACATAAAAGGACATGACATACCTGACAGTAATTTCTTATCCAAAAACAAAACGAAACAAAAAAAAGACAATAAGAAAAGATATGGACAAAACTCATTGTTTATAAGAACAGAGCATCATGTCTAGCTGAATAAAAGAAATACACTATGGTCCAATCAATAACTATAGCTACTACTCCACCACCCTTGACCCTCCTGAACTTATCTAAGGTGCAAGAAGCACTCAACTACATTCTTCAATTTCAACCCCATTAATCATATATTCCATGCCCATATCGAATGATCCACCATGAGAGACTAATCTCAAAAGAGCTAACAAAACTTTACCTCAAAATCAAGGGTCAAAGACAACAAAGAAGATACTGTCCAATTTCAAATTTGGTGCAAAACCCTAATCCATTTCGTATGGTCTCTCCTCCTCCCCTAAGCACAGATCCTCCAACACTAAGGAGGAGGAGAGGTAGCCTTTGGCTAAGCTTCCCATCTCTCCTATCGAGACCCAAACTCTGACCATGCAAACTTTCCATGCGATTTTTTTTCCATCGAGAAATCAGTCACACCTTCACTTTTCTTTCATCTCTATGCTCTCTATCGAGCCAGTATTTTAAAAAGCGCAAGGCGCACTAAGGCACAATGACCTTCTAGAGCCTAAGGCACAAGGCGCACCGAAAGGCGAGGGCTTTTTTACTTAATGCGCACTATATAAAAAACCACAAAACACTTGTATGTGTGTGTATACACAATAAAAACAATTTTCATGGATATACATAAAGTTTTAACCAAGAATAATGTATAAAACATACATAATATTCAACTATCAACCTTCACACGTTTCGAATGACTTAGCCATGTGGCCTTGCGCCTAGTCGCGCCTTTTAAAACATTGTGTCGAGATATTCTTTTCAGCGCTCATGGTAGTCTTGCCCTACGCCGTCGTGCTTCAACTCCATCGAAAAGTCTATATCAACATTCACCACTTTTTCTCATCCTCAAACACCCCAAGCCGCCACGACTATCTAGCAATTTTTCCCCAACTCCAGTATAGCTCAACGCTAATGTATTTTCTCCTTCAATGATCAGCACTCCTCTCATTTTCACTGAGACTCGCTCCTCCAGTGCAATATTTGTTTTTTCCCTCTTTGATGGCACCTAGGTGAGATGACTTCTTCCTCGGAAAGTACAAGGGACATGAACTCTACAAATCATTTGTTCATCTTTGTTGGGATGCGCTACCAATCGATTACAACTACATTGGAGATCTCCTCCTCTCAGTTTCATACTTAATCCTCTATTCTACAACTAAGGATTGGAACTACCCCAATCTCCACATACGCTGTTGCTTTGGGCATCTTCCCTGGGAAGCTCGGGCAGCATGTACATATTTTTGCTGCTATGCTAGGGTAGGGGCTAGGAAATATTGAACAATAGCCTCTTTGTAAAGATCATCTATATTCGCTGACAGATCTATCATTATCTCCAGCAACATGTTATGGATTATTCTCGGTTTTGTTTATATCGGTTGAACACATAGTTACAATTGGCCACTGTATTTGGCTACTTCCCCCATATTTCTCTGTTTTGATAGGCTTTGTAACACTTTCACCGATCAATGAAATTATTTTTCATTTCCTATAAAAAAAAAAAGAAAAATGGTGCACTAGCTACATAACAAGAAGGGCACCCTGCATAAATCGACTTCATCAATAACTCCTGAAACTCCATTTCTAACGACACTTCAACCATAACACAGAGACTTTTCAGGAATTCTCTATATTGATGCATATTCCATAAAGAACACATCGAGGAAATCTCAAATTTTCCATTCCCCTGATTTCAATTTTTAAAAACAACGGTAAAAATTGTGCCCACTGCAGCTACATGCCAACAAACAAAAAACTAAAACCACACAAAACCGAAAATTCAACACCCATTTCTTTCTTTTTCTACCAAAATCAAAAACAAATCTAATCAATAAGAATCACAAACCGCATCCTATCACGGCAAATTAAAACAAAAGCAGAGCCCTTTTCCAATTAAACAAAAATTCATATCTAAAAACCAAATTCAAGTTCAAAAACCCCCATCTTGACGTTAATGAAACGAATTAGAATCCCAACCAAGAAGAGCTAAAAAGATAGAAATCAACAAATGGTATAACAAGGTGAGCTAGAAACTTAGGGAAATGGAACTTAGAAATGAAAAAAAACATAAATTGTACCTTCAAAAATTGAAATGTTGAGCAGAAAAATGTAAGATTGAAGGAAGAAGGGAGTGGAGCTAGGGTTTCAGACAGGCCTCTGTTGATATTCTGCACTTTCAGATTTTTTTTTTTTTTTTTTTTTGGAGTTAATTTTTTTTTTTTTCTTACAATTTGTGAGCGGTTGGTGTTCGGCACGTGTCCTCCATCAACGAAGCTGGGCGGCGCACGTGATGCTGGTTAGGGTTTGGGGTGGAAGACGAACAAAGCCCTATCAGACTTTGACCTTAAAGGAATCTTTTGGGCTGGCTCGTGGGCCTTCCACTCTTGTTAATGTCAACTTTAATTTTTTTTTTTTTTTTAACTTACGAGATTTATCAAATTCAGAAAATAATTATAAATGTGATTGTATTTTGGGCTTTTTTCATAAATAGACTCTATTTGAAAAGTATTTGCAAATATATGCATCTTCAAAAATATTAGCAAAATTAGAATTTATTTTAATATCTTATAAATTCTGAAATTAACGAATTACAACACTACCCTTAATTTATTGGTTTTTCATTTGGGAAAGGAAATTTAAAAAAAGAAAATCCTATCTCACATTCCAAACTAGAAACTGCCAATTTAGGGTGCATTAATTGTAGAATACTAGAAACCGACAATTTAGGGTGCATTAATTATGGAAAACCATAAATTGCCAATTTATGGTGTATTAATTGTTTAACGAAAGTGGCGACAGTATATTCTTAGAGGTAGAGTTGTCATTTACATACAATATGGTTAGTAATGTACATGTACAATATAGTTAGTAATTTACATGTTATTTGATTCTGGTAATTTTGTTCATAAATAGACCGTATGAGTTGTTGAACGTTCAATTTTGTTGATTGAAATC
Source organism: Sicyos edulis (assembly GCA_036507275.1). Classification (NCBI taxonomy): domain Eukaryota; kingdom Viridiplantae; phylum Streptophyta; class Magnoliopsida; order Cucurbitales; family Cucurbitaceae; genus Sicyos; species Sicyos edulis. The sequence continues at coordinate 3,338,546 of CM071850.1, forward strand.
AGAACCCGTATGATAACCACACAGTACTTAAATAACTTTGTATATACGGTACACTCATAATATATCATGTATCATACAGTATTTTAAAGCTTTATGTTTGTTTTTAAATGTTTAATTTGCTGATATGGATACTTGTAGTGTGATTTAATATATTTGCAATAACGAACAAGTAATTTTAAATGTATAAATTTTTTAATGTACAATATCGTATAGTAAAACGTTTGGAAATAACATACGTAATATTTGTGAATTAATAGAGACTCATAGTGTTGGATAAAACTTCACACAAAATTACTATTTAAAGTGAGATCGAGAGTAAATAAAAAAAGATCTTATGAGTTACAAAATTGAAATTGAAAGTCGGCATAAAAAAGATCAGAATGTAAAATCATCATTGGGTGAATGCATTCCTCAATATTTATGCAACGTTCTTCAGCTACTTCATGATTATGGTACATCTTCATTTTCATCCCACTGACCACTACGTCCAATAGGGATTGAGATGCTTGTTTAACCTATAAAGAAATGTTGTATAGTATTACAAAAATGTTCAAACAAGATCTTTATCTTATATTATAAGTCGTATAATATACATGTATATAAACAATACGGTATTACATAATAGAAATGTAATAGATAGTAATATGAGTATGAAAAATGTATTAGACATGAATAAAATGAATAATAAACCATAAATGTACCGTGTAAGTTATACAATATGTATAATAAAATATATAGAGTTTTGTATAGTTTATACGATAATATAATAGTACATGACAAACTCATCAGTATTAATGGTATTATACAAATGGAATGATTGATGAACATATAAGGAGAAGATGTACAATATAACTAACCTAAAAACACAATGATGAACATACGATATATACTCAATTATACAGCTTTGCAGATATGTGTATATAGTGAATTATACCGAATATGAGAGTCAAAGTACGAAAAAACTACTGTTCTACATATGATTTGATTGCATTTCTAAACATGATTTTTTACATTTTAAAGACTGAAATATAAATAAATTAAATGTAGAGAAATGACAAAGTAGGAGTAAAACATATCATACTCTACATGGCAAACAACAGTATTAATGGTATTATACAAATGAAATGATTGATAAACCTATAAGGAGAAGATGTACAAAGATAACTAACCTAAAAACACCGTATGAACATACGGTATATACTCAATTGTACAGCTTTGTAGATGTGTATACAATCAATTATATCGAATATGGAAATCAAAGTACGAAGAAACTCATCAGACATATGATTTTATTGCAATTCTAAACATGATTTTTGACATTCTAAATACTAAAATATAAATAAATTAAATGTAGAGAAATGACAAAGTAGGAGTAAAACATATCATACTCTACATGGCAAACAAAGTATTAATGATATTATACAAATGGAATGATTGATGAACCTATAAGGAGAAGATGTACAAAGATAACTAACCTAAAAACATCAGTATGAACATACGGTATATACTCAATTGTACAGTTTTGTAGATGTGTATACAATCAATTATACTAGAATATGGAAATCAAAGTACGAAAAAACTATTGTTCTACATATGATTTTACTGCATTTCTAAACATGACTTTTGACATTCTAGATAATCGGAATTTAAATGAGTTAAATGTACGTAAATAATAGAATAGGAATAAAACATACCATACTAAACCATCTGAAACATATCGGATCACGATTATACTAGAACGAGCAGCAACCTACTAATGATGATGGATAAGGAACAAAAACGTAATACAAATACGGTGAAAAATGAAAATTATTGAGAAGAGATAACTAAAGACGTATGATTATACCGTCCGATCAGAACTTTGTGGCCGACGACAATTTATGTGGTGGGCGAAATGTGAAAAGAAAGATTGAATGGAGCTGGAGAAACGAAAAATGGAGGAATGAAGAATGGAAGAAGAAAAGTGAAACGAAAATGGAATAGAAAGAAAGATAAGAGATAAATGGGAAAAGGAATTAAATCTCATTGCATTAAAAGAGTTGACAATTATATATGGTATGTTTTAAAAGGATGGAAAGTATGCAAAATGAGGCATTTAATTCAAAAATTTAATATTAAATATGAGAAAGGGCAAAATGGTATTAAGGAAAAATTAATAATTACGATTTTTTATAAAAAAATTAACTTTGCAAAAAAAAACTTGGTCGTCTATATTTGTAAATATTTTTTCAATGTGGTCTAGTTACTACAATTTTCCTTATATTTTTAAAAAAATTAGCAATTATAATCATTAATATTAATGATGACACTGTATAAATAATAAGTAAAGGCTTCATTAGTGGTGTTGAAATGGAATATCAGTGATTAATGAAAGTATTAGGTCACGAACCTTTTTCATCGAAAGCATAATTCACTTTATGTTCAAACCTTGAAAGTCTCTTCGGAAGATTAACGATCAAATCTACGTTTCAATGACTATTTCCAACTTATATAGCAAAAAAAAAATTAAAAAACAATACAATCTTAGGTGTTTGGATGTGGAATTATAGGAGGATTATTTAGAGTGATTAAAATTTTGATTTTTAGTAATATCTTGTTTAAATGTGGGTATTTGTAGAACGATTACAGTTAATGTTTCATATGGATAATGATTTTTGTGGAAGAACGGCATACAATAGCTAGTTTGGATGCAGTTAGAAATAAATAATTATTTTGAGGGATTAGAATTAAGTAGTTATAAATAAATTATTAGAAATGAATGGTTAAAAATGAATTATTATTTTGAGTGGTTAGAAATAAGTTATTAAATATGAGTGATTAGAAATGTATAATTATTTTGAGTGATTATAATAACTCATTTTGATATGATTATTTAAAGAGAAATAGTTGTAAAAACTTATTTGTAATAGTTCCATAATTATGTCGAACGTTACCCTTATTGGTTTTGGAGGTTTGCCCAATGTTTTGGTTTGAAAGTAAAAGCTTATGAGGCCACCAAATCTCAACCACTTTTATTTCATTGTTGATTTAATATCGGTAGTTCAAATCTAAATAGGGTGAGCTACATGCAACGATGCAATCAAAATAAACATATATATATAGTTCTATTTCCTTAACTTTTTATTTAATGATATTTTATTGTTTAGAAAAGTTACAATATTACTCTAAATCTTGATGGAAGTTTCAAAACTACAGTTTGTATAATGATTTGATTTTGTCTTACAATTTTCGATCCTAGCTTTCTAATCAAGTTTAGGCTCATTTATATGAATATATTCATGTTTCTATTCTGACAGATGTTTCAATTCATTATTATTAGATGATATGAGATTTCATTTCAAAATCAATTAGTATCGAAGAGAATAACTCATATCTCTTATAAAAATGTTGAAAACTTTTTACATTTTCCAATGCGAGACAAGATGAGTATCTTCATTACTAGATAATCTACTATTAACTTTAAATTAATGGTTTAACAACGTTTTGGTGTATCCTGGTACTTATTAGCCTCTTCCTTTCGTTGTCAATTGTATACCACTCGTCGTCTATTCTATAGGCTCACATTACACTAAGCGAGCAAGCGTAAATACCTATCAATTATTTTTAAGGAGGTGTTTAGAACAAGATGAATGAAAATAGATGAAAAGATACAAAAGAGGAGGATTAAAATGTGAGTAAATATTTATATGTGTTGGATGAAAATGAACCTAACAATTATGGAGAAATATTTAGAATCTAGTGAATTATTATGATTAAGACAAATAGTTACTAGATCAAATGAGTCAGTCGCGCAATGACTTCATTGTTTGGTTATAAATCAGTTTACACCAACGTCACAGTTTATGTCCGAGAATCGGTATTTGTCCCTCCTCTTTTATATATACCGATATGTACTAAACAAAAGAAAAGATAAATAATTACTATAGAATAACAATTAACTGTAAAAGAAATGAAAAAAGAAAAATTGTAAAAGAAATTAAATTACGTAAGTAGCCATTTATAGAAAATGAATAGTAATTATGAATAATATTTAATGTCTAAGTTTTTGTCATAACTAAGAGAAAGTCTATAAATTTTACATATTACTACTTTCAAATAAAGATAAAAGTTAAATATCAATTTTTAAAATTAAAGTCGTAACACAATAGTGTTTAAATAAATTATCACTTATTAAGCCTCCGTTTGATAATTATTTTATTTTTTGTTTATGAAATTTGAACTTATTTCTACTCAAATTTCTTACCATGTTATTCATCTTTCGTACATATCCATATTTTCTTAAAAAAAGAGGTGAATCAAATTTTAAAAACAGAAACAAACTTTTAAAGACTGTTTTTTGTTGACAAATTTTAATTTTGTTTATTAAAATATAGAAAAGATGTAAATATCCGAATAAAGAAAAAAAATATATATCTATATATAATAAAGTAGTTGTTGCAAGTTTGAATTTCATAAACAAAAATAAAAAATAAAACGATTATCAAAGGGAGCTAAGATAATCAAATTGCTACTGATTCAAGTAAAGTTTTTCATAAATAGATGAAGAGGAAAACAATTTTGGTATATAAACGGAATCTGAGATCATGACAGAGAGGTGGCAGAATGCATGGACCAGCAGTGTGGTTGCTCAACCGCCTTTAAAATCTTCAATTTACAGAACAACAAATTTGCAGATTCCAAAACTCTTTAGCGCCCAACGCAATGTGGTTATTCAGAAGAAAAGGGGTCTCTGGATTTTCGTCTTCTTCAACCGCCGAGCAAGTTACAGACGGCATCGATGGCACTGGCCTCACCGCCATTGTTACAGGTCCTAATTTACTCTCCAAAACTTCTCTTCTTTTTGTGTTTTAAACTGGGTCTTCTCTTGATTTTGATTTAATCGTGTGCTTCCTTCGATTTTGCATCTGGGTTTCTTTACTTTGACCTAATGAAGTGTTCGAAACTTCTGGGGTTTGTTCTTTTATTGTTATTGTTTTTTTTAAGACATGGGTGTCCCCAAAAGGTGGTGGGGTGGTAGAAGGCTTGGGCTTTGAAGTGTGCTCTCTTCCACGTTCGAGACTGACTGTGATATGAATTTATAGACACCTTCCGCGTGTACATTTTTTTTTTTTTTTTTTATATATGTGACTGTCTGAGTCAGTTTGCGTGCACCTCGATTATTGTCACGGAGCATACTGACCCTACAACATTTGAATGTCATGGAAATCCGTAGGAAATTAATTCTAGGTAGGTGACCACTATGAGATTGAACTCATTAACTTATGTACATCAAGACCCTCTGGGACCAATAGCCACACCATGGGGATTGTACATTCCTTTGATGTCTTCTCTTTTGGTGTCTGGCCTAAGGGCGTACTTGTTAACCTTGGTTATAGTGGAGTGAAGTTTTGATTTCTCAGTTAAGAAAAAAGGATAGAATGTGATGGGTAATTCAATTAGTCTGATAATGATACATGGGGTTTTGTTTGTGTTAGTTGATATAATTAGATTTAACGGCTTAAGCTTTTGGGTTATAATTCAAGATAGTATGAGTAGGAGGTCTTGGGTTCGAACCTTTATAAGTTGAAGTTGTTTTCTCCATAATTAATATTGATTTCTACTTTGTTTGCTATTGATATAATTGGATTTACTCCAACATTAGCTTTAATTTTTTTAGTTGATCGGTGATCTAAGATGGCTCATCAGTTTGTTCGTCTGAATTTCAACATTTTTGCTGACCATTAATCCATTTTTAGAGTTTAGAAGATTTTTTTTATCAGTTTATTTTTAGCCCCTGTACGTTTCCTTTATGCAACGACTAAATAGTTCTATATCTTTTTTGCTATGACATATTTATAACGCATGAATTTTGAGTTTGGACTGCAGTAGTTCTGCCTATTTTACTAGAGTTTCTGGGGAAAAGAATCTAACTGAAAGGTTGTTTAGTGGTATGAACATGCTTGTCTGGTTCCTACTTTATTTCAAAATGAAAGGTTGATGACTTATTCATTTATTTGTTAGTTTGTTTAACTCTTTGCGGAGTTTCATTATGTTCACCAACGATACGAGGTTGTAGCATAGTTTTCTGTTTCTTTAGTCGTCTACATGTTCTTTTTCAGCATAATTGGTGGCTAGTTTTACTGTTACCATTTGAACAGTCATTCTTTTGGCTTGATCTTCTTTACTAAACACAAGAATGCAGAAACCACATTTATGCAGTTTTCTGAATATATCTTTTCCTTTTGGTTTGGAACCAAGCATTGCTAGTTGCACTTTCTAGCCGTTTATTCTTACTGATGTACAGGAGCATCAAGTGGTATTGGCTCTGAAACTGCGCGTGTTCTTGCATTACGCGGAGTCCATGTTATCATGGGTGTTAGGAATTTAGAAGCTGGTAAAAATGTTAGGGAATCCATCATCAAGGAAAATCCATCTGCAAAAATTGATGCCATGGAGCTGGATCTTAGTTCCATGGCTTCTGTAAGAAAATTTGCCTCAGATTACCAGTCCGCTGGGTTTCCACTTAACATCCTCGTGTAAGAAGTTTGCCTCTTTCTTTTATCTTTCTCTCTCCTAGTTGTTGATTTACATGCTTTATATAATAGTTATTTAAGTCCCGGAAGGCAACCTTGTTGGTAGAGGCTTTGGGTTTTCAAGGTATGCTACTTGGAGATCCCAAGTTTGAAACACACGAGTAAACCTAACTGTAAAATCCCTTGTTGTCTTCTGGATCCGGTCTTGAGACAGATGTGACTCGTGAGTGTCTCGGATATGTGGTGTGGGGCGAAGCTCCGATTCTCAGTTTTAAAAAAAATATAATAGCCATTTAATTGAAGATGTAATACAAGACTATAGGTTAATGATCTTTTCATCTCTTTTATTTTTCTGTGGTGGAAGTAATAATGCAGGAATAATGGCTGCCCCTTTTGGACTTTCAAAAGATAATGTAGAACTGCAATTTGCAACGAACCACTTAGGTATGTAGCTTATATGGTAGATTTTTTCTTGTATAATGAAAACTTTTAAAGTATGTGAAATTGAAGAAGATATATAGGATACTCTTGAAAACATTGACACATCAAGAGTTTCATTTGTAGATGGGGGGAACAACTACTTGCTATATGATGTTATGTCTCTCTGGTGACTGGTGTTAAATACGTATGAACCGAACTTGTTATGCCCGACTTGAAAGGCCGAGAAATTGAGGTCGTGGCCATGGGGAGATAGGCAGTAGGAGTTGCTTAGCACTCAGAATTTTGGTTTATTGCATTGATATATATTGGCTGCTACCACATGGAATTTTTTTACCAACTTTTATTTCTTCTCTTCCTGTAACTTTTTTCTAGTAAAATTTGTCTTGTTATTGTCCTCTGCCTTTATCTCTCATTTTCAATTTTTTCATACAATCAAGGCCTCAAAGAATCTGATATGATCCAGGATCTAGATTATATCAAAAGATAACAAATTACAAGATAAGCCAAGTTTTGATAGGAACTTGGAACCTCCCCTCTCAAGAGAATCTCTTGAACCCTACACTAAATCACTCAATAACTCATTCAATAATTGGATGCCTAAACTCTAACCTAATCCACTCTATTTATAACAAAATACTAACTTATTCTCCAAGTAATGGCTAAATAGAGCCCTAGACCCAACCTTATCAATACCCGCCCCTTTAAAGCACCTTGTCCTCAAGGTGGGCATAAACAAAAATAGATTTTTTTTTTTTCCGGCTGCAGCAGCGGCGCGTCGGTGGTGGAGGCAAAGCGATGATGAGGAGGTGGTGGCGATGACAGCAGGCAACAACACGGTGGTGGTGGCGGCGCGGCGATGTCGGAGGTGGTGACGGTGGAGATGGCGGCGGCAATGATAGAAGTGGTGGCGGCGATGGTGGTGGCGGAGGTGGTGACGGCGCGGCGAGCGCCGCAGGTGGGGTTGGTGATGGTGGCGGAGGTAGGGGCACGCGGCAAAGCAACGGGCGGTGGCGGAGGCGGCAACGGAGGAGGCGGTGGTGGCGGGGTCAAAACCCTAGCCGTCATTGTTTTTTCCAATCTAATTGCCTCCCTAAAACATTGTTTTAGGTCATTGAAACTCTCTTTTAGGTCTTCTCTGAATTCTTTTCTATGAGAAGAAATCATGACCCTCAAACTTTGCAACTCTTCTAGAATGAAACGAATTTGTTGTTCTTGATTCATCTCTACAACCAAGAATCGAAACGGCTCTGATACCAATTGATATGATCCAGGATCTAGATTATATCAAAAGATAACAAGTTACAAGATAAGCCAAGTTTTGATAGGAACTTGGAACCTCCCCTCTCAAGAGAATCTCTTGAACCCTACACTAAATCACTCAATAACTCATTCAATAATTGGATGCCTAAACTCTAACCTAATCCACTCTATTTATAACAAAATACTAACTTATTCTCCAAGTAATGGCTAAATAGAGCCCTAGGCCCAATCGAGCCCTAGGCCCAACCTTATCAGAATCATCTTTAAAGTGGAATTGATGGATAGTTCCTTTGTCTACAATAATAGTAAGGAACCTAACAAATCGTGTATCAGCTGATCATTAATTGACTCCCGTGCAGGTCATTTCCTCTTGACAGATCTATTATTGGAAAATATGAAGAAAACTACCATACAAAGTGATAAAGAAGGAAGAATTGTAAATGTCTCGTCAGAAGCTCACCGTTACACATATCCTGAGGGCATCCGATTCGATGAAATTAATGATGAATCAAGGTAATTATTTTTTAGCATACATCTATCCTCAATAATATGTATGAACCATCATAGAGTGGCTCAAGTGGTCAAAAAGGGTCTTGGGGTGCTTAAGGCGATGGATTCAATCTATGGTGGCCACCTACCTAGGAATTAATTTCCTACGAGTTTCCTTGACATCCAAATGTTATAGGGTCAGGCGGTATATCCCGTGACATTAGTCGAGATGCGCACAAGCTGGCCCGAACAGTCACGGATATCAAAAAAGAAAAAAATGTATGTTTATAAATGCACATATATATAATATGGTACTAGAGGTTCAGGCAATGTCACCATCTTTCCAATCAGTATTAATTGTTCGTTTGTTAGATTTTGCTGATCAAATTAATATTTGAACCTACCTAAAGTGGACTGGACTCTGGAATTGCAAGACATTGATGGAAGATATATTTACCTATCAACTTAAGCTTTGACCTTTTGTCGTTTAACTACAAATATCACATATCTGACTTAGTAGCAAAGTATATCAAAATGAACTAAAATGTAGGGGTAAACGAATAATATCACCTATAAATGGTCCGAGAATGGGAAAATGCCCGGAACTTTCTTCTGGACTTTCCACATGATGCTCTGGGTGGAATCTATTGTTCCAAACCTTGATCCTTGAACCTGTACTGTAAGGACAATCTTCACCTTTTAGTATTTCTCTTAACGGTTCCTATGCACATATAGATTTTATTAATGTAAAAACTTGATAGTTGTTCATGTGAAAGTTTGATAGCTGTTCAAATTCTCTCACTGTAGGTACAACAAAATGCAAGCTTATGGCCAATCAAAGTTATCTAATGTTCTGCATGCCAATGAACTTGCAAGACGTTTCAAGGTATGGGAACTTCTTTGTTTGATTCATTGATTGTGAAAAATGGGGTGGGGGATTTGAACCCGTAACCTCTTAGTTATTAGGTTATACATCATGCCACGGGAGCTAGGCTCTCATTTGCGAGAAGCATCGAATGTTGAAGGGCTTAAGATAATAAATTTGAGTTCAAATATGTCTTGAAACCCTAAATTATTATTCATTGTCCAAACTTCAGTTGATGCCTCTATTGCTTCTGATAGATATGCTTATATAGGAAGGCAAACTATATTCCAGCTTGTTTCGCCTATCAAAAAAAGAGTTTCGCCCCATATTTTCTAAGGATGACTGTGGTAAAGGTAAACCGTTTAAAATTGTTGGTTCTTGTACAGGAAGGAGGAGTTAACATAACTGCAAACTCGCTTCACCCAGGAATAATCGCCACAAATCTTTTCCGCCACTTCAATTTCGGCAATGGTAAATATAAGCTTATAAATACTACTTTTACCTATGAATTTCTTTTTAACATTGTAGAGAAATGATGACAAAACAAGCATAATTTTCAAATAGATATCGAACGAGCCTTATTTAACAACCTTATACATTTGGGAAAAAAATTGGGATGAAACTCGAGTCTATTTCTCATATCACACTGAAATCTCCTCTGTTCTGTTGTCTGTCTTGAATGCTTACGCTCTTTTTTTTTTTTTTTCTTACATGAGTAAAATGCAGCAGTTCAGTTCAGTAGATATTTCTCTTGCAACTATTATCTTAGAATCTATCTATTCCAACATTTTTTTCTTGTCTTGTCTTATAAACTTCACTAGTAAATAAGCATTTTATTCAAACCTGCGAAATTACTTTTGTTTTTGTTGCAGGAATAGCAAACACAGTAGGCAAACTCGTATTTAAAAATGTTCAACAGGTGAGCTTCATTCTGTGGAGTCTCTTTAAAAACGTTTACATATCAGTATATTATTTCTTTTAGTGTCTGGGCTAGCTTATGTGCATTTTTACCATTCTACTATTCTGACGGAAAAATTTGTCTGATCCTATAATTTTTAGTTGTCTAAGTAAACATGTAGAAAGTTATTTCTTAGATAGGCAACTACTTCATAATTTTTTTGTTCCCCAAAGTCTCGTTGACCATTAGACCAATCTATGATAGTTAGTAATGTGGACTCTAAATCTGAAAACAAAATTGTTATCAAATAGAACTTCGACAATCTTATGTGGCATAGCTCGAGCAATGGAAGCAGCGCGTTTTGGGGTTAGTTGTTTAACTGTTTTATTGACAAGGGTGTGAATTTGCAGGGTGCAGCAACAACCTGCTATGTAGCCTTGAATCCACAAGTGAAGGGAGTGAGTGGTGAATATTTTAGTAATAGCAACCTAAACAAGGCAAGTGAGCATGGGCAGGATGTTGAACTGGCTAAGAAGCTTTGGGACTTCACCACCAACTTACTCAAATAAACCCAATTATGTTTCCTCTTTTGTATACTATTGTTGTTATGTTTCTATCTAGTTAGGTTGGTGTTACTGTGTGTATTAAGACTATATCATTACAAGAGATTCAGAATTACTATTCTTCGTAGGGAGGGAATTAAGAGGCTGGTATTTGTGTATGTATCCTTGTTTAGTTTCGAATTTCATTATCCAATGTAGTCTGTAGCTACAGTAAAATTAGTCTATCAGTAATTGACAAAAGATAGTAGGTTTGAATTTTCAATTTTTTTTATTATTTCAAATCGAGGGAGGGGACCACATATCCTAAAAATAAGGTAGTATTGCTCTTAAATAAAGAGAATTAAATATTGATTCTCAGGATCTAACTTGTGACTATGGTATTAAACAATTATCATCAAACAAAGAAACCAGGGAAGAAGTTACTATATGATCACTCAATAGTTGTCAACTGGATTACTACTAAATAATAAAATTAGATCATTGTTGTACTAAAAGTACTTATCTTAGTGTTAGACTAAACGTTACGTATGTCCTTGTCATACATTTGGGGCATGTTTGGGGGGTTGAGTTGGGCCAGGAAAGGAAGGGATAGGTTGTTAAATCGTGTTTGGCCCACTGGAACAAAATAACTCAGGTGGGAAGGGAAAAGCCGGCGCGTGGACTTCACTCTGGTAAACAACCTGGCGAGTAACCATGCGCGTAAGTATCCACACGCTTTTTCCTTCAATTTCTCTCTTCTCCTTCACCGTTCAATCTATGTCTGATTTACGATTAGAATTTTGGTGGAGGTGGAAAACGATAACGCCAAAACTCACGATCGGTACTTTTTCTTCTTCTTTCTATTCCATTAAATTCGTAATGAAGATTGAGATGAAGGGGAAGGGAAAAACGAAGGTAGATGTTTCTTGCTTCTTTGGTGGCCATTGTCGGAGATTCTTCAAAATTTTGGAAAGTGAACTTTTTCAACCACCGATAGACCAAAATTAGAGAACAAGATGAGCGCGATTCTCAATCCACTGTACAAAACAAAATTTAATTAAACACCAATTTACTATCACTTCATTTCATTTATCTTCCCTTCCCATCTCACCAAACACCAATTTACTATCACTTCTTTTATCTTCCCTTCCCACCAAACACCAATTTACTCTCACTTCCCTTCCTTCTCTTCCCTTCCCTTCCCTTCCCTTCCCTTCCCTTCCCTTCCCTTCCCTTCCCTTCCCGTCCTAGCCAAACAAGCCCTTGGTAAGAAAAAGTTGTTCATAAAAATTATAAATTTTAAATATTAAGATTTAAAGTTTAAATCTATATTCTCATTTAATTTAATGATTTTCTTTGGGTTGTAGTTGATTTTTACGCTTGTTTTAAAAGATTAACCAAGCTAGTTTAAAATTGGTTTAGTAATGGCATAGCTTCAGTCTTGCAATTTTTCTTAAAATATCATAATCTTATTTGTTCTATAAGTTGTAAAGTGTGATGAGAAAAATTCAGTGGATAAAACTTAACGCACAAAGTTACAATTACGTTCTTATTTTACCAAAAAGAAACTATTAAATGTAATAAATATCTGAATTCTATGAGTTGGACAGAAAGTATACTTCAATTATTTCAACTGTGATTAATTTTGCATATGTATAATTTTTTAATTGTATCCCTACATATTTATTGAAACTTATTGAATACTTGAGAAGAGTTCAAAGATTTATTTTGCATATGATCAAACAGATACAGTAATGCTCTCAATCGAGCATAAATCATCAAGGTTATGAATGCACAGACTTGGCCGAAAATGGGTGCTTTCATTAACAAATTTAGAACCCCAGTTCAGTCTTTCACTTCCTGTACATTAGTGTCAAATTGTACTTAATTTTGTACAATTTGGTGCCACCATATGATCATAAGTTACCTACAAAAGTTAAGGTTTCAGCTTACCCGGAATCCAGCTTTGGCGGGCATATGCATACCTCCATCAAGACGTTCGCCTTTCTTTATCTGTTAGTCGTTGTGATAGAAGTCGACTTTCTCCAGTTTTTCGTTTCAAGATATTAGACCTTTCTGCACAGTTTCATTTGTTCGGGTCTTCACGACAACACTGCCTAGTTTCTTCATTGTTAAACAAAATGTTTCAGCTTCAGTATGTCAAAGAAGAGAGACCCTCTTATGAAGGTGTTCCTCTCATAGATGGGTCCATAAAATTCCAAGTAGTTACTTAAATTCAACTATCTACGGTTGGTCAAAGGAGAGCTTGAACTTAAATCCAGGGTGGGAGCTGTTATGTGATCACTGAGCAGCTGCCTAGAAACGCGATCGGCCAAGACCGCCTGCCCGTCGTACAATTCCCAGGCAGGCTTTCCAAACTGCTCAGAGAAGATGTGAGAGCTTGGCTGAATCCCCTGAAAGATGTCGGTGTTCGTTTCATGATATGGAGGGCCGTTACTATAGGGACCTATTGAAGGCTTTGGCAATCTCCCAAAACCCTCTTGTAGATACAGTGATTGATTGAAGTGCTGGCGTGGAATAGCACCGTTTCCTCCCGTGAGAGGAGTGGATGCGCCCGATAAGTTCCGAGGGCTAGAGATGGGCGACGGAGACATTCTTCCACTCGGATGTTGTGACCGTGAGTGCACTAGAGGGCTTCCAATGGGCGAAACGGGACATGAAAGGTTTCTCGGTATATAGATTTCACTGACACAATGAAAAAGATTACATGAAAATTTGTCTATTAACAACACAAACACACCATGAGAAATGCAAAAAAAAAAAAAAAACCTGGAATGAAAAACAGCTGTAGAGAGTCTGGATGGATGAGCTGCAGATCTGTCAGAATCCAAGAAACTGGGATTTCTTCCTGACTCAATACCCTAATTCATCAGTAAATCAGTCAGCAAATCAGAATAATTGGTCAAAAAGATATACAGAAAAGGAAGAAATCTATGTCTGTGCTTTTGAATTTATGAAGAATTTGGCATGTAAAAAGAAAATGTATATTATCATGGCACCAGACAAATGCATTACAACATGTGTAGAGATTGGTTCTATGCAGCAACAGAAAAGTGAAACTTCTAATATTGTTTCATATAACATGGGGTGTCTAAATCTACATTCTTCTTTTTGATATTTCAAATATATTTGTGGACTGTGGTTCCCCTATGGATTTATTTTAGCTTGAGGGGGATGATCCTTTGCAAACTATTAGGTAATCTTCACATCCATAGACCACTGGAACATGAAAGTCAATTCTGCTGTTCTGTATGCATAATAAATTTCAAACAAAAGGAGCTAAGATTAACAAATTCCACACAACATTCCATCATTTCAAATACTGGGAGAGATTAGAGAAAATTGGAATGAGTTGATGTCCGGTAGGCGGTAGTAACACAACTAGAACGATTTCACGAGCATATAAAGCATCCAGACCATGAGAGTTAACATTTGTTATTAAAAAAGTAGCAACACTAACTGAAAAGTGGTTGAACGGGCTCATACCAGAAGTCTTACTCCCTTTGTAATTCCTGGAGTTGGACCTGAATGTTCAGAACCCAAAATCGGTCTCTCAAGAGGTGCAGCATGTTTGACAAAAGAATGCTCCAAAAGCTGAGCAGCTGTAGGACGATGAGCTGGATTCCGTTGCAGACAATGTCTGACAAAGTCTTTTCCGTCATGGGAAAGGTGATTCGGAATTTCAGGAAGTTCTTTGCCGTTGCCAATCTTAAACATTGCAGCAACCTGTAGACCTCAGCATCAAACATAAGTCCATAGTAAAGAAAGGCCTAAAATAAAACAGTTTAACCTGAATCTAACTGAGACATAAAAATAATAAGAAGTTATAAATAATGAAGATAGAGAAGACAAGTGGAACTTTGGTTTACTTACTCCCTCATATTGACTCCAAGGAGGTTTGGTTGTTGCCATTTCCAAAACAGTGCATCCAAGACTCCAAATATCCACAGCAAGGTTACAACCATTTGAATTTTTTATAACCTGTACAAGGAATGAAGTTGGAGATAAAAAACCATAAAGTTAACCTTTTAGCCTATGAAAATTCATAACAAGAAGTTGCTTTCTAAAAAGAAGGGCGGTCCAACCTCAGGTGCCATCCAGTATGGGCTGCCTTTAAAAGACAAAGGGCACGACTGCCCAGTGATCTGAAAGGAAATTCAGAAAAAGTAGAGTAAGGTAGATAAATAAAGTGAAACAATGATTCATGTAACTAGTGTTACCACATAAATAAAGCCTTAAGAAAAGAAGCACACATAAGGAAAGTACTCTTCTTAAAACATGTGTTTAGCCCAGAGAAGCTTGAAGTGAATCATAAGGCTTACATGTTTTGCCATCCCAAAGTCAGCCAACTTAACACGCCCGGTAGGATCAACAAGCAAATTTGCTCCTTTGATATCCCTTTAGAGGAAATTAAACTAAATTATTCAAGAAGAAAACTCGGAAATAATAAGGCTTTGCACTTCAAACTAACAGAGCAAGCTTGGCTGATTGTTTCACCTGTGAACAGTACTTTTAGCATGTAAAAATGCAAGCCCGGACAATATTTGCTTAGTATAACTACGAAGTGCTGACTCTCCGAGCGGTCCATAATCTTGGAGAAGCTTGTAAATAGAGCCACCAGATACATATTCAAGGTAAATGTATAGCCTGTCGCCAACCTGTATAAAAGATTTTAAAGCTAAGTTTTTTTTTTGAGATTACAACAATTCGGGGTGGGAGGATTTGAATCCATGACCTCCTAGTCATTGGGTGTATATTGATGCCGCTGAGCTACTTCTCACATTGGCATTTTAAAGCTAAGTAGAAAGCACATAATTTTCCATCATTAAAAAAACAACCACACATATAGATTCCAGAAAATTTCTGAATTTGGAGAATATGTTCTAAAATTAATGGCGACTCAAATGTTGACTGGATGATGGACGATATAATCAGTCACAAGTTTTGATATATATTTCAAATAGTTGCATGCAAACTAAGAGAATAAAACTGCATAATACTAACCGTTTCAGATCCATAATACTGCACAATATTTGGATGCCGTAAGCGACTCAACAAGGTAATTTCCTGGACAATATTGAATCGTTTTAATACCAAGTAGTTATTTGAGGCAGAAAAGGAAAGGGGCAAAGCACAGAAATCATAAGGATTAATTCCCATCAAACTGGAACATACTTGCATTAATTGCTTGGCACTCTCCTTGGACTTCGCATCATCTGAAAATAATGTAACCTCCTTCATTGCACACATTTCACCACTTTCACTAAATCAGCCAAGAGTACAAAGAAATAATAAAAATCAAGAGAATATGCACAAACGAAGCAGTAACAATTAAGGTAAAAGAACTACCTTCTACAGAACAGTTACAAAATCAACTGTAGTGTAAATGATGGAAAAAAAAAACTTGACTAGCAAAATAATAAGATAGACAGTAAAGTTCTAAGCAACATTAACCAAATTTACATTTTGAATAATGAAAATGGGTGATATATGTGGCATTCAAAGGTCAAAGGTAAAAGGTTGTACCTGTTAAAACCAACATACACATGCCCAAAAGTACCCCTACCCAAGAGCTTCCCCTTTTTCCAACGGTAGCTTGGGCTTGCTGGATTATCGGCCCTTCCGGGACTTCTTGGAACAGAGGGAGACGTTGCAGCTGAATTGGAATGAGAAAAAGGAGCATTGGAAATTGTAACCGGAGGTAGAGGCAAGCGGTGTGTTTGCTTCTCATCGGGCCAACTTGTATGTGACTCACTAGGTATCCCTCCTGCTCTAGGATGAATTGGGGTCACTGCACCACTATGGACTCTGGAGCTAGGGCCAGGGCTGGTCATTCTGGGACTAAGTGCTGGTGAATATTCTGGGCTACCCCGACTTTGTTGCAAAAATAACTGCCCAGACAAATCACCACCCATAGAATTATGTCCAGAATTGTAACCAGAACCAGGACTAGAACAATGACCTGATCCAGGAAAGGTGAGATCCATATAGAACTTTCCCGCATTAACAACATTGTTAACAACTTGCTCTGTGCTAAATGGCCTCATGGGACTTCTAGAAGGACTTGACATTGAACTGTCTGGAGCAATACATAAATTTCCATGATATGGAACTTGCAGATTTGGAACATGACTGCTTAAAGGTCTTCGCTTGGGAGATGTAGAGAAAATGTGGTTGCCCAATGAAATATTAGTCAAATTTATGGGCTCTTGCAAACTTGGTGGTGTGGCGATAGAGGACTGGTCCCTGATAATTACACTATAAAGAGAAAAGAAAAAAAAAAGATTGAAATGGTCAAGTATGAGCATTCTAAATTCTAAGAGCTTTTGGAAGTGATAACAAATAATTGTATATAGCCTTGAAAGTGCAAGATACTAAATTATATGTCATATGTAGCTTACCTAGAAGGACTGCTTGCAGCAGTTTTAGTACAAAAATCATAATCAGTTGCCTGAGGACTATGAAGGCGTGAATCTGGTTGACCCGTGCTATCAACTGAGCTCTCATTGGACAACGAGCCAACACCAAGATCTGCATCTAAATCTGCATGATTTGGCCTCCTACGGATGCATGCTGGTCTCGAAAGTGGTAGATATGATGATAGCTTGGAGCCTCTATGAGATTTTGGTTTTGGCGAAATATTAATCCCGGAGTCTGTACGACTTACAATTGGCGGCTGCACACTAGGAAGTGGAAGAGGTTGTGCTTGTGGCTTTTCAGAAAAGCTTTGACATCTCAAAACTTGTTTGGATGGTGAAACTGATCTCGAAAGAATAGGAGATCGAGATCCCTGCTCAGAAATTGTATCGTTAAAGTTTCTTGTAGACCTTCCTGATTTTCTGTTTGTTTTAGCATCAATGGTTCTAAGTTTTCTCTGCAATGTGTCAATGAAACTTTCCTTGCTCTTACTTGCTTCTTTTGATGATGACTTCGCCCACCATGGAGGCATGTTTCTTTTACTTTAAAGAATATATAGTCAGCACATAAGATTTCCTGTTGAACTCAAAGAAGTAAACACATAAGACTTCCTAAAGGAAATCCATCTCTACGTTATTAATACCATAATATGATTTGGTTACTAATCTCCACACTGCAATGATCAAACCATAATATGATAACAAGTAAGAGTAAGAAGAAAAGTAAAAGATTAGTATCTAAGTCACATACTAACAAAGATGAACTTGCGGGAGAATGGCAGTAGATCGACATCAAGATGACTAAAACATTATATGGAAAAGACATTGAATAACATCCTTCTCCCAGAATGGATATAAAAAACGTCCTTAGTAAATTAATTAGAAAAATGGAGACTAAGTTTCATTAATATCAGAAAATTATGGACTAGCTGGCTCTTGAACTTTTCATCTGGATATTAATAAATAATCTCCCATTAAAAAGATTCATCCTACTGATCTAGCATCTCCTATCTCCCTTGAATTTTGTCACTAAAATGGGTGTACTGTCCCTTCTTGACCACACGCGTTATAACTTTATCAGCCTCAGAAAGCTTTCCAGCCTTTCACAAATAACTTACAAAGGTACAATATACAAGAAAATTTGGCCTACATCCTCGCTCAGACACTCACAGATACTAAAATACAAAACTCTTTAAAGAATCAGTTTATTTGAGCAAGGTGGAACGTGACTTAGACCAACACTTGGATAACCAGGTTGTCGTGATATCCCTCAAACACCCACGATTACTTAGTTGAGGATTTCGCTGCCCGGTTAGCAAACGGCGATCTTGCTAACCTTTCAAAGCCCCAATTCATTTAACTGGAATCTTTCTACCTTCCAAACATACGTGCTAACCATCATTGTTTACAACTGCTGTTCAACAATTTCCACAATTCAATTCATCACTCTCACTCCATAGAAACAAACCACTGCCATTTAGCCACGTTCTAGCAGTTGCAGAATCAAGAACCGAACACACTGCGATCCATTTCCCATTCAGTTCCCCAATATTCTCGGAACGAATCACCAAATTTTGACCTCAAAATGCACAAAAACTACTTAAAATGCAGATTTGCTAAAATTTCAGGAAATAAAAACACAACACTCAAAATAGTTACCACTAAGTAAGCTTAAACAACTGAACAATCAACAGAAACATGAGTATTTCTGATCAAAAGAGGATATAAAAACGAAACTTACTCAACAAGAAGAAGCTCAGAACTAAAGATCCCGTAGAACCCACTTCGCAATTTCTCCCAAATCAGATAAAGAAACAAGGGATATCAATCAAATCGATGAGTGTATATCAAAAACGAAAGTCCTTGAAATTGGAATCCAAATTATCAAAAAACAAAAAAAAAACAAAAAAAAAACAAAAAAAGAAGAAGAAAAGATTAACATGAATTTGTACCAAATTTTGTTTTTAATTCGGAGATTGGCAGAGATCGTTACAGAGAGAGGAGAAAAAGAATTTAGGAGAGAGAGAAAAATAAAACATGAAAATTTCTGATTTTTTTTTCTTTAATTGATTTTTTTTTTTTAATTTTTGAAACCTTTCTTTAATGGATTTAGAAAAATGTTTACTATTTGAAAGGGTGACATAACATTTTCTAATACTTTATTAGGTCACTAAGGAAACATTTTTCTATTTGGCAATGAAATCTAATGATTGAGTGAGGTTTTGTTTGTTATTCTCTGTCTCCTCATCATTTTTGTATATCTTACTTCTTCTTTTTTAAGTTTGATATTTCTCTTTTTTTTTTTCTTTTCTTTTTTATGAAATTGCTATCTTGGTATGTAAATTTTAGGGATAAATCTTGGTTTCTAATAATTGATTTATTTTGGGTTTTATATTTTAAATATATTTTTAGCTGCTTGATTTGTGAGTGTATTTCCCATTGGTTCTTAAACGGAAAAAAAAAATTGTAAGAATTTAAAAATTCTCAAATAAGTAAATAAATAAAGTTTTTTTTTTAAAAAAAATGTCAATCATATGTCATTGTGATGTTGTAAGTCGATAACCTATAATATCTTGCATAAACGAGTACACATTAAAAAAAAGGATTAGAATTATTGTTTTCTTTTGTGTGTGTGTGTGGTCATATGTCATTGTGATGTTGTAAGTCGATTATCTTGCATAAACGAGTAAGGATTAGTACACATTAAAAAAAAGGATTAGAATTATTGTTTTCTTTTGTGTGTGTGTGTGTGTCAACGATAGTGAACTATATTTTGGTGGCTCAAGTGGTGTGTGTGTGTGTGTCAACGATAGTGAACTATATCTTGGTGGCTCAAGTGGTTAAAGACGGTTTTTGAATACTTAAAGTAATGGATTTACTCGTCTTGGTGGCTCAAGTGGTTAAAGACGGTTTTTGAATACTTAAAGTAAGTGTGTGTGTGTGTGTCAACGATAGTGAACTATATCTTGGTGGCTCAAGTGGTTAAAGACGGTTTTTGAATACTTAAAGTAATGGATTTACTCGTGTGTTCTTTATTTTCTTGTTTGTTAGTCTTTTTTTTCATAAAATATCGTTTAACTTTACAATATTTGAATATTAAAAAAATTAGTAAAAAAATATTTCAAGTATCAAGCGATATCAAACGGGTAATGTCATAGTTAAATCTCGAAAGTAAACCTTGAGAAGAATATATCTTCAAAATCCAAGTTTTCAATCATTGTATCGCTCCTCAAGGACAAGGATAGCAAAACATATATTTTTTTATATAGGTAGTTGTTGTAAGTTGAATTAATATATTTTTTTATTTTTTCTTTAAGGTCTTTTGATCATGAAGCTATCTTTAGGGTGTGTTTGGGTTATGATAAGCGGAAGATTATTATAAATGGTGTTTAAAAGATAGATATTATTATAACAAGAGTTATGATAAACGATGTTTGAAAAGTTGGTTATTGTAACAAAAATAATATATGTAAGATTTACATAAATGAGCATGCAAATTTAAGTAACTACCAACTATAATAAATGGTGGGATAAATATGAGTTAGGTTATTACAATAAACTCCACACTTTAATGTTTTAAATGCCAAAATGCTTGATTGTAAATAAAATTCATATAAAATTATTTTTTAAATATGTGATTATTTCATAACTTTTTTTGATTTGAAAAAAAAGTCTCTTGGTCTTCTATTTCGAAGAACTACAAATACAGGTTTTTTAAAATTTCCAATTTATAGTTTCCATTAACTCTCGTAAGCAAGAGGAAATGTGTATGGCTCCGAAGCAAGAACCAAGGACCCATTTGCTTGGCAGATTTTTATTTTATTTTATTTTTATTTTTTGAAAATGCTTGACAAATTGGTGTTAAAAAGTCCACGATGTTAATGTTTTTTTTAGTACCCGATTTTAATGTCTCTCTTACTAAGATAACGCCAACAAAAACATAAAAGTCAAACATAACTACATTGTTAACATGTGGTGTTTGAACTTTATAAAATATTCTAAAGGGCTTTTTGCACTATTGAGCTAAATTGAGGAAAAAATTGCATGTGTGTCCATATTTTTCAAATTTAGCAAATGTAATATACGGCTTTAAAAGAGGACAATTTATTTTACCATGAAATTACATAACTATCCTTTATTTATTAACCATTTAAAAAAAAATTAATCACTTTTTGCCGCTTCTCAAATCCTTAGGTCAATAGAGGTTTTTTTTTTGTTTTTTTGTTTTTTTTTGAAAAGATTTTTTTTTTTAATTGAGTAGTTGTTTTGATTTTTTTCATAATCCTAAACTCTTTAATATGTATTAATAAATGAAGTCTGGTTTTAAATAAATAAAATGTTTTAGATTAATGTTATTTTTGTGGTATTTAATATATTATGTATAAGTCCTATATGTTACCAATATCGAATTAATAATGAACATATTTTACAAATAAAGTATATTTTTTATTTATAAGTATTTATCTCACATATGAGTATTATTAATAATATTAGCATTAATTATAAGCTTTAATACAATATTTCATTATAATAAATATAATATTTTATTATAATGATTTTTTAACTAATACAACATTTTTTTAATTAATACAGATTTGTTTTTATAAATAAGTATTTTTTTAATTAATACAATATTTTTAAAAAATTAATTAGCTTTTTTTAGTTAAAACTGTATTTTTTTTTAATACTGAGGGTCAGTGACACAGTTGGTTATCTTGTTTGGCGTTAATTCATTTCAAC
This sequence comes from Sicyos edulis, assembly GCA_036507275.1. NCBI lineage: Eukaryota > Viridiplantae > Streptophyta > Magnoliopsida > Cucurbitales > Cucurbitaceae > Sicyos > Sicyos edulis. Next base: position 3,360,730 of record CM071850.1, read on the forward strand.
TCCACGGTTACGAATTCTAGCCCGGAAATCGGTATTTGATACCCTAGACAAAAAACTGTATTTTTTAATATTAACAACTCTTCAACTGTATTAATAATAATAAAAATACTATATTAATAAGTTAATACAGTATTAAATCGTATTTATCAATATGATATAGATATTTTCAAATTTTATTTTATTTGTAATTATTTTGTTAAAATAAACTACCATTATAATTTCTCAAAAAAGAAAACAATTAAAATTATTATATTTAAAAAATGAATCAGCGTAATAAAAAAAATTAATTGCTTAAAAAAATAATAAAAACGGGTTTAAAAAATGGAAGAAATAAGATTAAACAAAAATCGTAACCATATTTGCTAGGTGGCCCACCAACTAAATGAAATGCACAAACACGATTTGTAAAAAAAAATTAATGAAACAAAAAACATCACGCTAATTATTCGGCTTCCAAAAGGTGGGTATAATTGGTATTATAAAAAAATATTATTAATTAAATTTTAAATAAAATATAGATTTACAAATACTTTAATATATGACTAGATTTGGAATGATTTTTCTAAAAGTGACTATTTATTACCATTTTTCTATTCTAAATTTGTCACTATAAAAGAAATGCCAAAAAATGGATAAGAGTAATCTACAATTAGAATATCTATCATATTCTTCTAATTATGCTATTAAGACAAGTGGCATGGTTATCAACATGAGTACTCCCACATTTTAAATAATATTCATAATCTAAAAGTATAGAATACCAAAGCAAGAATCAAATGTGAAAGTAGATTCAAGTAAACAATTTGAGGTATATCAACTTAAACCTCTTATTAATATAATACCACCTGTTTTTTTAAAATAATGTAACACGCAAATCAACGATATGTTTAGACGAGTCAATGTTAAGCTTAGCTAGCAATAATAATTAATATGTATGTGTGAAGTATTTTCGACTTAAAAATAGTAGATTTGAATCATTTTAACAATAAATTTATTGTTGTTATACATAAAAATGATATACTTAAAAGTTGAGAGAATGTCAGAATTATGCTTAAAAATGGTTCAATTTTTGTTTAGCAACTTCTAATTAATTTGTTAATACAAATAAATTACTTTCATTTGTACACTAATGTCACTAAGTTATCGTTGCCTTTGTACCAATACTTAATGTTATTATTGTTGTTTTTTTTTTTTTTTTTGAAATCATTGTTGTTTGAAATTGTGTCACACACGCTCTTCATTTTATATTAACTCTTAAAATAAAGTCAATAATTCCACCATAGTAACGCAAAATTGGACCGACTTCATTTTATTCACATTAATCTTTAATTTAACATAATTATTTCTCACGGAAAAAAATGGAATTATATTCATATATGACAATCAACCTTTAATATAAGAGGATTTTGCATGTATAATAAAAAAAGACAAAATATTTTCATTAGCAGAAAAATTGAGTTATATCACGGTTGAGTTCTATCACTGATAGAATTCAATTAGTTGTGGATTCATTCTAATTCTAGCATTTAAAAAAAATTGAGTTCTATCATTTATAAAAAAAAATTATGTGTTATATATGAATTATTTTAGAAATTGTGTTGTAAATATAATACAAAAAATAAAATGTACTACTGAAGATAAATTCTCTTAATGTAATTCATTACAATTTTATTAAGTGTGTGTAAAAATATATACAGTAAAAATATATACAAACAAGTCAATATCAATATAGTTAATTAATAACAAAACAACAAAATATAAGATATGACGACACATTGAAATATACAATTCTTTGCTGCAAGAAGTATACATCATTTAGATTTCTCAATTATTTAATATACAATTCAAGTTTCAAAGTGAAGTTTTTTTTTTTGTTGTAAGAAAGTATAAAAAAAAATAATAAAGCAAAAACTAGAGGGATTTTTCTTTGAAGTGTATATGACTTTGGTATGACATGAAATTCTTCATTTGATGTGATAGAGTAGAGTAGAAGAGAAATAGGATATGATTTAAATTAGAGTATACGAATTTTTATTATATGCTAAAAAAAATTATTTTGCTTCCATCGTTTGTGGGTCATTTCAAATAAACCACATATGCGAACCGGACCTTGCCACGTGCGTTGGGCCCATTAGTTTTCGTTTTTTCCTTTTATTTTATTTTTCTTTTTAAGCATTTTGCAACTTTTCATTGGTTCTCTTTTACCCAATCATACGTTGTATTGTGTCAATTCGATGCTTAAGGAAGCTTAGGAAGGGTATCCGATGCATTGATCATCTATTGTTTTAGTAGGTTTTATAATTCAATTATACGACGTTAACAGATTCTATGCAAGTATACACAGTCAATCATAATCAAGTGGTAAGTATTCTCACTTTATATGTAGGTGATTTTGGTTCGATCCCCTGCAATGATGTTAATTTATTTTTTTTAAGTCATTATAGTATAGTGGTAAGTATTCTCACTTGTCATAACTCAGCTTTGATCTCTGTCAACATTGTTAACTCTTTTTTTAATTATTAAACATAATATCAAAGTCATTGTAGTATATTGTGTATACCCCGAGTTTTAAATTTTAAGTTTTTTAAAAATTTAATCAAATTATTAAATATAATATTTAAGTTGTTATATTATAGTGGTAAGTATTCCCTCTTGTCACGTGGATGACCTAGGTTTGATCCTTAACAACCCTAACTTTTTTTTTCTCAAGTATAGTTCCTATACCCCGGAGTTTTAAATTTTAAGTTTTTAAAAATGTAATCAAATTATTAAATATCACATCGATGTTGTTGTATTATAGTGGTATATTCCTGCCTGTCACGCAAGTATAGTGCCTATCCCGCGAGTTTTAATCAAATTATAAAATATAATATCAAAGGCATTATAGTACATTGGTAAGTATTATCACTTGTCATGCATGCGACTCAAGTTTGATCCCTGGCAATGGTGTTAACTTTTTTTTTTTTTTTTTTTTTTTTATATATAAATATAGTGTGTACCCCGAGTTTTTTAGATATCCACGTAAAGATAGGTTCAGTTCTTATCGTATATGATTTTGAAGTTACAAGGTAAACAAATGCATAGTTTTGCATTTGTATTTTGGCGAGAGGTTTGAACCCATATACCCAAATGCTGTAATGTTGTGAAACTAAAAAAAGGTTAAATTTGGATTTCAAAAGAACCATGATCCTTCCAAAGCTACTAGGAGGATCTTAAAATAAGCAGATCACAAATTAAATTTCCTGTATAAATCTAATTTAGTATGAGATGAGGAAAAAAAAAATAAACAAATACTTGCTCAAACCAGAAAAGCTGGCTGCTATTATTCATGAACATGCATTGCAGCTTTTTCTACATGTTCCATAGTAATCTGGAGAACCGATCATGAAAACAGCGTTCCGTTCGCATTCGCCAATGGCCGCCCATTGGGGGCAGCTGTTATCTTCATCAATGCAGTCATTTTCATTGGATTCAACTGTGTGTTTAGTACTCCCAGTGGTGGTTTGTCTTAAGTAGAAGAATTTTGTAGCGACCCACAATTCCCCGTCGAGTACCGGAGATCGAGTATGGTAGCTACTCTTGTCTGGAGAAGCATTGAGATGAACAGAGAAAAAAAGAATTGCATTGCCTTTCACCGGTCTCAGAATGTTGTTTTTCTTTCTTCGATCTGACCAAAATGTGCTCTTTGCCTGTGCCATTGAAAAGGTATTCATGAGTATTTTTTTAAAAAAAACATTTGGTGTGTGAGTGTTCGAGTCAGATTCAGCGTCCTTGATTATTCACACAACTGCCCAACCCTACAACATTTGATTGTAAAAAAATCGTAAAATATTTAATTCCTAAGTAGGTAGCTACTTGAATCCATGACCTTTTAATTCTCTAAGACCCTCTTAATCACTGTCAACTCATAATGGTGATAGTTTTTTAATTGAACAATTAGGGACGGAGGATTCGAACCCATAACCTTTTGATTATGGGATCATACAAGATGTCATTAGTAATCATACACGATGTTATTGAAGCTCTGCTCCTTTTGGCTCATAATGGTTGTAGTTATAACTACATTCTTATGACCACACATGCTTTAGTATTTTTTCTTTGTACCCGAGGGGCAACTTAGTTGGTAGAAGCTGGATGATCCTAAGGTATACTCCTTTAGAAGTCTCAGGTTCGAAACCTATTAGTGAGCTTGAATATAAAATTACTAGCTGTCTCTCGAGTCTAGATCTTGGGTCGGGTGCGAGTGCACTGAATATGTAGTGGAGCGAAACTCCAATCCCGGTCACACATATATGTATGTGTATGTGCGTGTTTCTTTTGATCAGAAACGGAAAATTTATAGAATATAAAAGGGCGAGAAAAGAAGAGAATGTTTCACTTCCTCTCACCTTTGATTCAGGAAAGAGCATCTCGCCACCGCTAGCAGAATCTGAGAGATACAAAACTACCGTGGCCATCAAAGGCTCACTCGACGACATTGCGGATCCGTTGCCAAAAATGTATTTATGCTCTGCTTCTTCACCCCGGTATCGCATAATCTGTAAAGGCATGCTATAATCTGTAGATAATAAAACTAATACGTTTAAAAGAAGATCAAATAAAAGGTGCATTGTCAGGGAAATGCAGTTGCAGTACTGCACTGATGAGATATATACCTATGGGGAGAAGAGTCCACACTGCAATTCGATTTTCAATCCTTGCAATGATATCATCCTAAGAAAGAAGCCCAGACAAGAAAACGAAGTATAAATCTCATAATAGAAACTAGGAATTGATCAAACGTAGTGGCTTTGAAGTTTGAGCTTTATCCCACAAGGAGTCACTTAAAGAAGCAGTTGACAAGCTCTACAAAACATATATACCATGGACAGAAATAGTTGGGTAATACAAAAAGGAAGCACACTTATAAATTCTTTGGGATTTTGCATGTATAACAAAAATATGGCAAAGTATTTTCATCTATAGCATAAAATCAAAATTAGAAAATTCAAATTGAGTTCTATCACTAGTTGAGTTTTATTAGTGATAGAATTCAATTAATGATAGACTCATTCTATCACTATTCAAGTTTTCTATCGGTGATAGAAATCCAAACTGAGTTCTATCACTAGTTGAGTGATAGAAATCAATGTGCGATGAATTATTTTAAAACTTCTGCTCCAAATATAATACAAGAGGTAGAATGTGTTGCTGATGGTAAATTCTCTAAATTCTTTGGTCTAATCACTCCCTTGAGCCATGGTTATCGATGCCGACCAATCAAGTCATCAAGAAAAAGCATTTCTGTACTAATTACGGAATCTTGCACCAACTATCATAGGTTATGTAATACTACCATGCTCGTTTTTAGGGCAATTAGAGCTAGAATTGTTTGGATTCATTTAAAGCTACTACCAGTTCCCCAGAAAACACAGCAACAAAGCATGCTTCTATGAGTGTTAGAATGAGTTGAAATGTCATCAATCCTATCCTAAAAGTGACCCATCAAGAAAATTCAGGGAATGAGAGTAGAAATCTATGAAAACACAATCATACATCTTCATTAATATATCAAAAGCAACCACATTAGGTGAATCAAGCAAACAGTACAAAATTCTAACATGCAACGTGGATATTTGGTAGTACCACCGTGAAAACTATCAACCAAAAGAGCATCTGTTGACGAGCTCGCAAGGCCTTGTCACTTAAATACACAGTTAACAAGCTCCACAAAACATAAATTCCATGATAACAAGCACCACAAAACATAAATTCCATGAACGGGCACTAGGAATAAGCCGAACATCGTGCTTTAGAAGTTTAAGCTTTATCTCACAAGGCCTGGTCACTTAAATAAGCAACGTTGATTGCTTTACACAGACACTTAAAGAAACAATGTGGCTTTGAAGTTTGAGCTCCTCTTTGTCTGTATGGTTGCTTTCAAAGCAATGTCATGACACTTGTGGAAAGAAAGAAATGCTAGAACTTTCGAAGATGAGTCTGTGTTTAGATATTTTGTAATCTTCTACAGAAAAACAGCCTCTTGATGGATTACTTTACACAAAAAGTTCTTTTGTAACTATAGCTTGTTGATCACAAACAATTAGAAAGCTCTTATGACGGAGTTTTTGGGAGGGGGATTCTCCACCCCAGCCCCTAGGCTGTAATTGCCTTCGTTTATTAAGAATATACTGAAAATAAACAAAAACAATAATAAAATCAATGTTTACATAAATTTTAGGAAAACAGGATAAACAAATCCTATACTATGTAATAGAAATTTGATCACTAAACTTCAAAAAGCACAGAAACTTACTGTTGAGTTCAAAATAGCTCTTGAACTGTTTAGCCATTCGGTCAAGACAGTGCTCGTGTTCCCGGAACCAGCATTGATCCGAGAAGGTTTATCTTCCGAATTCAAAGCCTAAACCCAAAAATTTATATACATACACATCAGAAGCAGCTGAAACATGCTCATGATACAAATAAGAACAGAACAGGGCATAAAAATACCAAAGAAATAAGGTGTTCACACTCCACATCTGAGAGAAAACCTTCATACAAGAAAACCCTAAATCAAACAAATTCATATCAGACTTTCCACCAAATTAATCCATAAGCTTTGAAGGTGATGCAATAACTGATAATTCTACACCAATTGACAGTTTCACATCAAACTATACATCTTATGAGAGATTGATTCAGCAAGTACCTGACCTTGGTCGCCAAGAAACTTGGACAACTCTTGAAGGATCGATTGTTCCAGAATGATTTGAGTAGCTCAAAGCTACAATGTTCGCCAATGGATCCCGTAAACCCTTTCGGCCACTGATCAAATTGCTGGAAGAAATAGCAGAAGAACAGATTCAATGCGAATAAGAAAAAACGCGCGATATCAAACTCAAACATGCATCAACAAATCAAAAACAGTTTCAGTATTAGGAAGTGAAAAACGAATATCAAATCAATTTCAGGAACATAAATCCAATTAATTGACGAGAATTCTCGATCTAGGCAGTAAATCGCACAGAAGATGGCGGATCTGTAAAACCTTTGTGCGAGGCAGGTTGAGAATGAAAATGCGGTCGTGAAAAGAAGCAAGAAGTTGAGACGAGAATCCATGGATGGCTGAGACTGGAACGAAGAGAAGATCCAGAAAAACGATATGAAAAATTTAGGTTAGAGATTTTGGATACAGATTCTCAGAAACGTGTTGCTGTAGAAATTCATGTGTTCTTCTTCTGTAGCTCCATTGATATGTATCCTAAACAGGCACTCTCGATTCGATAATTCTACTAAGGAAAATGGCTGCACAATTTTCAAAAATTATAAAAAATTAAAAGGTCGTGACCCTATAATATTCGAAAGTCAAGGGAAACTCTCGTAAGATTTTTTTTTTTTTTTTTTTAATGAAAACTGGCAAATCGGAGCTTTGCTCTCCTATACTCGGAGCACCACTGGTCCGTCCCTAAATTGTGAAACTGAGATACTTCGAAGGGTATTCTAGTTTAAGCGTTTTCCAATGAACTCGAACTAGAGATCTTTCAAAGAAATATGTCTTTTAAATCCTTAGCTTCAACTACTGGACTGTCCCGTGGGAACGTAAGAAATTAATTTATAGGTAGGTGATTGATTATCATTGACTTGAACCCATTACCTTAACTGCACCCCAAGACCCTCTTAAACTTTTGGGTTGATTGGTGGTTTAACATAATTCAACTTAGTATTAAGGCAGGAGGTCTAGAATTTAAATCCCCACCAAGTTATTTTCTCTCCCATTTAAAATTGAATTTTACTTTTAAGTATTTCTCAAAATTTCAAAGTTCATAAGTGTGAGGAAATGATAGTTGATATCCAAAACATCCTGTAGAATCAAGCTAAAAACATGGAAAAAGTTTGAGTCAAACAAAATTAATATAAAAGATACACAACAAAAAAAAACAAATGTCAATTGATCTTCAGTAATTGAATGAGAATGTTAAGATTTTATCAAACACCATTGCATAGAGCATTTGGTATAGAATATAGTTAACATTTAAACGGTTGTACAGAATGGGCTATCCTAACAAAAGAAATATACTGTCAACAAGAGCTGGATTTAACCGTCAATGATGTATGATCGGACAACCAAGAGGTTACAAGATCAAATCTACTATCCGAAATACACCAATTTCATCCGTTCATATATTTTTACATTCTTATTCAATAAACATGACTGACTGCCAATGTTATCTTCTTTTTTTGAGTTCAACAACAATTCGGGAAGGGTTTGAGCTCGTGACCTCGTTTCAATGGCTGTCGGTTGAGTTATTGTCTTGTTGGCACATACTACCAATATTCACTTCTTCCTTTCTTTTTTTTTTAAAAGGGCTGTATATTCACTTCCTGCCATGAAGAAACTTACAAATTCATCAGACCCCTCTAAGAATTTAGATCAAAACTGCATATTTCCGGTCGTCTTCGAACAGTTGAATCCAAAAAATAAGCATCCTCAAAGATAATCCGACATCACACCGTAGGTTCATCCGACCAAACTCTATAAAGTAACAAACATTGACATGCATGAATATAATGCACCATCAAATACTACTGAGTGATTTCTTCAGCACTGTGTGTCTCGAATCATCCTTGTCATAAAGACGCTCGATCAGTTCGTCCCATGTTTCTTTCTTCCTCCTCGACGACCCTCTACTTGATCCTTGTGACTCTTCTTCTTCTTTCCCTTCATCATTCTGGCCGAAGGTTCCGTACGGATAACCCGCATAGGCATGTGGCACTGCTAGCGTCACGGCTCGCTGCAATGCCGCCTTGTACTCTTCGCTATGCTCTCTAGCTAAAGTCTGTTGCCTCTCCATCTTTTGTTGGGGTGGTGTCTCCATGACCTTATCATCCTCGTGCATTAACTGAAGTTGACAGAAACAAATGGATGTCGTTTTCAGCAATGATTTCATCGAGAACTTACATGTAAATTACTACGACGAGTGCATCATATCGACAAGAATACATGTAATGAACAAGATAAAAAAGCAACCAAAATTTGACATTTTAAAATCGGGAGGATGGTCATGATATTCAAAAGATGGTTCAATTTGCTGTTATGAAAAATAATGCATCTTAAACTTGTACAGTACAGAAAGAAGCCATTGATTTTACTTTGAATCTGAAATAAACAATATGGATCAAATGGTTTCATTGTCCAGGCAGGTTACATGCACCTCAACTATTTTGACGAGACAAATGTCTAACCCTACTACATTTAGTTGTCAAGGAAACCTATAGAAAATTTATTTCTAGGTAGGCAACCACCATAGATTAACCACTAAGCTAACCCATAGTCGATGAGATTGTTTCAACTGATTTACAGTAAACCAAAGGGAGAGCATGTTTAATAATTGTCTTGGTGTCTCGAAAGAATGCAGCTAAAGCCTCAATCGATGAACTCCAATATAGTTAGGTTAGACTGAGAGGTGCTTAGTTTCGACAGCTAACTAGCCGAAAGGAGAGGGGGAAGAAGCCTTATTGCAGTTGTAGAGATGCAAAGAAGCTCTAAAAAGGTTATGATACGAGGTTGGGTTAGAATTTGCTCGACTGTAAAGGCGGTGCAAATTGGCTCGAGTGGGCTGTACAGCATCTAAAGTAGTTCAAGGGACCAGGATAAATTGAGTCCACTAAAACTAAAGCAATTGAAATTCTATTTGCAGCACCATAGCAAATGATTTTTGCAGTTCTCTTTTTATTTTTATATCCGTAACTGTCCGAGCCAGTTTGCGTGTACCTCGACTAATGTCACGGGACATATCGCTTAACCCTACAACATTTGGATGTCAAGAAAACTTGTAGAAAATTAATTCTCAAGTAGGTGGCCACCATAGATTGAACCCATCACCTCTTAGTTCTTTACGGTCCTCTCGACCACTAAATCACTTCATAATGGTTTTCTAGAGTTTTCTTGTGTGTGCGCATATTGGAGGGAGGGGATGGAAACTTAGAATTTGATCCTCCAATGGCAACAACAACTTAGAGAAAGGAAAGAAGAACTACGAATGAAAATGTAATAAAGAAATGAAGAAAAATGATTGTACTTCAAAATTTCATTGAACTTGAAACAATCAGCATAAAAGGCTAGGTAAAAGAAATGAAACTTACTTCCAGGGCCATTTTGGCTTCTTTCTCTATCCAAAGGATAGCATGGTCAGAAGTTGCATTACAAGAAAGAACTATGTGTTCAAACCGCCCATCCACCGGAACGGCCGTCTTCACGACTGGTGGAAACCTTCCACACCTTTGAACACGAAAAGGGTGAATCCATTCAATTGCTAGTGCAGGACATGTTTCAATGGTCTTGTAAGCTAACATTTTAATAACTGATAAGATTAAGAAGAGGCTTTAATTCCACACAAGTAGTAAAGAAAGGGCCTTAAACTCAGAGAGAACTTGTTGAACAGATGCTTGTAATAAAATGATGTTTTATTTCCACACAATTTCACCAACTTGAAAAGGAAAATGCAGGTCTTTTACCTGAAGGGCTTTCGCTCGACAATATGATAGAGTCGACCCGGTGCATAAAGCCTCCTCGGATCTTTAAGCATCTTGTCCTCTGATATACATGTATCCCGCATGCACCTCAGGCATAGAAGGCATGGCAAACTTCAAGCGAAAAAGAACCAATTTACGAAACATTCATGGTTGGAGAAGAAGAATTTCAAATGATTATTGAGAAACTTAAAATCAAACTAAATGCATCCAAGCTACCATTTCCAATCTCTTTCTTTCATAAAAATAAAAAAGTTTCGTAAGTTGGCCCAGACAAAAAAGAAAAAAAGTTTCAGTTATTACATTTATGCAATGAACTTTAACATATGAATGAGCTCACATTGCAAGAATAGAGCTCTAATTTCCATTTTTGCAACAATAACTACTTTAAAAACAGTGTTGCCAACAACCTAAAAGAACTGAAGCCATAAAGAACCATGAACCATACCAGAAGAGTGACTTAGAAATGTCTTCCAAGGGGGTGGCTGTCCTGGGTAAAAAGTCATCCTGGTTCAGTATAATAATTATTGTTATATTTCGAAATGCAAGCATAAATTCCACACATGCTGAGCACAATTCAAGAAATGATAATCAAGAATATCAGCAAATAGTAAAAAATTTGTACACATACAACAATACTCTTTTATTGAATACATAATATCAATTTATCATGAAAATGATTGCTGAATGAAAAACTTAGGAACACCCAGAATATTGATGTAAAGGAAGAGGAATTGTTAAATAAGCAGAAGAATATATAGTTTACCTGAAGAACAACAGAGTTGATGATATCTGCATATCTAACAGCCAAATTTAGGGACATGCACCTGGCAGGAGCAATAGCATAGCACCTTATCCGCCTCCGATCGATATGTTCCAATTTTTCGCTGTTCTGTGCTACTACCAAAGTCAACATGGCTGCTACTCCGGAGCCAAGAGAATGACCTGCAAACGTCAAAGTATAATCCGGATACTTCTTCACCAAATCCCGTAAAGTTTCATTCTCAGTGTCCAAAACCCACCCAGCTGCCTTCAGAAGCCCATTGTGAACATATCCACCATCAAATTTCATCTTTCCCAGCTTGTTATCCAATAATACTGCATAATCACTCTCCTTGGCCATATTAAGTCCCCTGATGGCAAGAACAATATCGCCATGTTCGTGATCGAGATATAAAATATACGGGGGAGCCCGCCCTCGTGTATCTCTGTATGTTTTCTTCACGAGTAACCAATCTGGATCGATTCCATAACCACCAACCGGTGCCCAAAGGGGGTGTCGTATATCATCTTCATACACAGCTAGGATATATCGACAAACTCGAGGAATAGGCTTGAACTCCTCGGCAGTGGCAAAGCCCCAATGCTCACTGTCATGACCAGCTGTGTGGAGACAGCGTTTCCAGACCCAACGAGCACATCCCAGGCAACATACACACTCGATTATAGGTACGCCACAAATGATAGACATCGATGCCTATGATCTAAGCTCAAAGGAACGATAAACCATACAGATTTTCCTAGTCAATGTAAGAGTTATAAAGAAACATATCATCAAAAAACCGAATCAATTCGATCCTCGGAAACTACAAGCTCTATTGATACAAGTCTTGGAGTCGATAATAGATACTAGACAATGATGGTGCTCAGAAGAACAAAAACAGGTTTTGACTGATCATTTTCGGTGAACTCGAAAACAAACTTCACAAGACAACAAATCTCAACAAAGAAAATAACTCTTAAAATTCTTTCCAAAGAATCAAATAAAAGGTGTAAGACATCAAAACTTCAACACCATTTAAGCCTTCCAGTAGCTTCCAATCACTATAGACCATGAAACTAAACTAATTTAGGGTTGGCAAACAAAGCAATGGAAAATCTGGGTATCGAATTTCGATCTTCGTAATCAAAGAACAGAAGCAATGGAAGTGAAAAGAAGAAGACCCAGATACAAATTCACACTTCCGGTTAAGAATTTGCGAAACAAAATGATACGGAGAATATTCTTAAACAAAAATTAAAAAAAAAAACAGGATTTCAACGATTGAAAATGGGTTTTAACACATGGGTATCTAAAAATTCACCCATTGAAACGAAGAAATCGATTCAATACTGTGAAGTTGAAATCATTTATAGAAAACCCAAATAAGAAATGCATATAAAACCTAAAGATAGAAAAGAACGGATTGTACCTTGTAGTCAACGCCTGCAATTGGGTTTACGAATTTGGAAGATTTTGTGCAATTTAGAGAAAATTTGGATCTGGTGAAGAACATGGTGGATTGGATCATAGAGATGGAAATAAATTTTGGCGAGAAATTTGTTGGTTATTGGTTTGTTGGTGTGTGTTTTGAACTTGGAGTGAATTTTGTCATTATGAGATTTTGCACGTGACTTATCCACAGGAGCACGTGTTGTGTAAATCGTTTATGGCCGTTTACCGTTAAGCCCTTTTGTGTTCCCCCACATTTCCCAAGTAAGCCTCTCTTTTTTCTTAGAAGGTTTAGATCTCATTTTAATGTGAATTTGTTTTCATTTGCTTTCAAAAATTTTAAATGATCTATTTATCCTTTGATTATTTTTTTTTTTCTTAAAAAAATAATTATTGATGGTTGATATTGTTTTGTTCATAATTACTCACTAAATACTCACTTACATAAATTGTATGTGTGACTTTTAAATTTCTCATTGATGGTTGATATTGTTTTGTTGTTGTTGGTATCTGGGTTTAAGACCTTATTTATTTATAAAAAAAATGAAAAAAATTGATAAATTTAAGACCCTGTTTGATCATTATTTTATTTTTTGTTTTTTAAAATTTAAGTCTATAATAATTCTTTTATGTTTTTTCTTACTCAAATACCTACATCTTATCTATTTTTAAAAATCAAACCAAAATTTAGAAACAAAAAAAATAGCTTCCAAAAACTTGTTTTTAAAATTTAGTTAGCATTTATATATTTTATTGAGGAAAAATAGATTTATAGTAAAAAGATGGAACACATTGAAAAAAATTTGAATAAAAATATATTTAAATTTAAAAAACCAAAAATAAAAAATAAAATGCTATGAATTGAAGTCTTAATGTTATGAATTTAAAGTAAAATAGTCACCTGCTTGAAATTTAATTTCCTATGTTTTTTTTTTATACTGGAACACTGTAAGGATCATCAATATTTTTTTTTAATAAAAAAAACCCCAATTTTCATTTGGATTAAATCATTGTTATTCTCATTTTAATGGCAAGTTATTGAAACTCCTAACAAAAATAACTCGTTTCAATATAAAAATTTGATAACATGTTTGAGAGTGATTTTCATAATGACCAAAACTCACTTGTATCGTGCCAATTTAAATGATTTTGAGCCAGTCGAATATGATTACTTTATCGGGATGTTTGTTTGAAGGAATTAACAAGTTGTTAGGAATGAATTTTTACAACTCCCCTTTAAATAACCAAATTCAAATAAGTTGTTGTAATCACTCAAAATAATATCTCATTTCTAATCACTCAAAATAAACACTCATTTTTAATCATTCATTTCTAATCACTCAAAAGAATCATTCATTTTTAATCACTCATTTCTAATTATTTACGTCTAATCATTCATTTATAACCCTCCTTTCTGATCCCTCAAAATAATCACGTATTTCTAACCACATACAAACATCATCCAAATACTAATAGCATCCTCTATACAAAAAACTACATCACAAGCTATTATTCAAACTTAAATTTATAATCACTCAAAAAGAATCCCTCACAATTTCACACCCAAACACTTTCTATCTATTTTGTGGACAAGAACACATACATCTTGGCTTAGGAGGAATGCCATAAAATGCAGGCAAGTACAGCAAATTCCTCATAAATCAACTACTAAGCTTGCTTTATTATACCTTAACACCTAATGGCTACAACAACAAATGGGTGCGAATCATTAGCACTAGTTGCCATATAGAAGCAGTTTTAGGGCAAGCACTAAGAACAATATGATGCCTAGAAATGCTTTAGCGATATAGACAAGTGGGCGAGCTGGTTTGTGTTGAATGCGTTTCGTAGTTACGATATATGAGAAAACGTTTCTTGTACTCAAAATATATCCGGAGGAACTCCCTTGCAACGCTTTATGAAGGTAGATCTCTTTTTCCTCACTCGACCGGTAACACCTTTTACAGTTTTGGTTGCTGAACCCACACATCTATAAGAGCGGCTTGGAGGAATGTCATGACTCTGCAAGAAATGAAATAAGCATATGACTACTCACTGAATAAGAACCACACCCCATCTAGGTTTATATCCGTGAATGTCTGTGCAAGCTCAAGCTCATCTCAACTATTCTCATGGGACGTACTAACTCACTCTACAACATATGAATGTCAAGAAAATCCATACGAAACATTTTTTTTTTTTTTTGAAACAAGGGTAACCACGCCCGTCCTTAGGCCAGGCACCGAGAGACATCGAAGGAATAAATAAATAAATTCCTAATATTACGGTACATGTACCTAATATTTAAGAAAAAATGAGCAAAGAATGAGAGAAAATGAGTGTCATTGCAACACCGATGATTAACCCCCACCATATGAATGCCTGGTAGGGAAATTAATTTCTAAGAAGATGGTATCATAAATTGAACCTATCACATCTTCGTTTTTCAAGATCCTCTTGACCATTAGGCCAACCCATGAGAATTACATATACTAGTATTTAGAGGTTGAAATCCCTACCCTACATGGTGTTAAACTCAAGTAGTTTTACCTGCCCCCAAAAGTAAGAAATATTATCAGTGCCACCACGAAATCCATCATTCTGAAACCCAGAAAGCCTGTTACTTGGTTCCTCTCTATCGTAGCTAGCAATGCAGATCCTTGATGTCACTTCATTATAATTTTCATTCTCAAGGATCTTCAAGCCCTCCATAAAATTAGTTTCGCTCTCAGAAGCTCCAGGCTGCACTAGTTGGTTATTTACTTCACCATCAATGTCATTGGTGGGTTGCTCAAGGTATGCATTAGAGGCATTGTGATGGGAATGGGATTGAAAATCTGGCAAAGCAGCTTGGCCTGGGGAGTCAATTAGGTTCAGAAACTCAATGGGATCAAAACCCAAAACAATTTCTGATTCGCAATTTACTCCATAATCAGAGACATTAATGGATTGAGAATCTGGCAAAGCAGGTTGTCCTGTGCAATTCGATATGGCTGAAGACTGCAAATGGGAAGAAATCATAACCCAAAGCCTGAAAGTTAGTAACATGTATAAACATCCACAGAAAGCTCTTTTTAAATTCTAACCTCTTGCATTCCATTCACTGTGATTGCATTTTCAAAGGTGGCATGATCGTTTGGTCCATCAAATTGCGCAACCTTCACGTCTGACTTTTTCTTTAGGCAACAAACAGCGACCGACCTCTGTACAAGCAAAAAGACATCTTAGAGGAGCAATGTCAAACTCAAATGACCATTAAGAAAATAGACCAACATTTGCTGCAAATTGTAAAATTCTAGGATAGTAGCTACTGCATAAATGGTCACTTGCTTGTAAAAAGAAACAGAAGTTGAAGATACCGTAACCAAATTGGACATTTTAAAAATATAGGGTACAAAAAAAAAATTGTGAAACAAGATAACCACGTCCGTCCCTAGGCCAGGTAGGGGAGACATTGAAAGAGTAATGTCACAGGTGAGACTCGAACCTGGGACCTTGAGGGGAGCATACCCTCAACATATAGAGTACAAAATGAACAATAGTTACAAGTATTTATTTCTTTTTTTGATATTTGTGACTGTCCAGACCGGCTGACGCACAAATCCATTATTGTTACAAACACACCATCTTACGTTACAACATTTGAATGCAAGGAAACTTAAATAGGAGACTCACCATAGATTGCTTTTAATTATTAAAACTCTCTTGACCATTAAGTAACTTCGTCATAGTTCCATAGCTACAAGTAATTTTTTTGAAACAAGGGTAACCACACCCGTCTCTAGGCCAAGCACCGGGAGACATCGAATGAGTAATGTCACAGCAGAGTCTCGAACCTGGGACCTTGAGGGGAGCATACCGTCAAAACCCAAGTCTTCAACCATTGTGCCACCCCTTGGGGACTCCATAGCTACGAGTAATTGAGCAAAATCGTATTTAAACCACATGGAATTAAAACTAAAGAGAAGTGAAGCCATTACCAAGTTCTGGAAGGGAGTGTCAGTATGAAGACTATACTGATGAATCACCCAATTGGTCCTATTGGAATTACTACCCCGGCCGCGATGGTAGACCAAACTCTTCTTAGTACCAATCAAGTGGTTGGTTCCTCGAGCCCTGATTTCGCGGTCACGGCCAGTAGATTTCCAGAAGCCAGATTTCGTAACCCTTCTAGTTCGTTTACCATTGGAATTCTTAAAATCTAGGGCAGAGAAGAAAAACCACTTATCGACGCCAGTATGATCGCTTAAAAGCCCTAGAAATAGAAAACGCAAAATCTGAAAGAGATTCAAGGCAGGCATGAACTGAATCAAGATAGAAACATACCAGGGAGATCCCAGGGTTCGTGGTCGTAGACGTCGATTTGACGAATGTATTCAACAAGCGATTCGTTGCCAGAAACCTTGTTCTTCAAGTAGTGGCTGAGCAGCTCCTCGTCTGTTGGAGAGAATCGGAATCCAACCGGCCATGGATGCTGAGATTGAAGCGAATTGGCGCAATCGGCCATGGATTTCAACGCGGTCGATGCTTGCAGCTGAGTAGAAGAAGTGAATGGGAGAGTGTGGAGAGCAGTGAAGGTGAAGGAAGCCATTAAATGCATGGATTTCCATCGTTGACGCCATTGGAGAGGTTGGTCTTGGTTTCAATCTTAATTTTCTACTTCGGGAAGAAGGCAATTGACTTTTTAGGGTGGGTTTGGCCGGTTTATGTAAATGGTCGAGTTGGTTATGATAACCCACCGATGTATCTACACCTTAAGTATATTATTTTTTGTTACATAATCAGTCTCTCAAAAACCGTTTATCATAATTCTTGTTATAATAACTTGTCCCTCAAACACCATTTATAATAACCGGTGCCCCAAACGCAGGTTTTGACGGTAAAATGGCAGCTATGAATAATAATGCGACCGAAATGTTTTGTGGCTCCACCACTCAAATCCTCTCTTAAAGCGCACAATTTTTTTTTAATAAACAATGAGGTTTTTTTTTTAGATTTACGACAATTGGGGGCGGAGGAGATTCGAACCTAAGACTTCTAGGTCATTTGGTGTACATTGATATCGCTTGAGCTACCGCTCTATTGGCCAATGAGATTTTTTTTAAGACTATGTCAAATTAGAAATGTATTTACTTAAAAAATAATTAACAATTATAGTAATATACTCTATATTTAATATTTATTATATCATATTATTAATAGTATATTAATACACTAATAACATATAATATTTTATTAATAATATTAAATATGGTATTGATATCCTAAATTATAATGTACAATGAGTATTAACCATACCATATGTTTGATTATGGATACAAATATTTTGAGTGATTAGAAAATGATGACTTATTTTAAGTGGTTATAAATAAGTTATTAGAAATTATGAATTATTTTGAGTAGTTACAAAAAAATTCATTTGAATGTAGTTTCCAAAAAATAATTAATAAATCTTCCATCTAAATCCTCTTTAAACATAGAAATGACATGGATTTACCTTTTTTATGAAGTATAAAATAAAGGGAATTTTTTAGAATAAAAAGTTTTAGAAAAAGATTTTAAGAAGGATCTTCCACTATTGACATTGAAACTCAAGGCTTCATCAACTTATATTGATAAAAAAAAGAAAACAAGTTGGGATTTTGGTTCCGGACGTTTATCGGTTTTGTGTCAAACCAACAACCGAACCAATATCCTTGATTTTTTGATAATTGGATTTGAACCGATATCCTATATAAAACACAAAGTCAATGGATCATTTTTCGATTCGATTGTAATTCGATTTTTTGTTTTAGCATTTTATTAAAAAAAATAATTAATAAATTTGTTTGTTTTGTTTTTCAGATAAGAAGCAATTCTATTATAAATGTGAAATTACATAAAAGATTATATATTTATCGATTCAAACATAAATAGCTCATGATACCATAATCATCCAAATCCATATTTTAAAGAGTTAATGACAAGTAATATGAAAAAAAAGTAAAGTTTGGAGAAAATTAGTTAGAAAATATATTGACATTTAAATGATAAAAAAAAATCATATACTATAAAAAATTTATATTTATTGATCTTCAAGACTTTATAAAACCTTATAAATAATGGAAGGAAAATGACTTTATATGATTTATTAATAATATATACATCGATGTGGTTCGATTTTTATTGATTTTTAAAATGAAAATAGTAACCCATTTAATATTTTAAATCAATAATTATAGAGTGAGAAATCAAATGGTTTGATGTTTGGGTATTTTTCATCTAAAACAAACAAAAATCAAGGATGGAATGGTTGGATGACGTAGTTGGTTATCTTTTAATTGATGTTTGGATATTTGAGCTCGAATGTGTGATCTTAGGGGCTGTTTGTTTGACATATTTAAGTATGAGTTAGCATTAGGATTTATCAACTTCTCTACGAAAATCTACATCCAAACGAGTTTTTATTAACTCCTCCTCATTTTTATTTTTAAAAATAACTCCCATTTCTAACCATTCATTTTTAATCATTCATTTATAACTACTCAATCCTTTCTAACCACTTATTTTTAATCATTCCTTCAAATCAATCAAAATAACTCATTTTTAACCAGTCATTTTTAATAATTTCTTTTTTAACTACTAAAAATAACTACTCATTTTTAACTCTACACCCAAACAAGGTTTTGACTCAACTCCTCTACACAAAAACTACATCCAAACGAGTTTTTGACACAATTTTCAATTTTTAACTACCCAATATAACTTCTCAATATAACTCCTTAACTCAAAAATTATCTAAATATGTCAAACAAACGGCCCTTAAGATCACACATTCGAGCTCAAATATCCATATTTAGCTTTGGGAAGAGAGATTATTACTTTTATGCCATTCACTTCTCAAAGTGAAGAGAATTTGGAGTCGACATTGGAGGAAGTCTAACTGTATTTTGGTTCCTTTGGTGAAAAGGACGGAAGAGAAAAATTAAAATAAAATTTTCTCTCCCTCTCAAAACAACCACTCTCCCTTTGGAAGACAGATATACCCAAAGAAAAGTTGTTTGGGTAACTGAATTCATAGAGTTGGTAGAACACCTATCCAAAACTAGATTCTAAAATATTGAAATTGACTTGTAAAACCATGGATTGTAACTCTAATTTTTTAAGGTATTTTATAAACATGAGATTTTCCATGATTTTTTAACTTAATATAAACACTCATTTTTAGGGGAACAAAAAAATCGACAATCCAATCAACCCGAACTACTCAATCCAAATCATAAAGGTTGAGTTGGATTATAAATATTTTGGGTTGGATTGAGTTAGTTGTTGGATTGACTAATTTTTTGCTCGTTCAACCTATATATATATATATTCTTTTTTTAGAAGGCCGACAAGTATACAAAAGTTATCTTATTAATTTATCTTACATACACACACATCATATATATAACTTTGACATGATATATGATGTGTGTGTATGTAAGATAAATTAATAAGATAACTTTTGTATACTTGTCGGCCTTCTAAAAAAAGAATGTGCATAGATAATAGGTTGAAGTATAATATCATGTATTTTTTTTTAACAAATTTATATGCTTATGAGTTAAATCTTAGAGAGAGAAAACGTCAATAACATAACTCGAGAACTCAACTTAACCCAACCCGAAAATTTAGGGTTGGACTAGATTGGGTTAAATTTACACATATGGTTCGACAGGTTGACGAATTGATCAACCCAAAAAGTTGAGTTAATCCAAAAAAATTCATTAAACCTACCCAAACCAGACTATGTACACTCCTAACTTATAAATCTATGTTTATCATTTCATGCATTGTGTGTGAATTTATCATGATTTGTAACTCCATTTTACATCTTTATCATTTCATGCATTTTGTGTACTTCAAATTATTTGCAGGTAGTATATCACACTTTCTTTTATCATTTTTTTAGATTTGGACCCATATTGACAATATTGTATACATGACGGAACCAATTTTAATTTTTGCTTCGAGCAAACTCTTATAGCTCGTCATGAGACAACTAGCATGAACCGTGCATGCTTTGCAATATTGTGCTACATGCTAATGGCGCAACAAAATTTTTGCTAAATGGCAAATTCCAACAAATAAGTGAATGAACCAACTTTTTACTTTTGTATCAGTAACTTAATGACTGTGTTTGGGTCTCTGTTTATGTAAACAGTCGAGTCGATTATAATAACCCAACCTATATTAGCCCCACCATTTATAAATGAATGTGTTTTGGCCCCCATTTATGTAAACGGTTGAGTCGGTTATAATAACTCAACCCCTATTTGCCTCAACTTTTATTATAAACGGTCTTACTTAAACTTACGTGCTCATTTATCTAAACTTTACATATATTACTTTTTGTTATATAACTAACCTCTCAAACACTATTTATCATAATCTCTTTTATAATATCTTACTCTTCAAGCACCATTTATAATAACCTGCCGTTTATCAAAACGTCTATCATAACCAAACCAGTGCCCCCAAACACATCCTTTATGTTTATCTTTTTAATTTTGTTAAGACTTTATGATTATTTCCTGTTTTGTTATAAAATTTCATCCATTATGTCAAAATTATAATTAGATCATTGAATAAATATTGTGTTTGTTACTATTTTAAATCAATTTCATTTTGTCACTTATATATTGCCAAGAGGAAAAAAAAATTAGAAAGAAAAAGCATACATAATAAATAGAATCATTTTAAAAATGCATGAAAAATGAATGTATAAATTTTAAAAACTAAGCTTAACTTAACAGCATACCAAAGACTTGATCTTCAAAATTCAAAATGTTCTGGATTCTATTTAAGTAATTACCTATCTAACAACTATTTTGTATGAATTTCTTTGACAATCAACAATTTGTTTAATGAAAGACGTTTCATATATATCACATGAAAATTCATAGAAGAAAATGAAGTAATTTTCATGTGGTTTAAATCATTGTTATTGCACATTCTGTCTCTTGTACTATTATCATAAATTTGCTACAAAACTAAAAGATTAATGCATTTAACATTAGATCAAATCTAGTAGTATCAATCTAAATACGCCATCGTACACCATGATAACATGTTAGTGCGTGATTTACAAAGGACCAAAAATCACTTTTTTCCATGTCCAGGGATAGTGATTTTGACCATTCCAAAATCACTCTCAAAACATGTTTATTTGAACCTTAGGAGGAATGCCATAAAATGTAGGCAAGTACAGCAAATTCCTCATAAATCAACTACTAAACTTGCTTTATTAACACCTAATGGCTACGACAACAAATCGGTGCGAATCATTAGCACTAGTTGCGGCATAGAAGCAGTTTTAGGGCAAGCACAACGAACAATATGATGCCTAGAAATGCTTTAGCAATATAGACAAGTGGGTGAGCTGATTTGTGTTGAATGCGTTTCGTAGTTACGATATATGAGAAAACGTTTCTTGTACACACAATAGATCCAGAGGAACTCCCTTGCAATGCTTCATGAAGGTAGATCTCTTTTTCCTCTCGAGACTGAAAACACTTTATAGTTTTGGTTGCTGAACCCACACATCTATAAGAACGGCTTGGAGGAATGTCATGACTCTGCAAGAAACGAAATAAGCATATGATTATTCAATGAATAAGAATCACATGTACCTAGCTTTCTTTTTTTTCTTTTTTTTTTTGATATCCGTAAGTGTCTGGACTAGCTTACGCGCACATCGACTATTCTCATGCGACATATCGTCAGACCCTACAACATTTGGATTTTGATGAAATCCATATGAAAATAAAATTTAGGCAATTGGTCATCATGGTTTGAACTCATCGTCTCTTAGTTCTCCAAGATCCTTTTGATTAGGAGGACAACTCAACTCAGGATGGTTACACTTAACTAGTATTTAAAAGCAAGGAATGAGAGAAAATGAGTGTCACTAAGATTACCCAACTAAGTCATCCATGTAAATATAATAACTTCAACCAGTTAAAAGACATTATATTAAATCATCAACCGATAAAATTAGAGTTGAAATCCCTATCCTACATGGTGTTAAACTCAAATAATCTGAAATATCTTTTACCTGCCACCCAAAGTCAGCAACATTATCAGTGCCACGGCTAAATCCATCATTCTGAAATTCAAGAAGCCAGTTACTTGGTTCCTCTCTGTCGTAGCTATCAATGAAGAACCTTGATGTTACTTCATCATTATTTTCATTCTGAACGATCGAGTTCAAGTACTCGGAGAGATTAATTTCGCTCTCAGAAGCTCTAGGCTGCAATAGTTGGTTATTTACTTCACCATCAATGCCATTGGTGGGTTGAAAATCCATTAAATCATCCTCAAAGTATGCATTAGAGGCTTTGGGATGGGGTTGAAAATCTGGCAAACCAGGTTGTCGTGGGGAACTACACATGTTCAGCAACTCAGATATATTAAAATGCGATTCAGTTGCTGAAGGTTGTGTTGATTCCCAATTTACTCCATAATCAGAGACATTGATGGATTGAGAATCTGGCAAAGCAGGTTGTTCTGTGCAATTCGATATGGCTGAAGACTGCAAATGGGAAAAAACCATAACCCAAAGTCTGAAAATTAGTAACATGTATAAACATCCACAGACAGCTCTTTCTAAATTCTAACCTCTTGGATTCCTTTCACTGTGATTACATTTTCAATGGTGGTAAGATCGTTTGGTCCATCAAATTGTGCAACATTCATGTCTGACTTTTTCTTTAGGCGACAAACAACGAACGACCTCTGTAATAGCAAGAAGGTGCAATAACAAACTCAAATCATCATCGAGAAAATAGACCCACGTTTGCTGCAAATTGTAAAATTCTAGGATAGTAGCTGAAGCATAAATGGTCACTTTTTATAAATTCCAGAAGAGTACATGAACAGAAGTTGAAGATAACAGAATCAAATAGGACATTTTGAAAGTATAGGGTATAAAATGAAACACAGCTGCCAGCTTTTTTTCTTTATATCTGTGACTATTTGGATCAGTTTACATGCAACTTCAGTCTTGACAATTGTCACTAGACATACTGCTTAACCTTAAGGATGTGTTTGGAGCACCAAAGTTTGGTTATGATAGACAGTGAATTATGATAAACGGTGTGTTATTATAAATGGTGTTTGAGGGGCAAGTTATTATAACAGAGATTATGATAAACGGTGTTTGAGGACTGGTTATGTAACAAAACCAAACCGGTGCTCCAAACCCACCCAAAATTAATTCTTAAATAGCTGGTCGTCATTGATTGAAATTATTACCTTTAAGGTCTTTTTTTTATATCCACGGGTGTTTTTATATTCGTGACTATTTGGGTCAGTTTAAATGCAACTTGACAATTGTCACTAGACATACTGCTTAACCTTAGAATATTCGGAATCGGACGTCAAGAAAACTCTTGAGAAATTAATTCCTAACTAAACTGGTCGTCATTGATTGGTTTTTTTTATATCCGTGAGTGTTCGGGTGCTATTCGACTAATCTCGCAGGACATATCGCATCCTAAAACATTTGGATGTCAATAAAACTAGTAGGAAACTATTTTCTAAGTAGGCGAACACTATGGATTGAACCCAACTCCCCTTACTAACGCCCTTTTGGCCACTAGTTTCATATCTACCAGTAATTTACAAAAACAGTATCTGAACCGCATGGAATTAAAACTAAAGAGAAGTGAAGCAATTACCAAGTTCTGGAAGGGAGTGTCTGTGTGAAGACTATACTGATGAATCACCCAATTGGTCCTATTCGCATTACGAGCCCGGCCGCGATGGTAGACCAAACTCTTCTTAGTACCAATCAAGTGGTTGGTTCCTCGAGCCCTGATTTCGCGGTCATGGCCAGTAGATTTCCAGAAGCCAGATCTCGTAACCCTACTAGTTCGTTTACCATTGGAATTCCTAAAATCTAGGGCAGAGAAGAAAAACAACTTCTCGACGCCTGTATCATCGCTTAATAGCCCTAGAAATAGAAGACGCAAAATCTGAAAGAGATTCAAGGCAGGCATGAACTGAATCGAGATAGAAACATACCAGGGAGATCCCAGGGTTCGAAATCGTAGACGTCGATTTGAGGAATGTATTCAACGAGCGATTCGTTGCCAGAAACCTTGTTCTCCAAGTAGTGGCTGAGCAGCTCCTCGTCTGTCGGAGAGAATCGGAATCCAACCGGCCATGGATGCTGAGGTTGAAGCGAATTTGTGCGATTCGCCATGGATTAGAAGGCGGTCTTTGAGGTGGATGATTATAGCAGAGTGGAAGAAGTGGATGGAAGAGTATGAAGAGAAGTGGTTGGAGAGGGAAGCCATTATTAAATGCAGGGATTTGCATCGTTGACGCCATTGGAGAGAAAGTTATTCGTTTCTATCT
The DNA here is from genome assembly GCA_036507275.1 of Sicyos edulis. NCBI lineage: Eukaryota > Viridiplantae > Streptophyta > Magnoliopsida > Cucurbitales > Cucurbitaceae > Sicyos > Sicyos edulis. The sequence continues at coordinate 3,385,838 of CM071850.1, forward strand.
TATTCTACAATGGATCCCACAGTGCGGCGGGCTGGCGGCTTCAGATAGTTGCCGGCAGCTGGTTTTTCTTTTCTTTCTTTTCTTTTTATTAAGTGAAACGCGCGATTTGGGAAGAGAAATGGGTGGTTCATGTGGCGCAACTCCGATGCCACCAATTTTTTTTTTATTTTTTTTTTTCAGTTTCAAATTCTTTTTCATTTTTGTTTTTCTAATTTCGTTTTTCAATATTTTTCAGATATTTCCGCTTTTTTTCTTTAAATTTGAATTAATTTCTTTCCGACATTTTTATAATAAATATTTTTATTTTGTTATACTATTATTAAGAAATATATAATATATATTTTCTTCTTCTTATTATTTTATTTCTTTTTTATACTAACATTTTTTTTTGCTGCGATTCCTTTTAAATTTTCTTTTTTTTTTGAATATTTTTGTTTTCACACTTGTTTTATAAAAACTTATTTATTAAAAAAACAATCATGATATTTTTCATTTTACTATTATTATTATATTCTATTTATTTATCCAATATTATTATTTAGAAAATATATTATGTGATTTATTTTATAACTTGTACATATATTTTTATGTATATAATATCTTTAATTTAAACTAATTAGTTGAAAACTATTCTCATATGAATAGTATCATTTTTTTCGGTTAAAAATAGTAGAATTTTTTTTAATGATTTAATATAATAAATTTATAACTAATTAATTAAAATTTGTCACAAAAATGAACATTAAAAAGGCAATGTTGTAAAATAAAAATGAAAGATATTCTCACAAAAAAAAAGTGAATGACCCAAATTATAAATGAAAAATATCTTTAATTTTAAAGAAGTTAATTGAAGTTTTTTTTGTTAAAAAATATATTTATTTATTTATTTTAATTATTTAATATTAGTAATTTTCAACTAATTAATTAGAGTATTCTCATTAATAATATTGTATTTTTATAATTTATTCCATTAAAAGTAAATTAAATGATTTTATTACAAAAAAAGTGATATTATCAACAAAAAAAATAAATAAGATGATATTATTTTTTTGGATAATAAGATAATATTATTACAGAAAATAAAACGTATTCTCAGTAAAAAAAAATTTAAAATATAATAAAAGAAATATTTTAAAAGAAATTTCAATGTATAAAAAAATAATTTAGAATTTCAAATGATAAATAAATAAAGTGAAATTATAAATTATTAAATATTAAACAAATTTATAAATGTCACATCAATAAAAATGTAACCTATCTCTTCTATAATTCCTCAATCTAAAAATCAGATCCAAACGAGCTATTAACAATCACTCTTCAAAACATTATATGAAAAACTAAATTCAAACGAACTATTAATAATCACTTTTTGAAACACTTCTCTAAAATCTCATCCAAACAGCTCCTTATGAACCTAAAAGGTGATTCTTTTTAGTCAAAAATAAACTTGTAGGAAATAGAGATGTCTATTTTCCCCAACTAAGGATTTCGGATTAGGTGGGGAATAGAGTCCGAGATGGGGAGAAAAACTTTTCCATGTGAAAAACATGGCCGGGGATGGGGATACCATTTTCTCGACCCCGACCGGTTTACAATTTTTTTTTATTAATTTTTTTATCTCATTTAATTACTTATAAAATAAATATTTTTTTGTAAAATTATATATTCAAAGGAATATTTTGTTCTTAATAGTTAACCATATAATTGAAATTTATAGATATTTTATAAGAAAAATTAATTATTTAAGAATATAATTTTAAAAAATAGAAAAAATGAAAAAAAAAATTGAATTGGAAAAAATTCCAGGTGTAATTCCCACAAAAAAATTGATAAATTTCACGAGGACAAGAAATGATTTTTCCATGGCCCCGCCCTACCGTGTGAATATCTCTATTAGGAAATGACTTTTTCTTTGGGAGGTAGGAGACTCAAATTATGTTATTGACATTTTTATTTTATATGGTAAAAAGAATCGATATCTTGTCAGTTTCATTGTTTGATGGTAATCTAGTTCAATACTGAGATCATAGATCCAATTTTGACTATCATTTATTTTGAGAGCATTAATATCTTCTAGATAGGGATTGTGATCCTCTCTAAATTTGTACTTAAAAAACGTATTGAATTATTATAATTTGGCTAGATGATGAAAGAGGGTATCAAATATTTAAGTGTTGATGTGTTTAATCTATGAGGATAGTTTACCTAAAAATATTTTCTTATTACTGAATGGTTCAGTAGTGTAATGGTTTCATTGTTTGGTTACAAATCAGTTCACACCAGCGTTGTAGTGTAATTTGTAATTATTTTTTAAATTTGAATAATTTTATAAATTTCCCTAAAAATAAAACAAAGAGTTAAACAGGATGAAAAATAAAGATAAAATGGAAAGAGGCGTCATCCTCTTTTGAGACGAGACTCCTCTTCGTAAATCCTCACCACCCTGATAGAGAATTTTCCATCCAAACTTTAGCTTTAAAAATATTAAACTATCAAAAGTTTAAAAAATATGTTAATTTCGACCATTTTCACATGCTATATATATAACAATATTTTAGTGTCAAGAAAAGTGATTTGAAATTCATTTTTAAATAACTACCTATCACATTACAGATTAAAATTCTTAACTAGTCTGCTTATAAGTGTCATTTAGATCATGTTGATAACAATTTTCTTTTTTGTTTTTTATTTTTGAATTTTAGGCCGTGTTTGATAACCATTTTGTTTTTAGTTTTTTGTTTGTGAAATTTAAGTGTATAACAATTATTTTTATCATATTTGTTTTCTTACTTGAATGTCTACATCTTATCTATACTATTAGAAACCAAACCAAAATTTAAAAACAAAAAAAAAGTAGTTTCTTTCAAAAAGTTTGTTTATGTTTTTAAAATTTAGTTAATTTAAGATAAATATATTATAAGAAAGATGAAACACATTCTAAAAAGTTTGAGTAAAAATAAGTTTAAATTTCAAAAATCAAAAACAAAAAATATTTGTTTAACTAAACCTAAAGAAAGTTATAAAAAGTATTATCCAACCATTATAATTTGGATCATGTAGTTTTGAATTGTTTGATATGTCAATTATTTTACTCTATTTACTCTCATAAATGTATAAAGGTAAGATACATAAGTGAGCAATAGCATTCTCCTTAAAATAGTTTTTTTCCTCTACCCTTCTCTCTACTTGTATCATTTTTATTATAAGTTTATCATTGACCATCATATAGGTATCCTTATATATAATTGATCTTCAACTTGTTATTGAGTCCAATCCAGAGAAATTTAGCGAGACTAGCCAACTAGTACAATAGTTCATCCAACCGATATAAATTTGAAAGGCCATCGATTCAAATCTCCTACATTATGAGATCTAAGATTTGGACTAGAATTTGGAATTTGTATTTACCCTTATTCAACACTGACATACACCTACGTCCCACAAACCAAACATGGTCTTTCAACATATTTTGTCTTCACTTAAGTGCAACTAAGTTAAGCACGCTTAACTATAAGGGGTTGTTTGTTTGACATATTTAGGTAGTTTTTAGGTTAAGGAGTTATATTGAGAAGTTATGTTAAGGAGTTAAAAATTGAGAATTGTGTCAAAAACTCGTTTTGATGTAGTTTTTGTATAGAGGAGTTAAAAGTCAAAATCTTGTTTGGATGAAGATTTGAAAATGAGTAGTTATTTTTAGTAGTTAAAAAAAATGATTAAAAATGAATGGTTAAAAATGAGTTATTTTGATTGATTTGAAAGGAATGATTAAAAATAAGTGGTTAGAAATGATTGAGTAGTTATAAATGAATGATTAAAAATGAATGGTTAGAAATGAGAGTTATTTTTAAAAGTAAAAATGAGGGGAAGTTAATAAAAACTCGTTGGGATGAAGGTTTTTTAGGAAGAGTTAATAACTCCTCCTACTAACTCCTACCTAAATATGTCAAACAAACAGCCCCTAAAGTTCCTACAATTGGACCACTAAAAAGGAAAATTCATGATATAGGTACTACAAATCAACTCTTTTTTTCTTAGATCACAAATCCAACGACTTTTTTAAGTATTTCTTAACCATGACTTTCTATCATTTGAATGTAATCTCGTTCATTCATGTACTAAGTCCTTAAATTCGGGCATCACAATTATTGCTCTGACCTAAAACCAAACTTCAACTAAATTTTGATGGGAAAAAAGTTTCATGCATCCAATTTTTGGGAACATTCAAATACTCTTCTAAAAATTGGTTATTATTTGACTCTACAAAATAATTTAGAAAAGATTAATTCTAATCAAATAGGTGATCTCTCCGTGGATTGAACTCATAAGTTACAATATTTTAATTTTGTAAGGTCATTTTGATCACTGGACTATCCAATAATTTTTTTCACTCATTAACTTACCCAAACTCATATGACAATAGACACCAAATCTAAGAGAAACAAACTTTGCTAGGATTTACCATAAAAAGAAAAAAAAAAATAAGCTCCATATTTGACACAACTAAAAACACACTTCAAATCATAAAACAAAATTTGGGTAAAATAATTTTGTTCATCTTCATCCTATAATTTGAATTTAGTTTTTATTTAGTCTTAAATTTTCAAAAACTAATACTTATCGTCTTTCAAGATATTGAATTTAGTCTCTATTTGACCCCTGACGTGTCTAAAAAATAATATTTTTTGTTCATTAATATGTTGAATTTAGTTTCAAATGAATTTTCGAAGTTTGGAGTTGGTTTCTAGTTAGTTTGTTAGAATGAAAAAAATTAATAAATAATTTCAATTCATTTTTTAAAACAAAATACATGTAAGCTATCTTAATCAACCTTTTCATAAACCTAATACTTCCATTTTTGATATATTTTATTTAATTCAACAATAGGGGATTCAAAATGTAAACTTTACAATACTATAATTTCAATTTGGCTGGCCAAACTTAACATGTAGGGGGTGTTTGTTTGCCCAATTTAAGGAGGTTTTAAATTGATTATTTACTAATTCCTCTTAAAAAAATTACATCTCAACGAATTTTTATAACTATTCAAAACAATTTCTTATTTATAACTACTCAAAATAACTCTTCATTTCTAACCACTCAAAATAATTCATTTTTAACCGCTCATTTTCAATCATTCATTTTTAACTATCGAAAACAACTCTTCATTTTAAATTTATATTTAAACAAGCTATTGCCCTTTTCAAGAAAAAAAAAAAAAAAAAAAAAAGCTATTGCCATTAACTATTCTACAAAATAAAATTACATCCAAACAAATTTTTACTCCAACTCCAACATAAAAATTTATAATCAAACAAATTTTTACAAAAATTTCTCAAAATAATTTATCAAACTACTTCTCATCCAAAAGCTTATCCAAACAATTTGGATTTTGGAGTATGGGTTGGACTATTGAAAGAATAAAATAAATAAATAAATAAAAGACGTGGCTTGAGAAGAACCATAATTAATTTGATAAAAGTTAGGAAGGTGGAAAGTGCACTGAAAATGGTTGGGTGAAAAGGCCAAAGAATTTCCTTTCTGGCATGCGTGTCCCAATCAGGAAGGTACACGTGGGAACCACTTCAATCACATGGGATGTCTAACTCAATCCAACGGTCCATTACTCCAGCTGTCAGGACTGGACCTGAAATCCAATCTCAGCCGTCCGCTATGTTCACCCCTTGTCTCCAGCGTGTCGCGCCCTCATTTCCTCGTTGTTTCTGCTGTGCCCTACAACATTCATTCTCATTCCTTCTATCCCACGCGCCAACCCTTAGCGCGTGCAAAATCTCAAATACAATCAACATATTAATAAGATTTATAAAATAAAAGTGAATATATATTTATTTATTTAAGAAAAAATAATTTTATATATAGTAACTAATTTTAATTTTTATTAACAACCAATATACAAGTTGAGGTGAAGTGAGATTAACCACAAAATCTCCTATTTTAACTTTTGTTTTTGTATGTGTAGTACACCTCAATCACATTGCAGGTTGGTCGGTCGTCTGACACATAGTTTCTAGTATTAAAGTCTATTAAACTCAAATAAGTATTCAATTTAATGTTTATCTAAGATATATCCATTTTGATGAGATAGAAATTTTAGAAACTCATTGAATCTCATTAAGGAAGTGTTTGAAGTAAAGAAATAAAATGAGAATGGTTATGGAAAAAATAAGAATATATGTGCAAATGATTTACCTGTACATAAAGTGAACAAGATAATCATGGAAGAACTATTCAAGAATGATTATGGAGAAAACAATTGTCGGTGATTTATATGTAAATAATAAAATCATTCACTTAATCATTTGTAGTCTATTAGTTCTTTTATTCAACAACATTCTAGGGAATGATTATTCAAATATCTAACTTCGTAATTACTAGATTATACAAGATATTGTTAAAATTCTTCTCTTGTTGACTTCATTTTATAAGCATCCACACTTAAAAAGACATGCTTGATGATGGAAGAGGAAAGAAAGAATGTAATGATTTGGACGAGTAATTGTAGGAAAACTTTGTTGGAAAAATGTTGTTGGAAGGAATAATTAATAAAACCTTTTATTTGAGATTTGGCACAAAAATTGATAAAAATCGAACAAAAATCATCCATAATTCACCTTTATCCATGCACGATAGAGAGTGTTTGTTTGTTAAATTATGGAGGATTTAAAATGAGTATTTACTAATTACTTCTAAAAAAACTACATTTAAACGAGTTAGCGTAACTACAAAACAACTCCACATTTTTACTACTAAAAATAACTCTTACATTTCTGACATCTCATATCTAATCATTCATGTCTAACAACTAAAAATAACTCATTTCTAGTCATTCTTTTTTAACTACTCAAAATAACTATTCATTTCGAATCTACATCTAAGCAAGTTTTTTTCTGCATCTCTCCATTATAAACTACTCAAGATATTCTAACTTCTCATCCAAAATACCAAATGGATAAGAAAACACAATGATTTTATTGTTTGGTTGTAAACGAGTTCAACATCAGCGTCGAGATTAGTATTTGTCTCTCCTCCTCCAATATGTATACTAAAAGAAAAAAACTTCTAATCGAAAACATCATCCAAACGCCTCCTATAAAATTTGAAGGAAAGTTCCTACAAACATATAGTCTAAAAAAGAAAAACAGTGCGCGTGGGAAAGGAAACCCCGCGTTGTAATAAATGCCAAAGAAAGCTTCATGCACACACGCATTATGAACATTACAAATAACAACCTCACTTTCCTTCTAATCTCATCACACCACAAACATTCACTTTCCAAATTATTCCAAATCACTTTCATCTTCTTCTTCTTCCACAAATCTCACACACACAAACAAAAAATCACAATTCCTCCATCCAAAGCCATGAAACGCCAAGCGAATTTCCAAAACCTCGATCTCAATTTCGACGCGACCGAGCTGCGATTAGGATTACCGGATCAGGAACAAGCACCACGATCAGAATCCCCGAAACGGAGCAAGTGCGAATCCAAATCCGGAAGCGATTCTTCCTCGACCGATGGCGATTCCGACGAGTTACAGATCGCTCACCGTGCGCCAGCAAAGTAAGTTCGATAATCTCGATTTCGATCTCTGTTTTAGGAGATTAGGGTTTATGATGGTCGGAATGGTTAAATTGTTGTAGATCGCAAGTGGTAGGATGGCCGCCGGTGAGATCTTACCGGAAGAATGTGATAAATGAATCGGAGAAGAGGAAGGAGATCGGTGGAATGTTGAAAGTGAGCGTTGATGGAGCTCCTTATCTTAGGAAGATTGATCTCAAGCTTTATCAGAGCTATCAACAGCTTTTGGATGTTTTGGAAAATATGTTCAACTTTAAACTTGGTTAGTTTAATCACCAACAACTTTCCTCTTTTTCTTGTTTACAATTCTTTTTGTTAAATATTATAATGTCAATCAAAATCAACATTATTTTTCTTTTCCAACTTTAATTTTATTTTTTGAATTTAATAACATGATTTGAAAGTGAAAGATTCGAATCTATGAGCGTTATGGATCATATATCTTGTCAATTGAGTTCCACTCTATTATTCATATGCTTTTAAAGTTTTACTCAAATTTCAGCCAATAAAATAAAATCTAAAAAACTATATGTATAATTTTGGTTGAATTAACCATATTTAGATACTATTTAAGTTTGTCCCCAAGGGGCATCCCAGCGGTTGAGGCCAAAGACTTCAAGCCACGCTTCCTTGAAAAATCATTGATTTGAGGCCGCTCGAAAGCGTTTAAAATATAATACCTTTCGAAGTATTCCGGTGCCAATGTCTAGAGACGAGTCAATGGTGCCCCAGGTATAGGAGAGCGAAGCTCCGATTTCCCCGTTTTTTTTTTAAAAAAAAGACACTATTTTTTAAATTTGTATCTATATAAGTTTTTATTTTCAATTTTGTATTTAATAAAGTCTTAAGATAGTAAATTATGTCAGATCCTTGAATTTGAACTGTGTGATTCATAGGTCATAAATCTAGTAACATTTTCTGAAAAATAAATTACAAATATTTCCAACACAAAATTGAAAGTTCAGAATTCTACTAGCTAAATCTAAAGCATATTTTAATATATTAGTTTTAATGATCCCTTACAATTTTTTCTTTTTTCTTTTTTTTTATATTCAGAACATTAATCAATCTAAATATGATATATATATTTTTATTTAAATTGTGATATATGATATGTATTTTGCAGGGGGATATTCAGAAAGAGAAGGGTACAATGGCTGTGAATATGTTCCAACTTATGAAGATAAAGATGGTGATTGGATGATGGTTGGAGATGTTCCATGGAAGTGAGTTTCTCTTTCAGATTTTTTTTTTTTTTTTTTTCATTTCTATCAAATATTTTATTTTCTCTCTCTAAAAAGACCAATTTATAATATTTAATATTTCTCTGTTGGTACAGTATGTTTATTTCTAGCTGCAAGAGACTGAGAATGATGAAAGGATCAGATGCCAGAGGATTGAGTTGTATATAATTATTTATTATATATAAAAAGAAAAAAAAGAATTCAGGTTTTTGTTTTTGTTCAAATTTATTATTCTCATTCACTTTACTGGTGTTGTATTTTGTATTATTTTTTCTTAAGCTACTAGAAAATATGATACAACTTTAGATCCAATTGTATTAGTGTCAATTATCTGGATCAATAAATAGAAAAGGAGATAAAAGCCCTATCCTGAATGAATATATAATAGCAAAGTTATAGTTTAAATCTCGCACTTCAAATATGGTTAAAAAAATCAAAAAAACAAATCCGTTCAAGTTGGTTGAAAAACAATAATCGTATCACTAATATGAATATATTAATTTCTTTCTTGCTTGACCAAATTATATTTATTATGTCCAATGAGCATACTTAACAACACATTTTTAATTTTTTGTCCTAGATTATTCATAATTTGATTAAAAAAGAGAAGTATACATCCACGATATAAACATGAGTTTTTTATATCTTACCAAATCCATCTCAAACCCTCAAAGATTTTACAAATAATTTCGGGTTTTCATCAAAAGTATGTCAAACTATAGTATAATCATATGCACACTTCAACCAATCCTCAAATCCAACTACCTATTACATAAAATATGCCCGAAGAGATATAAACATTGCCAAGGTTGGCTAGCTTAGCCTAGCGATAATTGATATGTATGGACGACTAAGAAGATTTTTTTAAAAAAAATCATGAAATTGCAAAACCATTTCGGTTACTGGAGAAGCAATTTTTTTATTTTTTATTTTTGAAACAAGGGTAACCACGCCCATCCTGAGGCCAATATCGGGAGACACTGAAGGAGTAATGTTACGGGTGAGTATCTAACCTAAGACCTTGAAGGGAGCATACCTTCAAAGCCCAACTGTGTCACCCCTTGGGAACTACTGGAGAAGCAATTTCTTTTTTATAAATGTCTAGGCCAACATATTATCTTACACTATAATATTTGGACGTTTGTAGGAAATTATTTTTTCAACAGGTTATTTATCATAGATTGAACCAGACTCTGTTTGACCACTGGACCAATCTACCACGGCTCATATCATAGATAAAAGCAGAAAAAAACTATATTCTCCCATCACGGAGAGTATTCTCGTCATTGAAAACATAAACCTAAGTAACAAGCAACATCACACATGCTTTCTGTACATAACTGATAAACACCAGTGATAACAATTGAGTTATTAGAGCAGATGAGTTCCCTTTAATAATATAAAGGGAAGCTGCACAGATCAATAAGTATGGACAGAATACGAGTTTCTTTTCCCCTATTTCTTTCTCACTTGCAAAAGTAACTAATAAATATACTTTCATAAGTACACCTTCATAGTGTAACATTCTAAGTAATTCATTAGCTTACATAAATGACACATATGAAGTCGGAGTAATACCTGGAGGAGTCGCATTTTGAGCCGTATGAACTTCATTTATAGGCCATTTAGCAATGCTATGATATGATGCAACAAAATGATGCTCATGAAGTTGTCATTCTTGTTCCTGTTTCATTTGATTTTGATGATGTGAGAAAAATTCTTTTGCATTGTGAGCCACCTCTGCTTCCAGTACTGCTTCTAACATTATGTCAGAGCCTTTAAACTCCTCTGCAAAGAAATTGAAAGCTCTCGTAAGTGTCGTCAGTAGACAGAACACAAATCTAATAGCAAAGTGGCTGACATTTACAGTACGATATGCCTTAAACACAAGTTTCCCCGGATTAACTAACGTCAATTTAGTTTAGAATAATAATTGAATGAAAAGTTAATGCACGTGCGTCGTCGAGAGCAATTCTACATGATGGTTGCAAGCAACCTTGGTTATCCGGTATAATTGGTGTCCCCACCCATCCATACCTCATCTAATATCACCATTTTTTTTATAAGCAGAGTTTTGTCCCACTACATATTCGGGGGCACCTGCATCCATCCCCATCTAACATCATATCAACTATTGTCTTCCTTCCAAGTGCATTAACCTCCTAAGTCAGGATTTTAACACTGGCAGTGATTCAATAACAGAAAACGTACCTGGGCGTTTAGGTAACATCCCGGTATCTTCAGCAGATACAGGTAAAACAGTAGGAAGTCCAAGTTCATCATTTTCGACGTCTGTACCAGCAATTGGAAATGAGGTTGACGATCCATTCTTTATGGTTGGTGATTCAGCCAACCTGGCAAAGGTAGTTGCTCGGCTGTGCTCATTTGATAGTTGTGAACTTGCAACCTGAAGAAAAGTGCAGATCCATTGAAATGGCTTAAATTTGTAGAGTAAAGAAGGTCCATTAAGATATACAACAATTAATAAGAACCTTGAGAATGCTAGCTGCTGGTGTAGCCTTCTCAGCTGCTGGTGTAGTCTCCACAGTAGGTTCTTCTTTTGCTGAATCGTCTGCATTCCCAATGGGTGAGTAAAGAACAATTACAAAAATTAGGATCTCTTGTGAAAATTAGCAGTAGAGATACATATCACGTACTAGTTACACCACTATCAGCTTCTTTGAGCTCAGGATCGTCCACAAACCTTCGAGTCATTGGCCCAGGATTCAAGATTGATATACTTCGAATTTCATGACGAATAGCATCAAGTTGGGCCATAGTGTCTTGCAACTCCTTGTGAACCTGCAAAGAGGGAATCATGTTAAAGGACTGCAACATAAAACAAGTTCAATCTCCTTATTTTATTTTTCTTATATTGGTGAGTGTTAGGCCAGCTCGAGTAATCTCACCAGTCAACTGCCTGACCCTACAAGTAGGATATTAAATTATAAATAGGTGGCTGCTATGGATGGAAGACATCTCACTTATTTCCCTAAGGCCCTATTTATGTAACTATACTAGGCCAACCATGATAGTTGTTCAATCGCCTAAACAATTGTCCAAATATGTTGCAGCTGGTTCAATCTAATTCTTTGTAGTCATGACGAAACACTAAACTTCACGAGAATGTAAACCTATTTTGGAAATCAGGTATTCGGTAGGCCTATGCCGTATATCCTAATACGCTCCAAAAGATTGCCAATAAAACAGTTTAATGTTCTTGCCGTTTGCCCGTAAATTGGGCTTGTATCTGCCTCTTTGATCAATAAATTTCAATTCCTTACAAAAAAAGGTATTATTTGATCACCTCTAACAAGTTTCTAATTCAACCATAACTAAATACGTAGTTATTTGCCTAAAACATAACTTTAAAACGCCCTATATACAACTGAGTTTCCAAAAGACAATGGTAGAGCTGCTGAACCTTCACCAACGTGACCAGAGAATTTACTAGTCGTTAGTTAAACTAAATGAGAAATACCTGGCGAGCTTGGGTTTGTTGCATGACAGAGTCGAACTGACCTCGAGCTACCTGAACATATCCAACTGCTCTGCCCGCCATCCTTCCAGCCATTCTTGCTATCACCGGAAGATCCTTTGGCCCTTTTCATAAGAACTTGGAAGTCAAGACTCTATTCACGGCTTAAATCTATTAGATCTTGTAACAATTCTTTTAAACTAGAAAATCGGAGTTTTGCTCTACCCGGATAACTAAGCCCGTACATAGGCAAGGCACCGGGAGATATCGAAGGAATGGAGACACGAAAGATATCTACAAATTAATGTCACACGGGTGAGTCTCGAACCTAAGACCTTGAAGGGAGCACACCTTCAAAAGCCCAAGCCTTCAACCATCGCACCATCCCTTGCGGGCATTAGATCTTTTAACAATTGAGAAAGGGTAATGCAGTAATTACCAATGAATGCAGCAGTAGCTCCAATAAGGAGGAAGAGTTCTCCATATGAAATGCCCAACATTTCAGTTTCTAGTGTCTCTAACAGGAACTCAGAATAGCAATCAAGCCAGGCCTGGAGATTCAGAATAATCCCAGATTCGATAACTTTCACTTAATTCAGCCCTCGCTGATCGATTAACTGCACGATTATCTAAAATTAGGGTTCAACAAGCCAACATGAAGGTTCAACACAAAATGCTGTCTTCACTAATCAAACGAAATCTCGAAATATCTTCAATGCAAAGCAAGACAAAGGCAAAGGAAATGTTGCGAATATAATCGAACACCAAATCGAAAACAAAATCAACATTGAAGAAAAATGAAAGATGCGACTGATAGAAGTTATTAACGAGGCTTTAACCTTGGAGTAAGGTTTGAAGATGAACAGATCTGCGAGTTTCTAATTGTTTGTTTGTTTGTTCAGTTGAGAAACCGATGGAGAATGAGAGATGATAAATAAATTCGTTTTCAGTGACGGCGTTGAGCGCCGGTGAGATAAAATGGAGATCGGTAGATTACCGGTAACAATAGAGTGGAAAAACCAGTTCAAAGTGCTAAGACGGAGCGGCGGCGAAGACGGCGGAGGCGACGGCGCTGAACGGTGAGAGGCGGCAAAAGGGATCGGCGACGGCGTGACGATGGAGAAGGAGAAGGCGCGCAGAACCAAAAACTGGGTACGTTTTATATTTTTTCTTTTTCTTTATCTAGAAATATAATTTTTGCAATTAAAAAAATTCAAAAAAAAAAAGAAATATAATTTTTGTTTTTAAAAAAAAAAATTGGAAAAAGGAGATCTTTGACTTCTCTCCTGTACCAATTTTTATAATTGAACTTGTAATTATGAAATTGAAATAAATTATTACCTATCAATAATCCAACTCCCCACTAAAATGTTCAAAAAAAATTATATAAGTTCACAAATTTTGGTATGTTTCTTCCGTGCTATATATATCATTTGCATCTTTCTTTAAAAAAAACCGTAAATGTTTTATAAAATCTCAACAAATTGTTAAAATTTCAACCCAAAAATTAAAAAAAACTAAAGTTGCTATTATTTGAAATTTAGTAGTTTTGTAAGATACACACATGTTTAAATCATTGTAATGTATTTAAGTCAAGATTGCAACGTTTATCAAATTATAGTGAAATGTGAAGTTTCATCCAAACAATAATTAATATCCTCGAAAAATTGGAGTTTGGCTAAGTCCATCTCTCGATCAGGCATTAGGAGACATCGAACAAATTGAGACATCAGAGAAAACAAAACATTAGAGATATTTATAAAATAATGTCACATATAATTTGAAATTTGTACCTTAAAGAGAGCACAACTCCTTTAAAGCTCAAAGACTTCAAACAACACGCCACTACTAGTAGATATATGGGTTCGTTGCTAATACATTATCAACCTTTTTCGCGTGTGGATTCCCCAAATTCACTCAATTTCAAACATAGTGCATTTACAAAATGGATTTGCCTAATTCAATTGGAAAAATAATGGTCATGAATGAGAAGGGACAAGCAATGTTTGCCCTGCCTCGAAAATTGATTTCTCTTATTGTTTGTTCAAAGCCACTTTTTTTGCCTTTCACAACTTCTTCGAGACGATCATTTTGTAATAAAGAATATATAGGTTATGTTCGAACATGACCTCTAAAATACTATTCACTCATGTGACACGATATGAATCACATTTTACTTAATTTTGAACTAGAAAGATAAAAAAAATAAAATACATGACCTAAATATTTTTCATCCGTAATAATTCCCTTCAAGGCTTGTTTTTCATCCTAAAAAAAAAAAGACAAATACGTGTCAACTAATCCAACCCTAAATTATTAATATATTATCTAATTACAAATCGATTAACAAAAAGAAAAATACAAATCGACAAGTCCAGCGGTACTAGGCTAGGGCACAAGTTCAAAATTTCAGCCTCTCTCGGCGAACAAGAACCGGGGGTTTTGATTTCGTTAGGTAATTGTAACATGTGATTGATTGATTGATTGAACATACTTGAATTTCTATATGTTTTTCATTCTGATGTAATTTCTCTCCTCTGAATTTTGATTTTGCTTGTTTATCATCTATAATTACAGATTGTAGTTGCATCTTTGTTCATTTGTTGTCATGTTATTCGATTAAATCTTCGCATTTTGTCAACCTTAATCATGTTGATGTTGAATTAGTTCGATGTAAGTCTTTCCTAATCATCACTGTTATGACTCTGTATATGAGCAATTTAGTCAGGTTTTTATAGTGCGTTTACTGATACTTAGAATTGTTAATTTATTGCAATAGTTTTTGTTTTTTAGTAAATCGGGGTTAGGGGACTCGAACCACAAATCGCATGTTTGCTAACACGTTGAGCTATGCTTGCTTTGACAGTTTATTGCAGTAGTTTGTGTCAATTAGATTGTATATTAGTTTCGAAAAAGGTCAAATGTTTTTTAAGAGTCAATCCTATTGACTATATGTGATTGTCTTTTTGTTGTTGGGGCCTCAATGGTCTATGTAAAGTGTGTTTACGAGGATTTAGATAATGTTTTCTAGGATTGTTAGCAAGTGTATATTCTTTTGGAGATAAATAGTTTGTTTGGAGACTTTTAGGGCACTTTTGGATCATTAAAAATCAGGTTGATTGTGATAGACTGCTGTGGCACGTTGTATTTCGGGACAACCCTTTGGGATGCAACCTTTTTCTTCACTCTTACAGAATATATGACTCGAGAAAAATTGTTCTTTTTTTTAATCTGCAAGTGTCTTGGTTAGCTTACTACCTGGTAAATAGTAAAATGTTTTGAGGGGTTGAGGGTCCTTAGGGAGATGCGGTGTATGGCTAAACTTGGCAATCGGAGCTTCGCTCTACCATACTCGGGGTAATCATGTCCGTCCCTAGGCCAGGCACCGAGAGACATCGAAGGAATTGAGACACGGGAGGTGTCTACAAATTAATATCACAGGTGAATCTCGAACTTGAGACCTTGAGGCGAGCACACCTTCAAAATCCAAACCTTTGACCACTGCCCCCTTGAGAACTGATGTATATTGTATGGCTAGTTTCGAATGGTTCTCGCTGGTTTTTTTTTTTACATACTCGAGGGCACCTGTGCCCGTCCCAAGACTTAGATATGGGAGAAAACTCACTCATGAGATTTCGAACCTGGTCCCTTGGAGGTCACTACCGAGAAGTTTGGCTGTTTATTACCAACAAGTTTTGTGATATCATTTTTCTTTTATTCTTATAATGATTTACGTCTCTCTTTTGTAGTCTTTAGTTAGGTTTTCTCGTACATGCTCCTTTGCTGAAATACTTTTTGTATTCTTTCTCTATGAAAGTTTGGTTCTCTCTATTTTTTTTTCCTTTTATCTTATTAAAAAAAAAAAAAAAATCTTCTAACCTCTGAATTAAAGTTGTGGTGTGTTTGTGTTCTAAGGGAGATATCATTCCAAGTATGCTGCTGCGACGTTTCTAGATACCGTTGATCGACAATTTGATCCCTTGATGTATTTATTTCTGTATTGTGCTTCCATACATTACAGCACTAGAATAAAACCTAGCATTTAAAGGTCAACGCTCTTGCTCTCATCTTGATACTACACATCACGACATATTTTTGGTCATGTTCCATCTAATTACCATTTCTTTCTTTTCTCTTATTTTTTTTATTTTGGCATTTTTTCAGATAATGAAAGCTTAGTTCATAACAATAGTTTGTGGAACTAACTATGAATCAAGGAGTGGTATCCATATCATGTCCTCTATCTATTGGCCTACCCCACAACCACCATAGAAAGTACAAGACGTTCAAGTCCTCAAAGGTGCTGTATGCATTCAATCTCCGTTCCCACTCTATTCATGTAAGAAATCCTCGAATTTGTTGCACACAAGTTAATCCGTGGGAACCTGCACCGATTACGTTTGCTTCCAACACTGAAGAAGATGCTACCTTCTTGAAAAGAGCCGAAAATATTTTCGAAAGCGTGGATGCTGATAGCACAACTGAAGTTCCCGAAGTAGAGGCTCAAAAACTAGTGGAAGTAAGTAATCAACCAGGAGTGCATTTGCAGATTTTCAAATGGCCAATGTGGCTTTTGGGGCCTGCTGTTCTCCTAACAACAGGGATGGCCCCAACATTGTGGCTTCCTATTTCATCAGTTTTTCTCGGTCCCAACGTGGCTAGCTTGCTCGCTTTAATTGGACTCGACTGCATCTATAACCTCGGTGCTATACTTTTCCTTCTCATGGCCGACGCTTGTGCGCGGCCGAAACAACCAACAAAACCCACGACCAGTCAGGCTCCTTTCAGTTACCAGTTCTGGAACATGATTGCAAATGTGTTTGGATTTGTGATCCCTCTAGTGATGCTTTATGGATCTGAAAGTGGGTTGGTTCAACCCCATTTACCTTTCATCTCCTTAGCAGTTCTATTGGGTCCATACATTCTGCTCCTTTCGGTGCAGATTTTAACTGAAATGCTGACATGGCATTGGCGATCGCCCGTTTGGCTAGTTACTCCGATTGTCTACGAGGGGTATCGGATTTTGCAGCTCATGAGAGGGTTGAAACTTGGGGCCGAGCTGAGTGCACCGGCCTGGATTATGCACACAATTAGAGGGCTGGTTTGCTGGTGGGTGCTGATACTTGGTATTCAACTCATGAGGGTTGCTTGGTTTGCAGGTATCGCCTCTCTTTCTCGGACACAAGAAGTTGTTGCTAATGGTTCGTGATATTGTTTATCATTAATTAAGGGGGATTAGTTTAGGATTACTCTAAAAAAAAGTGTTTTTCTCAGTAAAAAAGCACTTTTTCTGAACACTTTTGGACGAATCAGAATTTAAGTGCTTTACTTAAATACATACTTATATTCGTACATTTCAATTCCCAAACCAAATGCTATGAAATTGCTTCTGATAGAATAGAAGCACTTTTCACCCTCTAAAAGGATACATTACAATTTTGATTCCTATAGTTGGAAGGTTCTCTAGAGAGGTGTTTGGACGTGGTTTTGGATGAGGAGTTATTTTGAGTAGTTAGAAATTGAGAGTTATAGTAAAAAACTCGTTTGGATGTCGTTTTTATTTTGAGGAATTAAAGATAATATTTTGTTTTGATGTAGATTTAAGATGAGTAGTTAAAATTAGAATGATTAGAAGCTGAGTAGTTCCAGTGAAAAATGAATCAAGTATTGAAGAGTTATTTTGAGTAGTTATAAATGAATTATTAGAAATGAGTTGCTAAAAATGGGAGATTATTTTGAGTAATTACAAAAATTTGTTTGGATACAGTTTTTTTTTAGTAGTAGTTAATAAACACTCCTTATAAATTCTCCATAAAATTAAATTGGAATCTAGACTAATAGTTTGTTATACATAATTGTTGGCAAAAGATTTTATCAACTAGCTTAGTGGTCAAGAAGGCCTTAGAAATTAAAAAGTGGTGGTTACTTACTTAAAAATTAGTCTCATATGAATTTTTTTAGAATTCAAATGTTGTACGGTCATATAATATATCTGGTAACAATTGTTGAGGTGCACATAAGTTAACTTGAACAAATACATATATCCAAACAAAATTGTTGACGAATTAAGTATATAGAGGTTTGTTAGACATTGGACAAGAAATAATTTATACCTAAATAGTTATCTATATGTAATTAATTAATAAAATCGCTAGAACTAATTCTATTTTGACTAAATTCTGGTTTTTAGTCAAAATAATTAAAGTTGGTTCATTTAAAAAAAGTTACTCAAGTTGCAGAGTGGAGATAGATGTGTATTGATGGATCTTTCCCATAGATATTACACAGAATTTGAGGAATATATTAGGAATATTTTTATAATTCAAAACAGAATGCATTTGTGATAGTACTTTCATATAATTAGTAATGGGGAAAAAATTCAAATAATTAACTCATATTATTCACTTTTTGCTCCATTTAAAATTAACTAAATATTTATCCAAACACAATTGTTCTCCCTCAAAGTAGCCAGAAAGATTTAAAAAAACTAAAATGGCAAATTAATGTAAGTGACCAACTTCTTGGTAATGTCGCGATTGGTTATCTGGTTTAGCGTTAGTCCATTTCTACGTCACGAGTTAGATCCGTGGAATTGGTATTTGTAATCCTCCCTCCAACTTATACTAAAAAAACATATCATTTTTTTATGCATTTATGATTTTGAAATAAATGGTAAAAAAATTGATTTAGTCAAGTAATAGTTCTTATAAAATTTCACTTCAAACCCTTATTGTTATACCTCCAAAGTTTATAGGTATAAATTATGAAATTTGTTGTACACCATAAATTCTAATCTCTTTATTTTATTTCAGCTTTTATTATTTTCATTAAAATTATTTTTAGTCAATTTAATTTAATTTAATTTAAAGTCATCAATTTTGTAGTCGGAATTAAAATCAACAATTTAGCTTATTGAATCAGTTTTTCCTTCTTTTTTTTTATTATTAACGAAAAATCCTCTATAAATTATTACTTTTACATTTGATCAAAACTAAAATCACACAGTTTATTGTTGGGTAAAATACATGGTTGGTTCTTTAAATTTGGATTTAGTTTTTATTTTGTCCACTAGTTTTCCAATTTTGAATTTGAATTTTTTATTCGGTTTTCTTTTTTAGATTTTAATTGACGTATTTGGTCTGAAAAATTGATTTCTTTTAATTGGTCCTCAAAAATAGAAATATTGTTTAGTAGGTCTAATTTGGACAAATGACATTTTTTATTTTGAAAATAGACCATCTTTTTTTAACAGATCAAACTTTGTCAAACAAAAAGGGTATCTAACTAATTCTCTTTTAATGTCCAGAACCAATTAGTTGATCGTTTAGGTATGTAAAATTATATTTGTGGCAGTAATTCAAATGCTATTGAATTTAAACAAAAATAATCGGTTTAATTTTATGGAAACAACTTAATTAATACATGGAAATATGTGTCAATATTTCTAATATCTACTAAAAAAACCAACCAATTAATATCAATACTTTTATAAAAGAAAATCATACTAATTAATATTGTGTGATAACATAGTTGTTATGGCTATGTAAAAAAATAAATATTAATGTAGCCATTTTAAAGTTACATTATAAATATATGAAGTATGAATATTTTTCCTCAAGTCCACAAGTTATCAAAAACTCAAAAGCATACAAAGTTCTATGGCAGCTCAAAAGGTTTTTGCAGTATTCATCGCAGTGGTACTCTTATTTGCATGTTCGGTTAAATTAAGTAAGTATTTGTCTCCAAATTCATTTCTTAACACTTGAAACACAACCCTTGCTTTAATTTTGTTTTTTTTATAAACCAATAAGAATGACAACTCTATTTGATTATCTAGATTAATATGATATTATCCATTTTGGATATACACTCTGGTGAATTTATTTTTGGTTCCACCTAAAATGGCTCATATCAATGAAAATGATTGTCATCAGTTATATAGTCATGATTCTCCTCATCTAACCAATGTGTGATACTTTGTTTACATCCCAATATTATTATTGAGAATACAAACAAAGTATGGTAAAATTCTACATTTGTTAAGTAAGGGGTAGATCTTGGATTTATAAGGGAAGACAAACATCTCTATTAGTACGAGACATTTTGAGGAAGCACGAGAATAAGAGAAGAATATAGGTGCAGCCTAAGCTGCACTCTCACTATCATGTCAGGCATGTGCCATCTTTGGTGCCACACATCTCATCTTTTTTTTATTTACTTTATATTTATTATAAAAAAATTAAAGAAAAAAATATGTATGGCTCTACATAGATGACATCATGATGAGAGTTGCAACCCAGGTTATTCCCAAATTCTTCTCTACAAGAATAAAACCATGAGGGTCTTAAGCTCAAAGTGAACAAGATCATACTAATATGGAGATCTTGATAGGTTTGTCGTCCCTTAACGATTACTAATGAAATGTAATGTTTGGTGGCGTGACAGGCGATGGTGCAGGTTTATGGAGTTGTATTCATCCTTGTTCGAAAGAGTATCGAAGTATGGAATGTATGAGAGATTGCCTTGCACGAGAAAGAGGACGTGGATATTGTATTCCTAAACGACAAGGCTCTGACGAATATGTGTGTTGTTGTAGTGCATAATAATGAATAATTATGACCCCGTTTGATAATCATTTGATTTTTTTTTTTTAGTTTTTAAAATTTAAACCTACAGCAATTATCTTATCATAAGGTTTTTTATATTTGTAGAAACCAAACCAAAATTTAGAGACAAAAAAAAGTAAGCTTCCAAAATTTTGTTTTTGTTTTTAAAAGTTGGTTAGTATTCTCCTACTTCTAGATAAATTGTAGGAAGTGTAGAACACATTGTATGAAATTTGAGTTAAAATAAACTTAAATTTCAAAAATCAAATGGTTATGAAACGGGACATATATATCTTGAATAAGAAAGATCCTTCAATAAAAAAAGATCGATTTAATTATTTGGTAAATGTTGCTGACCAGAACAAATGACTAGACAAACATGTTGGTACGAGGTTGCATCAAATTTATAAAACTATCGACCATAAACGTGACACTTCTTCCAATATATGGAGTACAATCAATACGATATACTCTTGTTAGCTCTACCCAATATGATGGTGAAATATAAATATATACATTAAAAACTAGTGTGGGATTGACAGTAAAAACTTGATGGAAAACTTTTCACTCATTGGATATAAAATTGTTTTTTTAGTAACCATAGAGGTACTACTGCTCTCACAAATATAGATATACAGAATAAAACCCGTGATTATAGTGTTGAACTAAATTTCTGCAAAACAATCAAATCCCATTAGCAATAAAATTGTAACTCTTGTTTTGATTTTAGGAACAAGCTGAAAACAAAATATGTAATTGGGAGTGAATAATTTATGATCTTTGCAGTATATAATATATATTTTATTTAATGAAACAAAACTCCGGAATTTTTTTTTTCTAGAAAAAAGATAAAATTAATAAATAAATAAACAAAAATAAAAATAAAAATTGATATAAAGCAAATATGAAATGTATAATTTAACTGAAATGGTGTGGAATATTATTTAGAATTAGATCCTACGGCGGCGATGGAGAATATCATACAGCTTGTACTCGAAGAATTACCTTCTACGGCGGCGATTGAGTCCATAGATTGCTCTGTTTTTATTTCCAAGACTGACTCTTTTTTTTTCATCACTACAAGTATAATTTATGATTTATATTAATAAAATAATTATAAATATAGTTAAATTTTAAAATATTTTTATTCATGAATATGGATTATTAATATACAATATTATTTATTATTAATATAATATTATATATTATAAATATAATGTTGTGTATTGCTACACTATTATTCGCTATTAATTCTATATAATATTGTTGTTATTATTTATGATTATGATTGTTACAATTTTTTAAAGTGACCATTTTGTAATTATTTTGTGTATTCATCTTTTTAATTTTAGTTACAGTTGTATTGATTAGTTATTATTAAAAAAAATTGAATTCAATCATTGAAAGCTAGAAATTTAAATCAGGAAAACCATTGGAACTCTAATCCTTGATTAGCATATTATATTTACTTTGTTATTACAATTATCTTTACCAAGTTCTTAATGATATTTAAATGATCCTTAAGGTCCTATGCTATATTTTATTTTTATTTATTTTTTTGTTGTATTTTGTTGGTTTCAAATTTTTGTAATCGTCTTTATTTTCCTTCTTTTTCATGTGGGTCCGACTATAATTTTAGTTTTTATATGACAATTTTAAATTGTTATGATTGACTTACGATTTTACCCAAACATCTGTTTCTAAATTTTTGGATGGTAAATTATAAAGTTATAACTTCGAATTTAGTTAGCTTAATTTTAAAAGCTATACTTTTTGTTTAGAATATATTTAAACTTGTCTAAGTCGTAAAAGCTAAATTTAGTTTTTATAATTTAATAAAATTTAATCCTTTGTAATTGTCCATCAAATATGTATTTGGCTAAATTTTAACTTTTTTCAATTATACCTATATAATTTTGGAATATTTGGATTGATCCTACTTTATGGAACTTGTTACTATTTATATAAATCTCAAAATTTTTTAGTATATATCGAAAGAAGGGGACAAATACCGATTTTTAGAACCGAATCTATGACGTTGGTGTTAAACTGGTTTACAACAAAACAATTAAACTATTGTGAGACTGACTCATTCCATATAAATTAATTTTTTAAATTCATAATAAATTTTTTTATATATAAGTTATGTCATACAAATTAAAATGCTATTGAATTCATGTGAAAATTTATATAAATATTATAAGGATACTTTTGGAATTTAGGTAAATTGACGTCATTTCAAATTCAATTCCTAAAACAAATTATTATGTAAATATTATCAAATATTCATATAAAATAAATTTAATAAAATTATATTTATATTAGTTAGTTTTGAAATTCTCGGCATTAGGAGATTTTAGTTATCTTAGAAAAATTATATTTATAGTAGCTACTAGCTAGTTTTGGAGTTTAGTCTACTTGAATTCTATTTTTTTTTATATAAAATATATATTTTTTAACAACAGATTAATCATTTGTTTAGTTATTATGAAATGCATGGTGCAACTAGAATACTACTCCATCCAAATAAAATAAATTAGAATACTACTCTTTTTAGCTTAAAATTAAATATTTTTACCTTTAAAATTTGAATAATATTCAATTTTAATTATTGTTTGATTTTTTTTTATTTTAAAATTCTATTACTTGTCAACAATAAATACTATATTGAAATTTAAAATTAGTCTAATCATCATTTTAGTCAATATTATATCATACACCTAAGAATTTTTTTATTTCATAGACTTTTTTTAGTCGATAGAAGAGATTTGAATTCACGACCATAATACACTTGATGTGATTGAATTACTATTTTTGTGGGTCAATTTGATTTTAAAATAAAAGAATCAAATAGAAAATACATTCCAAAAGTAATGCTAAAATTATATTTTCGCCAAAATCTAAATTATAATAAATTGGTATAAAATCTAAAGAAAATCGAAATGGAATTTCAAATCGCAAATTGATATTTTAAAAGACAAATAAAAATTAAATTAAAAAAGGTAATAATTTCCGTAATTAAAAAAAGAAGTTATCTAGTCCACCACAATTTGCCTATAAATAAACATATCCCATCCCATGGCCAAGCAAAGTAAAGCAAAAACTATAAGGAGTAAAAATGTCGTCGTTTACATTCTCGTATTTCCACATGTGTGGAGAGTTCAGTGAGACTTGGTTCCACATGACGGTGAACTCAAACTTGACAAACACCAAATTGAGTTTTGCGGTGGCGGGAAGAGCGGCGGCGGCGGCGGCGATTCAAATCAAAGAGAATGTGGAAGATCCACCCGCCGCGATCTAGATCATAGTGATCGATGAGGAATGAAACCAGCTGCAATAAACCAAGAACACAAGAATTTCCAAGAGAAAACCTCTTTGTATTTACTCATTGAAGAATAACACTGAGAAGCTCATTCTACAGAATATCAATCGAGTAGTGAGCCCGAAAAGCAGATACAAAGAGATGAAAAACTCCTAGAATTAAACATACATCAGCAAGCAGAGAAGTATTGCCTCATATGGGCTAAACAGTCATTACAAAGAAATAACATAATAAACGGCCCACTTAAACTACATAGGCTTGGGCTGATATGTCAACGAGAGTCTTTCCTAATACCCCTGCAAGCCAATGGTTGGAGGATCACGAACATTGAGCTTGAATTGAAGAGGAAGGAAAGTATGAGCAGACAATGGCTTCGTAAATATATCAGCAATCTGCATAGTTGCGGGAAGATGGCGAACAACAAGTTTCCTGTTATGAACTAAGTCACGCAAATAATAGATATCTAACTCCACATGCTTAGTTTTAGAATGTAAAACAGGATTCATACTAAAGTGGACAACACCAAAATTATCACACCACAGAATAGAAGGACCAGCATAAGATATTCTCAAGTCAGCAAACAGAGAATTCAACTAGATAAGTTTAGTAGCAGTAGTAGCTAGACATCTATACTCTGCCTCAGAACTAGAACGAGAAATAATAATTTGCTTCTTAGATCCCCATGAAATTAAATTTCCACAAAAATAAATACAATGACCCGAGGTAGATTTCCTATCGTCAGGATCAGACGCCCAATCAGAATCTGCATACCCCTGTAAGGTTAAAGATGTAGGTTTTGTCAGTAATAGACCAGAGGAGCAAGTGCCTTGTAAGTATCGTAAAATGCGTTTGACCAATTTCCAGTGAATAGCCTTTGGAGAGTGCATGATATGTCAAACAAGCACTACATAAATATGTCAAACAAACAGCCCAACTTTGAATTTAGTTATTATTATTAATTTTTTTTTATTAAAAGACATTTGAAGATGACAGTTTTGAAACTTGAAACCATGTGATTATTAGATTATACAACATGTGATTAGAATTATCCTTTTATTGGTCATTAGTTAAGTTTTGTTTAATTCAACATCGAGGTGTGAGATTGAACCTATAATATCTTGGTTTTTTTTTTTTGCTACCATAAACATTCTACTAGTCTAAAATACAATAAAAAGAAATCTAAATAGATAAAGATAAAATAAATATATAAAAAAAATGGAAAATCAGAAATTGAAATCCTTATTAAAAAAGGATATAGAAAAATTATAAAAATGGAAAACATATTTGAACTAATTATTTGCGTATAAATAAACAATACCCCCATCCGCAAAGCAAAAGCGAGGGACATGGTGTCGCACGTGGGAAGCGTCCAACGGTGTTTGGAGTTGGTGGGGGGTTAAGATCATAAAATGGTGTGGAATATTATTTAGAATTAAATCCTACGGCGGCGATGGAGAGTATCATCGAGCCGGTACTCGAAGAAGACATCCTACGGCCGCGATTAACCCCATGGATTGCAGTGTTTTTATTTCCAAGACTCCCTCATGTTTTTATTTTTAGTTTTTTTGTTTGCCTTGGATTATTATTATTATTTTATATTCATGATTGGTGAAGTCAGATTCTATCATAAATGGCTGATGGAACCCTTAAATTATTAGACCAATTGATTAGATTATTGTTGTAATTAATTATCAATCTTTTCAATTATAAGTTTGATTGGTTATTATTATTTTAAAATATATAATTAACAATAATAGAGAAGCGAGATTCGATTAGTAATGTTTGAGATCTAATTCTTTTGTCATTACAGTAAGCATAGATGATATTTAAATAATTTTTAACGGGTGTTTGGTTGGTGAATATGTGATAAGATGTTGATAGTAAAAAAAATTTATTTGAGTTGCACGAAGATGAAAGGATTAGGGGCGGGGGTAAATGACTTTACCATTCTCATCTCAATAAATTTAGTGGCATGAGGGTGGGGGATTCCCCATGGGATATTTGTAGGAATCAAGTTCTCGGTCGTAAATCATTTCTCATTTAATTTTTTCAAATCTTAATTTAATCTAATAATTTATGATATTGTCAAATGATTGACTTTTTAATCTTTATTAAAATAATAGTTAAATATTTATTAATTTCAACTAGACATTGATTTTTTTTAAAATAAAATATTCATACTTTTATGGATGTATATATATTACAAAATTAAAATAAAATAATTATAAAATATAAACGGGTTGAGACGGGAAACATGGATGAGAATAGATTTTTGTTCACATTAGGATTTAGATTATTTGTCTATGCTCACTTCCCTCATTCTCCAGCTAAACGAAATTCATCGACCCATTTGAGGTGGGTCCCCACACCGCGGGAAAATGAACCTCCCTAGAGAGGAAAAAAAACCTATTTCGATTTAGAGAGAGATGAAATGTTTAGATTAGGTTATTTGATATATATATATATATATATATATATATATATATATATATATATATATATTAGCTAGTCTTATGTTTTCTTTTGTTGAATTATAAAATTATCCTTAAATATTTAGTCATTAACATCAATATGAAAATAATGGAGGGTTAGTGGCGCAGTTGGTTATCTTGTCTGGTGTTAATCCATTTCAACTTCATGGTCATGAGTTAATAAAAAATCAATATCATACTATCCTATATAATTTTAATGTTTATATTCAAAACAAATATAGTTTTAATGACACCACGTACGATCTAATAACTAGACGTTAAAATTTTGAATCTCCCACACCTTAATATTTTCGAATTAAACCGAACCAATGAGCAAAATCTTTTTTAGCCAGAGATAAAGTTTAACTAATCTAAAATATACGTAAGTCATACATAACTTTTTTTTCAAAATTTGAAAAATGAATGTTTGTAAAATTATTTGTTTAAACGGGTCATTATATATATATATTTTTTTTAAATTCTACTAATCATTATAGTTAAATCTTGATAGCAATTTTTAAATTTTATTAAAACAGAAACTATTTTCTTTTACATTTTATACATTCATATTCATCAAATTGTATACCAATTAATATGTAACATTGAATTAAACATTTGAAGTATTTATTTAATTAGTCATTGTGCTAATAGGAACCATGAACACATGATTTTTTTTAGAAAAAAAACCATAAACACCTTTTAATTTTATAATTTATTTGTTTGTGTGGGTAAAAGAGAACTCACTTATATTTTGACCAAAAATAGGATAGTACCGTACAAATTTTGAAACTTATTATTATTGTTTTTTTTAATGTAAAATAAATTCAATTCCTATTTATTACACTAAATAAGATTCCCTCAAACTTATAAAAAAAATTTGTAAAAGATGGTGTATATCTTAAAAATAAATAACAAAATTATGGATTCAAATCTCTCATCTCAATTATTATAATCTAAAAACAAAAAACTAACAATCAGCCTCTATAATTTAAGATATTCAACTGGTAGGGTGGTGTTTCCCCATCTAGCCACTAAATACAACATCTGTTCCGGTTATTTTATTTTTCCTTTTACAAATATTTTTTTAAATAAAAAATGTTATATTACCTAATTTTCAACTAAATAATTAATTGTTAAAGGAATATATTACAATTATTTCTACAAAAGAATCTAGCTATATATTAAATCTTATCTTATCTTACTACTTAAGTGTGGGAGAAAATCATTTTTAAATGATTTTGCTCTTAAACTACATTATATATTTACACATATGACATTCTCTTTTTCAAATTTTTTTTTTACTGTTAAGATATTCTCTGAAATTTATTAGTATATTTATTTAATTTTTGGTTTAAGTTTATTTTTTTTCATTAATTTTTTATTGAATTTCTTTATCTAACCGTTAGGTATAAAATATCATGGAGACATTTTTTAAGATTTATTAGTATATAATATCTATACTGGATATTTGATAATATTTATTAGGATATTTTGAGATTTGATAGAATTTTTCGGGAGATCTTTTGAGATTTGATATACTATATATATTTGTGGAAAGTTAATGAAAAATCAGAATGTTTTATACTTCTCAAAGATCAAAATTATCACTGAGCTTTATATTATTATTATTTTTGTAGCGAGAATATTAGTTTGTTGAATTTTAAGCACATGCTTGAAAGTGAGGAAAAATGAAGCTTGACAATGATAAACCAATCGTTTAAAGTTAAGTATAGGTATGTTTGATGTTAAGTTCATACTTTTGATCATTGATTTAACTTTATATTACTTTTTGTTGTTGTTGCAAGTTAGTTCGTTGAATTTAAGTACATGTTTGAAAGTGAGTTAAGTATGAGTATACTTTAAGTCGAGTTTATAGTTTTGATAATTTATTTAATCCTTATATTATTTTTATTTTTGTTAATTATTAGTTCGTTCAATATTAAGCATATGCTTTAAAGTGGAAAAGAAAAATGAAGTTTTGGGGATAACAAAACAATTCTTTAAAGTGAAGTAAAGATTTTGTATTATTTTAGATCCATACACACACATACCCACACTGATATATATATATTCATTTATTTATTCATTTATAAATGTACATATATTCTTATTATAAAAAGGTATTTTGGAATTAAACGCAGACTTTATGATGATAAGCATTACATAAATTATGTCATAAAAGTAACCTAAAAATGTAGTTTATATGTAAAACTATTTTTGAACGATTTTAACAAATTTCAATTGTATCATTAGTATAAAATTCAATTATAAGATTTCAAATTAAATTAAAATGATCCTACAAAAAAAGTTTGAAGTTGAAAAACCACCCACCCGAAACATTTGAAGCTAAAATAAATATGTACAAAATAAATGTATCATTAAAGAATATGAATTGTGCTTTGATGTTTATACAAAATTTTCTATTTAATTGGAATATCAAAGGTTTTCTACTACTAATCTTTTTTATTAATAGTAATTTCGATTACTCTCTCTTGATTTTTTAAATCTCAAAAGAAAAAAAAAATTAATAAAGTTATACCTAAAAATAAATTAAATTTTTTTTTGTAACTCTCTAGCTATTTCTACAATAAAATGAGTTTTCTTTACCATTTCTTCCCACCATTTTAATCTATCTATCTTTTTTAAAAATCTTCACTTAATTTTTAGTTTTCAAAGGTTTTAAATATTTGAGATCTTATAATTTGATTTTGTAGTTGTCTTAATTTTTGACAGATTACTTAAACTTTTATCTAAGTATTTTTGTGTTACAATATTTTATTATTCTAATTTTATCATCAAGTTATAAGAGGTACACATGTTCAATCATTATTTGAATCTAATTTAGAATCTTACAAATTTATTTGATAAATTAACAAACCATCAATTTACTTATGGGTATCAATAGTAATGGACTTACATAACTCTTTAAGTATATTTTTTTAGAAAAAAACTAATAAATATGATCAATCCTTTTTTTTTAATACTTTTTTAATTCTAATTTATTTATAAAATCAATTATTATTTACTACCTTTTTAATATTCATATTATTTAAATGTTTTAATACATGTAAATAATTGTGTGATAATCATAAATAATATAAATTTTTGTAATCTAAATTAAATTTTAAAATAATTTACATTTTGATATTTAAATTTTGGAACATAAAATTTTATAAAATAAATATCTCGCTGCAACACGTGTCAATATTTTCTAGTTAATAAAAATAAGAAATAAAATTTTACAACAAACTTAAAAAATCAAACTCACGTGAATATCAACATAATAACTTCATCAATATATTAAAAATTAAAATTAGTCTAATTATCATAAAAATAAAAATAAAAATTTGAAAACCTAAATTATCATTTTAACATTATATCATATATTTTATTATCAAATGAATCATTATAGATTACAATTAAACATTAATAAAATTTGAATGAGTAACGATATTTAATTTTGAAATGTAATCATATTTAATGATAACCCTAAAAAAATTATTAGATTAATTATTAAATTATAATAAACTGAAATAAAATCTAAAGACGACCAAATGAAATCAAATCCTTTTTTTTTTTTTTAAATCAAATCAAACTTTGGAAAACCGAACTTGATATTTTAAAAGATAAATTTAAAAAACGTAATGATTTTCCTAATTAAAAAAGAAGTTTTATCTTATAACTTAAGCATAAATCATCTTATGGCCAAGCGAAGTAAAGCAAAAAAGTAAAAAAAAACAGTTGGAATAAAATGTCGACGTCTACGTTCTCGAGTTTCCACAGCGGCGGAGAGTTCACTGGGAATTGGTCCCACATGACGACGGCGGACTTGGACGGCGTTGGATTTAATTTGACGGTGGCGGAAGGGCGTTTGCCGGCGAAGGCGGCGGCGATTGAGATCATAGTCATTGACGAAGAAGATGCTCCGGCGGCGGCGGCGCCGGTTGAGATTGTAGAGATTGAGGATGATGATACTCCGGCGGCGGCGATTGAGATTATAGAGATCGAGGATGATGATCCTACGGCGGCGGCGGCGGCGGCGATGGAGATAGATTTCCCATCGTTAACAACTCTTGCTCCTTTCGGGTGGGATTTCGAGTTGGATTTGGATTTCGAGTTGGAAGACTTGGACTCCTTTTGTAATTTTTAACTTTTTTGGGCCCGGATTGTAATTAATCTTTTTTTTAGCCTTCATTTGCAAATCTCTCACCCCACCTGTATATTATTATTATTATTACTATTATTATTTTTTAAGTTCTACCATTCAAAATGAGCAATTGCTTTTGTTGGTATAATACATACACTTCACTACTACATTTTTTTTAAAAAAATTTAATTTTTGTAAAGTAAGTTATGGATGATAATTAGCTTTACAACTCATGATCAAGAGTTGAAGAATTTGAATATCGATTTTAATTGTAACCTCAATAAATATATATATATAATCCTCAACGTGATATGCTATTTTAAGGTTAAAATAGTTGGAATCATCTTTATTTTCTTTTTTTAATGCACGTTATATCATCATCAAATATAAAAGCACAATGTTATTTTTTGTTTTTATGTTAAATTTTAAATTTGGTCACCGTAAAATTAAGTAATTAATTTTAATATTTAAAATTATAATTATATTTCAGGAGAATTTAATGGGTTGGTTGTATTGTTTTGAAAACGTCTAATGTTTAATCTCTGTGTCGTAATAAAATTTTAAAAATTGATGAATTAACACATAGAAATATATGTTGGATACTTTTCAAAAAATATATATATTCTGATTTTTTTAAAAAATCATATAGGGAGTAAATTCAATTAAGTTTGATTAAGTTATAACTCTCTTACCGAATAGGTTAGTGACGCAATGATTTCAGTGTTTGGTTGTAAACCAGTTCAACACCAGCATCACGGGTTCGAACTCGAGAATCGGTATTTGTCCACACTCCCCCAATATGTACTAAAAAAAAATGTTATAACTCTCTTCAAATGTATTTGAATTTGTGATAGAGCCGGTGATGCTTTATGGATCCGATAGTTTTCTTGTTCCAAAAAAGAGTTCGATTCAAGGACTAAAATAAATATTATTGTAGTGAGCTTCAAAAGGTTTATTGTATATTATAGAGATTAAACTATACTGAATTTTAAATTACTTCTCAACTATGAAACTATTTTAAAACACAATTATATGGTTTTTTTTATTCAAAAATATTTTAGAAATAATAATTCTAACTTCATGAAAAAAGAATGTATTAAATTAAATATGATACCATTAAAATTATGCTAGTCTTTTCCCCATTTGTTAAGACTAAAATTATGCTATTGTTGGGATGAGATAGTTGGGTTGTTGATGGGTGCATGCTGAACTCTAAAATAGTTCTTTCCTAATAATAATTTTTTTATAAAAAAAAAGTCAAAACTGGACATCAAAAAAAGAAAGTCAAAAGTCTTTATTCCATAATAATTTATAATACCGTATTAATGATTATATATGTAAATACTTTAAATTAATTTTTAATTTTTTTTTAAATTTACCTATGATTATTTTGTGAGAATAACACGTCCATTACAATTTCTCAATTAATTTACAATCTTGAAAGAATTAAAAAATATCAAATGGATTAGGAAAGATTTAATAGGATTAATATTCTAATTTGAAAACAAAATAAAATCTAAAAATGAAAAGATAAAAGTAAAATTGAATTTGAAATTGATAATCTAAAAGATAAATTAAATTCGAAAAAATATTTTTTTTTTTAACGGTTTATGTACTCTTAATTTCCCTAAGATGCCACTGATGTAGAGAAAGTCAATGAGTTTGACGGCGGCGGAAGAAGCTTCTCCGGCAACGATTGAAATCGTAGAGAATGTAGAAGATGATCATATGGCAGCGGCGGTCGAGATTGTGGAAGAAGATCGTACCGCAGCGATGGAGAAATCGAAGTCGAAATCGAAATTTGCAGCATCTGTTTGGAAGAACTTGAGGGTAGTTTTGATTGGGAGGATATTAGTCTAGTCACATGCGGGCATGCGTATCATGGCTTGTGTATATTAAGATGGTCCATCAACAACCGTTCATGCCCCTTGTGCAGAGCCCCTCTCCCATTGCACTTTTGACTCACTCCTATATTTAACATATAAATGGTACTAAATGTTTAAGAAATACCTAAGTAATTAATAGGAGCTTATTTGATAAAAATCTTGTTTCTTATTTTTTTAAGATAAAAAAACAAAATGTATTCGATAACTATTTTTATTTTTTGTTTTTCAAAGGATCAACAAACATAAACAAAACTTATTTGGTAGTTATTTTTGGTTTATTGTTTTTTATTTTTTTGTTATTTTTCTTCTTATAATTCTTTTCTTTTTTTTCTCAAAATAATGAATGATATAATATATAATATATAATACAAATTAATTTTTTTAAAAAATTTAAAAATTTAAAAGTATAAATACACCTATTTATAAAATTAAGAAATAGATAAAAAAAGCTATTAAAATATGTTAAAATTCATTATTATTAAAAAGTAATAACATTTTCTAGCATAAATAATTAAAATTTTAATTAAAAATAAAAAATGAATTTTAATATAAATTTAACCAAAAAAAAAGTTATCGCTTACGTAAAAAACGTTGCAGTTGTAAAATAGTAAAGAAAAATGTTATGAAGGTAAACTATCTTCTCTCTAAAAAAAAAACCATCTTTTTGTTTTTCTGATAAATGGATGTAAAATATAAAAAAATTGTAAATCAAAATATAAATAAATAAATTCAAATAAGATATAAATACACATATTAAACATTTTAAAAATATTATTAATTATTATTTTTATATTAAATATATAAGTATATAAAAATAATATATTTATATTATTTAAGATATTTTTTAAACAAAAAAAAATTATTTATATAAAAAATAATATATAAACATATATTTGACCCAATTAAATTTAAAAGTTAATTAAGTAATTAAAAGTTGAAATTTATAATAACAAGAACGGATAAGGGTGGATCAAACCTGGGCAGTATATCAGGAGAATTTGATTATTAAACTTTTCTTCCGTACCAAAAGCTTAATTTTGAAAAATTCTTGAATTGTATTTCTTAAATAAAGTTTGAGAATGTAAGAAATTCATAAAATTTTTAGAAACAGAACCAGAGAAAATTCCATTATGGAGTTTCTCATTTTGAAACTGAATTTAAAACATGTTCTTTTCAAATTTTAGGAACAATAAATTAAAATGGTTACCAAACAAGTCTGTTTTTCAAAAAGAAGAAATAGAAATGAGAAACAAAAAACATGAACGTTACAAAACGGGTCATAGATAATTACTATGGATTGAACTCATTATCTCTTAAGTCATTCGATGATAATTGGGAATCAACAAATCCTACATAGAAATTCAAGGCTGCTCTCAATATCGATTTATAAAATCAAATTCGTGATCGCTGTGTTGAATTGGACAACCATCAAACAAAAAAATCACTATGACACTTTTTTTTTTAGTTGTTTGACAATGATAAAATGTATATTTGATTTCATGAATTCTTAATTATTTGGACACACATTTTATACTACTTAGTTGACTTGTTATATAGGCTAAATTTGACTAAATTATAATTTTATTCCAACTAGGTTCATCATATTGAAAATTGTCATGGCTTCATGTACTTGGATTTGACTCGAAAATCATTATTCATTTTTTCTTGGTATTTATGTAAACGCCAAAGTAAATGAAAATAAATATATATTAACAATTTGATATAATTTCTATCAATTCAAAACTAATAACCATCATTTGAAACTATTCCAATGCGGTTTTTAAATTTTTTTTTTAGGATGAGTTTGAAACCTAAATGAATAAATTTGAGTAGAGATTTGTTATATCCTTGAAGTTGAAAAAAAACTTATCAATTTGAGATTGATTTATAATTTGAATTTAATGACAAATTTTGAAGATACAAAATAAATTATAGATGACCAATAATTACTTTCAAATTAAAAATTGTTATTTATTATGATATCAAAAATAGCCTACCACCTCCATCCCTAGATTAGACACTGAGAAATATTAAAAGAGTAATGTTACAATTAAATCTCGAACTTGAAAACTTGAGGGGAGCATGCGTTCAAAGCCCACCACAATGTCACCCTTTGGAGATCACATTATAACTAATAATACAAGTTGAAAAATACTAATTAGTTTCGGTGAATATTTGATAAATTTATATATATAAACAAATATAAATTAATAAATACATAAATGAATAATAAAAGAAGTATATTAACATCGTGAAGTGACTTAAGTGATCAAACACAATATTAAAGTGTCTAAAGTGATTAATAATTCATGACATACGTGATCAAACACGATATTAAAATGTCTAAAGTGATTAATAATTCATGACAATAGTCAACGTGAATGCAATCTAAGCTGAGGATATAAAAAAAGAAAAAGTATATTAACAAATTAATTTAAATTAAATAGAAATTTTATCCAAATCTGGCCATAGCACAATTACCGGAAGGATGTAAAAACACCTTTAAATCTTGAAGCCCTAATTTTTCATTGCTCGGTCGTCGGTGGTTCTGGCGACGAAGAACAGGTAAGAAACCCTAACTTCGAGGCTTTCCAATTCGTTGTTCATTCGATATTAATCGTTATGTGAGCACAGTTGCATAGATATTAGTTTCGTTGATCAATTTTCAAAGTTTCATATTTGTGCGTACGAATTGAATTTTGCGAAGTTCTTAGACTAGCGAATTGTTTTGTTTATGAATCCTTCTTACTATGATATACTTTGCATCGTTGAATTCCATGGTGTAAATTTATAATCTGGTTGTAACCATTCAACTGAGGATGCTTGCACATAGCTTGAAGTATTAATCTAATAATTAAACCTTCTAACGTCGTTGAATTCAAAAAAGAAAAGAAAAGAATGTTTGCACTTTGAATGCTCTGTATGTTCTTTTTTGAAATAAGGGTAACCACGCCCATCCCTAAGTCAGGCATCGGGAGATATCGAAGGAGTAATGTCATAACTGAGTCTCGAACCTGAGACCTTGAGAGGAGCATGCCCTCAAAGCCCAAGTTTTCGACCAGTCTGCTACTCAAAGCCCAAGTCTTTGAATGCTCTGTATGTGGCTGGGAGATTGCATATTGCTGGATTTAAACTTTCAATTTTAGTTTTAAATTACAAATGTCTGGAGTCTTATCTGTTCTGGTTTCAAAATTAACTATTTTAGAGGCTTCCAGCCTAGAGTTTTGCAGTCAAAGAGAGAAATAGGTGAAAGAAATTTCCATCTGAGATTTCATAGCTGGTCTATTCTTAGTCGGGATAAAGTCCTCTTGCTATAGAAATGAACAAGAACAAATAAGTTTTGGCTAATGAAGTAAAGATGCTAGTTCTCATTCCAAAGAGTGAATTTGCTTTATTTATTTCAAATAGTTCATAATAGAGATATCCCAACCACCCAAGTAAAGGACTGATAGATTTAGATAGGAAGCAAGATAAAATCAACTTAATTTGATTCATGAATACTTGGTTTGATAACCCACTACTAATTTTCTTCTAATAATCTGATTGTTTTTGTTATTGAAATAGGTAATGGCTCCAAAACAGCCGAATACAGGCCTTTTTGTTGGCCTTAACAAAGGTCACATAGTCACCAAGAAAGAGTTAGCCCCGCGGCCCTCTGATCGCAAGGGAGT
Source organism: Sicyos edulis (assembly GCA_036507275.1). NCBI lineage: Eukaryota > Viridiplantae > Streptophyta > Magnoliopsida > Cucurbitales > Cucurbitaceae > Sicyos > Sicyos edulis. The sequence continues at coordinate 3,422,260 of CM071850.1, forward strand.
AAGTGGAAAGCTTAGTGGGGATGCTAGTTTTTTAGGGTTGATGAATGGCTTATGTTGTTTAAATTTTATTAGTATTTTGTTTCATTTTATTGGACAAGATCTCAACGGTAGTAAAGTTATTTATCTTGCATTCTTGTTATATTGTTCTTTGATCGACATAGTTTTCACTTAATGTAAGATCATGTTCTTAAATTTCTGTGTTTTTATACAAATTAATGTAGAAAACCAGTAAACGTGTTGTCTTCGTCCGGAGCCTGATTCGAGAGGTTGCTGGTTTTGCCCCATACGAAAAGAGAATCACCGAGCTTCTCAAAGTTGGAAAAGACAAACGTGCTCTAAAGGTAGCCAAAAGAAAGCTTGGAACTCACAAGAGAGCCAAGAAGAAGCGAGAAGAGATGTCCAGTGTGCTCAGAAAGATGAGGTAACTCATTAATCTGCTGCTTTTATTTAAACATGGGGACTGATTCATGTTCTGTTTGTGTGAACGTTAGAAGGTTCACGTTTGAATATACTTCGAGTATTATGTTTTACCTACGTAGAAAGTAACAAACATGAGATTCTTCGTCATCAAGTGAATCATCATGGAGTGGGTTTAGGGTTTAGGTGATGAGTTCAATCCATGGTAGTCGTCTACCTAGGAATTAATTTCCTATGGGTTTCATTGACATTCAAATGTTGTAGGGTCAGACGGTGCATTAATCCCAACAGATACAAACAAAAAGAAAGAAAGAAGAAAGATAAATCGCTTCAAGTGATGAAGATACACGATTTAAATAACGAAAGATCGAATATTTAAAAATTGTGTCAAGAATGACTTGAAAAGTGGAAAGTTCATGAGTAGTTATTATGATTATCATTCTGATTTCATTTTTGGGCATGTTGTAATTTCAGGGCTGGTGGAGGTGCTGAGAAAAAGAAGTGAGATCACTACTCTTCTGCTCATTCATTATAGTTCTTTTTTTCCCTCTCTGGCTACTCTTTTTGGTTCTTTTCTTGCTGAATTTAATAGAGATCTATGGCAATGCAATTTTAGTTCTTGTTATCCACTTGTATTACTAACACCCAATTTTGCTATATCCCCTTTTTTCAATGATGCTTTATGGTTTGATGAATTAATATATAGCCATAGCCAGTCATGTTTTGAGTTTATGGTTGTTCTTTTAGATCTTTCCATTGAAACTGCAACATCTCCCCTGCCCACTTGCATGTTTCCCGTGATTTATCACTTTTGTACGATCTATATGATATTTTTTTATGACCGAAAATTGGAGTTGGAGGTTTGCCTCACTACATATTTTCGACAACACGAAAAGGCAATACCTTGGAAATCTTTTAGTATACTTCGGAGACTCTATACCTTGGTTAAATTTGATTTCCAGTCTATGGTTTTCAGCTTGCATTTTTTCTATCTAGTAGTTGACATAGTAATTGATGAATTTCAATGTCAAGCGATGTGTTATACCATTTAGGGATTCAATACAAAATATGATTTCCCCCCTAAATCATAGGAATTTATAAGTAAATAATTATTTGAAAAAAGGGCTCAGCTAAGGGGGGGATTCATACCCTCGCTGCCACATTTGTTGAAATTTATAAATTTTAAGTAAATATTTTATATTTTGATAGGGAAGAAATATTTTTTAAAAATTGTTATAATTAAACTTGAAATACTAGAATTTGTCATCCTCATAAATTTCCCATTTCTGAACCATTACACTGCCTTAAAAAAATAGTACTTAACAAACAAAATTTACGTTGAATTCAGAAAAAAAACACAATCATTACTAAGGGTATGTTTGGGCCCTGTCATCAGAACGGTTATTAAAACGGGCGTTTCATTCTGAAACAATGCCCCCGATTGAGTTAAACCGCCGCCGTTGTACGAAAAGTTCTTGTTGAACCGCCGCACTTATAAACGAACCGCCGGCTTTCTCTGTCAAATTTCTCGATTCTTCTTCGATTTCGTTGTTTACCTGATCTGTGGGCGAAGCGTTCAATTTTGTCTCTGATAATTCTTATTTCTTTCTATTCACTTCTCGTTGACGGAAATTTCGATTGATGGCTTAGAGAGGCCTTACTGACGGTTTTATATCCCAAATGGGTTCATTTGATCTCGATTCTAAAACTTTAGACTTGAAAACGCAGCCTCTGAAATTGTGATCGCAATTTGGAATTTCTTTGCCTTCTCTCAAGATGTGAGCCATGGTTTGGGTTTCTCATCCGGTGGATGAAAGCGTTTTGTATTTGGGATTTTAGGTTTAAAAGTGGAGAGAGTGAGAGTGGAAAATGAAGAGAATATCGAAGAGGATGGTGTTTTTTTAATCCAACGATTGAGATTTTTTAGATGAATTAGGATGCTTTTTTTAATTAAATTATATTCTCACTCTTGTCTTCTTCTTCTTTTTTTTTTTTTTTTTTTTTACTTGAGTTCTACCATAATTTGGAAAGAAGAAGATTCGAATAATAAATTATGAGAATACATCAATTTTGCTGCTTTTATAAATAGTATATATTCTTTTTTAAGTGATTCTAACAAAATTAAAAATAAATCTGCTAAAATGAAATATCCATTAAATTTATTTCTTTCTAGTCAATTTATAATGAAACATAATATGAATGTAATATAATATATTACATTTTCTTTAGAGTAATATTACGTTTTTTAGTTAAATAGATTTTTCAACCAACTCCACATTAGTTAACTTAAAATTATAATTAACTTCTTTTTAAAAATAAAAAAATAAATTTATGATCAAAATATTTAAAAATGTAATCATTTAACTTGCAATGCACGAAAAATTCATAACTGATTCAAAGAAATAATAATTTACGTACAATTAAACATTTTTCTGACAACAATTAACTTAGGTTAATCCGAGTTTATTATCATTACCATGTAAATTATTGTACAATAAAGTTCAATGGAAAATATAGTTCTTAACTATTTTAATTTTTTACAGCAATTTCAAGCTACTTTTGATTTCAAAAAAAAAAAAAAAAAAACTACCTTTCTTAAAAAAATTATTTTCTTAACTTCTCTCATACTAACCTACTTTCCAAACATCGTTTATTATAACTCTTATTATAATAACTTGTCTCCCAAACATTGTTTATCATAACTCCTGTTATAATAAAATACACTCCAAACACCATTTACCATAACTCCTATTATAATAACCTGCACTCCAAACATCGTTTATTATAACCCACAATCTATCATAATCCACCGTTTATGATAACCCATCATCTACAATAACATAAACGGTGTTCCAAACACACCCTAAATGCCAAAATAAACGTAATAGATAAAGAAGAAGACGTATTTCTAGCTTAACAATAATAATATCTATTCTTGATTAAGATTCAAGTTCTTTACTTTAAAAAAAAAAAAAAGAAAGTTCTTTAATTTTTAATCCTAAAAAAGAAGTTATTTAATTTTTAAACTATGTTGAAGTTAAAAAAAATCTCGTCAAAGTAAAAGGACAAAAAAAGAAGAAGAAAGATATTTGTTCAAAAGTGTTTTTTTAACAACGCAATGCCGATACCGACAAGTCTGAATAGAAAATAATAAAAAAATAAAATGGGTTAATAAAAAAAAAAGAAAAGTAAAATGATTACATAATTTTGGCGCACGTGAGATCCACCCTCTCCCACATCCAATCCATATTCAACTTTTCCACTCTCTCGAGCTCAGTGCCTCTCTCAGCCACCACCACCTGTCCCTCCTCCCCCGCCGTCGGGCAAATTACAAAATTACCCTTCCCCTTCTCATGCATAATGCTCCGCTTTTTCTCCACTTTCCCATTTTGCCCTCCCCCTTCTCACTCTCCTCTATTTCTTCGTCTCGTCTTCTCTACATCGGCTCGATACTCCATAGCCGACTGAGCGCCAAAAGCTTCAAGGTTTCTGTTGCTCGTAGAGGAGCAGGAGCTAGGGCAATGCCTTCTGCCGGCGACGGCGACGTTGACGGTGCTGGTTTCCGTGGCTTCAGCCTCACTGAATCCTCGTTTTTGGCCTCTTTGATGCCTAAGAAGGAAATCGCCGCTGATTGCTTCATCGAGGCCAATCCGGAGTTCGATGGCCGTGGCGTTCTGATTGCGATTTTTGGTACTGTTTTCTGCTTTTGTGGCTTTGTGTGATTATTGATCGGTTGATTGTTGGATTTGTGATAAGGAATGTGAAGTGAAGGAGAGGATTTAGCTTTATTTTGTTTTTGTTTGATGTCTGATTGATTGGTGGATTATAGGCTTTGCTTTGTGATAAGGAATATGAGGAGAAGGAGAGGATTTAGGTTGATTTTGTTTCTACTTGATGTCTTTAGCATTTCTGTTTTTCTACTTTTGCAGTTCTGTATGATTGAATGATTGGTGGATTATAGGTTTTGTGATAAGGAATATGAGGAGAAGGAGATGATTTAGCTTGATTTTGTTTTTGTTTGATGTCTTTGGCATTTCTGTTTTTCTCGTCTTTTCTCTGAGTTGGATTTTAGATTCTCTTCTTTGTTTTCTTTGTAGTATCCGTCATTCGTGTGTTTTCGCTAGCTATTTCTTATCGATTGGAGCTTGAGAAACATTGGATTGATTGTATTATTTCTTTTCAGATAGTGGTGTTGATCCTGCTGCTGCGGGATTGCAAGTCACATCGGATGGAAAGCCTAAAATATTGGATATTCTTGACTGGTATGTCCGACCACTGTATTCTTAATTCTACCTATTATCAGTATGTTTATGCTAATTTAATGTAATTTTCTTTATTATGTCAGTTCGGGGAGTGGTGACGTTGATACGTCGAAAGTGGTGAAGGCGGATGCAGATGGTTGCATTATTGGAGCTTCAGGTTCATGCTCACAAATTTTCACAGCAGCCAATAGATATTATTTATCAAAATCTGATAGTTTATATTTTCTTGACCACCATTTGTTGATTTTGCTCGACTATCATTATTACATTCGTGAAATAGATGTTCGATTTATGATTACTTATGTACTTTTGGTGGAATTTTCCATCAAGTATTTTTCTAAGTAATGTTTTTCTTAGAGTTAGCTGTCTAGCCCTGCGGCTAAGATAGAAGATTCCAAGGATACAGCCTTGACATATTTGTAAGAGCCTGCATTCTTAATTCAACAGCCTTGACATATTTCTAAGACAGAAGATTCTAGATTTTTAGTTTTGATGTTCTTGCTTCAAGTTTTAAGAATTTTACTATTCTTGTTTTTTCTTATTTTTAAACAGCCAACCCTTACTGTATTGTTCAACTATTTGACATTTTTGAACTCGAGACTTGAAAGAACATATTTCCTTTTCTGTTTCTTCTTTCATTACCATCTGTCTTTTGCGGTCAATCTAGTTCCTAAATGTTTTAGTCACAATGTTCTCATCTTACTAATCACTCTAACTAGGGGCTTCTTTGGTTGTTGATTCTTCGTGGAAGAACCCTTCTGGTGAGTGGCATGTCGGCTGTAAATTCGTCTATGAGTTATTTACGGACACATTGACTTCTCGTTTGAAGGTAAGAATATTACTTTTTTTCTTGTTTTTTGAGCTATATGCATGACTTACTAATTATATTTTCACATTCTTCTGTACAGAAAGAGAGAAAGAAGGTTTGGGAAGAAAAGAACCAGGAGGAGATTGCCAAGGCTGTTAAGATTCTTGATGACTTTGATCAGGTTTTGACTATAGCCCTGCTAACTTTCACCCTTTCATACTTCCAGGAAACTTCCATCAAATATTTTTGGCAGCCCCCACCCAAAAACAAAACAGCTGTTCAGTTTCGAACATTATTGCCATTATTCTTTCAGTCGATGATAGTGATATGATCCAGGATCTAGATTATATCAAAAGATAAAAGAATAAAGATAAACCAAGTTTTGATAGGAACTTGGAACCTCCCTTCTCAAGAGAATCTCTTGAGCCCTACAATAAATCACTCAATAACTCATTTAACAATTGGATGCCTAAACCCTAACCTAACTCACTCTATTTATAACAAAATACTAACTTATTCTCCAAGTAATGGCTAAATAGAGCCCTAGGCCCAATCGAGCCCTAGGCCCAACCTTATCAATACCCGCCCCTTTAAAGTCCTCAAGGTGGGCATACATAAAAATAGAAAAATAAAAAAATAATTTTTTTTTTTTTCGGCAGCGGCGGCAGCAGCGGCTGTGGCAGTGGCAGTGGCGCGTTGGTGCTGACAGAAACGGCGGCATCGGTGGCATCAGCCGTGGAAACGACTACGGTGGTGGTGGCGGCAGAGGTGGCAGCGGCGATGTCGGAGGTGGCGGCGGCGATGGTGGTGGTGGAGGTAGTGACGGCGGCAGCGGTGGTGGTGGCAGAGGTGGCGGCGACGATGTCGGTGGTGGTGGCGGGGAGGGTGGCGGTATAAAAACCCTAGCCGTCACTTTTTCTTCCATAATAATTTCCTCTTTGAGCTCTCTAAGAGAACTATTTAGGTCAATGCATCCCTCATTTTTCTGAGATTTTCTTTCATTGAAGCTACCTCTTCTTTGATTTTTCTTAGAGACCCAACCGAGGCCATCAAACTTAGCAACGCCTCTCGAACCTCTTCCTGATCCATCTCTACAACCAAGAATCGAACGGCTCTGATACCAATTGATATGATCCAGGATCTAGATTATATCAAAAGATAAAAGAATAAAGATAAACCAAGTTTTGATAGGAACTTGGAACCTCCCTTCTCAAGAGAATCTCTTGAGCCCTACAATAAATCACTCAATAACTCATTTAACAATTGGATGCCTAAACCCTAACCTAACTCACTCTATTTATAACAAAATACTAACTTATTCTCCAAGTAATGGCTAAATAGAGCCCTAGGCCCAATCGAGCCCTAGGCCCAACCTTATCAATACCCGCCCCTTTAAAGTCCTCAAGGTGGGCATACATAAAAATAGAAAAATAAAAAAATAATTTTTTTTTTTTTTTTTGGCAGGCAAGCAGCGGGCTATGGCGATGGCGATGGCGGCGTTGCGCGTTGGTGCCGATTGTAAACGGCGGCATCGGTGGCATCAGCCGTGGAAACGACTACGGTGGTGGTGGCGGCAGAGGTGGCAGCGGCGATGTCGGAGGTGGCGGCGGCGATGGTGGTGGTGGAGGTAGTGACGGGCGGCAGCGGTGGTGGTGGCAGAGGTGGCGGCGACGATGTCGGTGGTGGTGGCGGGGAGGGTGGCGGTATAAAAACCCTAGCCGTCACTTTTTCTTCCATAATAATTTCCTCTTTGAGCTCTCTAAGAGAACTATTTAGGTCAATGCATCCCTCATTTTTCTGAGATTTTCTTTCATTGAAGCTACCTCTTCTTTGATTTTTCTTAGAGACCCAACCGAGGCCATCAAACTTAGCAACGCCTCTCGAACCTCTTCCTGATCCATCTCTACAACCAAGAATCGAACGGCTCTGATACCAATTGATATGATCCAGGATCTAGATTATATCAAAAGATAAAAGAATAAAGATAAACCAAGTTTTGATAGGAACTTGGAATCTCCCTTCTCAAGAGAATCTCTTGAGCCCTACAATAAATCACTCAATAACTCATTTAACAATTGGATGCCTAAACCCTAACCTAACTCACTCTATTTATAACAAAATACTAACTTATTCTCCAAGTAATGGCTAAATAGTGCCCTAGGCCCAACCTTATCAGATAGTTGAAGCTTTTAATATTTATTTTTATAAGCTTCTTGTGTCATAACTTTATCTTTTATTATTTTCATTTTAAGCATTTTTTTTTTCATTTTCCAACAGTACGTGAAAACAAAAAATTCATCAATTTTTTTGGTAGAATTATGTTAAAGTATTTAAATTGCTGGTTGAAATATTTCCCAACGAAAAGATATGATAGGCTGTTGTTGACTCCTCAGAATCGGCACCATTGCACATTTTCTTTGCATGTTAATATTTTTTGTTACCCTCAATAATATTTCTTACGACATCCATGTTTCAGAAACACACCAAAGTTGAGGACCCAAATCTGAAAAAGGCTCGTGAGGACCTCCAATTCCGAGTTGATATTCTCAAAAAACAAGCTGATGTAAGTATTTGTTTGGAGTAATCTGCATTAATGTTCTTAACTTCGGTTTCAGGTGTGAAAACTAAGAAAATGGTGAACAGGAAACTTAGGTCCTTCATATTTGAATTTATTTTGTATTGAATTTTTAAGTTTTCTAAGTGACATGGTTGACCCGTTTGAATTAGATTTCTATTTGAACCCCGTATTTTGAATTTGCACCTATTAGTCCTTGGGGATAAAAAAAAATTCCGACTCATCTTTAAGAAAATATATAAGCAAAGTTTAATTAACATATGTTAGCTATTTTTTTGTCAACTAATTGTCAACTATACGAACATTTAGAAGCTCATTTCACCAATTAAAAAAAAAAATTGGAGACCAAATATGCCACCTTTTAATTAAACTGTGAGCTTTAAATAGCACGCCTAAGGTAGGCTTCGCTATCTTCCCGAAGTTGGCATTTTCCAATCGTTTTTTTTTCATATGCGTGGGTGTCCGGACCAACTTGCACGCACCTTGACTATTCTCACGATACATACTGCCTGAGCCTACACCATTTCAATGTCAAGAGATCCAAAGAAAATTAATTCTTAGATAGATGGCCACCATGGATTGAACCACAACCTCTTGGTTCTTATTGCCCTTTTGACCACCAAGCCACCCAGGGTGATTCAATGGTTTGGTTTTTGACCCTCTTGAGCTTTGACTTGAGTTTTGAGGGTATGCTCCCCTTAAGGTCCCAGGTTCGAGACTCACCTGTGACACTACTCCTTCGATGTCTATGGTGCCTGGCTAGGGACGGGCGTGGTTACCTTGTTTCAAAAAAAAAAAAAAAGCAGCAAACCATTAACTTATATTCTCTTATATTCCAATGGAAGTATTTTGTCTGTAATATCACAAGGATAGAGAATTTAACTCCCTCTATTTTATTGTTATTAATATTTTATTTCAACTCTTAATGAAATGTTTGCTAAAAAAAATAGCACAATCACACATTAGGTGAAAGTACAGAAATTATTATTGCTTTGTGTTGTGTGAATGTACCCACTCTCTCTGATCTCTTTTAGACGTGTTTTGTTATGCAATAGTGCTACGATGACAAGGGGCCAGTCATTGATACTGTTGTATGGAATGATGGAGAAGTATGGAGGGTTGCTCTTGACACACAAAGGCTCGAGGATAAGCCGGACTGTGGAAAACTTGCCAGCTTTGTACCACTAACAAATTATAAGTAAGTTTATATGAAAAATTAAAAGGAAAAACACTCATAAATTTGGGTTCTAGACACATTTTTTTAAAAAACATGAATTTTCTAATTTTAGTTAAATCTAACAAGATTGTAGCTAATTTTTTTTAAAATTTTTAATTTCGCTTGAAAGAAATATATCTATTTCTCTACTGTGTTGGTTATTTTGTGTGAGGCTACAGTTTTACACTTTGGAGTATATTGATCTTAAATATATGGTGGCAGGATTGAAAGAAAGTTTGGTGTGTTTAGCAAGTTGGATGCTTGTTCATTTGTTGTTAATGTGTATGATGAGGGAAATATCTTAAGTATAGTTACAGACTGCTCCCCTCATGGTACTCATGTTGCTGGTATATCTGCTGCTTTCCACCCAAAGGTGCAGTGCAATAGATCTTTACCTTTTTATCTTTTGAGAAGTTTGAAGACGTGTATGGTTTGTTTATTGTTAAAATATTCTGATTTGAACTTTTGATTATTGTTAGGAACCCTTGTTGAATGGGGTTGCTCCTGGTGCACAGCTGATATCTTGTAAAATTGGCGACACTCGTTTAGGATCAATGGAGACTGGGACCGGGTTGACTCGTGCATTAATTGCAGCTGTGGAGGTGTATAGTACTCTTTTGATTATCATTCTTATAAGATAGTTTCAGTAAATCTCTTGCATTGCTGAATATATTTTGTTTATTTGTGCAGCATAAATGTGATCTCATAAATATGAGTTATGGTGAGGCAACATTGCTTCCTGACTACGGACGTTTTATTGACCTTGTTAATGAGGTACCAATTCTGAACATAATGATTGAAGCTGAGGTTATTTTGATCACACATGGATTATTATTATTTATATTATAGCTGGCGTTATTTTGATCACATGTGGATTTTTATTATTTTTTTATATAATTGCAAGTTTTATTTTTTTTAAAAATAGTTTTATGTTATTTTAATAAGTATGGATAATTTAAATCCTTATTGGCAGGCGGTAAACAAGTATCGGTTAATATTTGTGAGCAGTGCTGGTAATAGTGGGCCAGCTTTGAATACTGTCGGTGCTCCTGGTGGTACGAGTTCAAGCATTATAGGAGTTGGTGCATATGTCTCTCCATCGATGGCTGCTGGTGCTCATTGTGTGGTTGAAGCTCCCAGTGAAGGGCTTGAATATACTTGGTATTTTTCACCTCTGTTTTTTAACATGCTATCTTGCTTAATGGCTTTATTAAGCACGAGTATGGACATGATGACACCGCCTTCTAAACTATAGGACATGGGCTCTAAAAACACAAATTCATTGATGTATAATAGAAAAATACTTCGAAAGGAAGTTTTCATTTGAAACAGAGCTGATAGACCCAAGTCACTAAGTTTTATGCATGTAAGAAAGAGAGGAGAACAGAGCGAAGTAATGTACTGCATAAGGAGTGAGCAAATGTTTGCGGTAATTTTTATCTTATGTGCGTGTGTTGCTGTGATTTTGTGGGCCTAAATGGGGTCTCTTTAGTTAGAATGTTGCTATGAGATGTTTATGGGACACCTTTCAAGGGTGTTTACAATGGAGAGGAAGTTATGTTTTAGGATATCCATTGTAAACTCATATTTTCTGGTGCTCAAGTCAAATGATTGGAGTGCATAACTTCTCTTTACTTTCCCATTTTTCTTGAGGTTACCGAATCTTTTGATTTCTTCGTGACAATTTCCTTGGTTGAAAGTTGTGTAGGAGTTTTGAGGCATTTTAGCTGGCTCTGAGTCCAAGCTTAAAGAGCATCCTTTTGAATTAAAGGAGTTCTTTGAGTCTAAGTATTCTTACTGCATTTTACATTTATATTTGTATATTTTAAGTTGATATAAATAATAGACCAATCTTGATTAAGAAACTACAAAAGGTAAAAGGAGAACAAAAAAAAAAAAATCAGACACTCCACATGTCACTGCTGGATATGCTCGTGTCTTATTAGCTCGAATTATTGTCTGTGCTTCCCAGGAGACTTTCTACTATTCAACAGTATTTAAATGATTCATACCTGGCAAATGTGATGTAGGTCAAGTCGTGGACCAACAGCAGATGGAGATCTCGGTGTTTGTATAAGTGCTCCTGGTGCTGCTGTTGCTCCTGTTCCTACATGGACCCTTCAAAGACGAATGCTTATGAATGGAACCTCTATGGCATCTCCATCTGCCTGTGGGGGAATTGCATTACTCATTAGTGCTATGAAGGTTTTTATTTTGATTTATATTTAAGCCATCTTTTACTTTTTATGATGGGCAGAGCCTTATCTGGCTACTAAGCAATGCCGTCCATGCAGGCTGAGAACATCACTGTCAGCCCATATCTTGTGAGGAAGGCTCTTGAGAATACAACCATTCCGGTTGGTTGCTTACCGGAAGATAAATTATCCACTGGACAAGGGCTCATGCAAGTTGACAAGTTTGGTTTTGTGCCCTAGCTCTGTCATTTAATTAGGTTGAAATAAATAGAAGTATTTATATTTTAAATATTATTTGCGATTTTTCAGGGCATACGAATATATAAGGAAGTCCCAGAATGTTCCATGTGTTTGGTATAATGTGAAGATTAATCAATCTGGAAAATTATGTAAGTTTATGTTCCTCAATTGTCATTTGACTCATTTCTTATGTTTCTGTGTCATGAACTGATAATATGTAAATTAGTACTACAACAAAATCTAAATGAAACTGGAGAAGAGCAAATATAGAGGGGAATTGTATTAGAACTTTGGAATCACATTATTGTTACCTAAACCTTAAAAAATGTAGTACAAAGAATTGGTTAATGGCAAATTAATCTCATGCCATCAGCATGACATGAAGCAGGAAAACTCAATAAAAATGAATGACGGTTGGTCACATATAGAAGCAATGCCGTTGCACTAAAGTAGGTGTTACTCAACATGAATCTGTTTTGTTAATTGTCCTAACAGTAAAATGTAATAGATCTATACCATAGTATATATTTCTGAGCATAGTTCTCGTGGCATGGTATATGACCTAGTTACGGGTTCAAATACCAACCCCAAATGTTGTTGAATTAAAAAAAAAAGAACTTTCTCTTTGCGAGGATTACGTGGGATACTAGTAAATTTCTTTCATATGCTATTTCTCTGTGAGAATGTTTCATCCTCTTCATAGTTGAACTAAAGTAGGTGTTTGTCAACACAACACCATTTGGTCACCTTTTTTTTATGTACTATATCTATGCTATAGTTCTCTACTTCTCTTTCCTCAGGTTAGGGGTACTGCTTTCTTGTACGGTTTTTTCATATATCATCTTCTTGACTTCTATGTTCCATTTTTATCGGCATTGGTATTTGATTTTTCCTACACTGAAAGTTTGTCTTATTTTTAGTTCCCACGACACGGGGAATTTACTTAAGAGAGGCTAGTGCCTGCCGTCAGCTTTCTGAGGTTAGGTTATTGATTTTTTTGTTCTGCTTATAAAGTAAAATCATACCATTTTCCTTTGTTTTGTGTTTTACCCTTATTGTAGAGCGAACATTAATTACTTTCTGGACTTAAATAACTACCTGAAAGGTGACGAGTATAACCTTGGATTTTTTAGTCATATGTGCGCAATGGAATTTGTTGCCTTTGTGGTTGTTTCCTGTTACCACTGCCATATATAATGTAAAAGAACGAGTGATACTTTATAGAGTAATACTTTACTTTTTCTTTCCAACTTTAGAACTTATCATGTAGTCAATATATAAACTGCGTAATGTTTTATCAGTGGACAGTACAAATTGAGCCCCGGTTTCATGAGGATGCGAATAACTTAGAAGAGTTGGTCCCTTTTGAGGAGTGCATTGCACTGCATTCCAGTGAAAAAACAGTCATCACGTTTCCTGATTATTTGCTTCTCACACATAATGGACGCAGCTTCAAGTGAGTTAACAACTTTTGTGTGTTTCCTGTGCATTTTCTCTAAACCTGTGCCACAACTTGCATCTTTTTTGTTTGTATTTCATTTTTTTAAAATTTTAATTCCGTTGGTTGTTTCAGTCACTAATATGTAGGAAAATTTGATAGAGTAGCTTGAAGGGGTGAGAGACAACCCCTTTTGGAAATATGTATTCTGTTCCATTCCCCAAGTCTTCTTCAACTTTCCAATAGTAGGTCTCCATAAATCTCTATATTATTGATCAAAGAGGTCTATGTTTTCAAATCCGGATCATAAAATCTCCGAATAGTTGTTGCTTTCTTCATAAGGAATGAATGGTTTTCTTTCTCCTTTTTCTAGTACTTAACATACAATATTTTTGTGATATAAACAGTATCGTCAATCGTGTAAATCTACTAATGCTAACATAAAATGTTTATTTCTAATTCAAAATGTGTTAATTATCTTTGTTCATTTTCTGTCAAGATGTTTTATCTTCTTTTGAAGGATAGTAAAGCACTTAGAAGGGGTAGGTCTACCTTTTTCACTCTACGGCTTCTTGTGCATAATGGACTTAAAGTCTTAATTGTTCCCTTTTCAGCGTTGTGGTTGATCCTTCCAATCTTAGTGAGGGCCTGCACTATTTTGAACTCTATGGCGTTGATTGCAAGGCTCCATGGCGGGGCCCTCTTTTCAGAATCCCAGTAACTATAACAAAGCCAGTAGTTGTGGTGGATCGCCCACCAATAGTTTCGTTTCCAAGAATGTCTTTTCTACCAGGTTAGTTTTGCCAACAACGAACAATTATATACTTGTCCTCTTACTGAATGGTTGCCACCCTTGTAAGAAAAATATTTTAGTAAACTGTATGTCCTTTCTTCAACATGCTACCTCAGGCCATATAGAACGGAGGTTTATAGAGGTACCCCGTGGTGCTAGTTGGGTTGAAGCAACCATACAAACAAGAGGATTTGACACAACAAGGAAATTTTTTATTGACACTGTCCAGGTATGTGGAGCGATTGTTCATAGTATCAAGGTTATCAATTTATTCAATATGTATGAGAATGTCTTCATTTTTCAGATTTTGCCCTTGAGGAGGCCTTTGAAGTGGGAGAGTGTAGTAACATTCTCGTCTCCTGCTTCCAAAAGTTTTTGTTTTCCTGTTGCGGGTGGCCAGACTATGGAATTAGTCATTGCACAATTTTGGTCTAGTGGCATTGGAAGTAGGGAATCATCCCTTGTAGATTTTGAGGTAGTGAGTTTGTATTAATACCTAATCTCAAATTTTGGTTTGATTTTCTTGGGTCAACTATTTCTATGATTTTTAATGATAAAACAAAAAAGTGACACGACTGAATTTTGATGCTTCTAATTCATTAGTTTTTCTACATATCCATTTTTAGTTTTGCCAATGTCATTCCACTATTGTTGAAGAAAAAGGTAAAACTGAGATAGGAAAACCGACCTCCCCAACTAAGGAGTAAGATCTTCACAATTTCTTTTATCATCATTGATGTATAGTAAAAAATTGGGAGAAAGTGTCAATAATATTATGTCTGTTTTCACAAATAAACATCATTATTTAATATTTATACTAGTGTACGCTAACCAAAAGCCTAACTAAGAAGCTTATCTAAAGACAAACGTATATTTGACTTTGAACTTACCCAATAACCAATTTAAAATTTGATAACCTATATCTATTATGATATTTCCTTTTTTGTCTTGTTTGAAACATTTATTATGTGATTGTATTCCTTTATTTGATTTTACTCTGGGGGATTTATTTAGGAAGATTAACAATGATTTTTTGCAATTTAGGTAACATTTCATGGGATAAATACCAATAAAGATGAAATAGTACTTGATGGAAGTGAGGCGCCTGTTAGAATTGATGCTGAAGCATTGTTGGCATCAGAAAAACTTAGTCCTGCTGCCATTCTGAAAAAGGTGAGTGAACGAAGTGATTGGGTCAGGAGAATTATTTGTTGCTCTAGTTACATCACTCTATATGAGGTTTTTTTTTCTTCATTTGCAGATAAAAGTTCCATATCGGCCATGTGAAGCAAAACTTTGCACACTGTCTACGAATCGTGATAGATTGCCTTGTGGAAAACAGATTTTATCACTGATACTGACGTGAGTTAACCTTTAATTACTTTCTTCTTTATTTAGGGAATTTTTGGTGTCCAACAAATTACATGCGGTTTTTCTGATTTTGTAGGTACAAGTTCAAACTAGAGGATGCTTCTGAAGTGAAACCTGTTATTCCATTGTTTAATGACCGCATATACGACAACAAATTTGAGTCACAATTTTATATGATCTCTGATGCAAATAAGGTACTTCGAAATCATTGTCCTTGTTACTTGAAAGATAAAAATGTACGTTGAAGTATGTTTGATCCCAGCAGAAAATATTGTACTTGTAAAAGTTGTTCAGATCCAGAATAATACTTGAGAAAGTCTGGCTTACTCCACATTTGGGTGGTTATATTCAGTGTTTAAAATGTGGAGCGGCAT
The DNA here is from genome assembly GCA_036507275.1 of Sicyos edulis. Taxonomy (NCBI): domain Eukaryota; kingdom Viridiplantae; phylum Streptophyta; class Magnoliopsida; order Cucurbitales; family Cucurbitaceae; genus Sicyos; species Sicyos edulis. Next base: position 3,437,949 of record CM071850.1, read on the forward strand.
CTCAGAATGTTGCTATGAAGAGTAAATTACATTTCAATTTTTCACTGAAAGGTTTTTGACTTGTGGCTTGAGATTAGAGAAAGGTAAACTTTGATGGATTGATCAGATTACAACTAATGGAAGATTAGGAACCAAATTTAATAAGAGAAAGTGTAGGTGATCTCTTCCTGAAAAAAAAAAACTGGAGACAGCCAGTGTAGGTGTCGAAATGAGATTGGCTTAGGGTATACTTTCTCTTTTGCTTTATAATCTGAATTCCTTGTTTTTATTTATTTCTTATGAAGCGTATTTATGCAACGGGTGATGCATACCCAGAGTTTAAAAAACTTCCAAAGGGAGAATACAATTTACGGCTACACATAAGGTATTATGCTCTTTTCATGGCAATACTGTACTGTACCTATGAGCTTTACACTCAGCTCTTTGCTCCTGTTCAAGGAAAATATCTTGACACTGTTTTGCTCTCAATTTGTAAACGTCTTTTTGATGATTATCTGAACGACACTAGCTTATGTATTCTTACGTTTCCAGAGTTTGTATAGCCCTATAATTTTAATGACCGTATCTACGGAACTGACTATATCCATTGAATAGGAAAAAGAATAAGGAGGAGAATTGAAATTCTTCCCAGAACAGGGAAAAATATACGAAGTATAAGGATCTTAAATAAAAAATAATGGGGAAGAATGCTACAAGTTGAGTAGGTATTTTAAGAAAGTGGTTTGGAAGCTTGGTATAAAGTTGATTCAGATGATTAAATTGAATATGGTCTTGAGGAAAAATTGCTGGTTTCTGGTTTGGTTTACGGACTGTTCTGTCAAAATATTTTTGTAGATGAACTGACGAGGTAGATAGCGAACTTTGAGGAGTGTGAAATTTAGGTCCCGTTTGATAACCATTTTGTTTTTAGTTTTTGGTTTTTGAAATTTAAGCCTACAACAACTACCATACCAAATATTTTTTGCTACATGATATCTACATCTGACCTATATTTTTAGAAACTAAATTAATATTTGAAAAAAAAATAGCTTTCAAAAGTTTGTTTTTGTTTTTGAAATTTAGTTAGCATTCACCTACTTTGTAGGAAAAATGGGCTGTTCTGTCAAAAAAAAAAAAGCTTAAATTTTTTTTAAAAACCAATTAGTTATCAAATGGGGCCTTAGAGATTTGTTTTTTTGGATGGTATGTTGCTAGTTTCAAGACTTTCAGAATTTTTAATGTAGTTATTTTCCTTTTTTGTTGAACGAATAACTCTTCTGTAATTTTTCATTTCTTAAAAAAAAAAATCGTAAATGATCCTTAGATTGTCCAAGGAAGTTTCTCGCAAGTGTTTTATGGATGATATAGTTGGTTGCCCTTTGTACTTCAAAATATTTGGTTAACCTTTGTGAAGAACACCAAGTCATCTCGATATGCGTCCTTGATCTTTACAGCTTAGAATTTGTTAATGGTTCATCAAAGTTTCAAACATCTGTTCTAAGGCCAGTCCTTCAGTGTTCTCTATCTCTTAGAATCTCTCTTGCTTTCCAGGCATGAGAGCGTGCAATATTTGGAAAAAATGAAGCAGTTGGTGATGTTTATAGAAAGAAAATTGGATGAGAAGGTAACATGTTAAAATTTTTAAGAGCACTTTTGCTTGTTTGTTTGTGTGGATGCCACAAATTGTCTTCTTGATTTTGGCTTTGAAGCTATAATCTGATGTGATTGTCTTCCGCTCCAGCATGGACAGTTTTTTCATTCTATAGGAAGCAAAGAATTTTTAATACGAAATTCCTGTATGAAAGTAATTTTACTTATTATTTAATGTTCCTCGTGCCTTATTCTATATGATTATTTTACTTTTGGGAAATTGTTGAATTGTGTGTCATCAGATTTCGGCCTTGATTACCAATTAACCATTTGGTTCCTGGTTTTTGAAAATTAAGCTCAAAACACTACTTCTAAATATTTAAGTTATTTATTTTTCTTGTCCCTCTTTTTTTCCCCTTATCTTTTTTCTTTGTCACTCTCTCTCGAATGGCTTGTTTCCTGTATATTAAAAAAAACTTTTTTTTTGAATTTGACTAAAAATTCAAATATTTCTTTAAGAAAAGTGAAACAACCTCAATTTTTTGGAAACCATACTTTTCATCGATTTAGTACAAAAAGATTATCTAGATGTTTACAAAAGATTTTGCCAAATGGAATAAAGTAGTAAGATCATAGTTACACTAGGGGGAGGGGGAGAACTATGATAAAGAAAGTAAACAAGCACAATTTCATACAAAAATAAATCAAATGAAAAAAAAACTAGTATATTGGTCTATGGTCTATTGTGCAATCTTGTTGCTTGAATTTAATGTCGATGGAAATTTCACTCTAATGCTAAACCGTATGCTTATTTTATTTGATATAGGATTTCATTAAATTGAGCTTTTTCTCTCAACCCGATGGTCCCATGATGGGGAATGGTGCCTACAAATCCTCAATTTTAGTTCCTGGGTATGCCGTCAAGAAAACTTTTGATTTTTTCTATACCTCAGTTCAAGTCTCAATTTGAATCATTTTCTTTGGTAGGAAAAAAGAAGCATTCTATTTGGGGCCACCCTCAAAAGATAAGTTTCCCAAGGTATTATTATCATATTTTTAGTATCATTCTTTTTCAATTACGAACAAAGGTTTATGTGATGCTCTGTAGAGCTTTAAATACTTCAAATACAGTTTCTGAGTTGGCTACCTAGAATCTCTGAATATGTTGGAGGCCTTTGTATGATTGATTTCATAAAGAGAAATTGCATACAGGAGGAAAATTTCAACTATAGAAGATAACAGTTGGCTTACTTGATTCATTTCCTTTTAATTCCTGCAACTTCAATTTCTGGATTCGTAAATTTTTTGTTGACTTGTAATGTTACAGAATTCTCCTCAAGGATCGGTTCTGTTGGGAGCAATTTCATATGCAAAGCTAGGTATTTCTAGTTCAAATGATAAGGAAAGTTCACGAAAGGTGCCTGTAAATTATCAAGTCTCATTCATAGTGCCACCAACTAAGGTTGTTTGTTTTACCTAGAATGTCACCCCCTTCAATAAAATCCTCAGATGTTATGTCAATAAACAAATGTTACTTTTTTGTATATTTTTTTTGGCAGCCCGATGAAGACAAGGGTAAAAGTGCTTCTCCCTCGACGAAGTCAGTTTCTGAGCGACTAGTGGAAGAGGTAGGTGAAGGATTGCATAGCATTATCATCTGTTTTGATTCTTCTACCACCAGTTTCCAGATGAACTCTCCCCATTTGTTGGGGGTGAGGTTAGGGGTTGTGTGTTTCATTTCACTTCACTTCATCCCATTAGATGAACCAATATACCGAGTATGTTATTAATTGTCATCTTCTATTCAAATATCGAAGCCTATATGTGAAGGATGTTATTATTTTTTTTTTAAATTTATTTTAACATTCAACAAAAATGGGGATTTGAATCCATTACTGTCGGTCATGGTATACATTATGTCGATTGAGCTATTGCTCTTGTTGGCTTGTTAGGTTTCTATTTGCAGACAATCTTGAAATAATTCATTCAAGAAGGAAAATCACTTTTCTTACTAGCTTTGCCATTTTTTCCTTAAATCTCTCGACATAATGCCCTTGGTCTTGTTTTCTTGCTTCATGTAGGGGGTTCTCGTATTAATATTTTTCTCTATTTTATACTTAAATTGGAGATTTCCTTTTGGTAATAATGTGCAGCTATAGTCTTAAACTTACGTTTATTTCCATTTTGAGATTTCTTAATTTCATTATGGTTATGTTCTTTAACCTCTTAGCTAGCTCTTATCCTTTTCTTTACGATGCTTTTGATTTCAATGATAACTTCAACCAACGGAAAGTACTTGGTGCACTTTTTTCTTTTCTTTGTCAGGTTCGTGATGCAAAGATAAAAGTTCTTACAAGCCTAAAACAAGAAACCAATGAAGACTTTTCAGAATGGAAGAAGCTGTGCTCATCCCTCAAGGTTCAAGATGTTTTTTCAATGTTATTGAAATAATATTTTCAGAATGAAATTGTTAATATACATTTCTTTTTATATAGATAAACTTGATATACATATAGAATAGATGCAATACTAAAAAAGTTGTTTCTTACTCCAAAAAACAAAAGCAATACTAAAAAAGAAAGCTCAGGACAAAAAGATGCCGAAGTTAAAAGAAGCTAACAAAAACAAAAGTGCAGGACACAAAGGCAATGCCTGACTACATTATTAGTTTAAATATGTGAAATCTTAGTCATTACCTCATCTCTTGCAGTGGTCTAGCTTGGATTTATTGTATTAAGGCATAATATGCTGAGGATCTTTATTTAAAATATTCGTTTGTATTCATTAATCAGGTTGGATTTGTACATATTTTTTACTAGCATCTTTTACCTTTATTATTGGTTTTTTTTGTTGCTAGAATGAATATCCAAAATACACTCCGTTGCTTGCTAAAGTATTGGAGGGTTTGATTTCTCAAAGAAATGTCGAGGACAGAAACTGCCGTGATGAAGAGGTAAGTGGATTTTCGTAAAAATCATCAGGATCTTTACTTGAGAATCTCAACTAGATTACAAAACAATTTATCCATTGAAGAGTTTCATTTCTTGTTAGGGAAAAGAATACATCTTTATACAAATAACTTATTAACTAAAACATACAAGGCTAAAATACCATTTGTCCCTGGATATTGAAAGTTTGTTCCATTTTGCTCCCTAAGTTTTATTATAAGGACCACTTTTAAGTTTTTTTTTTTTTTTTAAGAGTAGACTATGGGATCAGAATGGAACAAACTTCAAAGACTAAAATTATATATTTGAAAGTCTAGATACCAAAATGTAACAAGCCTTATGTTATTTTTAACCAACATATAATCTTACTCATGACCTTGTTTCAAAAAACAAAACATATAATCTTACTCATGAGTGAATTTTCATAGGTCATACAAGCTGCAAACGAGGTAATTGATAGCATAAACAGAGATGAGTTGGCCAAGTATTTTGCACTGAAAAATGATCCAGAAGATGAAGACGTTGAGGTAAATGGTTTTACTGCAGCGGTTTTGAATCTTAAGATTTTCTTATTACGTATTTATTTATATGGATTATGGAGAAGTCGTTGTTTCGGTTGAACTTTTTAAATTAATTTCCACTATCTTCTATTCTCTTGATCACAGAAAATCAAGAAGAAAATGGAGGCTACCCGGGATCAATTGGCAGAGGCACTGTACCAAAAAGGACTAGTCTTGGCAGAAACGGAATCTGTTAAGGTTTGAAATTTTATCTTTTTCTTTCTAATAAATAGGAACACAAGGTTTGAAAAATTACCTGTTCTATTATTTTGGTAAAACCGTAGCTGGATTAAATAATTTATGGACAGGGCTTCATCATCTCACAATGTGCCATATCTGGACAAGTATAATTAAATGCAATATTCAACTTGTGTGGATCGCTTTCTGTTGTAGTAATGGTCAGCTTTTTGATACGATCCGGACCTTGGAGTTTTAGGAATATTAATATTAGTATTTATTAATTATTAGTTAATTGCTATTTTAAATGTATTGGGCTTGGGCCTATTATTAGTCTTTTATTAATTAGGTCAAATTAGGGTTTAGGGCTATAAATAGGAGTGGTTAGGTCATTGTCGATTATCCAATTGAATTGTCGTCTTTGTACTTGGCTCTTTAAGAGATTCTCTCGAGAGATTATCGTAGTTTAATAATATTTTGTGGTAGATTCTATCATTTTGGTATCAGAGCCATTTGCCGATCCGGGAATGGTGACTACTAAGATGGAAACCAGGATGCAAGAGTATGAGGAAGGGCAAAATTGACTTGGCGAGAAAGTCGCACGAGACGAATGCGAAGATGGAGTTGATGGAGGAGCGATTGGGTAAAAAGATAGATTCCCAGGATTTAAAGTTCGAGTCGATAACCCGGAAGTTGGAACTAATAATGGAATCGATCCGGGCTGACAAAGGGAAGGGATTAATGACCGAGGGGTCGGAGGAAGGCCGGGCGCGGTTGCGGCAGGAGGGGCTCTGAGTGTGTGCGGCGCGGGCTGGAGCTCACGCAGAAACGGAGCGACGGGTCTGGCAGGCTGGGGCGCGAGCGAGAGCGGCGTGGGTTGCTGGAGAGCGGGGGGTCGCGAGGGTTGGGGGCTGGGCGCCGCGGCAGACGGAGGTTGTGGGTCGGGTGGGGAGAGGCACGAGCGCGCGGCGTCTTGGTGTCGAGGCGAGCGCGGGCGAGGTGTGGCTGTTGGGTCGGGCGTGGGCGGCGCGGATGGAGTGGGCTGGGCCGGCGCGCGGCGCGAGTCGAGAGAGAGCGCGCGGCGTGGCACCGCAGCCGGCGTGTGTGGCACGGTGGCGGTCAAGGGGGACCGGGTCGGGCCGGGTCAATCGGTTCGGGTCGGTCTGGGTTCGTCGGGTTGGACCAGAGAGATGGGTTCCAAGGGCCTGGGGACGGGGAAAGGGTTCCGGGGCCGGACATCGATCGAAGGGAGGACCCACGGTTTGACGGAAGGGAAAACAGTTTCCCAGAAGATAGGAGGGTGCGCATTGGTTACGACAGACCAATAGCGCATGACGGTTGGAACGATCGGGGCCGAAATCAGGTTAACGATTTACCGGGACTGGAGTTTGGCCAAAAGGGAGATCCAAGGGTCGTGGGGAGAGAAAACAGGGTTCTGGAGGAGAGGAGGTTGCGCATGGGCTATGATAGGTCGTTGGCGCATGACGGTTGGAACGATAAGGGGGGGGAGTGACAATGTTCGAAAGTGTGGAGGAGAAGACAGAGTTGAACGAGGAAGCCAGAGAGTAGGAGGAAGGGAGGGACTGGGATGTGACATGAGATTCAGGAAATTGGAGATGCCGGTTTTCAAGGGTCTTGCTGACGAGGATCCGGTGGGATGGTTAAGTCGGGTCGAGCGTTATTTCCTGGTAAACAAGTTGACTGAATATGAAGGGGTTGAGGCAGCAGGGTTATGTTTAGAAGGGGAGGCATTGGAGTGGCTTCAGTATGAGGAGGACCGTGCTCCTTTTCGTTCGTGGAACGAATTCAAAGATGGGTTGTTGGAGCGTTTCCAACCGTTAGCCCAGCCAATAAGTATGCCAACTTCATGAGTTTGAAGCAAATAGGAACGGTGAAGGAATATCGCCGGAACTTTGAGCGCTTTGCTAAGGGAATGCGCGATATCAGTATGAGTGCATTGGAGGAGAAGTGAGAAAGTGGACTGAAAGAGGAGATACGGAGCGCGATGCGTAAACTACGACCAGTAGGCATTGAAGAGAAAATGTTTATGGCCCAAGTGATTGAGGATGATTTTGCTTTTCAGGCTGCCCAAAACGAGGGAAGTACTTCTACAACAGTTAAGGCTAAAGCAGGAACAATTGTATCGGGAACTGGAAGCACAGAGATTTTGTCCCACAGGACTACAACCGTGCACCCGACGTCTTGTAAAAAACTCACTGAAGCCGAAATTCGAGCTAGGAAGGACAAAGGGTTATGTTTCCGCTGCGATGAACAATTTGTCCCAAGACATCGTTGCAAGAAGAAAGAGCTTCAAAATTTGGATGTGTGGGTCGTTCGGGATGCGCACGATTACCAGGATGTTGAGGTGACTGATTTTTTGCCAGAAGATGGAGCTGCAGAAGGCGGCATCGGAGATGGAACACCTTGAGGACAAGGTGGCTCTTGGGGGAGAAAGTATTGATACGATCCGGACCTTGGAGTTTTAGGAATATTAATATTAGTATTTATTAATTATTAGTTAATTGCTATTTTAAATGTATTGGGCTTGGGCCTATTATTAGTCTTTTATTAATTAGGTCAAATTAGGGTTTAGGGCTATAAATAGGAGTGGTTAGGTCATTGTCGATTATCCAATTGAATTGTCGTCTTTGTACTTGGCTCTTTGAGAGATTCTCTCGAGAGATTATCGTAGTTTAATAATATTTTGTGGTAGATTCTATTACTTTTCTATGCAATATTTGGCTGGGGAAGAATAGAAGAATCTTCAAGAAAAAATCTTTAACATTTTTCTTTTGAAACTTGGAAATTGGAGCTTCGCTCCACTATACTCGGGGTTAACCACGTCCATCCCTAGACCAGATATCAAGAGATATAAAAAATGAATGGAGACACGGGAGGTGTCTACAAATTAATGTCACAAGTGCGTTCCGAATTTGGACCTTCTCCTTAAAGTCTATGCCTTCGACCACCGCGCCATCTCCCTTTGGGACGTTATTTAACATTTGGCAAACTCTACTTCGTATTTAGCTCTTTTTTGGGTCCATCGGATTTCCCCTTTTGGGTCCATCGTATTTCCCCTTTTTTGGGTCCCTTTTAGTGATTTCCCCTGTTTCAATAGGTCTTATCCGATTCATTTAGAAGTTTGGTTTCCTATCCAAAAAAAATACTTAAGAAAGAACTTCAAATTTCTTTGTAGTTCCTTTTAAAGTCCCAGGTTCGAGACTCACCTATGATATTACTCCTTAGATGTCTCCCAGTGCCTGATCTAGGGGTAAGTGTGATTACCCTTGTTTAAAAAAAAAATTTCTTTGTTGTTGTATTATATTCTTACTATAGAATAAATGTTTTACGTGTTTATAACGACATGTGATGGAGTAAGAAAACACATTAATGTAAGAGATCAAGTATTTAACCTAATAATAATTTTAGTCGTTGTTGCTTGAGGCGGTATCAAAATATGTGATTGGTTAGCTTTGAAAATAACATTAACAGCACAACCTAATTTTTTTTTTTTTTATGGAATGGATGATAAAACAATTCAATTTGTGACAGAGCAAGGATGAGAAGTCTTGGACACTTGTTCCAGAAGATGCAAAAGATGTTGGGAAGTCCGAAGATTCTTTTGAAGAGAATTTCAAAGAACTGAAGAAATGGGCAGATGTCAAGTCCTCTAAGTTCGGAATGCTCACAGTGTTGCGCGAAAAACGCTGTGGGAGGCTTGGTTCAGCTCTCAAGGTACTTCCTATGCCACCTTTTTTGGTTGCACTCTACCGCCTATAAATATTGTTTTCAACTTTGTTTTCTTTTATTATCTATATTTTACTTTAATCTTAAAAAAATTGGTTTTGTTGTTTTTAATTTTTTTTTTTTAATATGTTTTGGCTTTTTGTTTGGTTGTTTTATCTTTTTCTAAAGAAAGTAATTTTCAAAAATTTGTTTTTATTTTTTGAATTTGGCTTAGAATTCAATTTTTTTTTTTTTTAAAAGAAAAGATTAAACTCATGGTAGAGAAATGATGGGAAACAAGTACAAATAGTTGTAAAACATGATATAAATTTTATGTGATGGAGATATGGTTTTATATTTCTTTTTCTTTCAACCGAGTAGTGGAATTTCTTGTATGCCCTTGTACCTTGAACCTTATTGCCACATTACTAAACCTAGATTATTACGGCCCGAGTACATTGGAGTTTTTGTTCTTTCCATTCATTGCTTCAATCCATCCATCATTTCACCTTTCTACAGCCACATTTATTTGATATAGAGATAAATTAAAATATATATTTTCGCTAATTACTCGTCGTTCAACTGAGATGGAGCTGTCTTTGGGGTAGCCTTGTTGGTTGAGGTTTGAGACTTTCAAGGCTGGCTTTTTTGGAGGTCTTAGATTCGAACTCCACGAGTGAGATTAATTGTAAAATTCCTTGTGTTTTTGGATCCGGATCTTGGGACGGGTGCAGGTGTCTAGAGTTTAGTGGAGCAAAGTTCTGATTTTTTGATTTCAAAAAATAGAAAAAAAAGGATCTAAGTTTCTTTTTTGTCCTGCTATGTTGATCTGGATTTGGTTGGTCGTGTTTTCCCTCTAGTTTTTCAACTTTTCCTACCACATATCTCATTCTAATCATTCACTTTTCAACCAAAAAAAAAAAGTAGCATTCACGAGTGATTAAGAACCGTACCTTTGATCGTGTGTTTTTTTTAAACTGTGATTGTCCGAGCAGGTTGTATGCACCTCGATTAATATCAAAGAAACTTGTAGAAATTTATTTTTTAGGTAGACTACCAACATGGATTGAATCCATCACCTTTTAGTTTTTCAATATCCTCTTGATGATTAAGTCATCCATGACGTCGGATCGTGTTGAATTACAGGGCATTTGAGAGCTTGTGACTGAATTTCCACTAATGTTAAATTAATCCTGTGGCCGCAGGTTGTCAATGAAGTTATTGAAAATAACGGAGAGCCTCCCAAGAAGAAACTATATGAGCTGAAGCTATCGTTGCTCGAGGAGATTGGCTGGTCTCATTTGGTATCATATGAAAATCAATGGATGCATATACGCTTTCCCTCGAGCCTGCCTCTATTTTGAGCGTCCAATTTTTAGTTACATCACCCAAATAAATAATTTCATTTCACATCTCTTTTCTGTCATTGTTTTGCTTGTTGGGTGGGAAATCTTGCAATAAGAATGTAGACTTTATCAATTAGAATATATTGAACCATGGACACATTGTAAGGAAAAATAATAGATTTCATCAGGGTTTTTGCTTCGAATTTAAGTTCGTTCCTTTTAGTTTATGATGTGAAGCAAATGTTGTAAAAATCCATTTTAAACGTTTATGAATGACAATTTCATTTTGTTGTAATTATTTTTTAGTTTTGGAGTGGGAGTGCGGGATGGGAGGGGGAGAGACTATAGGATGTTGAATTACCAAAAGAAAAGAAATCGCTTCGAACAATTATGTAATCACGTAATCGAGTTAGAGATGGATAGAACGCTTAAAAGTTCGAATTTGATAACTTTTGGAAGGTTTGCCACTTACCTTTTGATTATTAGGTTGTAATCATGTTAATTGTTTTTTTTTTTTTTGTGGTATAAAGTCGAAATAGATTAGATATGAGTGGTGATTGAGAGAGATTGTTTGGAATATCCACTATCGTTGTGCAACCATTTTCTAGAATAGAATTTGTATTATTTCAATTTCACATAAACAACTAGGATATTGGAGAAAAGAACTCTACTGGATTTTTCCTTGTTTTGTATTCTTTGAATTCCATAACAAAGGAAGCTTAATAGTACAATGAAGAGAAAGAAAGAAGAAACAAACATATGACTAATCTCTAGGTTATCTTATACTAGCACCTAGCATTCCAGTGCAAACATGTTAGGATGAAAATCATCTCTACTTCACAAAAGATTGACCAAGACCGTCAAAAAGTTGCCAAGGCAGGTACGTAAGCTCGATATCGATCACGTTAAAACGATCTGGTCAATAATTTTTTGTGATTTAATCTTCGAGTAGTTGAAAAATTAGAGGTAAACCATGGGCAGGCCGAAGCGAGAGCATAATAGAAGGCGAGTGGCAGTAATCCGGAGACAGAGAGAAGGAAAATCTAGACAAAATAAGTGTCAAAACAATCTTATATTCCATGAACGTCAAGTTCCTTCCAACGCACATTCTTCCTCCAAACCCAAATGGCAAGTAGCCCATCTTGTGGGTGCAGCCGCCAGAAATGGTATCATTTTGGAACCTCCCTGGTCGAAACTCGTTGACTTGGTCACCCCAAAGGGCTTGATCGTGATGCATGGCTACGACATCGATCCACATGTTGGTGCCATTCGGAATTGTGAGTCCGTTTATTGTTATATCTTTTCTTGCTTGTCTTTGTACGTTAGGCGCTGACGGGTATAGTCGTAGAACCTCGCTCATCACCCATCCCATCTGCATTGTTTTCAACTTTTTGTTAGATTTTTTTGGTGTATTTTAAATCATGGTTAATCTTGAGAGAGGTTAAGCACAAGATTCAAACGGCATTAAGTTGTAAGCCTCGATTATAATTAAAAGTGCTATAAATTTGTCAAAACAAGTTTACATCATATTAATATAAAAAGTACAAAGAAAAAACAGGTTTCAGTTAAACAAAATGTCTAAAAATATATCTTCACATCATTGCCACTATCATTGAGTATAAACTTTTAAAAGTGGGATGTAGTAATTATTCCATGAAGTCAAGATGGTGATGTGTTTCAAATTCTTATATTTTTAAAGAATAAGAAAAACTAATATTATTCATCTATAATATTATAGGAAGGATAATGATTTTTAAACTTAAGTGCAATTTCAATGAGGTTTTCAGTCTCTTTAAGTAGCAAAAGTCTCTTAAGTTAGAGTCTTGTTTTAGGGTTATCATGCATATATAGTTGATTTATTTTAACAGCTTAAAGAGTTTTTGGTTTTAGGTTTAATGATCACTAGAAATTAGAAAATGGTATTAATGAAATGAAATGGGGTTTACCTTTTTGAGTTGAGAAAGCTTAGTGAAATCAAATTCACTCACATTATCCCCAAGCACTTCCTTAATCTCCTCTCTCAACTGCTTTTGCCACTCACAATGAATACCCAAAAGCAGCAAAGTCCACGTCAGAGCCAACGCCGTCGTTTCATGTCCACCAAAGAAAAACGTTTTACACTCATCAATCAGCTCCGCCGTGCTCAGCCGCCGCCGCCGCCCCTCTCCGCCGCCGTTCTCTTTCAAAAGCAAACTCAACAGATCATTCTCCGCCATCGCCTCGGTCGCCTCCTGATTTTCTCTCCTCGCCGTGATCACCGCCCGGAACAGCTCGTCGATCTCGTCACCGAGGCGTTTCGCCTCCCGGGCCTTGCCGGAATTCAGGAAGCCGGCGAAGGGGACTCCGACGAGGCGGTTGGTTTTGAAGAGTGTCATTTGGAGCTGTCTGAGTTTGTGGAACACTTGGCGGCCGCTTTTGTGGTCGATTCCGAAGCTGGTTTTGGCGATGATTTCGCCGGCGGTGGAAGTTATTTCGGTTTCAACTTCAATTTCACGGCGGCCGGAGCGAACCAGATCGGCCCATTTGTCGACCATTTGGGTGGCGGACTCCACCATTAAACTTGCCATTGCCTGCATTGGATTCATGATTTGATTACATTAGTAATTATGTTTTTTTTTTTTTTTGAAAAGGGTTGGAATTGAATAACAAAGTGGTCAACATGGGAAAGTAAAAAACACACATGAAAATGTTTGTTTGTTTGTATATGATTGTATGTGTGTGTTAACAATATGCTAAAAACATAGGCGTGTGGTTGAATATGACATATTTTATTTATGTATTTATTGACACATGATATTTTCTAAAGGGGTACATGATTCGCTTGGGTTGAATTATGATGATTTTTTGGATAATCTAAAATTTTGACTTGGTCAATTTACTAATTTATTCAAGCAATTTAATTTAATTCAATCTCTCTCTCTCTCTCTCTATATATATATATATATATATATATATATATATATATATATTATTGCATTAGGTTGTGTTATCTCCTATTTCCTCCTTTAGACTCGACTCAATCTAATGAATATGTAAAAAAAAAGTGAACACAACTTGCATGATACTAGATTCGAATTCAAATACATATTTTTATTTTTATTTTTATAAAAATGACTGTCTGGACTAATTTATGTGCACTTTCACTAATGTCAAAAGATATACGATATAACCCTACAACATTTGGAAGTCAAGGAAACCTATAATAAATTAAATTATAGGTAGTTAGTCACCATAGATTGAAATCATCACCTCTTAGTTTCTCAAGATCGTCTTGAGTATTAAGTTACTTGACAATGTTTGAGATGCACATATACACTCCCTACCAACATGCTAAAACATATTTTGTTAATTAATAATATACATGTATAATACTGTTCTTTGTTTGGGTTGAGTTGAGAGTTAAACGATTCATAAATTAAAAAACAACCAAAACTTTTTTTTTTTTAAATTATAATAAAATTAGAACACAACACAATTCAAATAAATTATAATCCAACACAACCCTTACAATTTGGGTTGGGTAGTCTAGATGGGTCAGGTTGTTGTTTTATTTCCCGACGAATTTAAAAAAAGAATTTATCCGATATGATGAGGGCTTTCTACTTCAATTTATTGCGTGTAAGTTGACTCGAACACTAAAAAATATTAAAAAAAGAAAAAAAAATTAATAATGTAACTTAAGAAAGCAAAAAGAAATAACCTTTAAATTGGAAGGATTAAAAGCAGGAGTAATGAGATGTCTTTGGCGAACCCACTCATCTCCTTCAGCCATCACTAAACCATTTCCAAACATTGATTTTCTGTCACGTTTGAACACTGATGGCTTTCCCCAGTACTTTGCTTTCACTTCATTTGATAATATTTTCACAAATTCTGGCTCTGCTATGTACAAAAATGGTTCTGTTCCCAACCAATATGTAAATATTTTCCCTGTAATAATAATAATAATAATAACTTGTTAATTACTATTACTATATGATATTTCTACCTATTTGAAGGGTTATAAAGTTTATATTCAATACCACATAAAAAAAAAAGTTCCATAAAAGCCAGATTACAAGTTTGAAATGAATGCAATTGTTTGAGATCAAATATAGGGAAGATTGTCAAGTTTATAAATACACATTGGAGAGAGAAGCACTGATGCAAGAGAAAAACAAAACTATTTCTTCTCTTATGTTATTTACATGATATTTGGAGGTTTTACAAAATTAAGTAATATTTTTTTTTAAAAAGAAAGAAATAGTTTTGAAAATTTTATTCTGGTTTGTTAAACTTGGGTTAAAGTTTTGAAAAATGATTTTGGAGTGCTTAAAGGCAATAAGTTCAGTCCATGCTAATCACCTACCTAGAAATTAATTTCCTACAAGTTTTTTTGACATTCAAATGAAAAAAAAAGAAAGAGATGTCATTAAAATCGAAAGAAACTAATTTAGACCATGTTTGATAACCATTTAATTTTTTGTTTTTGGTTTTTGAAATTTAAGCCTACAACAATTATGTGTCTTACCTTATATCTACATCTCATCTATATTTATAGAAACCAAACCAAAATTTGAAAGAAAAAAAAAATCCAAAACTTTGTTTTTATTTTTAAAAGTTGGTTAGCATTTACCTACTTTTTTTTACTGAAAATTGATACATTGTAAAAAATGCGGAATACATAGTAGGAAATTTGAGTAAGAATAGACTTAAATTTTAAAAATAGAAAACAAAAAACCAAATAATTATCAAACGGGACCTTAATTTAAAAAAAAAAGAAAGTAATATTTATCAAACCGATCAATAATTAGATAAATTAAATTACTATTGCAGGTAACCTTAATGTAGTAAGGGGAGAACAGGCTCCTTTAGCTTCAACTTGTGGGAAAGGTAAACGAAAAGGAGAAGAATAAAAATGTGAAAATAAGAAAAGAAAAATAACTTATATTATCATTATTAAATTAGGTTAAACTATTAATCAATTCAAAAACTTAACCTGAGTTGGGGTAAATTTAATTATATGACAACAGTAATGAAAATAGATATAAACTATGAAAATAAAAGTCTACCTTTTTTTTAAAACTTTTTTTTATATAATTAATTGATTGAGTTAGTTTAAGTGTATCTTGATTATTGTTAAGAGACGTATAACATGACTCTAGACAATTATTTAGTATAACTTAGTTGATTAACACATTAAATAAAACATACCATGGTCAGTTTGCCATCGAGAAAAATAGGGAAAGACGATCGAATGTATGTCGTGGGTGACTCGAGAAAACTCGACTATGGGATTGAGGTTCTTCTTTTTCATCTCACTGATATTTCCAAGAGGAAAACTTGGAGTTGGACCTCCAAATCCATTTGCTTTAAGCTTTTTGTGCACTAAAAATGGAGAAATCCAACAACAATACAAAACCCTAAACAAGAACAAAATAAATAAGCCAATTATGAGTAACCCAATAGCTGCTACCATCTGAATCAACATCTCTCTCTCTAAGGCCAATAAAAATGAGATCTCTAATGCTAATTTGTTTGATGTTTCAACAAATGGGATTTTATGGGTATTTATAGTATTACATTTTTTTTATTCAAATAAATAGTGTTGGGATTTTTGACTTTGAATTTAGAAAAGGTTTCCCAAATATGAACAGAATTTAAACGTTTATTCAAGTCCTGCCCTTTGACCCATTTGGTGGTGCCTACTCGCATTTCTAAAATATCATAAGCTTTTATTCCATAAAGTTTTAATCGTACCTAATTCCTATGTTTTTTATATTATAGTTTTAATCACAAAATTTATCCCTGCCGTGTAAATGGTTTGAATTGGGTTGGTTAGAGATTTGTTTTTTTTTTATGGATAATTAAAAAAAAAAAAATTGTTGGTCAATCAACTCTCATGTATTAAAACAACTTAACTTAATCTATATTTGAATTGAATTCTTAAATTGTGTAAATTTTTTTCCTCTCTAAAACTCAATTTTTTTTATTTATTTGGAAAGCCTAAAACTCAATTTATAATCATATATGTAAAAAAAAAAAAGCATAATACTATACTTAAATTTAGATTATCAATTTTATTAATGCGTATATATAATATTAATTAATCTTATATATAATATTAATTATAACTCAACCTATATTTAATTATTATAATTTTTTTAAGAGAAATTATATTGAAGAGCTCTTTTCACAAGGTACAAATGCTTATAAGTAAATCTTTGAAAATACTCATTAGTACCGATGACTATTTTTGTTAACTTTTTTTAGTAGTCATATGTCAAGTTAGAATCGAATATTGATTTTCAAGATCAAACATGTGAATTTGGCGTTGAACTAAATTTCCATCAAACAATAAAATCATCAAACTACAAACTCTTTTGATTAATTTTGTAAAAAAAAAATTATTTGTTAATGTTCAGACTAACGTACGGGATTGGATCTAAAATATGATTCGTCAATTAGTTATTGTACATATAAATAGAAATTGGCTGCGTGTTTTTTTTTCTATTGAAATAGAAATTGTCTGCGTGTTTCCTCCAATTAAAATGCAAAATTTTGAAACTATAAAAAACAAAAAGGAAAAGAAAAAGAAAAAAAAGGTTTTGTATTTTCTTTTTTTTTATTACTATTCAAAATAGGGGTCGGTTTGTTTATTCAGGTTTTTGTCGCGTTTGTTTATTCAGGTTTTTGTCGCGTTTGTTTATTCAGGTTTTTGTCGCGTTTGTTTAGCCACGTGGAGGCGGACGCCACAAAAGAATTAAAGTAAAAATGACAAATAGAATTTAGACAAAATTTTGGAGTCCGTAAACACGGGTTAGGAATTAGGATAGTTTTTGCTGTGGTCAACTTTGCTGATCTGCCTAAAGTCAATAGGCCAATCAAAGGTGGAATCCTTTTTAACTTGAAAAAAAAAAAAAAATTACGTGCTAATCACTTTTAATTCATGTTTACTTTGATAAAGAAAATAATAAGCCATTATTTTTTATTAGGAGCCAATTTACATGCAAGAAAACGGATGTACGTTGTTAACGTGTGCAAGGCGTACAGAAAACAACCACAATATGCATCACTTCCAATTGAAAAACAAATTCTAGTCATTTATGCTGCTGTCAATGGATTCTGTGGTCGAACGCCGCTAGACAGAATTTTGCAATATGAAAGAGCCATTCTCGGTCCATGGATTTTCCTTCCTTTTGCCGCATTTACCAGAATTTGGAAGTCACCCCCAACCGAGACCTAGATGGCTATAATGAATATCGAATGGGTTGGTGACACGATTGATTATTTAGTCTGGTGTTAATCTATTTCTACTCCACGGTCACGATGGTTAGGCAATGCCACTAAAATCCTTATTAAACCTCCTGTAGAAACTGTCGATTCATGAAATTGGTATTTATAATCCCCTTTTTCTAACTTATAATAATAATAATAAAAAAGCTATAATGAATTAAACTTATAATATTTTGATTTCTTTCGATAACTAAATCAATTTTAAGTTATATTAAAATGGTATTTATGTAATATTCAGTTCGATCGTTAAGGTAAAGATTTTATCCATCTTCGATTTTCTATAATTATTGAAACTCAATAATAAAGAAAATATCAATTCATACTTCATCTCTTAAAAAATACATATATTGCTACTTTGTTTTTGACAAATACAGATTCTTAAGATCGAACCTGTAATGTTGATGTTGAATTGGTTTACAACTAAACAATGAAATAATCGCGTCACTAACTCTTTCGGTTACTAAAATCAATTTATAGAATATGATAAAGTCGTGGAAAATTCAAATTTATGATATCTTAATCATTAATCTAACATTTATATTGGTGAGTTATATATTGATTGGTCGGTGATATCTTATTCTTTAGTCTCTAGATAAGCTTTTAGAAGCTTTTATTGCGTTAATAATAATCTCAAAACAACGGTTTAATCAGTTCTTTTTCTTTTTTTTTTTAATTTTTAAATATGGTTTAATAAGCATTGAACTATGGTTTATTGGAGTTGTTTCTATTTATATTGTATAGACGTTGGAATATAATCTCAAAACTTGATCTCTTCAATATCTTTAAAAAAAAAAGAAAAAAAAAACTTGATTTCTTCGAAGCTTACATAAATTCTCAAGTTGGTGAGTATATTCTTGAAGAAATTATCTGCTAGGCCATCAATTTGCTACGTCGAGAAATTATTCAATAAATTAATAAGAATTCAAACATAATTTGATATCTAAATTCATTCTTAGTTAAATTATTTATAATATAAAGTCAGATAATGAAAACTTTTCAACCATTTGAAACACACCTTTCTTTATTTGAGTATATAAAAAAAAGTTTCTTTATTCAATCGATTGACTATTTTAGAACGCCGTTTCTAAGAGTGTTCAAATTTTATGAAAACGGAAAAGTGATATAATTTTGAAAAAAAATTGAACTAGATTAAAAAAAAAAAAGTATATTTATTTCTAGCTAGCATTATCTACATTTTCCAAACTTGTCTAATTTTATCGATTCTACAAAGACGATATTTGAACCACGTGGTTTAGTGGTCAAAGAAAATTTTGAAATGTAATGAATTTGATCCCTACCAAAATTGTTTAGTTTGAATTATGTTATATTATGAAAGTCAGAGTTACAAATTCTTGTTAATTTGTGTATTTTTTTTCATTTTTTCTTAAAGGTGTGTTTAAGATTTGGTTTGACATGTTTGAGCCTATAGAATTTAAAAAGTTTGAATTTGACCGAATAGAATAATAACCCAACTGATATAAATGTGTGACGTGACATTGACTAAAAATCATGTGTTCGGATCTATATGTGATTATTGTTGAACAAAAAGTATTTTAAAAACTATATTTGATACATTCAAATGCTAGAAAGAAAAGTGTTTGATTTGAATCAATGTTAGGTTATTAGTCTAAGCTAGCATTTATATATATTCTCTTCGGTGACCATGATAGATTTAATTCTTCATATTTAGCACTCAAGACCCTCTTTAACCAGTTGAACCACTCTATGTTCGTTATAGTGCAAAGAAAGTTTTATATAAGAGAACGTGCACGTTGATTGGACAACAAGTTTTAGAAGTTTGAATCAAAATTTTTGTTTAAAAAATATTTAATTTCGTGAAACAATCAAAATTAAGGGTAGATTTAATTTTTAACATGGAGGTTAGACTTTATGAAGGAAAAAAAAATCATCCCATTTAGTAGAGGGCTAGTGGTTTAGTTTTCTTTGTTTTTTAGATAAAATAAAAAGTGAAACAGATTCAACCAGTTTGATAAAAAGAAGAACCAAACGAATGTCGTTGTCAAAGTTTTTTTTAGTTCGATTTCTCTATTTTCAGGTCGCTGAGTGGTCGGAGACTACAAGAGGGAGAAGTAGTCAATCATTTGGTTTGTGGAGTCCACCATATAAGCTTGTCTTGTTCCCTATCCATTACATAGTTTGAAAAGAACAAAACATACACTAGATGGGGATCTTTAAGTTTACATGCTTTATTCATATTACAAAGTTTGGGAAAAGAAAAATCATTGTGGAATGTGGGCTTTTTAAATTCATCATAACTTGTTTGGATCTCATATGCTGAGAAGCAAAAACAAGAGTCAGATCTAAATAAAGCCGTAAAATTTGGGCTTGGAATTCGTCAAATATCTCAAACTTCAATATTTTCACATTAATAATGATTTTTATTATATCTATACATATAAATAAAACATATACTAATCATTTTGTCCAAATACTACACGAAAAAAACAATAATCATTTCAGAATAAGTGGTTTTTTTTTTTTTTTGATACAATATATTGGGAGAAGAAGGATTGAACATGTAACCTCATGGTTGCTAGGTTATACAAGATGCTGGTAGAACTCCGCTTTTGTTGGCATAGTAAGTGGTATTTTAATACAAAATCATTGAATGGTTTTTTTTTTCATTATTATTTTATAAAACACAACTAATCCTTTTGTCCAATATTACACGAAAAAATGGTTTTTTTTTTTCATTATTATTTTATAAAACACAACTAATCCTTTTGTCCAATATTACACGAAAAAAACGATAATCATTTCAGAACATATGGTCTTTGAATATAAAAATCACTAAATGATTTTTAAGGAAAATTTCCCTAAACATACATATCTAAAGAAGTTAACCATATATATATGTTTATGCGACATCATTAGAGGCACACAAATTTATCTTATAAATAAAATAATATTTGTTTGTAGTAATTTTATCCTTTTAATTATCATACCAAACTTAGTTTTTATGTTTAATGGCACTTAAATGACTTTTGAGGCTGTCTTGTTGGTTTTGAAAGGGAAGGGAAAATTGGATGAAAGAAGAAAGATGGAGAAGAGGATGGAAAGGAACAAGATGAAAGTCATTTGGATTTTTATATTATTATTTTCTTGGCAATTCATCAAAATTTAAATCATGGTTATATTTTTTAAACTCAAGTACTATTTTTAAGCTTTTTGCAAAGTTGAGAGACTAAAATTAGACTTTTGAAAGTCCAGAAACCAAAATAGAACAAAAATAATAGTTGGGGGATCAAAATAATATTTCAACTATAATTTTACATAAAAACTTCTCTAAAAATAGATATGTTAGGATGTTCTACAATATATATGTCATTAGAGGCACATAAATTTATCTTATAAATAAAAATATTAATAAATTATATTTTGTGGGACTCTAATGATAGCACATAAGTATAGACCTTCTCTACATATTCATATTCATATAAAGAAAAGTTTTTCACATGATTTTTTTGTTTTGTAAAACACATACCTAATCATTTTGTCCATTATTTACAGGAAAAAAAAACAACAATCAATAACAATCAATAAGTGGCCTTTTAATATAAAAATCACTAACTTTTTTTTTATTTTTTATAAAACACATACTAATAATTTTATCCATTATTACACGAAAAAAAATAATAATCAACAAGTAGCCTTTTAATATAAAAATCACTAAATGATTTTTTTTATAAAACACATACTAATCATTTTATCCATTATTACACGCAAAGAAAAGAAAAAAAAATCATTGCATAATAAGTGGCATTTTAATGCCAACAAAAGCCGTAAATAAAATATTTATTAATAACAAAGTTATGACTTCGTATCTTTCACTCTCGATTATTATAATTTAAAAAAAACAAGATCTTTTAATATAAAACTTATGATATTAGATAATCTAATATTCTATTTCAAAACCAATGAATGATGAAATGAATAACTACTTATTTTATAAACATATTTTTGAATTATCAAATTTTTTAAATTACAAGATCACAAACAAAAAGCCAAAATGAACGGATAGACTAATCAAAAAGCAAAATCTAGCTATTGTCGTAAAATTTGGGCTTTGGAATTCGTCAAAGCTCACACACTATGTTTTTCACATTTATATTGCAATCTTTTTTACAAGGCATATACTAATCATTTTGTCGAATATTACACGAAAAAATTGATCATCATTTCAAAATAAGTGGAATTTTAACATAAAAATCACGTATCAGAAAATAAATGTTGGGTTGAAGACAATATTAATTTTTAATTGAAACAAAAAAATAATAAAATTCCGACCAAAATGGAAGAAATAAAATGTTGGGTTGAAGACAATATTAATTCTTAATTGGAACAAAAAAATAATAAAATTCCGACCAAAATGGAAGAAAAAAGAATGTTGGGTTGAAGACAATATTATTTTCTTAATTGGAACAAAAAAATAATAAAATTCCGACCAAAATGGAAGAAAAAAGAATGTTGGGTTGAAGACAATATTAATTTTTAATTGAAAAAAAAAAAAAAAAAAAAAATTCCGACCAAAATGGAAGAAATAAAATGTTGGGTTGAAGACAATATTAATTCTTAATTGGAACAAAAAGATAATAAAATTCCGACCAAAATGGAAGAAAAAAGAATGTTGGGTTGAAGACAATATTATTTCTTAGAGAATTTGCGGTGTATAGCAACTTTTTTATCACAGTTTACAATTATAACACATTTTTAAAAATAATTCTTTTATAGCAAATTCTGCCATTTAAAAAAAAAAATTATTTACCTTTTTTTATAGAAGACTTTGATAGAATCTATCATTCTCTAGTGATGGAAGTCTATCAATTTTATCAGTGATTGATTCTATCGGCTCTTATTGATAGACTCTTGATAGAATCTGATGGAAGTCTATCAATTTACTTTATTTATTAGTAATTGATTCTATCACCCTTTATCGATAGAATCTATCAATATGAAGTCTATCAATTTATAATTTTTGCTAAATGTGCAAATATTTTCATTATTGTGCTATTCACGTAATATTTTATCCATTTTGTAATATACATGCAAAAACCCCTATTTCTTAATTGGAACAAAAAAATAATAAAATTCCGACCAAAATGGATGGATAGAATAACCAAACAATAATATGCCTTTGATGCACTCATCATCTTAAGCCATTACCACAACATTGGTTCTTGCAGTTTTCTTCTAATAATTTGCAATGTTGTGTATAATAGCAAGTATATTATTATGAGTTGAATCAAGTAAAATTATCGATCAATCCAAAAGTTAAGTGTATAGATTGAAATAAATTTAATATATTAATCAATATTTCTCTTCACTGCAGACTTAAAATTTAATGATGTCCATCAAAATCAATATTACATTAGTAGATTTTTTATTTTAGATTTTTTAGAAAATGGTGAAATTAGAGAGAAAGAGAAGTAGAATTTAAAGTTTAAATGAAGTGGGTGAATTTTTGGTTAATTTGAGATTCAAGAAAGGAAAGATAGAAAAACAAACTAGAAAGGTTGAGTTAATTTGTTGTTTTAAAATCAAAGGAAAGGGGGAAAAATGGTCGGTTAGAGAAACCAAATTAGATTTAAAAAATAATGAACTTGTCTGTCAAGGTCTTGATCTAGGTCAAAGGAAAGAAGGAAAAGATGATATGGGTTCAAATTAGGGGTACATAGTCCGAATTAGATAAGATCGGATAAAATTTTTAGAGCTACCCAAATTTTAGGTTGGTTTAATTTGCTAACCCATCTAACCGTATGCATTAAGTTAGGAGATTGGGTTGAGCTCTTGAGTTATGTTACTTTTTTTTTTCTTTCTAAGATTCGACTTATAAATTCATAAATATGTGAATTCAACATCCTATTACCTATTTCATTATATATATATTTTTTTGTGATTTGCATATTCTTTATTTAGAAGACTTATAAATATGATAATAACATATCTTATTAATTTATCTTACATACACATACTAATATACATAATATTCTTAATTAATTTGAGTTGAGTTGGGTTGAACGTGCCAAAAATTAGCTAACCCAACTCAACAAGTAATATCATAACTTAACTCTTACAATTTAGGTTGAGTAGTTTGAGTTGATTGGATTGTCGATTTTTTTGTATATCCCTATGTTGAAAACATAAAGCTCAATAAGAACACTCCCAAAAAGCAAATATGTCTTTTCTTCTTCTTTTTTTTTTTTTTTTTTGGTTTGAGATCAAAGATAAGAGAAACAAAATAGGAGGGCTAGAGAGAAAATGCTGGATTCTGTCACCAAACAAAAGATGGTAAACCCATAAATAAAAATTCTTGTTTCAAATCAAAGTAAAGAAGAAGAAAAAAAGAAAGAAACAAATATTTTAGGACAATGAGAATAAAAATTATTAGAATATGAAAATTAAATAAGAATATGAGTAAGAATTATTTTTATTGAAGAGGATAGTTATGGGTGTTTGGAGAAAAATAATAAAAAGAACTTTATATATATTTGGATGAAAAGGAATAATTATGAAAGAATAAAATATTGAAGAATGAAAGGTGATTATATATAATGCGATTAGCTATTGGGAAATTTCATTGTCTTGTCAGCAATCGTGGATGCAGTGGTAACACCCCCGATTCATAAACGCATTTCTACATGTGTGAATGCATTTGTGCATGAGTGAACGCATTTTACATTCCATTTTTTGTTTTCGTATTTGTAAAAACGCTCACATTTGAACTTTCAATTTGTAATAGAGTTTAATTAGAGTGCATATATAAACTCGATTTAAACTCTAGGCAATTATGATGTTCATTCTTTATTTTGCCTCTACTTAATAAAATTGTCTTTCTCTTTACCTGTGGATTAGCTAACACTACATTAGTGAATCATGTAAATTTTGTGTATTGTCTCTTCTCTTTTATGTTTCTTTATCTTCGATTTTCTTGTTGATGATCGTTTTCATATATGCAAATATATGTTATGGAAAGTATAATTATAAAGAAATGATTTTTTATGACTGAGATAAGAGGAATAAAATAACTCCAATAATCAAATCTCAGACTCTTTGCCCAAACACCAGCACAGTGGGTTAAAGGTTAAAGATAAAATATCCAGCTAAAAATGAAAAAAAAAAAAAAAAAAAAAAAAAAACCTTAGTAAGATTAGGCCGAATCAAAACTCCTGGAGACTCTTGAAGCTTTCCATCCCTAGACCAAGCACCCAAGACATTGAATGAGTAATGTTATAGGTGAATCTTAAACTCAAAACCTTAAAGGGAGTAAACTCTTCTCTGTCGTTCAATAGCAAAATGTCGAGTCATTTTAAAAATATTTAGGTGAAATACAGATTCATAGAGTAGACACACAAATAAAAATCAGAGTAAAGATGATGAGTATTAACCGACATATTAAAGAAAAGATGTTGGGCATATGTTCGATATCTATATTAATGATATGCAAGTTTAAAGATGAAGAGTGTTCTTCAATGATAGACATGCAATGCCCGTCAAATTTAACCTTTAATGACGGGTCAAAATTATGTTGGACATTAAATCTTACATTTAATGACGGTTTTTACCCGTCATTTTTTATACTTGACACTTCAAAGAAAGAGGAAAAAACTTGGCAACTAACCTGCCGCCAATTCTGGGTGATGGAAGGCCAGTTAGAGAAACTTGAGAAAAAAAAGTCCAGTCAAAGGAAAGTAAATAATAATAATAGAAATGAACAATATTAGAATACATTTTCAGTGGGGTTTATATTTTGTATTTAGAAGAGCTATTATAAATGAATATTTACAACAAAAAGATCTCCCGCCAAACCAACTATTAAAAAATAATTATTCATTTTTAATTACTTATCTTTAATCGTTCAAAATAATTTTTTACTTCGAAACTACTCAGTTTTATTGTTTTTCTACAAAAATTTACATCCAAACGAATTATTGCCTACAACTTCTCTACAAAAATTTTACATCCATAAACAAGCTATTACTACAATTCAATTTCTAATCATTCAAAATAACTTATCATTCTAATCACTCAAAATAACTTGTCATCCAATTACTTATCCATGTTTAGGGTCTAATTTCAATTTGATCCATATAATTTAAAATTAAATATTTTTAATTCTGACATCTCAATAATGCTTACTTTAATCAATGAAATAATAATATATAGTTACAAAAAATAATGTTGATTAAAAAGATGACTAGATTAATTTTAAATTTCAATATATTGTTAAAGTGATATAAAAGTAAACTAAAAAAACATAGCACGACTACCGAATGGGTCAAATATTATAGGATAACTGTGAATTGGGCATATTTGAATACTTAGGAATAAACGAAATTGAGCCTCCAAATCTTAGAAGCTTGATCCTAAATTTGTTGTGGTTGGTATTTAAACTTCATGCTAAAAAAATCTGCACGTATGTTTGCAAAGAAAAGAAAATAAAAAAGGACAACTGAAGAGATAAGAGTCATGCATGCTATTGGGCTTCAATTCCCCATATATCTACACACGTGCTCTTTCATCACCATATAATTATGTAGTTTGTTGCCTTTAAATATTACGAGGTTTCTTATTTTACACGGTCTCGATTGGATTGAAATTATTATGATGAATTTTTTTAATCAATGTAAAGTTTGAAGTTGGTTGTATATTTGTCCTTTTTATATATTAGAACAATCTAATTCAATTCGTGTATTTTTTGGTTATATATATTAAAGCTCTGATATTGAATTGATAAGAATAAATTGATATGATATTGTCCATTTTGGAAATCATTCCTCGTGACTTTATTTTTGGGCACCTCCCAAAATGTCTCATATCAATAGAGGTGTTGTCCCCTTCTTACATACACAAGATCTTTCTCTTATCTTAGCGATGTGGGACAACTTTGTTTGTCCAACACCTACTCGAATAATCTTTATTTTTTGTTTTAACCAAAACATAATCTTTTCATAATCTAATCCATGTGGAATACTTTGTTTATATTCAAACAATCCAAATTCTCTTTCTGCTAGTCAATAACTTGTGTTTGTCTTACAAAGGGGCGATTTTACCAGCATGTTATGTTTTTGGCATGACTATAATACCATATAACAGAGTGTGGTCATATCTCATATTTCTTATAAAGATAAAAGATGTTGAAAAATCCTTAGCTTTTCAACGTGGGACAAAGGACACGAGGTGAGTGTCTCTAACATGCCTATTTATAATATAGGTGAACTATTTTCAAACCAATTGATTTTAAAATGGACATCCACAATATCTAATATAGTACCAGAGCTTCATCCAACCCAAGTAGGTAGGAATTTAAGAAGGAGATTTGGACCACACTAAAGCAGTCATAGGATCCAACCGAAATAAAGTGAGTCGAAAGTGGATATTTTGGTGCATAATTTTCAATCTAATATAAGATGGATCTCTCTATATAATACCATCTCAAAGTATATGTGGGAGATATTCACCTTATGATCTTTGTGAGATGGAAAATTATGGTGGATAGACACTTTTAAGGAAATAATTACAAATCTAGTCACATTTCAAAAAAATTATAAATCTATTTTTTGTTTTAAATTTAATTAATAATTTTTTTTTATAATGCCTAACATGCCCTTGTTGTCACGTTTTTTTTTTCTTCTACTACGCTCTTAGCCACTTCTGTCATTACATGTTTATTTTTAATTGCGATTCTTTGAGAGGCTTATGGTGGCCATGTGGCAAACTACTATTTTTTAACTTGTTTTTATTATATTTAAGAGCAATTTCTTTAAAAATTAATTATTTAATTATGTTTGATTCATTCTTTCAAAATTTCATGATTTTCATTGCTTTATTTTATTTTTCCTTTTAAATATTTGTTTCTACTTTATTTTTTTTATTAACCATTAGGTGAATTTCAATTTTTTAGATTTGATGCTCCAAATGTCAAATTTTCTAAGATTAGGAAATTATAATTGATGGGCTATTCTATCAAAATAATTACAAATGTAGTCAAATTTAAAAATATTTGAGTTATAAATACAGTTCAATTTTGTATTATTAATACTCACTAATACAGTATTGCATTATTAATACAATATTATGTATTATTAATATATTATGAACTATTATAACAAAACATTTACAAATATAGTTAAATTTGTAAATATTTGCATCTATAGTAATAAATACAGTTCAATATTATACTATTAATACTCATTGATACAATATAATATATTAATTATATCGTGCGACCATTTCTGCGCCTTATGTTTTTTTTTCAAATTATGTTCGCTCGATTGAGCTATTTATGGTGGCCATGTGGCTAAACTTTCAATTTTTTTTAATTTTTTGTCTAGTATAAATATAAATATTGTATTTATATTTAAAAAAGATAAATACGATATTAATTATATTTAAAAAAGATAAATACTATATTAATTATATTTAAGAAAAGATAAATATTTTATTTAAAAAAATATAAATGTTGTATTAATTTTTAAAAAAAAGATAAATATTGTATTACACAACTTACTCCATTTAGTCATACCAGAATAATAATAATCCAAAAATCTATATTTATTTATTAATACATGATTGGAAGATTTTAGATTTTTTTTTTTTGGTCAAAATCAATAACAAAAGAATAACATATCTCATTTAAAATCTTTTTTTAATTAAAAAAAATTTTATTTACCAATTACTATTGTAGAAATTTTTAAGGAGATAATTTTGGGTTGAAAATAGAGGTTGAAAACTGGCGATGATTTGAGGATTTTTCTTAATTATTTATTTAACTTAGTGTTTTTCTATTTTAATAAAGGCTAGTTTATGTAATTTCATAATAAAAAATAATTTTCTCAAAAAAAAAAAACGGTAGACTACTTTTGCAAAATCTTTCTAATGTAAAACAAGCTTGCAATATATTTACGATTTTGGTTTAATACGGTAAAAAGCCCTTGTGAGATTCTACGCTCTCTGATAATACGGCCCGAACACTTACTGATAGGGAGAAAAAGCCAGCCCATGAAGCCCAACCCACATAATAAGGCCCGTTATCGATCATCCAACCATATTCTGCCACGTGGATAGCAAATTTAAAGTCGGCCGTATTCTTCGTTTTGTCACCATTTATTTATAACCGTCGGTTATTTCTTCTTCAGCATCATCATCACTTTATTCCTCTGGAACTTTCTCAATTTGATTATTTGTTGTTATTTTCTAGAAAATAATGGTGGTCCTGACCATGACCGGAATGTTGAAAGCAATCGCCGGGCAGTTCCCTGACCGGCGAGCCGTGTCCGTGTCCGGCAAGTTCGATCTCTCCCACGCCCAACTCCAAGCCCTCGTGGATTCCGCCGCCTCGAAACTCGCCGCCGGCGGTGTCGAACCCGGCCACGTCGTCGCCCTCGTCTTCCCAAACACCCTCGAGGTATTAATTATTTCTTGATTCCAATTTCGTGGTTTCGATTGATAATGATTTTGTTTTTTAATTTTAAGTTTTCAAATACAAAATAATCCAAACAACTTGGCAATTTAACCTAAATTGTAAAAATTAGGTTCAATTATAGTTTTCTTTGATTTGAACTATGTTTTGAGTTTATTTTATTGAGTTCCGTTTGTGAATTGACCTATTTTTTTTATTCATTTAATTTAACTCAATCTTAAATTGTATGAGTTGGTTTGATTAAGTTGTTAGTTGATCAATAGGAAGAGAGTTGGAAGGATGAACTCATTTTATCACTACTTGAATGTTTTTTATAAGTGATAGAAATTCATCACTAGTTAAGTGATAGAAATTAATAATAATTTTTGATAAAATGTGTTGTTGATCGTAAATTCTCTAAATTCAATGAATATTTTGAAATGTAAATGATAAGTTCAATCATGTAATAAAATTAATTTTTTACATTTTTTATATATTATAAATTCAGATTATATGTTAATGTGCGAAAATTGAGTTAGAATCATTACAAATATATATATATATATATATATATATATATATATATATAAAAGATTAAAGTCGAGGATAATTATTTGATTTTGAAGCTTAAACGTTTTACTCTATGTATCATTTCATTTGAGACTTTATAAACAAAAATATTTTTTTTAAATGTAAATATCAATGGAAAAGTAATCGTTATGCATTAAAATTTTAAAAAAAACAAAAAACAAAAAAATGGTTAATTGGTTTTTGCAGTTTGTGATTATGTTTCTAGCCGTGATACGAGCCCGAGCCACGGCGGCGCCGCTCAACGCCGCCTACACGGCCGAGGAGTTCGAATTTTACTTATCGGATTCCGAATCAAAGCTTTTGGTAACTTCAACAGAAGGCAACGGCCCGGCTGAAACGGCGGCATCTAAGCTCAAAATCCCGCACGTGACCGCATCTCTCCCCGATGCACGTGCCGAGTTCATTCTCTCCTCGACTCACTCCTCCGAGTCCGACTCAGTCCCTGATTTCGTCAACCTCGAATCCGACGTGTCGTTATTCCTCCACACGTCGGGTACGACGAGTCGCCCAAAAGGCGTCCCTTTGACTCAGTTCAATTTGGCCTCTTCGGTCAACAATATCAAATCGGTTTACAAACTCACCGAGTCAGACTCGACCGTGATTGTCCTCCCTTTGTTCCACGTCCACGGTTTAATGGCCGGTTTACTGAGTTCCCTCGCCGCCGGCGCCTCCGTCACCCTCCCGGCCGCCGGAAGATTCTCCGCCACGACGTTCTGGGCCGACATGGCTCAATACAACGCCACGTGGTACACGGCCGTCCCCACGATTCACCAGATCATACTGGACCGGCACTCGTCTAAACCGGATGCGAGTTACCCGAAACTCCGGTTCATTAGGAGCTGCAGCGCGTCGTTGGCTCCGGCTATATTGAGCCGGTTGGAAGAGGCGTTTGGGGCGCCGGTTCTTGAGGCCTACGCGATGACGGAGGCGACCCATTTGATGTCGTCGAACCCGTTGCCGGAGAACGGTCCGCACAAGTCCGGTTCGGTGGGGAAACCGGCGGGTATAGAAATAGCGATATTGGATGAAAGCGGGGCGGTTCAAGAGGCGAATGTGAAAGGGGAAGTGTGCATTAAGGGTCCGAATGTGATGAATGGGTACAAAAACAACCCGGCCGCGAACGAAGAAGCGTTCCGGTTCGGGTGGTTTCACACCGGAGATATCGGCTTTTTCGATTCGGATGGGTATTTGCATCTTGTCGGTCGGATCAAGGAGCTCATCAACCGTGGAGGTAAGCACACGTGGCTTATTTGTTTAGAATTTTTCGAGTCGGTCCACTTTTTTTAGATCACTTTATTTTATTATATTTATTTAGATAGCTTATATTATTTTTTCTAATTTCAACTTTCAAAATGATTCTTTTGGTTACACGTATCGGACACCTTATTGATCCTTTTTATACAATTATTTTAATAAATAAATAACATTAGTGCATTAGATTACCATTTGACAACCTAGTATTCAAATCCTTTCCTTAAAAGCTATTGAATTAAAAAAAAAAAAAAAAAAAAGAAACAGTTGTGTATTGGTTTTATTCCGGTCCACTTTTTTTACGTCACTTTATTTTATTATTATTATTATTTAGACAAGTTTGTTTTTTTTTTTCAAATTTCAACTTTCAAAAGGATTCTTTTGGTTACAAGTTTTTTTAAGGAAAAAAAAACTCTTGGGTGGGAAAGGAGGATTATAAAACTCTACATGAACGAGAGTTAAATATCAATTTTTAAGATCAAATTATATATTTGTTGAGAAATAATTTGTAGGAGAATATTAGGTAGAAAATAATGATGGTAAAATTATTAATTTGAGTTCTATATTTTGGAAAAGTGGTTTTAAAAAATATAATTATTCCAAAAGTTTTTTTTGTTTAGTACAAAGAGAGTACTCCTCTGCCCTCAGTGAAATAAGCCCCTCAATATATTGAATTGAATTGTCAACAAATAATAAATCATTAGATCACCGTTCTTTTTTTGGTATTATTCCAAAAAATTATATAAAAACATGAATATAATCTATATAATTTTCTAAAGGCTAGGATGATTTTTTTAAGGTTAGAATGATTTAATAATTGTTATTATTATTATTTCAAAGGTTAAACAGAATATATATAATTTAAGTTTAAAAAAAATTGAAAAGATATAATTTAAGGTTAGAATTTCTTTAATGATTTTAGGAAGTTAAAATGTATTTACTTTCATTTCTAATTTTTTTTATTTGATAAAGTTGAAAAATATCTTGTGTTACCCATAATTAGCGTCACATTCTCTATTTTATTGATAGAAATGCTAATTTTAAAAAAACCACTCATTTCACAGCCCCTCATTTCTATAATTTATATGGAAGAATTTGACCTTTAATTTTTAATCACTCAAAATAACTCATAATTCAAACTATTAAAAATAATTTCTAATTACTAAAAATAAATCATCCAACCAACGTTCTTTAAACTCAATAATAATAATGACAATAATTTACGCAGTAATCGTTTGTTATATATCAAGTTTTTCTTTAAATCATAGTATAGAAATAAATAATTTTGTCCTTTCAAAAATAATAAATAATAAATAAATGATTTTGAACGTGGAAATAAAAAAAGAATTGTAATATTGGAAGAATGGGTTTGAATGCAGGGGAAAAGATATCGCCCATTGAAGTGGACGCAGTGCTGTTGTCTCATCCGGACGTGGCTCAGGGTGTCGCATTCGGAGTTCCAGACCACAAATATGGCGAGGAGGTAATTTTTTTAATATTATTCCTTTTTTTTCGAGTAAATTATAAATTTAAAACTAGAGTTTAGTCTTTATATTTTAAAAAATATAAAATTACAGTTTAGTCTCTATGATTTGATATATATATATATATATATATATATATATATATATATATTTAGTTTCTATATTTTGAAAGAAAGTTAGAATTTTAATTTGATTTTAAAATTTAAAATTTAGTCTTTATGATTGAGATATAGAATTTAATCAAGGTGATTTGAAAAAAAAGTTAGAATTTAATTCCTCCTGTATTAAAAATTAGAATTTAGTGAAATATAAAATTTAGTTCCTATAATTTCAAGAAAGTTAGAATTTAGTTATTCATGCAGAAATGATATTTTTTTTGTTGTTCTATGAATAACTCATTTTAAAGTATTTAATTCTGCTAATGATTAAAAATGACGATGATTATTTTTTAGATTTTATCAAACTACAAGGACTAAATTCTAGTTTTTTAAACCATAAGAACTAAATTTTATATTTTTTCAAACCATAAGAATTAAACTCTAGTTTTATGAACTTCTGAGTCATATGGAGTTAATTTATATTTTATCCTTGTGTTTTTAAGTACATAATTGGCTAATTTTTTTTTTTTAAATGTTAGATAAATTGTGCGATAATCCCAAGAGAAGGGTCAAATATTGGGGAGGAAGATATATTGAAGTTTTGCAGAAACAATTTGGCTGCCTTCAAAGTTCCAAAAAAGGTTTTCCTCACAGATTCACTGCCCAAAACTGCTTCCGGCAAAATCCAACGCCGAATCGTAGCCGCTCATTTCCTTGACAACAAATCTTGACCGCCGGTCTTCATCGCATCTATTTGCGTTTCTCAAACCCTAGCAATTGTTTGAGAAGGAAAAATAAAAAAGAAAAAAAGAATTTTACTTTTTTTGTATCTGTATTTTCTTCTTCTCATTAAACAATTTTAATAATATGTTTTGGAATGTCTTTTTTATAAAGTTCATTTGAAAATTTGTGATCAATAACTCAAAAGTCATTTTAGTATAACTTTTGAATAGAAAAGGAAGAATATTTTAGATTTAGCCATTGTTAAAAATCTCCCATCTTCTCTATTGGTGAGGTTTTTTTTTTTTTTTTTTGAGATTACAATCATTGGAGTGGAGAAGTTTGAATTCAAGATCTCTTAATTATTTAGTAGACATTAACGTTGCTATTTCTCCGGCCGCTACGGCCAGCATTAGAGATGATAATGAAAATCGAAAATTGAAAAACTCGAATAGAACCAAATTAATTTATTGGATCGGTTTGGATTTTTTACATAATATTAGACATATTAATTTTTATTTAGAGATAATCGAAAGTTATTGGATCGGATCGGTTTCTATTTGTAAAATTCAATAAAAACCAAACTGAACCAATGTTAGTTTTTTTTACTTTCATTTTTCTTTTTTGACTAATTATTTTTGTTTAATTTAATTAAAAATTATGAATCTTTTTTAGGAAAACAACATTAAAATATGAATTGGAAGTGAAATAGCAATTAAAATAGTAAAAAAGAATTAAAGGAAACCACATTGAAGAAAATCGAGCCAATCATTTTAGCATTTATCGGATATTAGTTCGATTCCCCTTTTCGTCAAATCAATCAAATCGATTATTGGTTTAGCCTAAAAATCTAGGAAAACCAAACCAATGATTTTTTCTTTTGTTGGGCATTGGTTCGGTTCCTCTTTTTGTCAAATTGATTGGAACTGTTCGGTTATCAATTTGACCTAAAATCGAAAAAAATCGAACCAATATCACCCTTAGTCAGAGGTCATAATGTTTAAATTATTAATTTAATTCAACTTATTAATTTATAGTATTAAATTATCCTCATTTATATATAGTAATTTAACATTAATATAAACATGCATTATGAGTGAGAAAAGTAAACCGAATATGAAAAAGAAGAAACAAAATTACGCATAAATTGACATAGATACTTACTGTATATAATATATTTAAAACAGTTTGTACTATAACCCTAACTTTCAAACAAAATTTAAATAGTCACAAAAAGAGTTTTAATTGTTAATTTTTTTTTACAATATGGAAAGGTAAATGTTAAAAAAAAAGTGAAGGTAAACAATATTTGAACTTTATTATATATATTATAATGTGGTTATTAGTTGAGCTTATGATTGCAATTTACATATGGTTTGTGTTTTGTTTCTCAATGACATTCTAATTTTTTCTACAATTTTCTTTATTTTAAGAATATCCTTATGTTCTTATAAGTTACAACCTTGCCTCTTGATCATCCATGAATGTTTAGAAAAACTATAACAATATTTGAACAAAAACACTCAACATGAATATTTGAATGTCTTCCTTTCAAATTCATTCCACCATTGCTGGTTAATCACCTAGAGGCTGTTTGGACAAGAATTTATGAAGTGATTAGTAGAGTGATTGTATTATTTTTAGTACAAACCCTACATTCTAGAATTGAACTTGTGATCGTGCTATTGAACTGAACTATAGTTAAATAATGAAACTACTAAGCCACTAACACTTTGGTTAAAGTGATTGTACTAATTTTCTACTTCAAAATGTTTTAAGACATTTATACAAACTTTATGAAAATGTTAAATTTTTTTAAAAGAATATCAGTATTTTCTTAAACAAATAAAAAGCTTATCCATAATTTTAAGAGAATTTGTTCTAGGCTGCAAAAAAAAATTTATGTATATTTTAATTATAATTCTGTTTGGAAAAATAATTCCATAGCAAAATTTTAAGTGTGTGTGTGTGTTTTTTTTTTTTTTCTGCATATTTCAATTATGGGCTTCAACATATATTTATTGCAGATTATCTAAAGCATTGTTTGTAATATTGATTAAAAACTATATGTAATTGAAAGTTATATGTTACATTCATTGGAATCATTAGACTTGTAAGCTTTTTCATCACATTTCTGTAATATGTTTATTTATTTCTTTCTTATAAATGAAACATTCTTTTTTTTTAGAGTACATATCGGAGAGGGGGACAAATACCGATTGTCGGGCTCGAACCTGTGACGCTGATGTTGAACTGATATACAACCAAACAATGAAACTATTGCACCACTGACCCATTTGGTGAAACATTCTTTTTTTAATTTAGCTTTATATATATATATATATATATATATAATGAATAAAGCCATTTCCACTCCTAAAAAAAAGTAAAAAAAAAGAAAAGAAACCATTTCCACTTTAATTTTTTATGGATAAAATTTAAAAGAATGGATGAGTGGCAGTTAGAAAATCAATTTTGGGTTCGAAGACTTAAATTAGATAGCTTGAAATTAATGATGCAAAAAATGAAGCTTAATGTGGAAAATGTTTTATTATTAGTGAGAGTTGTGGAAATAGATTGGATCAACCATTTTAGACAATCCTCAACCCTTGTTTTTTTCCTTAAACTTCTCTTTCTAATTTCTCAACCTCTCAACTTTCAAATCCCAAAAATTAAGGATCTCTCTTCCCCATTTCTTTTCTCCTCTATTTCTCTCTTTCTTTTCCCTTTCTCATACTACACTTTTTTTTTCTCCTTCTTCTCCTCAAGAAAAAAAAAAACATGGTATGTTCTTTCTCTCCATCATCATAGGAATTTACAAGATCAATGATTTACCAAGACCATTTGAATCTCATATTCCGTTTGATAATTATTTTGATTTTAGTTTTATGCTTTCGAGAACTATTTATTTGTTTATCATCATTTTTGTTTTCTTACTTTTTTTTAATTCTTAGCCAAACTTAGAGACAAAAACATTTTTTTTGAAGAATAAGATAACAAAGCGAATAGGTTGTGTTAGATACATTTAGTTTCCATCTTCAATTCAAATTTCCCCACAAAAGTTGTATTATGTATTTTCGTTTTCATGGTATATGCATTTGTAGCGTAGCTAGCCCTAACCTAAATAATTGTCGGACGAACGTGCCGACACTTATCTTATCGTCGAGGAAAGCTTCACCGATGATGTTATTTCATTTGTGACATTTTTTGGTATTGACAAATTTAAAATTCTTGTAGTACATTTTTTAAAGAAAATTTAATAACATTTGACAATGATAAAAATTTGAACATGTAACCTCTTTGTTACTAAATCATAGATCACGCCGTTAGAGATATATCTTTAGTGGTTGTAGTGCACATTTTTAATTGAATTGAATTTTTTTAGTAATTTATTACTAGTTAATTTCATCATTTTGTTATCTACGATTGAGGTAGGCGAACGCAGCGTCTGGAATGGCTGTTAGAGATGAATGTAAATTAAAATTTTTGGAGCTAAAATCAAAGAGAAACTACAGATTCATCATTTACAAGATAGAAGAACAGGAAGTGGTGGTAGAGAAATTGGGAAAGCCACTAGAAACGTATGAAGATTTTACTGGATCTTTTCCTGCAAACGAGTGTCGCTATGCTGTGTTTGATTTCGATTTCATTACTGACGAGAATTGTCAGAAGAGCAAGATTTTCTTCATTGCATGGTACGTTTTCAAATAATTATTATTTGGGAAAATTTTATATTTTATAATAATTTGATTTAAAGTATGGTATATTTTGAGATGTAGGTCACCAGAAATAGCAAAAGTGAGAAGTAAAATGGTGTATGCAAGCTCTAAAGATAGGTTCAAAAGAGAATTAGATGGAATTCAATTTGAGTTGCAAGCCACAGATCCAAGCGAGATGAGTTTTGACTTGGTCAAGTCACGTGCATTTTAGATAAATGCCACCAAAATTCAAAACAAACACTACACACCAATGAGCTTCTAGAAAAAAATAATAAAAAAAGCTTATGTAATTTTTCATCTAATCTACTTTAT
Source organism: Sicyos edulis (assembly GCA_036507275.1). NCBI lineage: Eukaryota > Viridiplantae > Streptophyta > Magnoliopsida > Cucurbitales > Cucurbitaceae > Sicyos > Sicyos edulis. The sequence goes on from CM071850.1 coordinate 3,475,144, forward strand.
ACCTTTTTACTTTTAACTCAAATATACCTTTAGCCTTTTCCCATTGCAATGTCTTGGGAACTATTTTATAATTATATATCTTGGTTTCTACTTTGTAGTGTGTTATGAAATACTTCATGAAAAGTGTTTCTTTATTTGAATGGAAATTATTGCAATTTTTATTTCTAAGTTTGAGCAAATAAGTTCCATGATTATTTGAATCTAGATCTATTCTTGAACAAAGTTGTTTTTTTCAGTGTTTTTTTTCAAAGCACAATGCCACCAACTATATATTGAGTTGCATCGAAATTTCAGACTTTATCGTTTTTTTTTTCTCTATACCTGTAATTATACATTTAAAATCTTATGACTAACATAAAATATATACATCGATAATTAAGGTTAGGTTTGATAATTATTTAGTTTTTAGTTTTTAATTTTTGATTGATAATTAAACTCTATACTTGTAATTATACATTTAAAATCTTATGCAAGTATATTTGATAATTAAGAGATGAGTTTCTATTGAACCCAAAGGAAACATGAAAAAGTAAATATTTGGAATTTCACTATTTTAACCTAAAAATTTGGCTGATACCGCTTTACCTTAAAGCATAGAGAAAATTTTAACTTAAAATTATGGAGAACAATGCTGAGCAAAAATTAATTGATTTCTATTAGTCTACTTCATCGTATACATATAAAAAAAAGTGCAGGAAATATCGACTAACTAAATAGATTTTCTTAATAGTGATTTTTTTTTTTAATGTAGTGTCTTGAAAATTGAATAATTTCAAAATCTTTAATACAAACTTCATACAGTTGGAACGTTGTTACATATGTCACAAAAATAACACCACTAGAAGAAAAAAAAAAAAAATTATAGCACACGATTACAAGTATTAAATTCTATAAAATTACATACCATTTTTTGCGCTTTTTTTAGGATATAACATTTGGGAGTAAGAGAATTTGAACCTATGATACATTGATGTCACTTGAACATATATCCTAGCTTTTTTGTGATTATCAAAAATAAGAATGGTAGCTCAATAGCATAAAAAAGTGTTTAAGAACTAAGTAATCATACATTTGAATTTTATTTGTCTTGAATGTTGAACTAAAAAAATATTTTTTAAAATGGTAAAAAAATATTATATTTAATATTTCTATGTCTTTTTTTTTTTTGAAGCAATTTAATATTTTTTTTGTCAATCACTACTATTTTAATCATTTTTTAAAATTTTTATTAATATTCAAATTTAATCTTACAATATTTGATTGTTAAAAAAATTAGTAGAGAATTATTTCTAGATGGATTATTTTAGGGGTGATATTTGTTTGGTTTTCTTTGATTTTAAGTCAAATCGATAACCGATCTGATTCAATTGATTTTGAAAAAAGAAGAACCGAACTAATGTGTAGTAAATGACAAATTTATTGGCTCGATTTTTTCGAGTGATTTCCTACCGTTTTTATTAATTTTGACTATTTTACTTTATCTTACTCTAACCTCTCTTTAAATGTTGTTTTCTCAAAAAAATTTCAGCATTTATAATTAAATAAATTTAAATAATTAGTCTTTTGCCAATAAAAAGAAAAATGAAAATAAATAAATTAACATCAGTTCGATTTGATTTTTATTGATTTTTGCAAATACAAATCTAACCAATAACTTTAAATTTTTTCTAAAAAAAATCGATATGTTCAATATTACTATAAATATTTGAACCAATCCGATGAATCGTTTTGCAGGTTCGATTTGATTTTATCGGTTTTCAATTATTATTATCATCCATAGAGAAACTATTAAACTCTCAATTTCAACCCACATGAATCCTTAAGACCACCACTAAAAGTCAAATTTGTTATAGGAAGATTTGGTTTAAGGATTCATTTGGTTGTTAAAAAGTTAGTAGGAAATTTATGTCTAGATAGATTGGATTGTTGTTTTGAGAGAAAAACCAGGGCATTCTACTTGTCTTTTTTTTTTACTAAAAAAAAAAAAACTTGCTCTTTGTCCATAAAAACGTAAACTCTTGTATATAGGAGGACATTATTTAATGTCACAAAATTTTGTGGTACCAAATGATGCCACGTACATTTTAAGAGACTTAAAGAAGCAAATATTTTTCTTAAAATGGAATTACAAAGATAAACTTAGTTGAATCATTATAGTATTGCCATTATAGCCTTCAATTGGAAGGTTTTTTTTTTTTGTACTAAATTTGTGGTTGGATATATATATATATAATTAATTTATCAAAGCCCAAGAAAATAGGGATGTGAATTTGTAATTAGAGTGGGAGGGCTAATCACGGTGGGGTTAAATCTCCTCTTTGATATAATTTTTGGAAATATTTTACAAAATACAAAAGGAAACCCTGATGGGAGAGCAAATTTTATGACATTGAGATTTATAAATAAAATATGAAGAAGTTAAAATTATACATAGCTTTTTCTTTCTTTTTGAGAACAGGCTACATATATATACAGTAATTCATATAGTTTTTTTTTTTAATATAATAATTTGATACATATAATTGCATGCATAGCAAATTGCGGCAAACCTGGTCAATTGGCCCTTATATAGAACAATTTTCAACCTCATCATGACATCTGTCACTTCTCTCACCATAAATTTCCATTTTTCATGCAATCTTTATACAATGTTTCCACCCAAACTTATATATAAATCAACCATAAATCTATATTAATCACAAAAGCAGTTCTATCCTCCAAAATCCTTCAACTACTCATCTTTTTTTGTGTGTGTTGTTTCAATTCTTTTTTAAATTTAAATGGCAGACAACTCTCAAAATTTGAGCTACCAAGTTGGAGAAGCTAAAGGCCAAACACAGGTTAAATTTACAAAATTTTATCTTTTATATATTTAGTCATGCCATTATGCTATAAATAATGTGTTCATGCTTATCATGCTAACATGATATTTAATGATTATATATATGACTATATAAGTTAAGATTACCGTGGTACAGTTGGTTATTTTGTTTGATGTTAATCATTTCAATTTCACAGTCACGAATTCGAGCTTGAAAATCGGATTAATTAGTCGATATAACATAATTAGATTAATGTGATCATGTAGGAGAAGGCATCGAACATGATGGACAAAGCAAGCGATCAAGCTCAATCGACCAAAGAGTCGATGCAAGAGTCGGGACAACAAATGATGGCTAAAGCACAAGGTGCGGTTGAGGCTATTAAAGATTCCACTGGCATGAACAAATGAAAGGCTTTTAATTTCTGTTACCCTTTTCCCATTTTTTTTCCAGTACCTTTCTTCATTTTTGTGTTTTCTTTTATACATATATAAGGGCTTTGCCTTCCTTATCCATGGAATAAAAATGAAGCTATAATGTGGCTCTTAAGCCTTTTCCATCCAAAAGAATCATGGTTAATTGAATATGGGGTCACAATATATATTGGGCCTCTTTTTCTATTACTGAATTTGAAATTATATATATTAAAAAGGAGTTGTTGCATGTATATTATAAAAAAACAAAATAATTCATGTATAGCATAATTTCCAAACTTATTCATTTGTGGTACAAAAGTGATTGAAGTCCATCAGTTGAACTGATTGAAGTCTATCATTTGAACTTATAGAAGCCTATTAGTTCAACTGATAGAAGTCTAAATTTCATCAGTTCAACTGATAGAAGTTTAAAGTCCATCAGTTCAACTGATAGAAGTCTAAACTCTAAACTTCATCCGTTCAACTGATAGAAGTCTAAATAGGAATTTTGGGCAAAATGTATTATGAATGAAATTATTTTAAAAAATGAGCTACAATTGTAATGAAAGCAAAAAATATGATATGGAGAATTCTACATGTATATTAAAAAAACCAAAATAATTCCATGTATAGCACAATTTCCAAACTTATTCATTTGTGGCACAAAAATGATTGAAGTTTATCAATTTGCATTGTTCAATCACTCAAAATCGATTGAAGTCTATCAGTTGAACTGATAGAAGTCTAAAGTCTATCGGTTAAACTGATAGAAGTCTATTAGTTGAAGCGATAGAAGTCTATCAATTAAACTGATAGAAATCTAAAGTTTATAATTGAAATTATTTTTAAAAATGTGCTAAAGTTCAAAAAATATGGACAATAGAAGTCTATTAGGCAAATGTCTATTTTTTTAAAAATTATTTAAATTTAGGTATAAATCTAATATTTTAGAATTAAATTGTTTAAATTTGGGTATAAATATAAATTTAATAATTAAATGAATATATGGTAAAGGACAATTATGAATTTTTCAAAAAAATTTGTTTGGTAATCTTATAGATACTAAAAAAAATTTGAACTATAAAAGATAGAATCTAATTATGCTCATAAGAAAATAGCTTGAAAAAAAAATTCTGATGCGAGTGTAGAGACTATCAACATTGAAAAAAAGATAATGAGGTGAAATATGGTTAAGCAACACATTGGAATACTTATGGCATCCCAGTGCATGGCTATTCTAACTAGGGGTGATTTCGATTTAATCTTTGTCGATTTTGTATCAAACTAACAACCGAACCGATATCTTCGATTTTCAAAAAATGGTTCGATTTTTCAATATCCAAAAATAGATCTGATCCGATCCAATATCCAATTTTTTTTAATATATCAAAAACATATTTTTCATGTAAAAAAAACTTTAAATAAACAATTTTTTTTTAAGATTAGAGTATCTAACTTATTCATTATTTTGAGATGTTTTTTATTTGAAATACGAGTAAATTAAAGAAATATTAATGAAAGGAATATAACTTTATATGAATTATGTTATATTTCAGTTTGAATCGATTTTTATTAATTTTTTAAAACGAAAATTGATCCAATATTTTTTATTTTTCAAATTACAAAACTATATGTCCAATTTTGTGCTAAAAAATCAATCCGATCCATTAGATTGATTCGATTCAATTTTTCGATTCTTTGTTACACCCCTAATTCCAGCCTACTTCTTTCTCAAAGGCAAGGCTTTTCGATGGTTAAGTGACATAAATTTTAAAAAAAAAAAAAATTCATCTTTTTAGATTCAATATTGTTATTCTCAGACTATATCACGATTTTTTAAAATTTTAATTTTAATTTGAAAAAAAACTTCTCTGAATCAAAAAAAAAAAATGTAATTTTTTAAAATTGAGGTTGGCCACAATCCACTCTTTATCACAATATACAAAGGTGCACAAAAGTTCATTCACACATACAAAAACGTTCTTTCACATCCACTATCCACTATCCAGGTCTAAAAAACCCAAAAAAACCGAACTTTTTTACTCGAACCGAAAAAAGAGCCACCTGAAAGTTCCCATTAATTGGCAGACTCGCGAAGTACCCGCACCTCCGCCTCCGGTCCACCAGGCTTCTGCCGCGACCCTATCCTTGAAGAATCCTTAAAACCTTCCACTCCTGATTCAATTACAAACATATAAATTTGATTATAAACTTTAGGTAAATTAAGATACAACTTAGTACTTGGAATTAAATGATTTAAACAGTCTTTTTTAAATTCAAATCAAGGAAAAAACCAATATTCTTTGTTTAATCAGAATCGAGCAAAAGTTGCAACACAACTGGAGGATGGGGGAGACGCAAACCGTATACATTATACATTTAATTCTAATAAAAGGATAATTATAAAATTATAGTCCAAATTCAAAGAAAATTATAACACAGCTGAGTTAAGTAGTTGAGAGTTACTAAAATTATCGATTTTTCAAATTTACAATTATGAACATACCCATTTTTATATTTTATCTAACTATAAAAACTAACTTCAAATATGTAATTTTGTGTAAAATGTGTATACTTCATATTTGTAAGCTTTGTTTTGAGAGGGTGATGTACCTTGTGTAGAACCAAGGGACTGTTGCGACCGAGTAGGCTGATCTCCGACATTCCCCAGCCACGACCCCACCGTATCCTTCACGGTATCCGCCACACTCCTAACCGCCGCTGCGGTGGTGCCGGACCTCTCCTTTTCTTCATTGTCTCTCCCGAGCCGCCGAGCCAGCTCGTCGGACTCGGTAACCTTCCCAACTCTGGGCTGTGGCTGTGGCTGTGGCATCTTAAATGCAGTTTCTCCAACTTTGACCATTTCCTGTTTTCTTCTATTATAAGCCTCAGATATCACATTTGAGAGTGCTCTGTCTTCCTCCCCTGGCTTCAGCTTCTCTGTCACTGTTATTGCTATCTTCTTTCCGGACTCCAATGCCGATGAGGATTTGGTGTTCGTGTTTGTGTTCGTGTTGTGTTCGGTTGTTTCTCCATACCCGAGCTTTGATGCCATGAAATCTTTTGCCGCCATTGTGGTACCGCTCATTGCTGAACCCACGGCGGAGAGCTTTTGCGCGTAACTGCTCTCGTTTTCTCCTCGGTGTGGTTCGGGAGCTATATCGGTTCGGTTCGGTTGGGCTTCTTCGTTCACCTTCATTTTTGCGAATTTATCGAACATTTGAGATTCCCCTGCCTCCTCGCTCCCTGTTCCATAACCAACACATTCATAAGATACGTTAAGTTAGGTTAAAATGAAAGAAGATAGGTTAAGTTTTTACTACTATTATTTTGAACATTCGAGGATTGAATTAAGTTAATTTTTTTAGACCACTGAGAATCATTTTCCCACCATCACGTTTTTGAAATCACCATTGATTCAAGGTACAAATTGAAATAAGTTAATTTTTTTGGACCACCGGGGCCATAATCACGTTTTTCAAATCCCCGTGCTTGAGTCATTACCTCATAATCATTCTCCTCTCATGCTTCTTTTCATTACCGTTCTCCTTGCTCCAAACACACTACTAAATATTCAAATTATTTTTTGGAACAATTGATGGGGGAGAATACTTAGGTAAGACCACATATGTTTACTTTTTTTTTTCATTTCTCTCTCCAATTTAGAGTTTTTCTCTCTATCAATCAAAGTCGCAAGTACTCATTGATAGGGTGTATATGATATACATGATCTCAGTTGGTTAATTTATCAATTCATTCAATACAACCAAAACTAGTAAATATTTTCTTTAAAGCCAAGCTCTAAGACATTAAAGGAATTGCAATTTGCCCCTCGAAGCTCGAGCACAAAATATGTTGGATCCTCGGGAGGCATACCTCTAAAAATAGTCAATCGTGGGATTCTTTTTATTATCAACCCATAAAAACAAATTTCTTGCTTCTAAAGCCATAACTAAAGGGATTAAACTATAAACTTTTAAAACCAAAACTACAACCGAACTTAATCATATTTGACATCTAATTAAAATGTTAGACTAAACATACACATAGGGCCACAATTTACGACAAATATATTTGTTAATTATTACCTTTTCCAGCAGGATCAGAGGCTTTGACCTCAGAATTGTGAGAGTAGGATTTGACCTTAGGAGAATGAGGATCCTCCACCAAGCTCCATGGGGACATAGACAAGGTCGTGTTTGGTTCAACGCCCGAGTTCACTACTTCGGCTGTGGCCGGTTTATCGATGGAACTATAACCAGTTTCTACAGCAGAGGGACGACTTGTCGTTTCTCTTGCGGTCCGAACAGGCTCGTTGTGCATCACTGTCGGTATCCCGATTCCGACATCTTGCTGCAGCTGCCTTTGTCCACCCACAGCGCTCTTCATTGCAGCACCTTCATACACTGCCATATCATTTGTGCTGCTGTGTTAGGCCAACTTACCAAAGTTCATGTTTTCAATCTAATCTAATTAATAATTATTTTGACCCTTCATTTACATGCAAAATTATTTCTAATGTTCCCTCGATCTATTTGGTTATTAGTTTTTTTACAATAGTTTAAAAGGGAAAGATTTGTTTCCTCACCAAAGGGAAAAAGAAATCTATTTTTAATAGTGAATTTTAACAAGGGTGGCAAATAATAAATGGACTCTATACTATTTATGAGATATAAAACTTGATTTACCGGTTATTATAATTATAAATTGAAGCTACCTTTAAACAATTATTATTATTATTTTTTATTGAAAAGTTCTAGTTCAACAAAATCTACTTATTGAATCTACTTATTTATTGAATTAAACCTCCCTCAAAGAGATGAGACAGTCAATCGTAGATTTCAAACAAAATCTACTTATTTAAAGACTCCAAACTTTTTTTAGGATCTCTGGTTAGTTTCTTTGTCCTTATTATCAATTGCTAAAGATATATAGATGTAATAAAAATGAAATTGAGTTCTAATTGGTAAATCTAAAAAAGACACCTTGAAGCTTACTCATAATCACTAATATATTTAGTCAAGGTGGTAGAAACTTTTTCTTGATATTTAAAAGAGAGAGAAAACATACAGGGTGCCCCTTGGAGCTGGGGATCCTCCACAATTACTTCATCTTCATCCTCACTATCCTCTGCATCATCCTCATAATCATGATGATCATGATCATGATCATCCTCATAATCATGATGATCATGATCATCATCATCATCATGGTCATGCTCATGCTCATGGGCATGGCCATGCTTTGTGATAGTGTCCTTAATCTTCTTAGCTTTGGCCTTCACTTTCTTCAACACTGAATTCTTCTCATCATGCTGCCCCTCCTCTACTTCCCCTACAAAATAATTTGACATTTTAACATCACCCAAAAATAATCAACAAACATAATGCAACAAATTAATACATTAAGTTTATATTTTTTACTATCTAAATATTATAGAATAAGATAATATTTGAGTAAGTTAGTGCTAGTTTGTACTTTACTTTGGTGATGAGGGGTGATTTGTTGGGACTCCATTGATTGATTGATATATTTTTGTGACACAAAGAAATGTAATTATCTTACAATGGGTTATGAAGGATTTAAATGGTAAATAGAGTTTGGCCAGCTTTGCATGGAGCTTTGTGGCGGTTTAAGATGAAGACACGCACACTGAGGGGATGTGACACGTGTCGCCATCCAACGGTACACAAGCTACAACGTGGCATGCACATGAGTTTTTTACGTAAAGGATAAGCAGAGACTCAGTCAACATCACGACAGCTGGACAGAAACTACTCGAACCCTATTTTTATATTATTGTTTTTTGCATTTTTAATAGAGACGGGGTGACCTGTCACCAAAGCTTTCCACGTGGACTGGTCAAATAAAGGAACAATTCAGACCAACCCAATTCATTTTAAATAAATTGGCTGGACACCTATCTAGATTGAGGTTAAATAATCTTGTATTAAATTAGTTTTTAAGTTAGATTTAAAATTAATTTAATTTAGATCCGAATTCATTTCAATTTTAAAAAATAAATTTATCTACCTAACTATATATATGTATATTTATTTATTTATTTATTTTGTTTAATTATTCTTGGACTTCTTTTTTTTTTTTTTTGAGAATCCTTCTTGGACTTTCTTAATAATATATTTTTATGTGTTTGAAAATATACATATTATGATATAAATGGAAGTTAAATTTGTAATTGAGGAATTAGTTCAATGGGGTGTAAATAATATTCCCCTACTAAAACATGCGTCATCAAATTTTAAACTTAATCAAACAATCCATGTGGAGTTGATAAAATGTTCCTTGGATTTGATATTTTGAATCAAAACTACCTTTCTGAGTCATTTGCAATCCAATCCATTTTTTGATACATAAAACTAAGGATATAATCGATATTGCTGTGTATTAGGTGTAAGCCTATTAACCTTATAGTTAGGTTAGTATACTATAGTATATATAAAAATAGTAATTAGGGTTGTATCAACTATTACTTTTTCTTAATAAACATCTTTCAATTCTCACTATTCATCCATAATTTTTCACTCTTCTGTAACCTCAAATCATAATATTATGTATGGTTGATTTTCTTCACTTCTAAAGACATCTGTTTTTTTTTACATTAGAACGTTCTTATTTAGAATTGTGTAACCGTCATAAAGCTGTTGGTAGTTAATAAGTGAGAACTTGAAAATTATATCAATGTTATTATTTTTTTTTATTCAACAATATATTTTTTTTAGTACCAAAGGAACATCGAAACAAAGATTACACTTGTTATCTTGAAGTTCCATAGCCAACAAGCATGCAAGGTCGTATACTAATGTATTTGAAATATTTTTAAAAAGTTGCTATCAAATAGACCACCTGTATCTGCAACAAATTTTTTTTATTATTAATGATAAAAAAATAGAACTTTTTTAGTACATTTTTATATAAGATGTTAAAAAAATAGAAAATGACACATCTTAAAAAGAGAATTTACCATCAACAACATATTATTATATTTCGAGCATAATTTTTAAAATAATTTTTCTATGCTACATTAATTTCTATCACTCAACCAATGATAAAATTCAATATGGATTTCTATCACTCATAGAAAATTAAGCAGTGATAGAATAAGTCTATCATTGATTGAATTCTATCACTAATAAAACTCAACCGGTCAGTGATAGAATTCAATTTGAATTTTCGACTACAAATGAATTAATTTTGATTTTGTGCTATACATGTTTTTTTTTTGTACATACAAAATTCCCTTAAAAAAAGCGTCTTATATATTTTTTGAAAAAAAATATAATCAAATTTAATGCTAATATCTAAATTATAAAATTTCATATGTTTATTTTTATAACAAAATATGAAAAAAAAAATGATATAAAATAAAGAGAAATTGTGTTGGATAGTCCAACTTCACAAAATAATTATAGATCTAAACAAATTTAAAAATATTTGCATAACAAAAAATACCATATGATTAATATTTATTGTACAATATAATTTAAGATATTGATATCATATTTTATATTATTAATACAGTTTTTTTTAGAGTGTATTTTATATTAATATAGTCTTATATATTAATAATATTGTATAATGAATATTAATTATTCTATATGTTTGATAATGATTGTTAATTTTTTTATCTGATAAATACTTTTTTTTTTTGAAAAAATAAATACTTTTTTAATTTGGTCTATTTCTAAAAAAGAACTCCAAAGGTATTTTGGTAAAAATGAAAGGTACTGAAAAAATTTGACTTGTAGACAACGCCAAATTCGGGGACATATAAGAGCCTCACTGAAGCGCCAAATTCTGTTTCCTTCATTGTGACCGTTGTCTTCTTCACTATCTTCTCGCTCTCAGTCGCTGAAGATGCGAACTCGGTTCCTCGACATCGATTACTTCGCCGCCGGAAATGAACCTTTCCGGTGCCTCCCTGTCCCTCACCTCGCTTCGAAGCCGCCACTATCCACCGCCGGCGATCTCCTCCACTTCGATTTTCTCCCTGAAATCTCTCTCGCAATCGACAGATTAGCGATCGATTCTGCTCTCTCCAAGTTCTTCGACGACGTTCTCCCGCGCAGAATCGACGATGATAATGATTATCGCGATTCTAGGTTTCAAGGTTCCACGGAGAGGATTCGATTCCTGGAGGTAAAACATTTTGCTCAATCAATGCAGTTTTCGATTTCGGTTAATGCGTCTTGTTAATGTTCATTACTGTTTGCGGCTGTGAGAAATTTTTGTCATGAGAGATTGTGCGAAGTTTTTGTTTAATAGCGTGGTAAGCTTGATTGAATCGAGGAGCGCTTTTGAATTCTGGCGATTCTCAAGGTTATTTGAGATAATGTGATTTAGAGGTCATTATTCGTCTCTGGATCAATTTCATTATTATTTTGTTGTCAAGCCAGGGCTGTGATCTCGAATTGAAGAGTTTACGTCATTTTGAGGCAAAATGTTGTCATCTGAAAGGATTGTTTAGAACTTGAAATAATTTCTGATGGATGCTTTTGTTGCATGTTTCCTCTAATGAAAGAATAACGATTATGATTTTTAACTCTTCTTGTTGAACTTTTAGAATTTTTTTTAGGTTTCCTCTTTCCTTTATCTGATTCATTTTTATGGACTGCAGGAAGAAGCTAAGTGTGCTTACGAAGATAATGTGGAGGGGGGATGGAAGAATTTTGGATCTGAAACATCAGAAACTGAATTCGTAAAAGTGCAATTCTGGCTTTCTTGAGCTAAATTACTTTGTTGCATTATTATGGTATAATGAGGTTTTAAATGTATACAATATGTTATGGCAGAAGGCTATTGGGACTGTTATAAGGAATAGAAACCTCACATATGATATGATCCAATTTGAAACACCTCAGCTTGATGCGTTCTTGGTACGGCGTACGCTTATTGAAAGTGAAGATTTAATGTTTGTTCTATTTGACTGATCCTTAGTTAAGTTGTGTTTATTATTTTTCTTATTTCTGCAGGAAAATGCCTTCTTGTTTGAAAGGGAGGAGGTACAAATTCTTGCAGAATTTCCAGAGGCTAAATTTAATCTTGTAAGTGGGTTATCCTTGTAAATAATTTTCTTTATTGATGTGATAAGCTAGACATATTTTTCATCTTAGTATTCTTAGACAATACAGATATATTAAGACTTTCAACATTCACATCTTAGGATTCTGATGGACTGGACTAAGCAATGATGTAATCTGGTTTAGAAGATATTATTTTAGAACGAGGAAAATGATAAAGTTATTATAATTGATAGACTATGGAATAAGCAGTTACAGAATCTAGTTTAGAAGGCATTTTTTTAAACAAGGAAGGTGATAAAGTTATTATAATTAGACAGCTATTCTGCAAGATTTTGCGCCTTGTCTTAAGTGAGGAATTTGCTTATAACTTCTACTTTTTGGGGGGTTTGTAAGTGGTTTCTGTTAATAGTTAAACATGACGATAATCTGGAGATCTCTTGCAGGAGACTCTTAATCAAGGGCTTCTTAACTGCCCTTCCGAAGTCAAAGAATCAGTTTATGCAATTGAAGGCATTACCTCAGAATATCTCTTGGACCAAAAATCTTGCTTGGTTGAAGAAGATTTTGCTCAGGACCAGAAGCTATTGCATCGATTGACTTTTCCCTTTTTAGAAGTAGATGAGATGGTTCTTGAAACTTCGGCATTCTTTTCCATGCAGGATGAACTTTGTTTTGTTCTTGACAATAGTGAATCACCTCACAGTATACAAGATGATAATTTACTAGTCAATGATGAAGAAAATTTGTGCTCCATGAAGAGTGACATCGAAGAATTTCTTTTAGATCATTTTTTGAGGCCATGTGCTGTTTCTGAGGTTGCATCCCCTGACATTTCTGGAGGATCAGACTTAATGAGCTTGATGGAAATTTTGGAGATTCCAGTAAGCTCTGCAGTTCAAACAAAACCAAGCTGCGATTTACCTGTAGGACTAGCTATTTTTGAAGAATTCCAGCTGCTGGACATATACTCGAATCAACCTTTTGAAGCCTTCTTTGATTTGGAATTATCAGCCGTGTCAGAAATAAGTGACTGTATGTCCATAGAAAACATGAATTTCAAGAGTTTCAATGAATTGATTGTTTGTCATGAACTTGCCCTTGTAGATGACACGTTCAAGTCATTACCTGTACCTCTCTTATCTAGTGAGGAATCTGAAAGACCCATGTTTGCCTTCATAGAGGATGTATTAGCTAATCTAAATGGGAAATCATTATCTACTTCCGATGGCATATATTTGGACTGGTATCTATTGGAGGAAGATAGCTGCAGCTTTGGAATTTATTCTTCCTATCAGAATTTGTTGGAAGAAATTAATTTGAAACCCGTAGAATTTGATCAGGAACCTTGTGGATATGATAGTATATTTTATAGATATGTTTTCTCCGATGATGCTTTAGACAGAGAAAGAACAGAAGACAAAGGTGAATTAAAGGAGCCTTTTCCTGATGGTATTTCAATGCTTCCTAGCCAAACAATTGACGTTGCTTCAAGCAAATTATTGAATGATGGATGTCAACAATTAGGAAGGCAGAATCTTGTAGCTGTTGGAAATACCGAGAAGGTTTTATCATCATGGAAATCACAATCAGAGTTGAATGATCCCAAATTTTTCTTGAATTCTCAAAAACCTGCTGGAACGAGAAAAGGTGAATCTGTATTTAGTGCAACCGACATCAATACTATTCTCCCTAAGGTTCCATGTGATGGACAATTGACCAACAATCCTTCGACGACCAGTGCTGATGTTAGTTTGAAGCAATTGAATGTCACATTACATCAAGTTTGTCTTTCTGATAACATTCTACATCTCATCAACAACTCCGAGAAAACTTATCTAGCTATCTTGCAGAATGAGACAGAGCTTAGGAAGACATATCTTCCATATGTTGCTGAAGATTATGTTCTAATGCTCAGCCTTCCAAAACAGAAATTGATAGATTGTGTTAAAAAAATATATTTGCTGGGAACAAGTAATTACTGGGAAGAAAAAGTAATGACATTAGCCACTTTATATGCCATTAAACAGATAGCTTGGTATTTGTGTTTCTATGGCATCCACCCAGCTCATCTTTATTTAAAGAAGTTATGTCAGAGCTTGGAATGCTTAAAATCGAGGCTGGGTTTCTTGGCGTCCTTGATTGAGGATGCAAGTAAAATGGTTGATAGAGAAATTACCATATCACATCCGGCACTTACTACTATCCAGGATATCTTATGCTCAAAGACTTCTTCTAGTACTCTCAAAGTTCTGGTTGTAGCAAACGAAATTTTTTGGGGTTCATTGAAAAAATTGTTTGGGTCTATGGGATTATCTTTTGAAGAGCTAAGTTTTGGGGGTCCTACTGATCAGCAAGTATTTAATGCAAACAGTATGGTGGATGAACTTGTTCCCAATTGCTTATTGGTATCCCAAGGGTAACTTCCAGCTTTATTAAGTAAACATTTCACAACCTTTTTGTGGTAGGTACATGTTTTATATGCTTAACGAAGCTGGATTAATATGTAATTGACAACAAGAGAGGTTGGCAAGGACAACTAAACATTCATTCCTTCATTATTAGTTGACGGCTTTAGGTGCAGATTTTATGCAGCAACAGATGAACCTATTTTCTGAGTTTCACGAGATTTTAACCTTTTTTTGCAATTATAATTTGTTTTTTAGTGCATTATAGTTTTATTTTCCCACAAGGTACAATTTAATCTGTTATTCAATGTTGGTCGAACAAACGAATTACAGCCATAAATAGGGATATTCAATGTGGAATATCATATATTTGCATGTTGGTAATCCATGTCATGCAGCATTTAAATGAAAAAAGGACTGGGGATAAACTCTAGGAAATGGGATCCATACCTCAAAAAAACCTTTCGAAATATTTTGCATCCGGCACATGATTGTATCATTTATTTTAATTTAAAACTAATTTTATCCCTTAGTTTTGAATTGATGAGAAGAATACCTTTTGCGTTAAATCGAATTTGACTTGTACATGTCTTTTGGAGTGTTTTTATTATTTCTTATTTGACTTCCACCAATTTCAAGGCACATATCTGGTAGTTTTCCATTCAACAAATTTAGCATTATCTTGGAATATGGAGGTATCAATGGTTCTTCTCAGATCTCCACTTACTTTACAAAATCAATCAACATGCCCCATCTACACTTTGTAATGTTGGAGCTGGAGAAATGTGGCAATTGCAAAGCATTTTGTAAAGGTGTAGGTTTGCCTCAGCATAATGAGCTGAAAATTGTAAGTTTGTTCCTTTTTGCATGCAAGTTTGTTAACTTATTTATCCATAAATTTACATGACAATGCTATCCGTATCTATTCTTAGGAAGAGAAGTCTTTGGTGGAGAATCAGACCAGGATGTTGGAGGAATTGTTGAACTTTTTACCTGTTGATGAAAAGAATATATTGGCACCTCCAGAGGCAACAATTGAAGCAGAGGACCTTAAAGTGCCCCTGCAAGTGTCAGTAGGACCAGTGTCCGGTAAATCTCAACATATCGACCTTGTGTCCTTTCCTGAAGCAATTGTTATTGTGAACACTCAGAAATTTGAAAAGGAAATGATTGTATCTAGAAGAAGTTCCTATCAAAGACTTCTTGCATTGGAGAAAGACGGTGTGCAGGTTGTGGAACGAGATCTGAGTTTTCCAGTCGATCTAATCATTACTTCTGGACTTTGCTTAATGTGGTATGACTGCACAAACATTCATAGGAAAGCCAGTACTCCAAATGAAGCTTCTTCGTGCATGAATTTATGCATAGAGAACATTGCAACAGATGTTTTGACATCCCTAAGTTTTGCTTTTAGTGGTTGCATTCTGGTAATTTTTCTACCCTATGAAGACTACGTCTGTTTATTCTTATTACTTAGAAGAGACTATCCCCATTACCTTCATTTCGTACATTTTTACTTCTTCCCTTTGCATTTGAATCATTGGAATAGTTTTATAGCTGAATTTCTTGAGCATATCCTTGTGCTCTTCTTGAAGATGCCAGAGTTATCTTTATTGATGGTTATAGACTGGATCTACCAGCCGGCTACATGCTATGGCTCTGATGAACATGAAGAATTATTGTTTTTAGTCATAAGTTAGAAAGGTATCAGGTTTTCTGCACAGGAGGTCGAACCAAACTGGTCAATTTAACAGCTTTTCTTTCAAGTCCTAGGTAGTGGCATTTCATCAGAATCGAAGGAGTTTGATTGAAGCAAGATTTTAAATATAAAAGTCTGCTTATGTGAACCTGTCGATTCCCCACAAAGCACATCGATCCTATGGTACTGATATGATCTACCACACTTTTCTATTAAAATAAGATAAATCTCCCGAGAGGATCTCTCTAAGAGCCAGAGTACCAACATACGACAATTTCAATGGATGATTAACAAATACCTAACCTCACCTATTTATAATAACTCTAAACCCTAATTGGACCTAATTAATAAAATACTAATAATAGGCCCAAGCCCAATACATTTAAAATAGCAAATAACTAATAATAAATACTAATATTCCTAAACTGCCAAGGCCGGATCGTATCAATACTTTCCCCCCCAAGAGCCACCTTGTCCTCAAGGTGTTCCATCTCCGATGCCACCTTCTGCAGCTCCATCTTCTGGAGAAAAGTCAGTCACCTCAACATCCTGGTAATCGTGCGCATCTCGAACGACCCACACATCCAAATTCTGAAGCTCTTTCTTCTCCTCCCCACCCGAAATCTGGCCCCGTGCAAGTATCCCCTACAAAATTCCCACGAAATTCCACCCTCCGATCTAACCTGACGGGCCCACCCTGACCCGGTCCGCCCGTGCCAGACCCGCCCCAGCCTCCGCTCGGACCACCGGCGCCGCCTGCGCCCGGCCCGTCCCAACCCAGGCCGACTCCGCCCGAGCCGAAACCCCTCTCGCGCTCGCCCAGACCCACGCCCGAGCGGCGCCGGACCCCGAACACGGCCCTCGCCCCGGCGCTGCTCCACGCCCCGCTTCGTCCAAGCCCACCTCGGACCACCCCAGCCGCCTCGCGCCCCCTATGCGCCCGGCCTTCACCACACACCCTCATGCCCTCGCGCCAACCCGCTCGCCCGACTGCACCTCCTGCCTGACACCCCGCGAGACCCCGGCGCGCCACGCGCCCGCGCGCTGCGCCCTTCGCTCGAGCCCCACCACGCGACCACCGCCGCCACCAGCCCCTGCATCATGCGCGCCGCCCACCGACCCGCCGGTAGCCCCTCTCGGACAGACCCTGCCGTCCGCCCTGCTCGCGTCGCCCACGCCGGTCACCAGGCCGATGCCCCAGCCCGCAGCCCCGACATCACCACTCGCCCCCGTTGCTCCGCGCTGCTCGCTGCGCAGCATTTCTCCGAGCCAGCGTCGCGCTCCATGCTTTGCCTCGGCCCACCCTGGCGCGACCTCCGTCGCGCCCTGCTTCGCCACGCCAGCCGCCGCCGCCCCTGCATCACCAGAGCTAGCCCCAGCCGCGCCGCTCGATCCTTCCCCTGCAGCCTCGGGCATCGAGCCCTTCCCCTTGTCTGCTCGGATTGTCTCCACTAAAAGTTCCAGATTTCGCTTCATCGTCTCGAGCTTCGAATCCTGCAAATCCAGCCTTTTCCCTAACCTTTCTTCCATCGCTTCCATCTTTGCGTTAGTCTCCTGTAACTGCCTAGCCAAGTCGGCCGTTCCTTCTTCACACGCTTGCATCCTGGATTCCATCTTAGTAGTAACCATTCCCAGATCGGCAAACGGCTCTGATACCAAAATGATATGATCTACCACACTTTTCTATTAAAATAAGATAAATCTCCCGAGAGGATCTCTCTAAGAGCCAGAGTACCAACATACGACAATTTCAATGGATGATTAACAAAGACCTAACCTCACCTATTTATAATAACTCTAAACCCTAATTGGACCTAATTAATAAAATACTAATAATAGGCCCAAGCCCAATACATTTAAAATAGCAATTAACTAATAATAAATACTAATATTCCTAAACTACCAAGGCCGGATCGTATCAGGTACTTGGTTCGTTTATGGAAAATAAGTCCTTAATTTCCTGTTGTTTGCAAACAGGCTTGTACTGTTTTGTTTTTCTTCTTTAAGCATACAAACATCTTTTCGTATTCAGTCATTTTCTATATTTGAATCATTTGTGTACAAGCGAAAATAGAAAGTTTAGTCAATGCATTTGTATTGTCTGTAGAATCTCACATTCATTACTAGCTGTACTAATAATTCCTGCATGTGTTAGCAAGGACATGGAAACTCTTTCATCATAGTGCAAAAATTAGTTTGTTAAAAGACCCCAGTAGATTGTTTCTTGTTGATATTGCTTACTCTCTTTTGATACAAACATTAGATTTTTCTTCAGGTCTTTGAGGGAGAAATCAGTTACCTTTCCATCGTAATGGAATCATCAGATGGACTTTATGCTGCAGCAGCAAGTTTAGAAATTGATTTTCAGCTCTTCTGCTCCTATTCATCCGAGTTGACAGATGAAATTATCTTAGGCTGCATTGAGAATGTTTCTAAGTCGATGAATAGGCACCTATACCCCAAGATGTCTGAATCAGAAACACTTGCGGAATCATTTCTTACGAGTTTCCCTTCAATTAATCCTTTGACAGCTCATGGGATACTTTCTTCCGAAAGCTTTCTTTGTGACTTTCTAGAGTGGCCACATGAGCGCAGGCTCCATGCAGTTAAAAAATATTGTATTCCTGATGAAAGTGTGTCTCTATTTAGTGTTCTGTGCAAATATGGCGAGCGGGAGGATTCAAAATCCGTGATGACAGACTGCTCCTCTTCGGTATCTTCTGGTCCTGATTCAGACAAGTGCTACTTTAATGGTAATTCCAAAAGAAAGAGAAGAAATTTCACTGGTGGAACCCAATGCATTGATAAAAATATGGATGTTTTTAATTCCGATGCACCGAATCCATTCAGTGCTGGCTCTAGAGAAACTTTATCAGCATCCAAGTCATTAGGTTCTCAAATGTTTGAAGATCAAGAAATCTTTTCTGGTCTCAAGGGACTATCTTCATCTGTGAATCATTTCTTTGATCAAAACCATAATCTAGAGTCTTTTGATGCAAGTATATCTATGAATCCTAACAGTTTCGGTAAGTCACGTGATTCTTGGATCTCCACGTCTCCTGAAATATCCAATGAGATTAGAAGGCATTGTTCATCATATGTTCAAAATCAGGGCTTAGATTCAAATAGAAGGAAAAGGCACAACTTGCATAACATGAATAAGTCTGAGAATCAGCATGAGGAGCTTACAGGTGAAGTGGTCAGTCTGATTGATGATCCTGTATTCAAAGATGATTTTGCATCTATGGCTCCTATGAATTTCTTGCCTTCGATGCTTGATTATGAAAAAGATTCACCAAGAAAGTCTAAAATTCAAAGGAAATTGTATCATGGACAAAGCGATCACCCTTTCTCTGCAGTTGGTATGGCTAACAATTCAAGTTCAGATTTTTGGAGTCCTATGAATTTCCATAGGCAGAATTCAGGTGGATTGGACAATCATTTTCCAGATCCTAGTTTCCAACCTCGGTACAAGGATGATCACTCAGATGAAGGTTTAATGCAAAATTCTGTAAGAGATTCGAAAGTATTATTTTCACTCTCAGAAAAGGGCATGTCGCATTCAGATGTAACCCCATTGTCCATTGCTCTCCGTTCAAAACATCTGCAAGAAAGTTCACCTTGGACCATGGAATTTCTTAACCGAATTAAGGAAAAAAGCCGAAATCGTCTGCATTCAGTTCCATGTGGCTCATCTTCACCGTTTCCTGAGCATTTGGGTAATGTGAGAAAAACTGTTAAAAGAAGAAGTCCCTCTATTCTGGAATTTTTTAAATACCAAGGGGGCAGCACTCAGAGGAAGAAACCGGAACAAAAGAGACAGAAACAGTCAATGCAGTCATCAAACTCATCCAAGAATGTATTAGTTCCAACCAATGAACTCTCTTCGTGGACGCCTATTGATAAAAGATCAAGACAGGTTCGCATGTGCTTATTTTTTATATTACATGACAGCATTCTACATTCTTCTAAAACAAATTTACTGAAATCAATTTCAGACTTTATCGTTTGCAATTGATGGGAATGAGAGGCAAACTAAGTTGGTCTGGAGCAATGACAATTATGGTCTGGGACAAAGCTCACAGAAACTTACTAACAAATGATGCAATGGAATACTGCATATGCTGGCAAACTAACAGGTCATTCTTGAAGTCTTTTCTTCTTTAATCTCATATCTCAGTAATTATGTGTAATGTGCAGATTTCCAACAGTTCCACAACTGCATCTTTAGTAAATAAAAAAAATAGTAGCATGGAGTTCTCGTATTGATATTTTTCCACCAACTACTCATGGTTAGTAACACACTTACTCTAGCTGCAACTGAAAATCTTTTTTTGTTTTGCATAAAGAATATGCAATTTTACTTTAAATGCATTTCTCAAAATAATTAAACGAAGCCATTTCTTCAAGTGATGTCAATCTATAAAGACATAGACCAATTAACTCAAATGGATTGGATATATTTTACATTTGTATGTAGAATATAGTGTTAATTTCTAGGTGTTTACTGTTTATAGAACGACTAGAATCTAGTGTAAATTTTAAGGTGTTTATCGAACAACTTTGAAAGTGGTGATTTAGTGATTTATGTTTTGTCATTTCAAATTTTTTAACTTGACCATGGCAGAGAACCAAAGCACTGGGATCCTTCTCAGATGTATTTAAACATCATACTAAGACAAGCTTGGAATTTGATTAAGTTCCTTACTCAAATGCCATTTTACATAATTTAACCACTAAAGAAAGATTGTGTCCCAAGTTTTGGAGCTCATTCAACATTCTATCCAAATGTACTGTGGATATTTGTTAGATTGATATTTTTACAAACGTGTCAAGATGTCTGGATTAGATTACTTAAAACTGACAGTTCTCTTTATAGAACTGTATTGAAATCATGGTTTCGATTAACATTTTAATAAAATTCTTATGTAGATTGGAGGCTCAAGAACATGAAAGAGTTAACTATGATTATACCATTGGTATACCAAAAATACATATATATACATATGATTACTCTTTTATCTAATTGTCACTAGTAACTCAACCATCATGGGTGGACCTAACAGTCAAGAGGGTCTTAGAGAACCAAAAGGTTGTAGATTCAATTTATGGTAGTACCTAGGAACCTAGGAATTAATTTTTTACGAATTTACTTCACAATTTTTGTTTTTTAAAATTTTAAATTTTTTTTAAAAATATTAAAGAAATTTTAAAAACTAAAAAAAGTAGCTTTTAAAAATAAGTTTTTGTTTTCGTTTTAAAAAAAAGCATGAAAATATTAAGAATAAATCGTAAAAAACTAAAAAATCAAAACAAAATGTGATATTTGAAAACAAAAAACAGTTATCAAACATGTTTTTTAATTTTTAATTTTTAAAAATAGAAAACTAAAATTGATTATCAAACATATACGATTTTTATTTTTTAAAATAAAAAAACTAAAAACCAAAAATGAAAAATGAAAAACTAGAAACAAAAAATAAAAAATGAAATGGTTATCAAACGGGGCCTAAATAAAATATTTTAGATTTGATTTATATTATAAAAAATAATAATCAATTACGTGTCCTCAACGTATCCATGTCCTCCGCTTTTTAAAATGGCATGTCTACGTGTCCGTGTCATATCCGTATCTCGTGTCCGTGCTTCTTAGTTCTTAGCCAATTGGAACCTGGTGCATCCTTTCTCTTGAATTTTGTTCGTCAAGACTATTCACCAAGTGGCTGAAACTTCCATCTGAAACCGAACCCAGTGACCATTCTGTATTCGATCGATTATGCAGTTGGTTTTTCACTCTAGTGGTGTTAACTATTGTCTTCTTAGGCATGGAGTTCTGTCTAAGATGTAACAGTAGGGTAGGAATTTGGATAACATTCTTTATTGATCTGGAATCCTGTTGAGTATTTCTTTCATCCTTATTACCATCCCAGCATGATGCAAATTTATCTGAATCAGAACCGGGGAACACTCTAGAGTTGCCATTTTGTTCTGCACCCTCACCCTCACGTAATGTATTTAGGTTGCCATTCTGAAATCCAACCAATATATACACTACATAATTAGGATCAAGCCAATGGGTCAAGCTATCCTAAAAAGGGGGAATTTTTCTTCCCTGAAATTGGTTCAAGTAAACTATTCTTCATGAAAATGTGTTTTGCAGATGCTATAGGTAAATTTGAAATGAATTTGAAAGTGGGAATGAGACCTTACTTCTTTGAGATAATGGTATTTGATAAGGTTGGGCCTAGGGCTCTATTTAGCCATTACTTGGAGAATAAGTTAGAAATTTGTTATAAATAGAGTGGGTTAGGTTAGGGTTTAGGCATCCAATTATTAAGTGATTATTGAGTGATTTATTGTAGGGCTTAAGAGATTCTCTTGAGAGGGGAGGTTCCAAGACCTATCAAAACTTGGCTTATCTTTATTTTCTTATCTTTTGATATAATCTAGATCCTGAATAATATCAATTGGTATCAGAGCCGTTTTGATTCCTGGGTGTAGAGATGAATCAAGAAGAGATTCATTCATTCCGAGAAGGGTTGCAAAGTTTGATGGCCTTGATTGATTCCTTTCGAAAAGAAATTAGAGAAGAATGAGAACAAAGAATATTAGAGATGGAAGCTAGGATTCAAGGAATAAGGAAGGTCGTGGAAGAAAAAGTGACGACTAGGGTTTTTACACCGCCGCCACCATCGCCGCCACCTCCGCCGCCACCACCTCAGTCACTGCTGCCGCCACCAAGGGCGTCGTTTCTGCCACCACCTTCGACATCGCCGCCGCCACCTTCGCTACCGCCGTCACCACCTCCACCACCATCGCTGCCACCACCTCCGACATTTCCGCTGCCACCTCCGCTGTCGACGCCACCACAATCACTGCCACCACCTCCACCACCGCCGCCGCCACCTCCGCTACCAAAGTTGCCGTTTCCGCCACCACCGACGTGCCGCCACTGCTGCCGCTGGAAAAAAAAAAAAAAAAAAAAAAAATTTTCATTTTTTATTTTTCTATTTTTGTGTATGTCCTCCTTGAGGACAAGGTGCTTTAAAGGGGCGGGTATTGATAAGATTGGGCCTAGGGCTCTATTTAGCCATTATTTGGAGAATATGTTAGTATTTTGTTATAAATAGAGTGGGTTAGGTTAGGGTTTAGGCATCCAATTATTAAGGGATTATTGAGTGATTTATTGTAGGGCTCAAGAGATTCTCTTGAGAGGGGAGGTTCCAAGACCTATCAAAACTTGGCTTATCTTTATTCTCTTATCTTTTGATATAATCTAGATCCTTGATCATATCAGTATCTTTCTGTACTAGAAAAGCTAAGTTGGCTATTAAAGTTGTTCTCATGTTGAAGTGCAGGGCCTCCATTTTCTTCATAATCTCATCCAATTGGAAACTAAAACTTCATATTGAAGTGCAGGGCCTCCATTTTCTTCATAATCTCATCCAATTGGAAACTAAAACTTCATAAGATGAGGCAGATATAGAAACAAAAAAGGGAAAAAGAAGAAAAGGTCAAGCAGTAATTTAAGATGAAGCTCAAGCTTTTGTTCTTACCTTTGGTCATTATCCCCCTCTCCATCTTGTGAATGGTGGTAACCTGTTTCCATAATTGTTAGGATTCAGTTTACATAATTGAGATCAGGTTTATTAGATTTTTTTATATATAACCGTGGTGAGTTTATGCACATCTCGACTATTGCCACGGGACATACCTGATATGATCCAGAATCTAGATTATATCAAAAGTAAAAGAATAAAGATAAGCCAAGTTTTGATAGGTCTTGGAACCTCCCCTCTCAAGAGAATCTCTTGAGCTCTACAATAAATCACTCAATAACTCACTCAATAATTGGATGCCTAAACCCTAACCTAACCCACTCTATTTATAACAAAATACTAACTTATTCTCCAAGTAATGGCTAAATAGAGCCCTAGGCCCAACCTTATCAATACCCGCCCCTTTAAAACACCTTGTCCTCAAGGTGGGCATACACAAAAATAGAAAAATAAAAAAATGATTTTTTTTTCCAGCGGCAGCGGCGCGTCGATGGTGGCGGAAATGGCAGCGTTGGTGGCGAAGGTGGCGGCGGTGGTGGAGGTGGTGGCAGCGAAGGTGGCGGAGGTGGTGACGAAGGTGGCGGCGGCGGTGGAGGTGGTGGCGGCGGAGGTGGCGGCGATGGTGTAAAAACCCTAGCCGTCACTTTTTCTTCCACGACCTTCCTTCTCCCTTGAATCCTAGCTTCCATCTCTAATCTTCTTTGTTCTCGTTCTTCTCTAATTTCTTTTCGAAAGGAATCAATCAAGGCCATCAAACTTTGCAATCCTTCTCGGAACGAATGAATCTCTTCTTGATTCATCTCTACACCCAGGAATCGAAACGGCTCTGATACCAATTGATATGATCCAGGATCTAGATTATATCAAAAGATAAAACATTACAAGATAAACCAAGATTTGATAGGTCTTGGAACCTCCCCTCTCAAGAGAATCTCTTGAGCCCTACAATAAATCACTCAATAACTCATTCAATAATTTGGATGCCTAAACCCTAACCTAACCCACTCTATTTATAACAAAATACTAACTTATTCTCCAAGTAATGGCTAAATAGAGCCCTAGGCCTAACCTTATCAATACCATTTGATCCTACAATATTTGGATGTCTAGAAAATTCATAGGAAATTAATTTCTAGGTAGGTGGCCATCATGTAGTTTTATCTCATTCTAATTGCTATGTAGAGCCAAAACACAGAGAACCATCATGTAATATGGCACTGGAGTTCGCAAACTTAAGAGGAAGGGAAACTGACATGGGTTCAGTCTCGGACTCAAGATCTGCAAAATCGATCGAAGCTTTCATAAATCCAGATTTAGATGATACCTGCAGAAACACACCCACCTGAGGGAAGTCTATGTTGCTATGCCTTACAGTTGAAACAACAAAAGGGTAATTTTCTCATTGGTTTTTCCTGTTTTTAGCTCCCTAACAAGCTTGACTGTTTCATAGACAGGATTCTCCAAGAAACAAGTTCCATCTTGAATAGCAGCTTTTTCTAGCTTCACTGTTGCCTTTCCCACATGATCTGGCACCAATGATATCATCAAAGCCGATTTTTTTCAACTTCAACACCCGAACGAAGAGCAACAGTTTCGGGTAAGATCTTGTCCCTCTCCTATCACATATCATGGAACACTCGTACACCTTGTGACAAAGCAGTTCAAGCTTCAAATATTTTCTAGCATCAGCTCATTGTCTCTATAGAGTGGACTGAAAATTTATGACTAATTAACTGGAAAAATTTAACAATGTCCCGTTCGATAACCATCTGGCTTTTTGTTTTTAAAAATTAAGTCTAAAAATACAACATTCAAATATGGATTTCTTTGTTTTGTTATCTAGTGAGTACTTATGATTTCAAAAACCAAACCATATTTTGGAAACTATAAAAAGTATCTTTCTTTTCTTTTCTTTTTATGATTTGGCTAGGAAGACAAAAAAAAATATATGGTAGTGAAATTAAAGGAAAACAAGTTTTATTTTTCAAAACTAAAAATCAAATAGTTATCAAATTGGGCTACAACAACTACTTCACCATATATTTTTTCCTTGTATATCTACCTCTTATCCATGTTTGTAAAAGCCAAATCAAAATTTGGAAACAAAAAAAAGTAACTTACAAGTAAGGAAAGATAAATACATGATAGAAAATTTGAGTAAAATTAGGACTAAAATTTCAAAACCAAAAACAAAAACTAAATAGTTATCAAATGGAGTGGTAGTTAGCGACTCCGGGCTTCAAAATCAATACCTGTATTGCTTTGAACTGTAATTTGAATACAGCTTTAATCTTCTGTTTCTTGCTCCATGATTTGAACATTCTTTCAGATCTCCAACAAATAAAACCTCTAACCGCAGGACTATATGAATATATAATGTGGTTTAGAAAATTTTATTCT
Organism: Sicyos edulis; assembly: GCA_036507275.1. Lineage (NCBI taxonomy): Eukaryota > Viridiplantae > Streptophyta > Magnoliopsida > Cucurbitales > Cucurbitaceae > Sicyos > Sicyos edulis. The sequence continues at coordinate 3,501,486 of CM071850.1, forward strand.
GGTTTGAACGGGAATTTACTCTCTCCCTCTGGTCTCTGCAGAAAATGTTGAAAGCAACAATAAAAGCTGGCCTGTAAAAATTAAATTGTGTTGCCAAAGTTACATCAGCTCTGTGTAAGGACAACTGAGAAGCTTCTCTCAATGAAGTGCATTATGATTTAACTTTTGGCTTTTTTTTTAAATAAGGTAACCCCGCCCGTTTTTAGACCAGGCATCGGAGACATCGAAGGAGTAATGGAGTTCGTTCAATAACTTTTGGCCTTCCACGCATTCTGAGGTTAGTAAATTTTATTTTATCAACATCAAATAGCATGTTTCTTCAACTTAAAAGTCGTAGGTTCGAACATTCTAACTCCCATGTTGTACTAAAGAGAGGAATCTATAAACACTTATTTCTTTGCCAACAAAAATAATAGTTCGATCGACATAAATGAACCTCGTCATTAAAAAGTCGATGTGTTCGAATTACCACTATCTCAATTATGATTAAATTAAAATAGGCACTTGTTGTTTTTAGTACAACAATATCCACACTCAGCTTGCGTTTTTGGCTGATGAGGTAATATTTAGGATATGAGATTCGAATACGCCAAAATACATGTTAATTAAAGGAAATTTGTTGTAGATAGTAAATTCTTTCTCTATTTTAATTATAACAATTTTTAAAAAATATTTTATGCTATTTGTGAATTTAAATCTCCATCTAAAGAGTTGTATAACAAAACAAATGATAAATCGTACCTGGGATGGGTTTGGCCAACTTTTTATTGAGTTGGGACAACATTTATGAAACCAACTTTTTTTAGATGCGGGTTAGCCAAATAACGTTTGGTAAAGTATTAAAAGCTTTTTTTCATAGTACAAGTATTAAATGCTCATTTGTAAAGCACTTCGATCATTACTTCGGTTTTGTGTTTAAATTGAGTCGTAAGAACTCATGGTGGCTTTGATTATTTTTTTAGTTCAATAATTAGAAATTTGGAGATTCAAATGCATGATCTTTTGATTCGTATATACTAATATCATTGAGTTATTGTTCTTATTGGCACTCATGATTGCTTAATTATGAGCACACTTATGCTATTTAAGTTAGTGTTACAAGGGTATTAAAAGTAAACTATCAACTCGAGCTAAGAGTTGTGTATGTATATTAAATTCAACCTATAGTATAAATGTCATTTATGTTAAATTGTAACTAAATTTGAGGTCTAAATTTTTTGACCATCTTTTTTCATTAGTTATTTAAATGTCTATTGAGTTCTACTTTAAAGAGAAATGTTATCGGGTGGCAATTGAGTTAGGTTCATATCAGTAACAAAGTTATTTTATCGTCAACAAACACATAATTTAACTAACATAAAATGTATACTTAATGAGATTTTGATGAGATCATGAGTTACTCTTCCATAATTATTGTTTTAACTCAAAAAATAATGCTTGCATTGTTTATACTAGAAAAGATTTTAACCTAATAAAATTATTTTTGTCTATCAATAATGTATTTTCAATGAACGAGCATTCAAATTCAGTAATAAAAGCTTCAAGAAGATTAGAGCCGTTTATTTTGGAAAAAAAGGTTAGAGCCGTTTTTTGCTTTTTTGCAAAAAGGGTTAGAGACCGTTATTGGTTGGACTAGTAACAAAATGGGAAAAGAATCTTTGATATTTACAAAAATCGTTATATTTGTTTTGGAAAGAGAATTAATGCTTTTTTTTTTAACGTACGATGGCCCTTTTGATGTTTTTTTCTTTTTTTTTTGTTGGTCCATTGAATAATTCCTCTAATTGATAAATCAATTTACCTTTTTAGTTCAACAAAATTAATTTAATTCAATTAGATTTCACATCATGGAACTTAAAAGAAATTAAAATATGGATGAAAAAAGGCAAGGAATTAATTAATAAAATGGTGTTTGGGAGTTTGGAGTGTCACATTAAGTCATGTGTAACGGTACCATCATTCATGTCACTTTTCAAAACACCCAAACACAAACGGTACTCACTTTCCCCTCCCATATTTTGAATATCAATATTATTAATATTGTATACTATTTTTTTTATGTTCCTACAATTATTTTAATGGTATCGGTTATATTTTCATGCTTATGCCATAAACTAAAAATTTAAGAATAATTTTACCATTAAACAAAAAATTATAAGATTACGTTTTAAAAAAAATGTATTAGATGTTCTAACATCCCATTTCATCTTTATACATCTCAAACAAGGTTTATTTTTTTATCATCTCATTTCACTATACCTTAAACAAGTTTTTTCCATCATCTCATCTTATATTTTTTACATTCTAAACAAAGTTTTTCTCATATCGTTTTTTATATATAATTTGTTCTTATTATCAACATCTCCCCTCGTTTCACGGATCACATAATTCACCTATTAAATATATAATGAAAAAAGGGAAGGAATTAAATAATGTAATGGTGTTTAGGATTTTGGAGTGTCACCTTAAGTCATGTGTAACGGTAACTAACCATCATTCATGTCACTTTCCAAAACACCCCAACACAACAGTTACTCACTTTCCCCTCTTTTTTTGTCCCTTCCCTTTTGGAAATTCCATTCTCAGATTTCCCACTCCCCAATTCCCCCATGGCTGATGATTCCAACAAGCCCGATGCGGCGGTGCTGCCGTCCGATCCTCCGCCGCAACCGCTTGAAGAAATCCCGAAGGACGTTGCCGAGGAGAAAACCGTTATTCCGCCGCCGCCCGAAGCAGATACCACTGAAGACAAACCTGATGACTCCAAAGCCCTTGTTCTAGTTGAAAGTAAATGATCAAACACTCCTTTTTGTTTTTCTCTGATTTTTTTTAAAAATAATTTATTGTTATTTTTCAGCTCAGAGTTTAGTTTATGGGCCTGTTTGGTTGATGGGTAAATTGCATAATAAATTATAGATTGTTTTGTTTTGGGATTTGATTAGTTTTTCATGTGTGCCGGTTTTTTTGTTTGTTTGTTTTATGTGTTCTAAATATATTTTATGTTTTTGTTTTCTGCAGTGGTTCCAGAACCAGCTGAGCCAAAAACCACTGAGGGCTCTGTGAACAGAGGTTTACATCTATTTTTGTTTTTATTTTATTTTTGTTTCATCATTAGTTGACTCGATGTTCAAATTAGAGCTTCACTTAAAGATTTTGTGTTTGTGTTCAATCTATAGTGACCATCTTATCTTAGAATTATTTTCTTATGAATTACTTTGAAAACTGAATATAGTAGGTTGGGATGGTTGTCTAATGAAAATAGTCAAATTGTAACCATTATGAATTGGTCTAATCAAAACGAGTCTTGAGGATTGAGTACCTAAGAGATTATAGGTTTAATTATGGTAGTCACCTACCTACCTAGAAATTGATTTTCTACGAATTTTCTTGACAACTAAGTGTTGTAGCATCAGATGGTATGTCCCATGAAAATAGTCGAGGTCCATGAATATTAAAAAAATATAGTCCAATTATGCGTAAGTTGTACCAGACAGTTACATGTATCAAAAGATATTCAGAAATCTTGCTAGGATTTCAGAAATGATGGGATTGTAGTATATTGTAGTTTTTTTTCAACATTTAAACATGAACTCAAATGTTGTGACTTGTGAAATTGAGATACGATTGAAGCTGTAATTTATTTGAGTGAATGAGTGAGTTTTGCATATGATTTGTTCAGATGCTGTGCTAGCAAAAGTTGCAACAGAGAAGAGGATGTCACTGATTAAAGCTTGGGAAGAAAGTGAAAAGTCTAAGGCAGAGAACAAGTAAGATTCTTTTTCCCCCACCCTTTTTCTCTATTCAAACCTCACCAAACTTTTCATTTTTTCTCCCCATTCACTCTCCATAGATACAATTTTGAAAATCCATCTTTATAGGAATGGAACAAAATACAAAATTTTCTGTTTTTTTTGTTTTTGTTTTCAAATTGTTATCTTGTTTCAGAACATATTGTGAAACCTTATCCCATTTTTTCTTAAATAATATACATATATAGTGAGATAGTTAGATAAAATTATATTTGTTTTTGTTTTCTGAAATGTAACTCCTTGTGCAGAGCTCACAAAAAGCTATCTTCTGTTGTGGCTTGGGAGAATAGCAAAAAAGCATTTGTAGAGGCCGAGTTGAAGAAGATTGAGGTACCAAATATTATGTTCTCGCCTTTAAATTATGCTTTTCTTCCATCACGTCATGTAACTAGTGATTTTTTTTTTTATCTTGTGGACTAAATTTGAGTACTATTGAAATATTAGTATTAAAAATGAATAATTTAAAAATATCACAGGTAAAAGTGTTTGATTTTGAAACATATGAATCAAATAAAAACTACAAACTTAGGGACTAAAAAAATATTTTTCCTTTTTTTTTAATAATCGGGGAATTGTAATTTCGCTCCGAAGCATACCTTGAAGATTCTAAATCCTTACTTACGAGACAGCCTCTTTGTATGTGTTTTTTGATTACTCAGCAACCTTTTTGTGGAAGCAGATGATAATAGATACGGTTGATTTGTAGTTTGTTTGGGAATGCTTTTATTTTGACAATAAATAAACAAAACTTTGAGCAGGAAAGTTTGGAGAATAAGAAGGCCGAATACATTGAGAAAATGAAGAACAAAATTGCTCTGCTCCACAAATCAGCTGAGGAGAAGAGAGCGATAATCGAAGCCAAGCGCGGAGAAGATCTTCTCAAGGCGGAGGAGATGGCTGCAAAGTATCGTGCCACCGGTACCGCCCCGAACAACCTTCTCGGCTGCTTCTCAAGCTGAATGTTTCCGGTCTGATCATTGATATTGTTTATTCAGAAGTACAAACCTTCATCGGTTCATTTCATTTGGCTGTTAAATTAGATTTGTGTTCTGTGTGATGGAAGGAACGTTGTTTATGGTTGATTTATTGGTGTGTTTAGTGAAGGTTTAAGTGTTTGTGAATGATATTTAGGAGAAGATTACTTTGAATGTAAATTTAACATCATTGGCAGAGTGATTATAATTTATTGAACTTAATCAGAAATGCAAAATGTCAACATATTTGATCTATAAATTCAAATCTAATTTAAGATTAATTAACATTAAGAGTTGTAGATCCTCTATCCCATATTAAAAAAAGTAAAAAAGTAAAGAGAACTCACCACTTATATAAAAGTATAGGGATAAAATTTGTTAATAATTTTTTTTTGACATCCGTATCTAGGTTTGCACGAACCTCAACTAATATCACGAGGCATACCACCTTGACCCTACAACTTTTGGATGTTAAGGAAACTCATAATAGGAAATGAATTGAAAATTTTGCATGTATAACAAAAAAAGGGCAAAATATTTTCATCTATAGCACAAAATTTAATCTTATTCATTTATAGCAAAACAAAAAAATCCAAATTGAGTTCTATTAAGTTCTATCAGTAATAGAAAACAATCAATGAATTAATATCTCAATTCATTTTAGAGGTGGGCGGCTTTCAACTCTTCTCGTAAGGATTCGACGACAGACTCATTCTATCACTGGTTGAATTCTATCCCTCATAGGAAATTATGATGTTGTTTCACTATTTAAGTTCTATCACTAATAGAAAATTATACTGGTTGAATTCTATCGGTGATAGAAAATTATGTGCTATAGTTGAATTATTTTTAAAATTGTGTCATAAATATAATATAATAACTGTGTCGTTGAGGATAAATTCTCGAATTAATTTTTAAATAGTTAAAATACCATTTTGGTCCCTAGAATATCGAGTTTGCTCCATTTTGGTCCCTTAACTTTCAAATGTCCAATTTTAATCTTTAGACTATGAAATTTGTCCAAATTTAGTCCCTAGACTTTGAAATGCTCCATTTAAGTCCCTCAACTTTAAGCCATGTTAAAAAATGGTCCTTGCCGTTAACATCCTCCGTTAAAATTGGTGAAATGAATTTTTTTTTAAAAACCTCCATCCTTCTTATTAGGAAAGAAACCCACTGAAGCATCAGCCCAAGCCCATGTCTGTGTTTAATGGGCTGTTTATTGTAATAGGTGTGGTTGTTAAGCCCATATGAGGCTATTATTCTCTACTTCATGATGTATGTTAATTCTAGGAGTTTTTCATCTCTTTGTAGCCTTCGTTGCTCTTGATATTGGTTTCTCCATTGTAGAGAGTATGAGTTTAATAAGGCAATTCTTCACTGAGTAATACAAAGAGGCTTTCACTTCTTTCTCCTCCCACTCCCTTCTTATTGCTCTCTGTATCGTAATGGGTTTTGTGTTTTTTTTCAGTTGGATCATAGATTTAGCTTCTTGTTTATAAATAATATATAGATGATTTTTAAAAAAAATCATTTCACCAATTTTAAAAGAGGATGTTAACGGCAAAGACCATTTTTTAACATGGTTTAAAGTTTAGGGACTTAAATGGAGCATTTCAAAATCTAAGGATTAAATTTGGACAAATTTCATAATCTCGAGACTAAAATTGGACATTTGAAAGATAAGAGACCAAAATAGAACAAATTAACCTTTCTAAATAGGTGGTGACCATAGATTGAATCCATCACCTTAAATATTCCAAAATTTTTCCAAAATTTTCTTTTACTGCTGACCTACTTCATAATGGTTATAAAATTTATTCCAAAAATCAAACTTTCTTACAGTACTAACCGGGGCAATATTTTTCATTTATTTTTTAAAAATAAAAAGCTACATTTGCAGTATTTAAAAATGAAAACAAGGATCTTGTCCAAAATTTTTTAAAAAAAAACTACGAACAAATAAATCGAATTGTCTACGTTGATTACATTGATTCCAAATTAGAACTTATCGTCTACCATCCATCTTAATGCAGCATCAAACATAAGAAAACAATACATTATTTTTTATATAACAATCAATTATTTAATCATCTCCCCAGTGATAATTCCTATCTATTTTATTCCCTTGTTCATACTTTAGCTTCAATAAGATCAGAACAAATTTAAAATTGAGAAGAGAGAACCTCATACCCATTTCAAATTTCAATTTATTAAACAATATTAAACATAAACCAGGTCTTAACCCCACCTGTGATATCATCATCCTACATAAATAGATTTACCTTATCTATGAAACAAGATTACTGAAACATGAGCACACCTACATTGTTCTCTTCTTGTATATGGGGGTCCATAACAGGCATCGCGTCGAGAACATTACTCGACTTACGCAGCAGAGGGTATTTCCTCAGCTTTATCAGCTTGAGATTCCGAGGGGCTGTCTTCCACGGGTTTGCTAACTTCTGCAGTGCTTGATTCTGCAGGTTCGCCAGCAGCTGGTGCAGCATCACCTTCGGCGACTACATTCTTGACTGTCCCAACTTTGACGTATTTGCTCATGAATTTGTATTCCCAGTCCTGCAAGGCTTCGAGTTCGAATGGGCCGAGACCAGAGGTATCCCCAGTCAGATCTTTCTCTTCAAAAGACATTTTCGCAAGAGCTCTGCTGGCATCCTTCCCAGCAAAAAGGGCATAGGGTCCCCCTGGTCCATAGAACACCCTGCAAGTAAAAATGGGTTAGAGCAAAATATAATATCAAAGCAACATAAAGCTTGATTGAGAGATACAGTAATGGAAGCGATTTCTATGAGCAGACAAAAGATTACAACCCGAACGATTACAAATGCATTATCGCTGATTTTAATTTTCTTTACATATATGCTGTATGCACACACACAAGAGAGCAAGAACTGCAAAGAATAAGATATTCATGTCTACAGCCTTAGCATAGTAAAATAATACATAATGAGAAGAATTCTTCATGGAGACAGTCAAAAAATGTCACAAAAGTACACCGAATCATGAAACAAGGGGTCTGTGTTTATATAAAGTTTTTGGAAAAGCAACTTCCTACATTTGAGTACATAATGAGAACAGCTTTCTACATTGTGTTCACTTAAACTTATTCTCTCATTGAAATCATGAGCCAGTACAAAAAGTGATTTTTTTTCTCCAACCCCAAATGAAAGAAGAATTTTCATTTGGACCCTTAACAAACACACTGAATATCCTTAGTTGTCTCCAGAACAACTTACACGAATGAAAAAAATCTTCTGAGAACTTCATATGCTATACAACTTCTATAAAGAAAACACCATGGCTGTAATTCCATGGCAAAAGCAACAGTCACAAATAAATATTTTTCAAAACTAGATACATAGCAAATTAAAGCTATAAGAAGGAATAGGAAACAAGAAACGTCAAAGTTTAACTACAGACGAATAACGTGTTCAAACTCGTTACTAGGAAGGGGCGGGTGCCCTCGAGTTAGTAGTGGGACAAAGCTTAAACTCATTAATCTATTCGAGAGTTTTCCTGCTCCACCACAAAACACATAAAAAGTTTGAATTGAAGAACAGTACACAAAAATATAGGGCCCAATTTGATAACCATTTGGTTTTTTGTTTTTGGTTTTCGAAATTTAAGCCCATTTGTACTCAAATTTACTATAATGTGTTCCACCTTTCCTTCCATGTATCAATCTTTTCTTAAAGTATGTGAATGCTAAAAGCTGTTTTCTTGTTTTCAAATTTTGGTTTGATTTCTACAAATATAGGTAAAATGTAGATATCCGAGTAAGAAAAAACATATGGTAAAGTAGTTGTCGTAGACTTAAATTTCAAAAACCAAAAACAAAATCAAATGATTATCAAACGGTGTCTAGAAGTTTCCGATTAGGTTTTCAGAACTTCTAATCTGACAACCATAGGATATCATACAAGATACGAGTGTCGCAGGTTAGTACAAGACTCCACAAAATCAATCGAAACTGATTGGATCACCAAGATAGCCTAAAAATCTTCGAATCGAAGTTCAATACAGACTACAGCAGGACCAAATTAAGCATGAAACTGCATAAATCAGTAGCTCTTAGTACAAAAAAACGAGAGAAATCAAAGCACGAGACGAGTTAAACCTAAAATCAACACATTCCACAAACCATTACAGAACTCAACAAACAAGTTGACAAAAGAACAAAACGAAGCCAAATCCAAACTCATCGCGATCATCCAAACACCAATTACTCACTAAAAACAAACAAAAAACACTCAGAACAGACCTGCTTTGGGAGACATCGTAGATCTGGCCCTTGATAGCCATGAGCAGAGGCTTGGCAGAATCGGAGCCATCATATTGCTTCAACTCATCCTCAGAAATCTCACCGAGCTGGACGGGCGGAGGGAGAGGCTCGAGCTGCTCGCCCAAGTCTCTGGCGTGGGCTCCGTAGTCGGCCGGAGCGAACAAACTGGAAACGAGATAGTAGATGGCAAGTGCAAGAGCTACGACGGTGAAGAAGGTCGCCGGAGATAGGCCGGTGTAGGTTCCGATCGCCTCTTTCAGCGTTTCCCAGAGTTGCAGAACCATGGCGGAGAAAACGAAGAGAGAAAATGGAGACTGAAAATGATTCCAGAAGAAAAAGGGAAAAATGCTTTTTTGTTGTTGCTGTTATTAAGGTATTTTAATCGACGGCTATCGTTGATTCGTGGATGGCTTTTTGCATCTCCACCGTACATTTTGGTTGGTTCGGCCTTGGGGCAATAATGTAATTAACGAAGCTTAGGGCGGCTCTTTCCTAACTGTTATTGGTTGATTGATAAGTTATTATTGTTTCTCTTTGAGGGGGAAGTAACAGTTGTATTTATTATTATTTGTTGGGTTTCAAATTCATCTTTTGCCCGTTGTTATGCGGGATTATGCGTGATTTCAGTTTGGTTTTTGTCGATTTTGTACAAATCGATAATCGAATTGATATATTTGATTTTTAAAAAATATATTTCATCTAATGTCTAACAAAATATATAATCATGTTAAAAAAAACAAAGTATATAATCATTTATTCGATTTAATTCAATTGGATCCGATAAGTCGGAAGTATTTTTAAACTTATTGAAATTTATTTAAGGATGTTTTTTTCAATTAAAATTATTGAGGTATCTTCGATTGAAAAATATATTTACATTTTAATGATAAAAAAATATTCACGGCAAGACATTGATGGTCTAGACTTTAGTAAAATGTCTAAATAATGGAAAGAATATGACTTTTTTTTAATGGAAATAATATGACTTTATGACTTAATAACATATATATTTCGGTTGCGTTCGAATTTTTGGTTTTTTAAAACGAAAACTGAACTGATCCAATATTTTTTATTTTTTTAAAATTGTAAATCGATAAATCGAACTTTGTGCTATCCAACAAATTCATTCCGTTGATTTTTCAATTTTTTATTGCACCCTTATGTAAATGCATATAATTGGAAATAGGTTTTACTGGTTTTACGATTTCAACAATAATTGGATTAAGACAAATAGTGATCATGTGAGTTATTATTTTTCATTACTTGTTTTAAAAAATATATATTATTTATTCTCAATAAATATATATATATATATATTATTTTTCATTATTTAGTAATTATTATCGAAGTTTCAAATATTCAGCTAGCCAACAAATCATTAACAGATTTAATTATTATTGGTACTACAAAAATATTACATCAATAAAAATTTTGAAATCTCAAAATTAATTGACAACCATGCATCTTAATTTATGTTTCTCCATGTTGTTACTATAAAAATAATGTATCTTAGATTCTTAGAGATATGTTTGGATAAAGAGTTTGTGAGAATTTATTCAAGAATTGACTCAGTTCCATGTTTGAATTGAAGAACTCTGAACTCATATTAAAAAAAAAAAAAAAAACTTTTTTTTTATATATGTGTTCATGCTAGTTTGCACGCAGCTGACTAATATCATGAGACATACTATTTGACCATACAAAATTTGGATGTCAAGTAAATTCGTAGGAAATTAATTATTAAATAGGTAGTAACCATGGATTGAACTCGTTATCTTAAAGATCTCAAGGCTCTCTTTGACCATTAGCCACTCCACAATAGTTCATTCGTAATCTTTCAACGATCTCTACGACCTACAACCACTATAAACTTCCTTTTCTTTTTTTTTTTGAATGGTATAAACTTCCTATTTAAACGAAAGGTCTGTGTCACAACCACTTATATTCTATCAATATATTATCTCCACCCAAAATCTTCATAAACACTACTTGTGATTTCCAAAACCCTCAACCCTCCCTCCAACAAACATATTTTAATTTACCTTTCCATCCTCAACATATAAAACGCTTAAAAAAAAAAAAAAAGAAAAGGATGTGATGTCACGTGGCAATGCCCAAGAGAATGGTATAAGTTCAGAGTCGAAAAAAAGAAAATGATGAAATTGGACAAGCGCGAGGTCTGTCTCCCTGTCAATGCCAAACCCCGAGATCGACACCGCCGGCGACGGCGACGAAGCAATCACCGCCGCCGGCAGCTCTTCTCTATCGAATGATAATCTCAAAGGTTGGCCGACCTCTCGCAACACCACTTCCAAGTACGATTTCGTCAAGGTAAATTTTGTTTTTCCATTCACTGTTTTTTGTTATACATGCGGAGTGGATTGATGCGAATGTAAGATTTGGCTCAATAATTTCGGTTTGATTTCACGTTTCCTCTTGATTCGTTGCTAGAAATTTTGATTCGCTGGTTCTGTATCTGTGAATTTCTGTTGATTTTTGTATTGCATGTGGTTGTTTGGGTTGTTGTGTTGTAGGTGAAGGTGTGGTTGGGAGATAACGAAGATCATTATTATGTCTTATCGCGGTTTTTGCTCTGCAGGATGTTGACTGTGACCAAGGTACAACCCCATCCAATTTGTTTTTGTTTTTTTTTTAATATGTGTGAGTGTTCGGGTCAGCTTATAGTCACCCTGACTATTCTCACGAGACATACTGCCTAACCTAACTCTATACATTTTGATGTTAAGGAAACTCGTAATTGACCAGCATGGTTAAGAGAGCATTGTGGAACTAAGCACAGATGGATTCAGTCCATGGTGACCACCTTTCTCACGAATTCTTTGACATCCCAATATTGTATGGTCAGGTGGTATGTTCCGTGGACAATAGTCGAGCTGCGCAAGCTGGCCCGGGGAGTCACAAATATCAAGAAAAAAGGAAACTTGTAAAAAATTATTTCCTAGGTAGACTGGATTGAAACCATCATGGGGTGGCTCAATTAGTCAAAGAGGGCCTTGGGGTTCATAAAGTGATGGGTTCAATCTCCATGATGGCCACTTACCTAGGAATTAATTTCCTACAGGTTTCCTTGGCATCCAAATGTTGTAGGGTCAGGCGGTATGCCCCGTGACATTAGTCGAGGTGCGCGCAAGCTGACCCAGACAGTCACAGACATTAAAAAAAAAATAAAGTAGACTGGATTGAAATTGAACCCATCACATCTTGGATGTCAAGGTCCTCTTTGACCACTAGGCAAGGCAAAACCAGAATGGTTAGGTATAAGTGCATTTCGTTCTTAGAGAGTTTTGGCATTTGTTGGCACCGAGCTTGTCAACAACCCTTTTGATTTATTGGTGTATATACTTAATATTAATTTTAATCTATGCTTAAACCGGCTTGTTTGGATTCTCATATGTATTTTAATTCCTACTCTACTAATATCAGATTCCAAATCACGTTGCTATCAAAATTGCATTGGAGCTCAAGAAACTTCTGGTAGATAATAGCCTTTTAGATGTGTGAGACATATTCTTATCTTCTCCCCTCTTTTTCATTTTCTGCGCTTCTTTTACCAAGGAGAATGAATCTTACTTAATCTGACTTCTTTTTTTATATTGTTGTAGCTCACAGTCTGATTTAGAAGCTAATATTTTCAAGGTATGTTATCCCCGTTGAAGGTTTTGGTCAAATGCAAACTTAATTTTTGCATTCTCTCAATATATATATATATGGGAATTTGTGCTCCATAACATATTTTTGGCCCTTCATTACAATTGTAGCACATTTTTAAAAATAATTTCATTCATAGCACACTTTGCCCAAAATTCCTATTCTAACATCCTTAGACTTCTATCAGTTCAACTGATAGACTTTAGACTTCAATCGATTTTGAGTGATCGAACAGTACAAACTGATGACTTCAATCGTTTTTGTACCCCAAATGAATAGGTTTGGGAATTGTGCTATACATGGAATTTTTTTTTTTAATATACATGCAAAATCCTCTATACATGTATATTTATTTATTTATTACGATAGCATTGGGTTGGAGGAGTCGGCTTTTTTCGCTATTGATGGAGAGAGAATTTCAATTTTGTATTCACTTATCACCAATACTATTTTAACGATGTTGCAGTGAAATACAAAGCTGATGAATTGCAATCTCTTTTCATTGTGTTCTAATCTGTAGCTATTGCTAATTTTTTTATGGCACCATATGCAGCTCATGGAGTGGCGTGGTTATGGGGAAGAGTACATAAGTCGGTATAAGATGATGACAAGGTTTGTACAATTCCTCGCCTTTAGTGGGAAATTCTCTTTCTTTTTCCTTTGTTGGAAACCTCGCATGAGACTTAATAAACATATGCAGAATGTGTGCTTCCTTTTTATTGTCTCTTTGTCTTCCCCATAACTCTAACTCATAATTCTCACTTTCCCATGGTGGCCACCTACTTAGGAAATAATTTCTTACGGATTTTCTTGGCATCTAAATGTTGTAGAATCATATGGTATGTCCTATGAGAATAGTCGAGGTTGTGCGTAAACTAACCTAGACACTCATATATATATATATATGAAAAAAAAACCTCATAGTTCTCACTTTCACTTGCTGTTGCATCAAAATGTAATATCGTGTCTCATCGATCTTGAGATCATATGATGACAAGCACTCTATTTAGATTTTTTTTTTCTTCTCTTCTACTAATGTTAGTCTGACTTATTTCTGTTATTTCATTTAGAGGGAATGTTAGTTATGGATGTGGTCAGATAAAGTATCTAAAGAAATACGGAAATCCATAGTTTTTTATGTGATCATAAAAGCACCCCACTCACATCGACAATGGAGGGATGAAAATCAATCCACAATTTTTTCATGTCAAGAATTTAGGATTTCTTTTCTTTTTTTGAGAGCTTGTGCACCATTGTAAAATCAACATAAGCCAAGTATGCGATTTTTAATGAATTTGAGTCTTGTTTTGACTTTCGTCATTTGCTTTTGTGCACCATTGCAATGCTTGTGCATAGCTCAGAATTTGTACGTCTTAGAAACATTCAAGGTTGATTGGTCATCAAATGTGTGAAGTATTTTGGTCTTAGAGTAGGGACTAGGGTTTTTGCTTCTACATACTCGACCTAAAGGTAATCTGCATTTAACCTTTCTTTTGAGTTGAACCAATTATTTGTGTGCTATGGGTCCAATTAATCAAGGTATAATCAAGAAGTTCTTAGGTTAATTCATTATGGTATCTTTCCAAATGGTGCAATTCTCCATGGTATTGCGTGCTACTCCCATATATTGCTAAGCTCTATTTCATCTTTCTAGATTTCACCATCAAAGGGTCCCGTTGGTGATTCTTGTATGTGGAACTGCCTGTGTTGGAAAGTCAACCATTGCCACCCAACTTGCACAGAGACTTAATTTGCCAAATGTCTTACAGGTCCTTCATATGCATATATATATATATATCTCCGTGTTCATCTCCGTGTTCTATCTCTTGAGATCTAGTTATTTGCTAACTCTTTGTATAACTGCCTACTACTAACAATTTTTTATTTGTGCAGACAAATATGGTTTATGAATTACTACGCACATCAACCGAGTATGTCATTAATTTATTTTTCTTCTTATTACAAAACAAAATATTAATATTTTTAAGGGTCAAATTAGTTTAGAACAGATGCGATTATTGATTATCTTTCTGTAAAATGTATATTTTCCGATCATGAGATGATTAACTATAGTTTTGTTCGTGTAATTAAGAGTTAGTCTCACATCTTTCTTAAATTAAAATCAAACTCATTGTATTTTTTACACTGATTTTACTAAAGCGGTTCTGGTTGATAATTTTGTTTTTTCTTATTAAAGAAACCAAAGTTGTTATTCGCATAGTGAGAATAAGTTATAGCATGCAAGAAGAACTATCAGAAGCATTAAGGTTCCGCTACGCCAAAGTCCAAAGTTCTTGACACTAGTTTTACGAAATCAAAGTTTTTTACACTAATTTTACTTAAAGCAGTTCTGGTTGCCAATCATTAGATTTTGCTTCCTTGTGGGATTTGTATCCTTTCAACATTAGTTTCTTGTCATTCTGTAAAAAACTTGGTTTCATGTTTTAAATATAATGATAAAGACCATGGAATGAATTTATTTCCAACGCTACAGAATTTGTCATCCATTTTTTATCATCACTTGAACAAAAGCGAAATCTCAAAAGCTAAAAACTGCCTAAACTCTCTGAAAGAGAAAATGAGAGAGTTCACATGGGTGTTAACAAGAAGTATAATTGATCTTCTCTTTATTGTAGCTTCATTTCTCTGTCAGTTTGTTAATTTCCTGCATGTGGTGGGGATATAACAAGCAACAGAATCCTCTCTTTAATTTAATTACTTCGATATTAGCACTCTGCACACGCCTTCAAATTTTGGCTACATTCTTGTTTTCTTTTTCAGTAAACCTCATTGAAAGGCTTATTTTTATCCCTGTAAATATTTCAGTGCTCCATTGATATCTACTCCTGTATGGGCTCGAGATTTTAACTCTCCAGAGGAGTTAATTTTTGAATTCTGTCGAGAATGCAGAATTGTTCGTAAAGGTTTGTTGTCCCTTCAGTTTTTGTAGAGTTTGTTGCTACCTGTTGGTTGATAGCTTCTGTTACCTATATTTCTTATAGGTTTAGCTGGAGATTTAAAGAAAGCTATGAAAGATGGAAAGCCAATAATAATTGAGGTGAATCTTGCCTCAGAAATTTTTTTGAACAAGAAAAAGACACATTTCATTGATATTTATGAAAAGGGTCTAATTCTCAAGGAAACAAGTTTCACAAGTAAGCGAAAAGAAGCAAATGAATTTTAATTCAAATGGTTTAGGAAGTTTTACTTCTGAGAATTAAGACATCATTCTAAAGAGGGGAGGGTAATTACTTGTTTATTTGTCTACATTTTCCTTATCTCAAATTATAGCTTTAGGATATCAATGGAATTCAAAGTTTTGTTTCATTTCAGGAAAAAAAAAAAGTTAATGGCTTTACAACTTGTGAAGTTTTCAAAGTTGTGAAAACTTCCAAAGTTATTTGGATCGATTTCAATTTGTGGCCTCACCAGTCACCAGTTGTCCTAAATCACAATTGACTTTTCGTAGTATCTTCTTATTGAATAAATCAATTATTTGAGAAGTTTTATTTATTGTTTTTTTTTTAAAAAATGTTTTTAGATTTATGATTGTGACTGTAGTCTCTTCTCCTTATAGTTGTCTTTTGAGGCTTGATTGCTTCTTAACAGACGCACACTCAAGAAAAAGAAAAAAAGAGTGAGGCTAATGCAATTTTCACAAGCAGCAAGCGAGCTGTAGTCACATTTGTTGTAGATATTTAAAAGATAAAATAATAAGTCTTGTATTTAATAAATGAACAAATCAACATGTTATTTTGATATGATCCAGGATCTAGATTATATCAAAAGATAAAAGAATAAAGATAAACCAAGTTTTGATAGGAACTTGGAACCTCCCTTCTCAAGAGAATCTCTTGAGCCCTTACAATAAATCACTCAATAACTCATTTAACAATTGGATGTCTAAACTCTAACCTAACCCACTCTATTTATAACAAAATACTAACTTATTCTCCAAGTAATGGCTAAATAGAGCCCTAGGCCCAACCTTATCAATACCCGCCCCTTTAAAGCACCTTGTCCTCAAGGTGGGCAAAAACAAAAATAGATTTTTTTTTTTTTTTTTTTCCGGCGGCAGCAGCGGCACGTCGGTGGTGGAGGCAGCAGTGACAGAGGTGGTGGTGATGACAGTAGCGGCAACACTGGTGGTGGTGGCGGCGGCAGTGTCGGAGGTGGTGACGGTGGAGATGGCGGCGGCGATGTTAGAAGTGGTGGCGGAGGTGGTGACGGCGGCGGCAGCAGCGCCGCAGGTGGGGTTGGTGATGGTGGCGGAGGTAGGGGCAACGGCGGCAGCAGCGCACGACGGTGGGGAGGCGGAGGCGGCAACGGAGGAGGCGGTGGTGGCGGGGTCAAAACCCTAGCCGTCATTGTTTTTTCCAACCTAATTTCCTCCCTAAAACATCGTTTTAGGTCATTGAAACTCTCCTTTAGGTCTTCTCTAATTTCTTTTTTTAGAGAAGCTACCTCTTCTCTGAGGTCTTTTTTCAAGTCCACCATCAAACTTTGCAACTTTTCTTGAATGAAACGAAGAACCTCGTGATCCATCTCTACAACCAAGAATCGAACGGCTTTGATACCAATTGATATGATCCAGGATCTAGATTATATCAAAAGATAAAAGAATAAAGATAAACCAAGTTTTGATAGGAACTTGGAACCTCCCTTCTCAAGAGAATCTCTTGAGCCCTTACAATAAATCACTCAATAACTCATTTAACAATTGGATGCCTAAACTCTAACCTAACCCACTCTATTTATAACAAAATACTAACTTATTCTCCAAGTAATGGCTAAATAGAGGCTTAGGCCCAATCGAGCCCTAGGCCCAACCTTATCATATTTCTTTAATGAATCAGGTTCTCTTGGATAACAGAGGGTTTCTTTTTGTACTTCGTTTACTCTAACATTATCTTCGGGGAATAGTCGTTTTGATATGAACTTGGTTTGCTTACAATTTTAGGGAATACATTTGGATCCCAGTATATATTTGATGGATGATGAAAGTAAGTCACCAGCTAATATATCGGCAAACGATGCTGAAAAGAATCCTTCCTCAGCAACATCAGATGATAAAAGTGCAAAACAAATGGAGAGTAGTTATCTAGTTGCTTGTCAAAATAAAAAAGGAAGTGGCACTTGCCATAGCTGTTCTCCTTCAAAAGAATGCATGCACACCAACCAAGAGAATGAAGTGTGGGATTCTCTGGAAACTGTGGGTATAGCAGGAAATAGCTCTGAAATTACAGGTTGATTCTAACTCTGAATTTTGTGCTTATGTGTTCAATATTTTGTTTAGCCTCCTCATAGAATTGAAGAATGTTAACCAAGTTATTCATATTTGATGACCAAATTAGATTTGGGTTCCTTGAGAAAAATTTATTTTTCATTTTATGGTGTTATTCAGAGGAAACTCAGAATAAAGAGGAAACAGATGGATCTGCTTCTGTCAGTAAAGATAAGCCCGTTGCTGAGCCAATAATCATACCCATAGTCTTAAAGATGGCCGAATTTGATCACAAGGTTTGTTTAGTTTATTTGTACAACTAAAGAAGCATGGAATCAAATATAGCATGAAATTACTAAGACTAAGAGGGCGTTTATGTTTACACCCATACAAAACATGGAATAAAATCGAATCTATAAAGCTATCAAAAGCTGAAATACCTAGGAAATAATTTCTGACGGGTTTCCTTGACTTCCATATGTTGTAGGGTTAGGTGATATATCTTGTGAGAATAGTTGAAGTGTACGTAAGTTAGTCTGGACACTCACGGATATTAAAAAAAAATTATCAAAGGTTGAGAAAGTGCCCCTGCAAACTCTTCCATTCTTTCGAACCAAAGATACCATAAAAAGTTCTGCTTTTAACAAGCCATAAAGTCTTCTTCCCACCATGGAAAGAACGTCTGACAAAAATCAAAGTAAGAAATATATGCACATGTTTTCTAAAAAACTAAATGTGTGCCCCCAATGTGTTGTTGGCATGTTGCTGTGTTTTGTCTCCGTCTTCTATTACATGATTTTAGAACCTGATACTATCCGTGTTGCCGTGTTTGTCTCGGTTTTATTACATGATTTTAGAACCTGATTCTATCTATACTATTCTCTTTTTCTTGTATAAAAAAAAAACTATATATACTATTGGTTTGGTTGATGTAATTAAGTTTATCTCAACCTATTAACTTAAGCTTTTGGTTGATTGATGATTTAACATGATTCAACATATACCATACATAGGTCAAACATTAAACCAATAAGGAATTATAGATTTATAGATTCGATCTTCTCAATTCAATTGGATTGTATCTACTTGATTTCCAGCATCTTGGATTTTTGCTATTGAAATAAGTTCTCATGTCATAAGGAATATTTCTCTATATCATAACTATAAGTTCTCATTCTACAAATTTTCTCATGTTTTCGGTCTTTGTTTTAGCCTTATTTATTGCCTCTTGTAAGTTTTAGTTGTAATCAGTACACTTCTTGTCTTGTTCAGGCATTACTAGAGAAATGGATCTCTCCTCGAACATTTAGTTACAAATGTCCTCTCCAGGTATATAAACTCCCTTAATATTCGATGCACCAATTGGGAACATAAAATTACATGCGACTCTAAAAATGTAAAAAAATTGTGCTTTTGAGGTTTGTGCTTAATTTGGTTTGGAACTCCTTTGAGCATTAATTGTTTTCATTTATCAATGAAATGTTCTGTTTCTTGTTAAAATAAATGTCATGGCACTTGGTTTAGAATTTCTATTGCTTTGGAGACAGTAGATACCTTGTAAAAAGTAATGTCATAGCTGGATATTAATTGAGATAGAAGCATCTTTGAAAGTACAATTTATCAGGCAGCTAGCTGGAATCGAGAGAAAATGGTAGGTATTCATGGATGGGAAGTGTCGAAACATGTTAAATCACCAATCTATCCAAATCTTGGGTTGGGGTAAATTTAATTATATTTACCAATACTCTCCCACACTTATGGGCTTGAGAATTTGAAAATGCCATTCAAATGGAAATCAATATTAATTGGGAATGAAACGACTCAGCAAGAGTTTGAACGCATAATCTCCTACTTTGATATCACGATGAAACATATTAAATTAAATTATATTTACCAACCGATAGTTTTTGTGTTGCCAACAAGTCTTTCTTTGCTTGTTTCTCCATGGTTACTGTTTGTTGGAAGAAAAAAAAAGCGGGATCTTCCTTTTATGACGTTTTAATGTGATGTCTTCAATGGTTGGAGCATGTTAGGATACCCCTGACAAGAAAACACCAAGTAGAACTGTATTGCAATATCAAAAAGAAATTACAGTTTCAAAAGGTTCTTGGGTACAGTAGAGCAGAGCGAAACTCCATTTTCCCGGTTTCCAAAAAAAAAAGTCCCACCGTAGATAAAAACGAAAATCATTCCCTCTTCTAAGATATCTAAATCTTTTTATTTATAACTGTTAAAAGTTCACCACTAGCCCAATGGACTTTAGCCCAATAATTATGAGAGCTCAAATCATCAAGAATATTAATTAGCCCACTTAGAGTAGAAGCCCATTATCTAGAAGTTCCTTGGTAAATTGTAGAAGAGTTTAGAATTTTAGATTTATATAGACATTTAAAAAATGTCCTAGAAAGTGATCTAGATATTTTTAGGAACACTCTAGATAAATGTGTGGTTCACATTGTCTAGCCCATACTATAAATACCCCTCCACCCCACCATATTTTGTATCCAAGAAAAAGCACACGTTGCAATGTCCTACAAAGTGTCTTCAAAGAGTGTTAGAGTGATTTTGTAGTGTGAGTCCTAAACACTTGTCCTGAATCTCTTCTTTAGTGGTCTTAATAAAAAGTGTTGGTGTTTCCCACAAAAGAGTCGTGTTGAACAATAATCTCATCGCTAAATTAAATCATTTGCTTAATTGGGAGAAGGTGACCACTTCTCTTGAAAATGTCGGATTGGCCTTAGTTGATATCCACACAAAAAAAATATCTCTTTATTGGCTAAATGGCATTGGAGGTTTTATGAAGAAAAAGATGCTCTATGAGAACTTGTATGGAGACAAAATATGGGTCTGAAAAAGAGGGGTATAAATCGGGGAGTAGAAGCATTCGCACTTCAAAAGACCCTTGGAGAGATATTGATAAATGGAAGCACCTGATTTACTCTAACATCAATGTTAAGATTGGAAGAGGCGACCGTACCAGTTTTTGGAGAGACCGATGGTGTGGTAGCAATGAGCTAAAAAATTCCTATCCATTGCTATATAATTTATCCTTGAAAAAGGATGCTTGTGTGGCTGAATTTTGGAACCTTGAAGCGGGAAGTTGGAATATAAATCTCAGAAGGAACCTTAAAGATGAGGAGATTGATGAATGGGCCTCTCTTTCCAATTTTCTGGACAGTATCAATGTCACGGATAGGGAGGATTCGTGGAGATGGAATCTTGAAGCTAGTTATATATTCTCATCAAAGTCGTTGTTAGATAGTTTTGCTCCAAGAGATTCGAACCAAGAAAAAGACTTTTATGCTTGTTTATGGAAGGGACCACAACCTAAAAAAGTTAAGTTTTTCTCATGGGAGCTCAGTCATGGCATCCTTAACACGAATGACAAGCTACAAAAAAGAGCACCGGGTATGGTCATATCGCTACAATGCTGCATGATGTGTATGAACGATCTTGAAAGTCAATACCACCTTTTTAACTCTTGCCCAGTAGCTACAGACATTTGGAATCAGCTCCTTCAATGCTTTGGTTGGAATTTGGTGATGCCTGGAAATATTAAAGATGTGGTCCTATATACATACACATGCCATCCCTTTATTGATGAAAAGAAATCATTTTGGGAGCTTTTTCTGGTTGCATTTTGGTGGTCTTTATGGAAAGCTAGAAATCCTAGAATATTTTCTGATGGGGAGGAACACAGAAGTCGTTTATTTGAAACCATCTCTGTACTTGCTATCACTTGGGCCCACAATATTCACCCATTTAAGGATTATAGCATTACAACTCTTTTGTTTCATTGGAAAAGTTTTATGTAAAATGTTTTTGACTATGTTGTAACTTTTCAATGAAAGTATTTGTTTCCTATAAAAAAAAAATATATCCTACTAACATTTCCTACATATCTCTTTCTAGTACTCTCACACTACAATCCCTTGTTCTTCTTTGGAGAAGTCATTACAATGTCAGATTATCCAAAGTCCAAACAGTTGCATCTTGATAATGGTGGCTTTAGGATTTTAAAAAGTTCCAATCTGTTTGGTTTAGGGCTTTGCAGTCAGTGCATTTCATGCTTGATGATGCTTCCAATCCGAAAAACTACAAGAAACCAGAAACTTATCCAATTAGTAGGACAGCGTTCTTCCGAAGCCCGGACAACATAAAGTGACCTTTAAAAGGAAAAATTTCTCTGTCGTTTTTCTTTTCCTTGTTTCTTATTCTCTATGCTGCTTCTGTAACTCCTTTTTTACTTGAGTTCTATATCATTTGCTTTATTGTTGAAAATGATTTGATTTCTACTACTTTCTTTGTTTCAGGATAAAGATAAGCTTATGGCTAATTTGAAAACCATTCAGGGCTATCTTTGCTCTTTCAAATCACAGGTTTGTTTCTCAGCTGAACAATTGTTGTTTTTTTCCTTTGTGGATAGATTGGTGCAATTCTTACCACCAATTAGTGGGTTATGTCTGTCTTATTAAACAGTAATCAAGTTTAGCCAATATCATTTGTTAATTTAATAAGCTCATGTCCCCAAGGGGTGACGCAATGGCTGAAGACTTGGACTTTGAAGGTATCCTTCCTTCAAGGTCCCAAGTTCGAGACTCACCTATTATATTACTCCTTCGATGTCTCTGGTGTCTGGCTTAGGGATGGGCGTGGTTAACCTTGTTTCAAATTTTTTTTTTAATATGCTCGTTAAACTATTGACCACAGGGCTCGATAGTCGTTAATATATCAGCAACAACTTATCCACAAACACTGGATTGGCTGCATGGATATATTCTGCAGGTAACTCATCTCTAGTCTTTTTAAAATAAAATTTAAAGACAGAAATCCTTTAAAAGAAGAAATAAAAATAAAGCTCACACCTGTTAAAACTTAAAATATATAAGGTATGCTACTAAGATTGAGTGACTCTCAATACAAGCAGCATTGTAGTCACTATCAAGTAATATTGAAACCTCCTAACAAGAACACATATCTGAAATATATTGATGAAAATATGAAAATTAAGGCAGACCCAAAACCGCAATATACAATACCTATTCTCAAATCCCCTTCTATTTATTTCGCTATCTAAATTTTTTATTCCAAAAAAAAAAAAAATACTCATAAATGAAACACTTTCTCATTTCATAACTTAGCACGTCCTCAATTGACCTAAGATTCATCCCAATTAAAGTATAAAGTCTTGATGCCAATGCCTAAATCTTTTACCATTGCCCTTTTGCTTCTGAAGAAAAATCCTTTGGCCCCCAACATAACTATGATATGTAGTCTTGCAAGAGTGTGTATCAGACTCCATAGGATTTTCTTTGTTATCAAGCATTTACTGCAATGACTGCCAAAAAGTTCTGATAAAAACCAAATTATATTGAAATATAAAATGAAAAGAACTTACAAGATAAATTAAGTAATTTATAGGTACCTGGAACCTACCCTTTTTGAGAATATTCTCTCAAGCTCAATACCAAAATGGACTAAACCTTTGATATCTTTCTCCATACATAAGTGTTGGTTGATAATTAAATTTGCCTCAATCCATAAGCTTAGGCTTTTGGATTGATTGGTGGTTTAACATAGTTCAACAATAACCCATCTA
This sequence comes from Sicyos edulis, assembly GCA_036507275.1. Classification (NCBI taxonomy): domain Eukaryota; kingdom Viridiplantae; phylum Streptophyta; class Magnoliopsida; order Cucurbitales; family Cucurbitaceae; genus Sicyos; species Sicyos edulis. The sequence goes on from CM071850.1 coordinate 3,525,064, forward strand.
CTTGTAACTAAATGTCTAACAAACTCCCTCAAGTATGTACTACAAAATACCCCTAATATTCTATTAGTATCATTGACTGTATTTGGTCCTTTGTAGGATAGAAAAAAACTTAATTAGGTGAATGAAAATTGGAAACCTCTCCTCTCTTTATTATGTGACAGTGTTATCACCAAGATTGTCTGTATGATTTTCTTTTGAAGATTCATTTGTATCTTTTTTGGCCAGTGTATTGAACAAGGCATTTCACCTGTATCAAAGGAAAACCCAAAACAGTCAATTGAACACTCATGAAGAACAAATATTTTGTTCATAACAGGTATATTACTTTTCTTTTCCCTTAACAGCAGTCTTGACTTGAGTTTCCTATTGAATGTGAAACTAAAGCGCCTGAGTGAAGACTTCAATACAATATTGATTTCTAAAACAATTGTCAAGATTCAGCCTTATGATTTTTTTTTACTTTCTAAACATCCTCTTCTTAGATACCTCATACATTTATAAGTTAGCCGGGCTACTTTTTTCATTGCCGATTGGTTTTGAGTCGCAAATAAAGATTTTTTATGAAATAACATGACAACTAATAGTTTACCTATCTTATAAATGTTATGATTTATCCTCACCTTCTTAATGTCGAATTTTTAACATGTTCTGGTGCTTCTCTGGTTTCACCCATATTGGGTCATATTTCAATCTCATGTTCATAAATAGTTTTAATTTGGATGAGAAGATGTTGTTTCATTAAAAAAAAATTGTCCTAAGTTACTTGTTTCCAAAGTATAGTTAACTAATGCATGAAAATAAATATAGATCAGTTTCAAAGAGGAATTAGACTATTTTGAAGTGTTCTATTTTACCAAAATAATGAGAGGTTATCACTTATCATATTGGTTTGAAAATCAAAATTACTATTTGTTTCCAATTGATATTTTTAGCCTAAATTTTTGACTGAGCACATGTACACTTTTACTTAAGGTAGTTTTCAAGACAAAACACATGTTTGGTTCTTGGTTTGAAGCTTTCTTGAGTAGTAAGATTCTGAGCATTTTTAAGCCGTAAACTTTCTTCTTTTCTTTTCGGTGAGTGTTCGCGTCAGAATATGCATATCTCGACTATTTTTATGGCACAAACCGTCTTACTCTATACCGCATTGATGGTCCATAAAATCCATGAAATTATAAACTTCATAGCTGACCCTGTCCCTTTGTTCAGGCTTTGCATCAATGGCACATCAACTCATTCCCAAAGCCTCAGCTTGTGTGTAAGAAGTTTCTTTCTTCAGAAAAGTGGCATAAAAACTGGTCATGGTTGTTGATGTTTGGTCAAAACATGCATTACTTTGGAAATTTTGACTGGTAAAAGATGATTTAAGATGCTTTTAATTTATTGAAGATAAGAAAGAATCGTTATATCACATCGAAATGAAAAAGTAACATTGGAGAATGAATTACTTTTTTCTAATGAAATATAAGAACATAATGAAATATTTGCATCCCAAGTAGATAGATCCAAATGTTTTAACTTTTTTGGTAGACATTCCTAAATTTCAATACCTTCATGTATGCTAACAAGAGCATAGTCTAGCATAAATTTGTTTAATTAAAATGTCATAGATTTAAATCTCTCTTATTTTCATCTGTGTTGAATTAAAAAAAAAAAACCTAATGCATATAACTTAAGTGATAAAAATAAGTTACTCCATATTTACTTATTAAAATCATTAACTTTCCAAAGAAAATAAAATTACTAACATATTTACACTATAAACTAAGATATGTTGCTAAGTCAATGATGTTTGTAGTAAAATTATATGACAGGGTAGTTTTATAATTGAGAATTTGGTACAACGGTAACGGTTGGAAAAATATATGATGGAGTAAAGAAATTAGGTTTGAGAAAAATTTACTGTTCGGAGTAATTCTTAGCATTGGAAATACTTATCATCTTAGAGCTACATATTTTTACTTTTGTAAAAAAAATTGGATTTAATTGGTGAAGAGAGAAATGCTAAAATGGGGAGAAATGTAAAAAAGTACAAATATGTGATTTTAAGGATGAGTAAGAATTTCCAAAATACTTATTCATTGCTCGTTCTTTATTTATATCTACATACCTTCAACATTTAGGGCTTACATCTTCGACGTCTAGGTTTAAATCTTATCAATGTTTTATGACTTAATTTGACATATTTTTTCTTTTGAGTGACTAAATTGGTGTTATGGGCTATTTTTTTCCATTCTTTTTTAAATGCTTTTTTTGTTTATTTCATTTTTCTCTTCTCTCTCATCCCTCATCTCTTTTTTGTTTTTTTTTTTCAAATTCGATCTCTATTATTAACATATTTTGTCTTCCTTTTGTTTTTAATCTTTTGTTTTGTCATTTGTGTGTAGGTTTTTTTTTCTTAAGTCTTTTTTTTTTTTGACATTTCCCCTATAATTTCTGGAAAAGATGTGTAAATGAATTTTTTTTTATTGCATTAAAATGAATGGCTATCACATGTTACAGTTTAGAAAAGGTGTATTTGGAAAAGAAAATAAAAAGAAAAGGAGGAAGAGTGTAAAAGAAAAGAGAAGAAGAGAATAAATTAGAATAGAGGATTGCAAAATGGTGGTAACAGTGTGATAATATACATATGGGAAGTTGAAATTGAAGTTATAAATTATAAAAACGTGGTACAATCTTATCCAATCATATCTTTTAATTCTAAATAAAGAATAGGTAAGTTTTTCTTTTAATTTTTATTTTGTTAATTATTTTTTATTTTATAGTTGAAACGATTTTATCAAATCATATTTCATTTTTTAGTTCAAAACTTAATTAAATTTAACCAATTAAATTATACTTTGGCATTATACGTGTATCAACTTGCATTATCTTAGACTATTGACAATAAAAAAAATTGAAAAAAAGTAGATTTTTATATTTAAAAAAATAAATGGTCGTTATCATAAATAATAAAGATTTAAATCATAACTTACTGAAATAACCAATCATATATAATACTTTTAACCCATAAATTTGATAGATTAACGAGCATTTGTGCACCTTTGCACAAAGATAGCATATAAAAGTGAATTTTTCAATGTTATGGAAAAAATAGAAGAAAAAAAACAGAAAGAGAACAAATGTATATATTTCTTTAGGAGAAAAAAGATGAGAAAAAGGAAGAGAAAAATTGGTTAAAGGTGATTCTTGATATCAATCAAATTTTGTTTCTCGTGATCGGAAAGAGGATTCTATTAGGAATAGTTTGAACTTCATCAACAAGTACATGTATCTTTGGAGGAAGAAGAGTAACGAATCTACATTTATGTATCAAACAACCAATGAAATGAAATTAGAAAGCAATCGTATAACATGATAATTTTATATCTATGCCAAACTTTTATCTTAGTCTAAAATTAAACATCAACTATAAATGTTTTAAATCCATAAACATTCTTCAAAATAAAGATATTAAATTTGCTTATCCATGTAAAAATGAATTATATATATATATATATATTAAATTGTTGATTTGCCAATGTATATGCTTTTTTTTTTTTTTTTGTTTTATAAAATCACTTTTGTTTTGTTTTAGTTTAATAATATTTCAAAAGAGAAAATTCAAACTCTCGTTAATTTTCGATTTCAGTTGAGTTAGACTCTTCTTAGAATATATTTGTTTGTTTAGAAAATATATATTCATTAAGAAGAAGAAGCATGAGAATGATTTTTTTATTTAAGTTCAATAATTTAATAATTTAAGATATGAAATATAAAATTTTATCCTGCCATGATATTTTGTCTTTACTTATAAAAAGCTCATAAAATTATAAGATATAGAATTGATTAAATTAAATTCACTTAATTTTGGAATTCTTATTATTATTATTTTTTACTTCATATCATTAAGCTGTTTGAACAATGTTGCATTTTACTAATACACAATTGCAATTCTCTTTATATATAAAAAAATACAAGTTAGTTTGAGTTTTGGCCGAAGAATTTAGTTATAATTTTACCCTAAATATCATAATTTATTTTTATTTTTTTAATGACATTAATATCATCCAATCCATTGTTCCATCAACCATCATGCTTTGATCTAATAATAATAAAAATTTAAAAAAGTCATAACAATATTCATTAGTGTATATACAATAATCAATATGTTATGAATTTAAATTCTTTCATACAAAAGTTTTTTTAGAAAAATGATGAGTTAAATTTATATTTCTTGTTAATAGTCGAGGTGCATAAAAATTGACTAAAGTACTCTGAAAAAAATTGAATCGTACTCTTATATTTGTTTTCATTCCTCCGGATACCCTCTAAAAGTTTTTTTATATATAAATTCACCTAAAAAGTTATATGGAATTTTTTCTTACCCATGGATTTTCTAACTACACATTTTTCTTTAAATAAATAAAAAAAAGGAAAAAAAGCAATTGTTTGTGTTGTTCAAAATAGTAAACGCTTATGTAAAAAGTTGGACTTGCCTACAAATCGAACAAAAACTAGAAAGATAAAAGTTATTTTCAAATTCCAAGGCAGTAAAAAAAAGGCAAAATGTATTTCTACACTTACCAAATCCAACGGCTATGACACGTTCGAATAATTCCTAGCCGATCTCAACGAATCCAACGTGGTCCACGTCGTTTAGATGGATAATGAAGCATGAGTTTTGAGGAATTGAGATTTTTTTTGTTGTGACAAAAACATTAAAAAAAAACACAGAATTAGAGATGATAGTTTCTCTCTCCTATATATTTGATGATTTTATTTTAAATATAACAAAAAAAGTAAAATATTTTGATGTATAGCACAAAATCGTAACTAATTCATTTGTAGCAGAAAATACAATTTAAATTTTATTACTGGTTGAATTCTATTAATAGTGGAATTCAATATGTAGTAGATTTATTATATCATTAGGTGAGTTTTATCAATCACTAGTTGAATTCTATCCCAAATAGAATTCAATCAGTTGTAAACTCATTCTATCACTCTTATAAAATTATATGTTATAGAAGAATTATTTTAAAAGTTGTGTTGTAAATACAATATAAAAGATAAAATGTAATGTTGATGATAAATTCTCTTTTTAATATTGGTGAATATCCTAATTACTTTGCACACACTTCAACTATTTTTATGGATATCATGTTTAACCCTACCATATATATAATCAATAAAAAAAAAATTAATTCACAATTAGACATTTTTCATGAATTTAACTTTCAATTTTATTATCATTTAAGTAACTATAATAGTTAGTTTCAAAGTATTTTACATTTGTTTCAAAACTAGAATGTATGGAATTATAAGTGATTGTACAATCAAAATGAATTTAACTTAGACTTTCAAAAAACAATTATTGAGAGATTTAGTTTGCCTCCTAACATCTATACAATAAAGAAACTATTTCTCTGGTTAAATTAATTTAATATCTTTATAAAATTATTTAACTTAATGAAATTGAAATATAATTTAAGATTTGACCATTCAAATTGAGTATTCCATTTTGTCCCAAGAACAAACAACCCATTTGCGAGCAGCTTTCTTCATCCATAGCTTCATATAAAAATTACCCATTACCCAAATTCCCAATGGGGAATTGAACGGTGGATGGGTCTGCACAAATCTCCCATTTTCGCCATTCTTTGATGCACAAATCCTCCACCACAAGCTCGAAATCCATTGGCTGCCCGATTTTCCGCCATGTTTCTGAATTCTCTTCCTCAATTTCAGCTACCCTTTTCGTCGCTGCCTCAATCTTCTCCTAATTCGGCTCCTGTTCGTTCAATTCCTTTTCCCAGTTCTTCACATCTTCCTTTTTCATCTTCCACTTCCGTTCACCGATGCGGCGACACCTTCAGATTCTCTTCCATGGCCGGCGGCTTCGATTCTTTCAGGGGTTTGTGTTCCTGTCGTGTTTTTGGCGGCGATGGGACAGCGGAGTTTTGCAGTGGGAGCGAGGGAGAAGAGGAGGAGGAGGAGGGTAATGTCTCTGATGAGGAATTTGGTGTTGGGTTTGATGATGTTGATGAGATTATTGGATCTTCGTCTCGTTTGCCTGATCGTTGGGATGTGTTGGGCCTTGGACAAGCTATGGTAATTTTTGTGTTTTTTGTTCTGTTTTTTAGGATTTTTTTTGTTGGGTGTTTTTGGATAGAGGGGTTTGTTGAGATGAGGGAGTGGTTAGGAGAAGTTAAAACTTTGTTTGATGCTAGAGATTAATGTACTCTTTGGATTGAGGGGTTATAAGTATTTGTGTTGTGCCACAAATGCTCCTTTGGGGCTTTGAGGGTGTGCTTCCCTTAAGGTCACAGGTTCAAGGAGGCTGTAATGATAATTGATTAATTTTTCATGCCATTCCCAACCCAATATCGCTTCCGGTCCAACTATGTATCCTATTGGCACAATTTAGAGACGGGTCAACGGTGCCTCAAATTTAGAAGAGAAAAGCTATGAGTTTTTGGGTCATTAAAAAAATACTTGTTTGGATTGAGGGGTAGAAAATCGTCATTTGGATTGAAGGGTTATGACTGGTTGTGTCAGAAAACAATCCATTTGCATTGAGAGTTAATGAATGTTTGAAGTAGAATTGATATTGTATTTAAGGGTTTATGGGGCTTTTTTGGTGAATTTATGGAGGTTATATGCAGGGTTTTATGGAGGTGTCTATAAGTGTTTTTTGGGCAATTTCTTCCAAACATGGAGTTGGTTCAACCCTTCTATCCAAACACCCCTGGGGTTTTTTGATTGAAATAATTAGTATTTGCCATTTGGTGTTTGATTCTCTCTCTTGTAATAACTTGCTGATTTGACCAAGGGAAAGTGGTTTTGAGCTGTTGTAGTTGAAGTTGAATTAATTACCTTTTGATTGGGACTAGTAACGAACATGTTCTGTATCTGTGTGAGAATTTTGATTTGAAAGAGGTCAAGCTTCAGAAATTAATCCGTGTATTAAGCTGCCACTAATATTTATATATCATAATGTTTCTTAGGGGCAACTTCAGATTCTATATGTTATTTGCAATGAGCATTTGTGCTAATTTTTGTCTCTTTTATTGGTGGCAATGTTGTTTAGGTAGATTTTTCTGGTATAGTGGATGATGAGTTTCTGGAGAAACTGGGATTAGAGAAGGGTACAAGGAAGGTTATACATCATGAGGAAAGAGGTAGAGTGTTGCGAGCGATGGACGGTTGCAGCTATAAGGCGGCTGCTGGCGGATCTCTTTCGAACAGCCTGGTGGCCTTGGCGAGGCTGGGTATTAGACCCATGAAAGGCCCTACTTTTAATGTAGCCATGACTGGTAGTGTAGGGAGTGATCCATTGGGCAGCTTCTACAGGTCAGGCTCTAGTTTAACTTTATCTTTTTTTTTTGCATTCTCTATTTGAATTCATTGGATGGCATGAAGTGAAAGTGCAAAGAAATTATTTAATGAGTTCATAGGCATGTGGATCCTTTTTCATGGAGTGTCATTAAAAGTGTAAATGAAATAATTGGTACTTAGTTCAGTTTAGAAGTATTTTCTTTCAGCATGACATGGTATTCTTCCCTTTCTAGATACCACCTTTCAGATAAAATATATATGTGCACCACCCTCATTTCTGAAACTATAATTATATTATATTACTTGAACAAAAAGTGCAATACCTATGAAGAAATTATGGCAGTAACTTTCATCGAATCAGAAGGGTCCTTAACAAGGAGAACACTGAAGTTATGAGCTAGCTCTTTTCTAGCAAATTGTGAATCAAATCCTTTCCCTTTCAGTATCGAAATGAAAATGCGCTAGTAACTATTTTCATGCTTTAAGCTTCGATGGCGGATGGGAGGGATACTTTCTTCTGGAAAGATAAGTGGATGGGGGATAAACCTCTCCGCTCTTTGTTTCCTCATCTTTTTCATTTGTCTATGATGATGAATTGATCAGTGGACGTTGTTTTGCCTTAGCCCGGGCCACGTCCTTTGCTCTTGTTGGGCTTTCAAAGTCCTTTATTCGATAGGGAAATGTTGGATGTTGTGAGTCTTGTGACTTTCTTTCTCTGTTGGGGGCGTTTCGTTGTTCCTTTAATATGAGAGATGTTCGTTGTTGGATTCATAGCCTGGGCCACTGGCTTATGTGTAGATCTTTCTTTGATCGACTCTTTCTTAAGTCTTCTTTTTCGGATTGAAATGGTGCTAAAATCAAGTAAGAAAGAACAATAAAATCTTTCAAGGAGTAGAGATAGATTTGGGTGATGCTTGTTTTCTTTCATTTTTTTCCAAATGAAAGCATATCTCCTATTTTAAAAAACATTTTCACGTTTAAATTTGTTTCACAGGACAAAACTAGGACGTGCAAATGTTCATTTTCTCTCTCCTCCCGTCAAGGACGGGACAACAGGAACAGTTATTGTTCTTACTACCCCTGATGCTCAGCGAACAATGCTTGCATATCAGGTAACATTTATTTATACTCGTTTTTCCATAGCTATTTGTGATCATAACTGCAATCGAAGAATGGTAATTTTGCCCCATTTGTCCCTAAGGGATGACACAGTAGTTGAAGACTTGAGTTTTGAAGGTGAACCCCCTCAAGGTCTCAAGTTCGAAACTCACTTGTGACATTAATTTGTAGACATCTCTCGTGTCTCCATTCCTTTGATGTCTCTAGGTGCCTGGCCTAGGGACGAGCGTGGTTATCCTTATTTCAAAAAAAAAAAAAATTGCCCCATTTTATAACAATTTTGTTTTTAGTTTTTGAAATTTAAATCTACGATAACTATCTTACCGTATGTTTTTTCTTACTTGGATATCTATATCTTACCTATATTTTTAGAAACCAAACCAAAATTTGGAAGAAAAAAAAGTAGCTTTCAAAAACATGTCTTTGTTTTTGAAATTTTGTTAGCATTGACATACTTTCTTAAGGAAAGATGAAATATGTCGTAGGAAATTTGAGTAAAAATAAGCTTAAATTTAAAAAACCAAATAGTTATCAAAGGGGCCTTCACTATCAGTTTTAGATCGGCCTTTTTCCTATTCTCAATGCTTCTCATCGTAAGTAGTTGGAATGCTTATTAAATAACTTGTATTTGCTTAAGCTAGTTTGACTTTCTACAGTTCTTGCACTTTTTTTTGTGTGTATATGATAGACAGATTAAATGGGGTTTTTCTGGATCTGCTATTTGATACAGGGTACATCTTCCACTGTGAATTATAGTCCAGCATTAGCTAGTGTAATTAGGAAGACAAATGTACTTGTAGTTGAAGGGTATTTATTTGAATTTCCTGATACAATCAAAACAATTCAAAAAGCATGTGAAGAAGCACACCGGAGCGGCGGGCTAGTTGCAGTCACAGCTTCAGATGTCACCTGCATCAAAAGACATTTCGACGATTTTTGGTAATTTTCTTCTTAACCCTGCTTGTGATTCTAGGTCCATAATCACGAGCATATTGTATAGTTGTATGAGAATGAGAGAAACTCTTTCATTTTTTTAGTTTTCAATGTTCTCTAGAGTGACAACTAGAACGTCATGGGTTCGAACTGTTGCATACCGTCTCTGTATCGATGCTAAGATGTTCATTTGTTCGTTCGTTCGATCTACTGCTTTTCAGGGAAATCATAGGGAACTATGCTGATGTTTTGTTTGCGAACCATGAAGAAGCTGGAGCTTTATGTCATTTTGACTCCAAGGAAAGCTCTATATCAGCTGTAAGGTACCTGAGTCATTTCGTGCCCCTAATCTCGGTCACAGATGGCCACCGAGGTTCTTACATAGGCATTAAGGGAGAAGCAGTATACATCCCACCTTCTCCATGCGTACCTCTCGACACTTGTGGTGCTGGAGATGCATATGCGTCTGGTATATTGTACGGTATCTTGCGCGGGGTCTCGGATTTGAAAGATATGGGAACGTTTGCATCGAAAATAGCAGCAAGAGTTGTGGGGCAACAGGGAACTCGCTTAAGGGTTCAAGATGCCATGGAGCTTGCAGGTTCATTTTCTAGCTTTCAATCTGATATTGGCTCATCACATGTCTAAGACTGTTATGTGCAACTTGATCATCTTCTTCAAGCTCATATTTTTTTCTTTAATAAAGTTCTCCTCATTATAATTTATTCATCTAAATAAAAGTGGGGATGTGTGGAGATGTGCTTGTAACATCCCTGGTTGCCTCACATGTAAATAAATGTGTATATATTGTTTTTTTTTTAATCTAAAATGTCATTTTAACTGAATTTAATGTTAAAAGTATTGTTTTGCTCATTATACTTTGGGACTTGTTTTTGTTTTAATCATAAGATTAATCCAGCGTTAATTTGATCATTTTCATATTATGTAGATTATCTTTCCAAACTTTATAGAATTCAAAGTCCCACAAAAATATTTCCACAATAAGATTTTCAACTAATGTGTATGTGGATTATCCTTCCGACTTCTCACTTCAACTCTTTAACTTTTTTTAAAACCAAATCAAATTTTCATTAAGCAAATAATAGAACCAGAAGAGAGATAACAGGTCGGTGTTGGTTTGAAAATTATTTAATTTAAAATTTGTTGATTAAGACGGTCGGTTCGGTTTGAACAAACTTTATATAACATTTATATATTTCATATAATTAATTAGACTTCTTATTTAATTATCACAAATTAACTTAAATATTGATAAAATATTTCTCAAAATTTTATTAAAAATTGTATGGTAAATATGTTATATATATATATATATATATATATATATATATATATATATATATGAATTAATCAACTTAACAGACTGAATTGACCGACTTAACCGATAGGTTAATTTCAAAGTCATTTTTAAGTAAACCGATTGATCAGTTTTACTATCAATTTTTATCGAGGACGACACCGACCAATCGATAAACACTCCTAGTCTGGATCTATAGTTCAAATCGAGATCAATTTAATATTGCCAAAAGAACATTCTACATTCTAAAAATGGATTTATAGCTCAGTTATAATTTGATTCAAGATTTTTTTTTTTATGCGCGAAAGCTCAAATAAAATTGCAATCATAAAGTTTACTAAAAATTCAAAAACCTACAAATACCACTAGTTGGAAAAACCTTTTTTAATTATCGTAAGAATAAGCATGAATATAATTAAAAAATTAAAAGAAAAACAACAAAATGATCGCAGAGAATTTTCTCTTTCGACCCTAATTGTATAATGCACTCTCTTTAAAATCATACTACTCGCACCTTTTGTCACATCCTCCATAAGAGAATACAAATGAAATCTAACTAAAATTGGTATACCAAAAATGCTTCTAACTGGAATATGTTATGAAATTAAAACCACTTACTTTTTTTATAGTGTTTGGAATATAGTGTTTGGAACATACTATTTCTTTTAATCCTTGATGTGGGACAACAAATTTACAAATACGTCTAATATATATATATATATATATTTTGAAATTCTAAAATGAATTTTTTTAAAGGGAAATGGTAAGAATTGTCTACTTTTTGAAAAATAAATTATCAAATGTCTACCCATTTTTTGCATTTAAATCCATGTCTACTAGGTAGAGAGATTATTACTCCCCACAGTGTCTGTGCATATCCTAAGAATTTACCTAATTAATAATCAAGATTTTTTAAAAAAAATCTTCCACACAAGCCTACATTTTAGGAGACATTTTAGAAAATTTGAAAAAATGGGTGAAATGGCTTACATTCAAGGAGATTTTTTCTCCCATAACCACCATTAATATCTAATTATTTTATTTTGAATACCTTATTCTTTTTTAATGGGATTCAAATAAGTTTTTTTTTAAACAATCAAATTTTATATTGAATAACCACTTATCTCATATTTGATTGTTAATTCAAATTAAAATTTGAAAAAATCTCTATATAAATAATATTGAATGACTGAAAGATTAATTTTTACGAAAAAAAAGTTATGTCGTCTAACCATATTTCACCTCACCGGTTGAAGATCATTATTCTACAATTTTTCCCAGAAAGTTGACTGTCTTCGTACTCACGATTACGGTTGAAGATCATAATTCTACAATTTCCGATCTATACATTTGCGATTCTCCCGAAATTTTACATCGCAAAGATTTTGGTTCTCCAACAATGGAGGTCACGCCCCCATTTAGTTGTCTTCAATGGTGGTATGGGATGAAAGAGATATCTATTCTAATTATAAGACAGTGACGATTGAAATAGCATACGGTAACAACAATCAGTCAACTTATCCATTTAGTTGCATTTGCACTTGATATTAGCGAAAGTTTGACCATAATTACAATGTGCAACGGGTATTTTAGCGTCATGTTTAATGATTGCTTCATCTTTAAAGAAAATGTATCAATACACACTGACACGTACAACAAATATATTCCTTTTCGGACAATGAATATTATTCTTCAATAAATACAGAAAAAATGTCCCTACCCCTGGTTTCAACTTTCAGTAATATTTTCAACTTTTTGACAGTCATATTACTTTAAAAGTAGACATATATTAATTATGAAAATTTTAGAACAATTTATGGATAAAATTCCATTTGGTTTTTGAACTACATGTTTATTCTATTTTTGTGTGTTCTTGAATTTTCTAAAAAATTTAAAAATAGCTCGAATTAAACAAAAAAAAAAAAAAAACTTAACCATAATTAAAAATAAATTATGAGGTGGCAAAAAATTAATATAAAAAATTTATCATCTTCTCCTTTTTTTTTTTCGGTATTCTTCTAAGTTTGAAAGGAGGCACAGAATGGATCAGTACGCAATAATTTCATTGTTGGCTTGTAAACCAGTTCAACACCAAAATCACAGGTTCGATCCCAAAAATATATATTTGTCTCCCCTACTCCAATATGTATTAAAAAAAAATTGAAAGAACCGTATATAATTGCAAATACCTCTGTTTGGGCATTAAGGGAGAATGTGCGGAATTTGTCACATTTAAGAATTCTCAACAATGAAAGCAATATACCGAGGGTCAGTGGCACAGTTGGTTATCTTGTCCACGAGTTCGAGCTCGTAAATTTTTATTTATTTTTATTTTTGTTACCACTTCATTATTCATTTTTAATTATGGTTAAATTTTTTTGTTTAATTTAAGATTATTTTTAAATCTTTTTAAAAATTCAAAGACCAAAATTAAAATTTTGAAAATTTGATTAAAATGAACCAAAAATAATTGTCCGACCAAAATTAACCTTTAAAAAGTTGAATCAAAACCAAACAGCCATGGTGGTAGTAGACCAAAAACATATTTTACACAATTTATTTGATGAGAGAGAGAAAGCCCATTAATTTTTTCATTTCAGCCACAGAAAATATTAGCAAAATTGAGCCACATCTTTTTATGATGTTAAATCAATCCCAGCATTTCTTTTTCTTTTTGTCCAATCAAATTATTTTGTTTTATATACTTTTTAAATAATTTTGTTTATATATTTATGAATAGCAATACTTTTTTTTTTTTGAGTACACAGTGGAGAAGGGGGACCAACAAATACTACATAGAGGGCACAACTACTCTCAAATAACCAACTGCGCCACTGACCCTCAGTATGAATAGTAATACTTAACTGACGGTTGTTAAGTATTTTGAAATATTTACTATCTTTAGAACTACATGTTTTTTATTACATTTTTTTTTCTCTCCTCTAATATTTCTCTTTATTAATTAAAACCATTTTTTAATAAAATAAAAAATAAAAATATGTGGTTCCAAGGTGGGTAAATATTTTTAAAATAATTTTTTAAAAAAATATTTCCAAAATATTTACCCACCCTTAAATAAGTATTGCTCATTTGTAAATTAAAAAATGAAATTTATTTTACAATTTTCTTATCTTCATTTGCTTAGTTTGCCTTCTAAAAAATGCGGATGTTTGTTCTTCTTAGTTAAAAGAAGATTTAGATTAAAGATTTATTTTCTTTCTTGAAAAATTAGATTAAAAAAATTCTTCATTTTTATTATTAAAAATAAGAACTCTTCATTTTTATTATTAAAAATAATTATTTATTTATAATAACTCATTTCTAATAATTTATTTATAACTATTCAATATAACTCCTCATTTTCAAATCACCCATTTCTAAGTATTTATTTATAATCAATCAAAATAACTCGTTTTTAACCACTGATTTTTAATCATTCTTTATTTAACCATTCATTTTAAATTTACATTCAAATAAAGTTTTCACTCTAACTTTTCTAAAAAAAATATAAAAAAATTCTACGACTCTCAATACTTGACTACTCAAAATAATTGTTCATTTTTACTATTCAAAATAACTCTTCGTTTCTGATCATTCATTTATAAATATTTTAAATAACTCCTCATTTTTAAACCACTTATTTTTAATTATTTATTTCTCACTTCTCAAAATAATTCATTTTAACTATTCATTTCTAATCATTTTTTTAACCACTCTTTGAAATCTACATCCAAATAAATTATTGTTTCTAATAACCCCTCTACACAAAAATAACATCAAAACAAATTTTTTACTATAATTTTCAATTGCTAACTCAACTAAATCTTCAACTAAAATCACTCCAAACACCTTTTAAAAGCAGGCACAAATATTTTACCAATTTTTGCTACAAATAAATTAGTTTTATTTTTGTGTTAGAAGTATAAATATTTTACCATTTTTTTTACTGTACATGCAAAATCTCCAATTAATTATGAAAACTTTTAAAAAATTTTTGCGTTGAGAGAGAAAAATGCCCTTTAATTGTTTTCATTTCAGCCACAGAAAATTCACGCGTGATTTTATTCCAAGCACCGACAGAGCACACTGACCTCTTTATCTTTCTTTTTCAAAAAGGAAAACTATCATTTCTTTTAGGAAATTAATTAAAATATGTACTAAAATAAGAAAATTAATTAAAATATGAGCAAATATGGGACATTTGACTGAAGAGTAAAGATTTTGTAGAATTGTATGACATAGTGTAAACAGTAGACCATCAATATTTTAAGTGTAAGTATAACATTGGAGGATATCGCAAGTTAGGCTCCGTTTCATAACCATTTGACTTTGTATTTTTTGTTTATGAAATTTAAGCCTATTTCTATTTAAACTTTTTTATCACGTGCTCCATCTTTCCTACAATATATTCATTTTTTCTCAAAAGTAGGTGAAAATTAACCAAATTTCAAAAACAAAAACAAGTTTTAGGAAACTACTTTTTTTGTTTTTAAATTTTGGTTTTGTTTCTTAAAATATAGGTAAGACGTAGATATCGAAATAAGAAAAAAACTATGGTAAAGTAGTTGTTATAGACTTAAATTTCAAAACAAGAAACAAAAAAACAAAATGGTTATCAAACGAACCCTTAGTATTTGGATTACAAGTATACTAAAAGTTAATATTTGAGGTGCATGTATGATAAGAGGTTTACTATAATTTTTTTTTTGTTTATCACCGATTCACCAACATAATTAGTTTATCAGGTAACGTGGATTAGTCTTACAAAACTACCCTCCATTTTATCAAAAAAAATTTCTTTAATTCATAAACTTTTAAATATTCAATTTCAATCATAAACTTTCCGAACCAAAAAGAAAAAAGAAAACCTGAGCCCCTTCACATATGAAAACTTTGAGTACATGTGTAACACTTTTTTTCTCTCTTTTTTTTTTAAATTTTTTTAAATTTTTTACTTTTGAATTTATTTGATTTTTTTTTTCTTAAAATTTTCAATATCTAATTTTAATATAGGTAATAAGGAGACATAAAACTCTTTATCTATTTAGTTTAATGATTAAGATTCAAATCTTCTCACCGTGGGTCAGTGACGCAGTTGGTTATCTTGTATGGTATTAATCCATTTCAACCTCACGAACCTGAAAATCGGTATTTGACTCTCATATTATTTGAGAGTAGTTATACGTAGGGTTTGTTGGTCTCCCTTCCCTCACTTTACTCAAAAAAAAAAAAAAAATCAAATCTTCTCTTCCATTCTTTGTATTAGCGAAAGAGACAAATTATAAAACTAAATTCTATTTTTCTTCAAAAAAATTCTAGATCTTAATTTTCTTGAAGAAAAAAGTTATATAGCTAAGTTGGCTGGAAATATCATCTTAGAGATATTGGTTTTTTTTTGGACAGTAGGAAATGTTGGTTTCAATTATAATTAAATAGTTTTCAATTTTTATATTTGAATAAAAATAAATATATAGAGAAGTCTAGAAGGAAAAGAAGAAGAAGAAAACATATAAGAAAGAAGATTTAATGCCCATTTATGACTTAAAAGAAAATATCCACCTATATGGTATAATATGAGTCATATTCTATTTTTTTTATCTTTTAAATTTAGTATGCGGTCTATATTAAACTACATAAGTGGACATTACATTCTAAGTCATACCTAAGAATAATCTAGGGTGCGTTAGGAGCACCAGTTTGGTTATTATAGACGGAAAGTTATGATTAACTGTGAGTTATTATAAATGGTGTTTGAGGGGTAATTATTATAACACGAATTATGATAAATGACGTTTTTTTTGTTGAGAAATTATGATAAATGGTGTTTGAGGGGTTGTTTATGTAACAAAAAGTAATATATGTAAGATGTATATAAACGGGCACGCAGGTTTAGTGGGGCAAAGGCTATTATAACCAACCCGGACGTTTACATAAACCTACGTGCCCATTTATTTACACCTTACATATATTATTTTTTGTTACATAACTAGCCCCTCAAACACCGTTTAACATAATCCTTCTTATAATAACTTGCCCCTCAAACATCCTTTATAATAACTCACCGTTTATCATAACCCACCATTTATCATAATCTTCCGTCTATAATAACCACACCGCCCCTCAAACATCATTTATAATAACTCACTGTTTATCATAATTTTCAGTCTATAATAACCATACCGGTGCTCTAAATGTATCCTAAATGTTTAATTATAGGAAATAGTGGAAAGAAAATGAACGAGAGAAAAGGGAAAAAAAAAAAAAAAAAGTTGGTCCATACCCATGGGCCGTACGTGGGTGTGGACAAGCGGTTAAAAACTAGTTGCTCTAAACCCATGTGCCAAACAGCCCCTTAAATCAATCTCCTAGCATTTTTCTTTCTTTTTGTGAAATCAAGTTTTTCTTCTAAATATATTTTTCAAATATTTTATTTTCATATGTTTGTAAATTTAGAAATGAAATTCATTTTACAATTTTCTTGTCTTCCTTTACTTAATTTTCCTTGCAAAAACTTTTCTTCTTTTTTCTTGTGGTCGATTTCAGGTCGACATTTTATAAGTTAAATGATTCCTTTTTGTTTCTTTGTGTTTTATGCTTTTTTGTACAATTATTGTTCTTAATGAATTGTTTTTTTTTTAATTTCAAATAAATAAATAATTTTTTTTGAAGTTAATAAATAAATTTTTTGAAAGCAAAACTAAACATTTTGCTTTCTTGCCTTTAAATTTTGTAATCTAATAATCAATCATAATTTAATCCTTCAATTCATTTGTAAGGTTGTGAATATATTGCATGATTATTACTCATATTAAATCATTTGAGAATAGAGGATTGAGATTTAAATATTTATGATATACTTACTGTTTAAGAATCATAACACTTTAAAGTACAAATAATGTTGATTTACATAATTAAATTTATCACAATCCATCAGTTTAAATTTTTGAATTGATCGATAGTTTAACATAATTCAATATATGATATTAGAGTAGGAGGTCATGAGTTTAAATCCTTAATTAAATTTTCGTAAAGGAAAGGGAAGTAGACTAAATTTTTGCATTTATAAGCATATAAGAATTCATTTAGAAAAATGGTTTTTTTAGAAACATTTAGAAAAAATGGTCAGTTAACTCATTAATACGTACTTGATATTTTTGTCAACCTCAATTACTTTATTTTTTATTTTATTATTTTTTCTAATTCAATACTTTTTATGATTTGGTTAAATGCTTAAGTGGATGTTTGTTTGCCATAGTTAAGGAGGATTTAGATGGAGTTATACCCTTCCATCCAAATGCGTTTTTATAATTATTTAAAATAATTTCTCATTTATAATTATTTATTTTAAATCAATCAAAATAAACATCAAATCTATATCCGCCTATTCTCTAGCAGCGGATTCTTGAACTAACAACCATAAAGTAGAGATAGAGAGTACCACAGACGAGCTCGAGAAAAGGGGATTGGAATATGTAACTTACTGGATTTTACTAGTTGAAATCATTCATTTTTTAACCATTCAAAATAACTATTTTATATCTATATCGAGATAAGATTTTCACTTTCATTCATCTACAACAAGAAAAAAAAAAACTAAATCCAAACAAACTTTTTGCTACAACTTTCAAAATTCTTAACTATTTAAAATAACTTCTCACCAAAACCTCATCCAAACACCTCATAAGAAAGTTTGAAACAAAAAAATGGTTAATTTATTTATGATAATTCATCTATTTATAAATTAATTTTTTTTAATATCTAAATAAAAAAAATTTATAAATGGTGAGTATATTATATTAATACTTCTTACTCATATTTCTCCTTCATAATGAAGAAAAGGTCAGTGGCGTAAGTGCAATAATTTCTCTATGTAGAATTTATTCATCCCTAAAAAAAAATCAAATATGCCTATAAGGGATGACACACCGATCGAAAATTTGGACTTTGAGACTATACTCCTCTTAAAGTCTTGAGTTCGAAATTTACGTGTCACGTTATTCCTTCAATATCTTCAATGTTCCTTAGGGACCGATGTGGTTACCCTTTAAAAAATAAAAAAAATCAAATATGCAAGATTTAATCTAAAATACAAAAAAAAAGTGAATAGAAAAAACGTGTTTGAGGGGCTATATTATCCCCCCCAACGTCAATTGCAAAGAGCGTACCCGCTTATTTCTCTGATTCCTTCAATTTAGAACGCTCCCTACATTTCTTGGGCAAAGATTTTCGTTTCAATCTACAAATAATCAGAATCAATTCCCGATCAATTTCACTGTTTTCTTTCTCCTTCAAGATCTGCATTTCCCTCCTTGTTGGTACACTTTTATTTTCGTAATTCATTCAGATCTGATGCGTTTTCGTTGTTTTTTATTGCGTATCTTTGATTTTTCGTGTTCTTGTTCCGATTGATCTCATGTACGATTTGTATCTTGCAAGCTTATGAGATATCTGTTGGTTCTGAAATGTGTCGGTTGTTGCGTTCTTTCTAATTTGAAATCGTTATCATTGTGGGTTTATTTTCATTGCCCTAATTGGTTCTTTAATCGTTTCTCTCGCGGGATTTTATTTAATTTTTTTTTTTTTTTGTGTGTATTGAGAATGTATATGAATGAGTATGTATGGTGTTTGAGATCTTTTCATAAAGCGAAATGATGTTAGACTGAAAGTGACGAGTTTAATTCATGGTGGGCACCTACGTAAGACCAATTTTCTTGACATCTAGATGCTTTAGGATAAGACGGTATATCTGGATATCCTCTAAGAATTATTGAAATACGTGTAAGCTGGCTGGCTTGACGGATATAAAAATAATGATAGGCCAGACACCGAGAGATATTGAAGGAATAAGGTCACAGCTGAGTCTCGAACTTGGACCTTGAGAGGAACATACCCTCAAAACCCAAGTCTTTCACCACTGTAAAGGGCTGGGGACTTTAGAATTGATTTTATGAATTGGAAATGTGGGTATAGACTAGGGATGGTGATATGATGATACTTTCATGGAATTTTAAAAGAAAGCGTTTTCGTTTATTGTTGAGTTTCTGTATCCTTTTATCATTTGTTAGCTAAAACTTAGCTTCATTGCTGCAATTTGTAGAATTGGTCCATTGGAGAGTGTTGAATCTGAAGATTTAGTGCCAAAACCATTGGATTCTAATGGGTTCTTGTAATGGAGAGACTTATCCTGCTGTTGGAGATGTAGAGCAACCTTTTAAGATCTTCGTGGGCTATGATTCGCGTGAGGATCTTGCTTACGAGGTTTGTCGCCATTCCATCTTGAAGCGATCTTCAATCCCTGTTGAGATCACACCAATCAAGCAGGCAGATCTGAGAAAGAACGGTGTGTATTGGCGTGAGAGAGGACAATTCGAAAGCACCGAGTTCTCGTTTTCCCGATTCTTAACTCCGCATCTGGCGAATTACAAAGGATGGGCGATGTTTGTGGACTGTGATTTTCTGTATCTAGCTGACATTAAAGAGCTGTGGGACTTGATTGACAATAAGTATGCAGTTATGTGTGTCCACCACGATTACACACCAAAAGAAACTACAAAAATGGATGGGGCAGTTCAAACTGTGTATCCAAGGAAGAACTGGTCTTCAATGGTTTTGTACAACTGTGGCCATCCAAAGAACAAGGTCTTGACACCTGAGGCTGTCAACACCCAAACTGGTGCTTTTCTTCATAGGTTCCAATGGCTTGAGGATGATGAAATTGGGTCAGTCCCATTTGTTTGGAACTTCCTTGAGGGCCATAACAGGAGTGTGGAGGCTGATTCGTCCACTCTTCCGAAAGCGATCCATTACACTCGTGGTGGGCCGTGGTTTGAAGCTTGGAAGAATTGTGAATTTGCAGATCTCTGGCTGAAAGAAATGGAGGAATATCAGAAGGAGGCTAAGAAGAATTCTGATTCTTCAATGAATGTAAATTCTGCTTGAGGTTTGAAATTCTTTGGACTTTTGCTTGATATTCTTTAGATTGGTTTGATTGAATTAGAGATTTTGAAAATGGCAATAGAATCATAAGATGGCCTGGATCATGTATTTTTTAATAGTAGTACTATTTTTCTATCCTTCTATAAATTAATATTGACACTTGGGCCTAGCTCAAGTGGTCAAACATTAGTAGTCCATTTCTTAAGCATTCCCTAAGTTGTCATGGGTTGTAATCTGAATCTCCCTCTCATTTATTATGTAATATTGTATTAGAAATATCTATGATGAATGAAAATATTTAGCTTGTAATTGCAATTGCAAAAAAATTATTAATTGAGAAGCTATTTGTTTCTTTGTTCCTAACTTCCTAGTATGTTTCCATTGATGGGATGAGAAAAATGATTGAATGATAGAGGATTCTAAAACACTTGAGTTTCTGCTCAAGTGGGCCAAATTTTGTAAGGGCAATGATTTTGAATTCAACTGAGAGGAAATGTGAATTGTGGTTGAGAACTAAGAAAGTTTGTATTGTGTTGGTTTTATTGTTTGATGATAATATTATGATCACAGAATCAATTTTGAAAATTGATATTGTTTGATGATAATATTATGATCACATAATCAATTTTGAAAATTGATATTTTTATATATTTGAGAGTAGCAGTACCCTTTGTGTAGGGTTTGTGGTCCTAAAAAAGTAGAGTTTGTGGTCCCTAAAAAAAATTATGGTTGAATCATATTCTTACGGTAGTTACAACTATGCCAATTAAACAAGTTCAGGAAATGAGGTTTGATAATGCTATTCTATACTTGACAGTAAGGTATTAATTTCAAGTTCAATATTCAATAATTCAGCCCTTTGTGGGATATATATAGTGATTAAGAAGCATTTTGTTTATGAATGAATTGCCTATTTCACTGAAAATAATCTAGATACCTAAATAAGTTGGTCAAGACACTTAAAAGATATATATATATATATATAATATGTGTGTGGGGTCTTTGAGGGGTAGCGTAATAGTAAAAAACTTAGATTTAAAAGTATGCTCCCCAAAAGACTCACTCAATTAAAAAAAAAATAATGAAAAAAACTTATGATGCTTTCAAGTTTCAAGTTAAATTATCATAAATGAGATGAATCATCTCTTGAAGTAACTTAATGGTAAAAAAGATCTTAAAGAACTTTTTTTTTAGTACAAATTGAGGAAAGATGAATTACAAATACTGATTTCAGGGATCAAATCCGTGGTCATGGAGTAGAAATAGATTAACACCAAATTAGATAATCAATCACACTACTGACCCATTTGGTTAATGATTTTAAAGAACTAAAAGATATTGAGTTCAACACATGATAATTGCCTACTTAAAAATTATTTTATGCAAATTTCATCGACATGTAAATGTTTTTGGGTCAAATAGTATGTAATATGGAGTTCGTTTCTATATATTACTCGAACTTTTGGCAAATAGCACACTTTTGTTGCCTATATGATTTCTAATTTGTTTCGGATTTTTTTTTTTTTTTTTTAAAAAAAATCAACTAAGATTTGGAGGGGAAGATTTAAATTTGCTGAAAATCTCTAACCAAAAGAGTTAGTAGACCTCTTAACTTTTATAAGAGATTTATTTGAAACTTTAGTTAAAATTAAACTAGGTTCATGTTGATGTAATAAGTCTAAAGGCTTAAACCCATTGTTATATTTTATGAGAACTTCATATGGTACACTCACAAATTAACACACGTGTCTCATTTCTACATCTTTGTCGAAATCTAGTGAACATTATAACTTCTTCTATTTTATAACCTATCCTTTAGGCCCCGTTTGATACTATATTTTGTTTTTAGTTTTTGGTTTTTTAAATTTAAATAAATAATAAGTACTTTACTATATATATTTTCTTATTTGGATATCTACCTCTTATATATATTTTTAAAAAATCAAACTAATTTTTTTTTAAAAAGTAGTTTCCAAAAACTTGTTTTTGTTTTTGAAATTTGATTAGTGTCGAACATACTTTCTTGAGGAAAGACGAATGCACGGTTAGAAAGATGAACAAATGATAAGAAATTTGAATAAAAATAAATTTAAATTTTAAAAATAAAAGAATTATTAAACGCAATCTTAATAATTCAATAGTCGCGACAAATATACCCTAACTAATGGGAGGAGAAACCTTCCACAAAGAAACAAACATATAGATGCATACGCAAGGCATCAATCTCAACTTGATAAAGACTTTTACTTTTGTAGCAAAGGCAATTCTTGATGTATTACCGACAACACTTTATTACTTTTTTCATGTTGTTATTATTCAGGTAAAAATAACAACTGTAACCTAATCTTTTTCTGTTTTAACATAATTATTTCATAAGTATTAATTGTAAGTGGTACAATAATGTGACAATTAGATGTTATATCATATTAATTGACTTAAGATATCTAAAAAAAAAAAAAGAGAGATTTGTTTACTCATATCTAAAGACTTGTTTTATAATCAATTTATTTTTTATTTTTGAAATTTAAGCTTAAAATAACCATCATACAATATGTTTTTTTTCTACATGAATATCTCCATTATACCTATATTTGTAAAAATCAAACTAAAATTTGGAAACAATAAAAAAATAGCTTTAAAAAATTTGTTTGTTTTTGAAATTTGGTTAGGTTTCACATATTTTCTTAAGGAAATTAAGTTAGATACACTATAGGAAAGATGAAGTACATTGTAGTAAATGTGAGTAAAAATAAGTATAAATTTCAAAAACAAAAACAAAATAGTTATCAAATAAGGCTTAAATTGTTAATGTCGTTGGTAAATAATATTACAACAACAACAATAATAATAAATAATATTCACTTGAAAATACATGTGCTATTTGATTACGAGAAATATTTACATCATGTCCGAACTATAAAATAATGTCCACCTATGTGGCTCAATATGTGTCACAATCTATTTTTGTTTATTCTATTTCTTTTATCTTTTGTCTTTAAAATCAAATAATTTGTGGTCCACATTGAGCTACACGGGTGTGCATTATTTTATACATCATACCCGCGGGTATGATGTAAATATTCCTCTTTGATTACCATTTCTTGTATTTTGGGTTTGTTCTATTTTTGTTTATATACAATAAAATGTTCAATTTTGGTCACTTACCTTTTTAATAAACTTTAAATTGATCCTATGTTTAGTTTTTTCGCTAACCATTCTAAAATATTGTACTATGTTTAGTGTATATATATTTTGCAATTACTTTTATGAATATGTGCTAATAACAACTTCCCGATTCGAAATTAATTATTACTTTTTTTTCAACTTTCCAATTTTATATGGAGTGATGGTATAAATTTGACGAAAATTTATTATGATTAAATTATTTTCGACGAAAAAGAAAAGAAAAGAGAAAATCCGAAAAGAAGGATTTGAAAATTCCGGAAGAAGGGTTGGGGAAAAGCTGTATGGATGACGTGGAACTTTGCATAAAAATATATATATAAATATTAAATTTAAATAATATTGAAATTTACGAGCAACTTTTAGCTCCTCTTTCTTGGCGCACTCTCTTCGTTGGGTTTCTGGTTTTCACGGTTTACCAGAAATGGATTTTGTAGGAGATGGAGATTCTGAATCACAAAGCATCGATTAGACGATTCAGGTTTTGTTTCTTCTTCTGAATTTTTTTCAATTTTTTACGATGATTTCGTATGGTTTATGGAGTTTTTTGGGGTTGTTTCGGTTTTATTCGATTGAAGTTTTCGATGTTCTTGTGGAGTAGCTTGAATCTAGCTTTTGTTGCTTGAAATACTGAGCTGTTCTTGTATTTTTTATGTTTGTGTATCTGATGGTAACGCGATGTACTATAAGTAATGCGAATTTGGACATCGGTTCTTTGTACTGGTGATGGAGCTGAAATTCTATAAAAAAAAACAGGCGGTGTCATGATTTGTTATAGACTTAGTTTCTGGTTAATATGGCATTTGATCGAATGGAAACTTTGTTGGTACTGGTATATGTGTTGTGACTACGAAATAATCGTGCGTAATATAGATTCCAACTAATTTGTTGACACTTTCCGTGCCACCGTTCCTTCGATGACTCCCATTTTTTAGCCTAGGGACGGGCGTGGTTACCTTGTTATAGTGGTGTGAAGCTCCGATTTCCTGGTTTCAGAAAGAAAAATAAATAAATGAAAAAAAGAAATGTATATATAGATAGATAGACAGACTCCAACTGTTGTTATATGCGGGAAATAGCATTCTAGATGAAGAATATGTGAGTGGTTTAGAAGGAACAGGCATCTAATGCTATCTTCATGAAAGCATACTAGAAAACGGTTCGTGCTTCATTTGGAAGTTTTATTATACTATCTTCATGAATTATTTTATGTGCCCGCGAACTAATATTTCTAGATAGATGATAGAGCGACTGCGAATTCCGATTCGATGAGCTAATGATGTTGCTTAGGTGTAGATGTTCAAGTGTTATAGTAATATTATCTGTGGCAAGGCGGAGATAATGACATTTGCGCCTTAGTATTGTAGAGTCATCTGTTTGTTTATCTTTAATTCACAGATGAACATAGGAAACTTTGTTGTTATTGATGAATGGAAGTGCAGCTTCTCTCTTCGTTTCTACTCTCTTTTGATATTTACTTGTTTTGTTATGAGTTGGGCCAGTTAATAATGCATTGATTAACTTAGAGGGGGAGAATTACAATATGTACCGTTGGTGTAAATATTATGTTAGCATTCTTAACCTCATCTAGGTCGGAGTTTTTTTTTTTTTTTGAAACAAGGGTAACCACGCCCGTCCCTAGGTTAGGCACTGGGAGACATCGAAGGAGTAATGCCACAGGTGAGTCTCGAACTTGGGACCTTGAAGGGAGCATACCTTCGAAGCCCAAGTCTTCAACCACTGTGTCACCCCTTGGGGACAGTTGAAGCAATTTTTATGGAAGAGTCTAAGCTTCCCTTCCATTTCTCTAGGAAAGATGCCTCTTCAGAATCAAAGAATTCGGCCGTGAATCCATCTGGGCAGGTGATCTATTGGACCCCAAGTCTGTAACAACTCTATAAATCTCAATTTCTGTGAATAGGCGCTCCAGGAAAGATGCTTGTTCAGAGTCAATTGGATTCCAGTCAATGTTAGTAGGAATACAACGACGACCTTCCTTTTAACTTGAGTGTTCCTCTCCCTATGGACCCTTTGTTGCTCATTGAGAGATGTTTGGTGGGGCACCCTTTCAAGAACAGACCCAAAATATTTTGGGATTCCTTCATTAGAGCTTTCTTTTGAGATATATGGGGAGAGAGGAATAGAAGGATTTTTCAGGATAAAGAATTGCCTTTTGAGCGGTTTTTTATGGTATTGTTCCACGGTGGTATCTTGGATCAAACGCTACTTGGAATTCAAAGATTACTCTTTCTCTTCTCTTCTTTCTAATTGGTATTTTGTAATTTTATTTGTCTTTTGTATTAGTCTTATCGGACTTCATATTTCATATCTTAATAAAATCCTTTCTTCTCAAAAAAAAAAAAAAGGATTTAAGGGGGCTTAAGCTTTATAGTAGGATTAGGCCATTTCTTGACATGTTTGAAAGCTTAATTTGCTGAGTCGTGAATCAATGCTGATGCTTTCAGATATGGCTACCTTACTTTTTCCTACTATTATATATTAAGTTTAATTTCCAATTGCTCTTTATTGTATTTGACATTATATTAGTTTAGGGTTCTCTTGGATGCTTACATTTTCAACTCTATTAAGTGGGATTATATAGTCAGTTTTCTCAAAATGGGCTGGTAGTTAACACATTTCTCTTTAAAATTTCGAATTTCCTTGGTGAACTTTGTGTAACTATTTTCCATTCACTTAACTGCCCTTTTTGGTAAAAGAATTCTATTTAAATTGCTTTGCTTAGGGCAACACATATTCACCAATGTTCTGTACAAAAATAAAGTAAAACACACTCATATAGAATTCTTAAAGCGACCATTGAATTTGCTGCTCCAATATCCCTCTGTACAGTACTCTTCAATTATATGTAGTTTTAAATTTATCTATTCTTCACTCTAAAAAATCTTCCCAACCTGTCGTCATTCTTCTTTTATGTACAAAAAGTGGGAAGGATAGCCAACCCCAAGCCGAAGAAGATAACAAAATGTTCATCCAAGTAGCTAATAGATCATTCAAACTATAATTGCTGATGGGGGAATAACATTTACTTCAAGATTAAGCTTTAAATGGAAAACATGAGTAGCTCCTTGCTTAGTTTTCAGAGCTTTAAATGAGGCATGTTCTTTGTTTCAATCACTCTGAAATGACTAACGAGGTATGATCTTTGCCCCATTGAGAGTATCCATGTGGAAAATAGCATTTTTTCACCTTTTTTAAAAAAATAATAATGAACCAAGCTTTCCTTTGAGTAAAGAATGAAAGAACAATACAAAAAACAGCCCAAGAAAACTGGGGAGGCCACCTACCAAAAGGGGCTAGGGCCCTTGTCCTTGCTTTCACCCTAACATCATTCTCATCCCGCAGTAAAATCTTTAACAGCCTGTCATTACTCTCTTGGTAATGACAGTAAAAAAAAGTAGCATGAAGGCAAGGTATGCTTAAAATTCCATTCTTTTTTAAACTTGAAATCATGGTCTTTTCACATTGAAAGCAGCAAAATCCATATTTTCTTATGCATTTTCCATTCTCAACCTTGATGGAAATCAAATTATTTTTTAATATTTTTCTTCTGTATTTCATTGTAGAGCTTGAATGATTTGGGAACATCATCCACACTTCTAGATCCTAAAATGACACCAAGAACAAGTAGTGGTCCTAGAGCTCAGAAGTCCAGAGCCTCCAATGAGGGCCCAAATTGGTTTCTAATTGCTGGTGGTGCATTATTGAGTACCCTATCAATTCGCCTAGGTTGCAAGCTGAAACAAGCATTTGAGACAAGGCAGCTGAAGGATAGTGGCAGTTCTTTGACAGGTCTTGTTATTTTTGAAAGATTGAAGAAAGCTTGTTATTTTTGAAAGATTGAAGAAAAATTCCTGGTAGCTTATTAACTTTTGAGTTATTTACTGCTCAGGAAATGTGAAATCTTCTGACAGAAGAAAGGCTGCTGAATGCCGTTGCTCAAATGTATATTCATTTACACGAGATGATGAATGTTGCTTCAACTGTATGCCAGGTATGTTCTCTTGTATTCTGTAATTCATAAGGCAAAAGAGATATTTTGGTAACTTTGTAAATATGGTGTTCAGTTAGCTGCAGAGATGTTTTTGTGTTTTACCTTCTCATGTAGTATGATATGATACCATACTACATTGCTACTCATATGTTTCTTTGACATTGTGCTGTGAACATGATCTTCATATTTTTCTTTTTTGTCAACTAAACTTCGGAGATGTAAAAGGTATGGGGGCTAGGTGGATCTAATAGGAACATTAATTAGTTGTTTCAAGTTTTACACTTGGAATATTTTGATTTCTCTAGATTCCCACAATTAAACGTTTTCAACGGTATCAAAAGATAATCTCTCTCCTTTACTCATTTCTTTGTTTTTATTGCTTTGTTACTATGGTTGTATCTTGGATTAAGCGATCCCTCTTTTTGTTGATTACTCCTTCACTTTTATTTATTATTTCACCTATCAATGGAATAGTTTCTTATCCAAAAGAAGTATTAAAAGGTTTGTTTTTGGTATTAGAAAAAGGTCTTTTTTTTTGTTTAAAAAAAGAGAGTACCAAAGCATGGATTCTTGTCTCTTTAGGTATTTTTCTGCTTTATGAAAATGGAGTTTGAGGCTAAAATATTCCAGTTTTGTATTGGATAATGTAGGGCCTATCTGGTAGATGATCAGGATTCTATTTTTTCTCTCCTTCGATTGGTAGAATAAAACAATTTTAAGAAATAGGCGTTTGGTGGACACAATTATTTAAAACAGAATCTAGATTTGATACCTTATAAGGGTTTTACCAAGAGGTCACGAGTCATTTGGAAGTGGGTTTTCCTTCTTGCCATAGCTGCTCTCTAAATTGGGTGAAGGTCGTTGTGGACAGTGCTTTGACGCTAACTATTGTCGTGATTTTGTTTCATTTTCTTTATCGTTTCGGTAATCATGCTGCAGAGATGGCTGCATTAGAATCCCATTAGTCCTCCCTGTAGATATCATGTCCTTGTTGAGACAAATGGTGACCAGGTCCAATTTGGATTTCTTTGTTCATGCCATATTTTCTGCTCTTGGTGCTCTGCATTTCATCTGTCTTTGGGATTGCGGGGCTATATTTTTTCCTTTTCTATTTTCCTCGTAATTTCTTCTTTTCTCATTCTCCACACCAACAACTCCTTCCCTTTGAAGAAATAGGAAGATACAGTTTCCAGTGGTGGGTGAAGGTTGATTGGAGGATTGAATAGTCTGTTGCTAGAATTTTGTCTAGACTGCACTCATAACAAGTTCCAATTTATTAAAATATTAGGCCCCGTTTGACCATTTGATTTTTTATTTTTGGTTTTTGAAATTTAAGCCTACAATAACTACTTTATTATGTATGTTTTTTACTTAGATATCTACATCTTACATATATTTGTAGAAACCAAACCAAAATTTGGAAACAAAAAGAAGTAACTTCCAAAAGGTTGTTTTTGTTTTTGAAAGTTGGTTAGCATCTACATTCTTTCTTTAAGAAAAGATAGATACATCGTAGGAAATGTGAAACATATTGTAAGAAGTTTTGAGTAAAAATAAGCTTAAATTTCAAAAACCAAATGGTTATCAAACGGGGCCTTAGTATGCTCTGTGCATGAGGTTCTTAAAAATCTCCTCTGAGATCTTCTAAAACCAATGTTCTACATACTAAAACTATACTATCAGACGGAGTGATGTTAGAAACTGTAAAAGAGTGTTTGGGTTATTAATATTTATTGATCAAACGACTTTAGAGAAAGAAGATCTACCTGGAGCAATTGTAATGTCTCAATGGTTATTGCAGTGATGATTGATTCAGAAAAAGGTGAAAAAGAGAAGAAGAACCTTGTTTAGAGAGATCGTCCTCAAGGGGTGGCACAGTGGTTGAAGACCTGGGCTTTGAGAGTATGCTCCCCTCAAGGTTCCAAGTTCGAGACTCGCCTGTGACATTACTCCTTTGATGTCTCCCGGTGGGCGTGGTTACCCTTGTTTAAAAAAAAAACCTTGTTTAGAGAGATCGACCAGCTAGAGGGAAGAGTGTTAGAGAGTTTTTTTAGAGGTGAAAGTGGGGTGGAGTCTAGAGAGGCCTTTTTCTCTCGTTAGATAATTTTAGTGTAAGGTTAGAAGAGCCCTAGGTTTTGGCTTCTGCCTCGTGAGTACATACATTATAGCTAGGTTTATGAGTTTATCATGGGGCATCTGGAAATGCTCGTGGGAGTGCAATCAAATTCTTTGGAAGTATAGGGGACATGAGTTTAGCCTACTGAATATCTGATGATTGATTTATTTATTCCATTTTTACTTCCGGAAGAAGAAAACTTCCATTTAAAAACCAATAAACAGAAGGTTACGTTACC
Source organism: Sicyos edulis (assembly GCA_036507275.1). Lineage (NCBI taxonomy): Eukaryota > Viridiplantae > Streptophyta > Magnoliopsida > Cucurbitales > Cucurbitaceae > Sicyos > Sicyos edulis. The sequence continues at coordinate 3,555,239 of CM071850.1, forward strand.
TATTTTGACTTTTCATGAAAAATTGGCTTAACTAAGGAAAAAGAAAACAGAAATAGCATTACATTATATTTGACCAATTAGAATTGCCTCCTAAGATCTATAATTGCCTCAAAAGGTCCAATATACACATACATTATTTGACCTTTTGAATAATAGTCTAGATGAACTTATGAAAATGAAATATTTTCACATAGAAGACGTAAAACATATATTAGCCATTCTCGAAATGGAAAATAATTTTCTATAAATTTAGAATCCATTGGACTCTTTTTGTAGAAAAACTTTAGACTTTATAAAAGAAAAAAAGAAAAAAAAAAGATGAAAACGAAGCCAGCTGTCTAGTTTGCACTATTAAGTTCCAGATCATCAAATTCTTAATTCCAAAATAAAAACATGCGATGTAGTAAACTGTTAGGTAACGTCAAACTTTCCAACCTTAAATAATTTTGAAGAGATGACTATTAGCCTTGTCTATCCATTGTTGGCATAGACCTTGAATCATCACTATAATTGCTCAATGTTGCATCATTTTTATCTACCTATTGCCCTGATGAAAATTCTCTTTTTGGCTGGTTTTCAAAGAAAAAAGATTCTCTTTTTGGCTGGTGGTTGAATAATGTAGGCCCCGTTTGATAACCATTTTATTTTGCGTTTTTTGTTTATGAAATTTAAGCCTACAACAACTACCTCACTATACCTTTTCCTTATTTGGATATCTACATCTTACCTATTTTTTAATAAACAACCAAAATTTGTAAACAAAAAAAAGTAGCTTCCAAAAACTTGTTTTTGTTTTTGAAATTTGGTTAGTCTTCACCTACTTTCTTAAAGAAATATGGATACATTGTAGGAAAGATGGAGCACATGGTAGAAAATTTGGGTAGAAATAGGCTTAAATTTCATAACCAAAAAACGAAAAATCAAATGGTTATCAAACAAGGCCGTAGTTTTTGGTTCTATGTTGATTTTGTGTTCTTTCATCAGTGTTCAATTTTAATGATATTGTTGGATCTGCAGGGACTCGGTGTACAACGGATGTGAAGTGCCCACCTATTGATCAAATGGTGGTTGCATCTCAGAGCACTCTACCTTTGGTGATGGTTCCTGCTTCTGAATTCAACAAAGAGAACGGCGTTATTTGGGTATCGTCTCCGGACCGACTTGAGTTGCCTGCAAAGCAATTCCACCATTCAAACTGCTCAGATTCACCTTGTGTTTCGGATTCTGGTTCTGATATCTTCAGCAAGCGTGAAGTGATTCATAAGTTGAGGCACCAATTGAAAAGGAGAGATGATATGATACTGGAAATGCAAGATCAAATTGTTCACTTGCAAAGCTCTCTTAACGCTCAGGTAGCCCATTCCTCCCATTTACAGTCACAACTCGATGCTTCAAACCAAGACTTGTTCGATTCGGAGAGAGAGATTCAAAGGCTCAGAAAAGCAATTGCAGATCACTGTTTGGGGCAGGCGGGCCCCAACGATAAGTCGCCTTCGACAGTAAGAAGTTGGCCGAGCGAGACAAGAAACGGTCATTCAAACGGTTATATGGATATCAATTGCAATTTTGAGCAACCTGAGAAAGTAAGAGATGGGGAGAAGATTGAGATGTTGAAAAAGGAGGTAGGGGACTTGAAGGAGTTGATAGAAGGAAAAGAATACTTATTGCAAAGCTATAAGGAACAGAAAACAGAACTGTCCTGGAAGATCAAGGAATTGCAACAGAGACTAGATTCTCAACTCCCCAATATTTTGTAAGATCATTCTAGATTTTGTGCATTCTTGCTTGTCTCATTTTCAAATTATAACCTCAATTGTAATTGAGCTCCATATTCTCTCTCATTTTTTTCAGTTTTTGGTTAATTAGTTAGTATAGGGTTAGATGTTTGGTTAATTAGTTAAGTAAGCAATGAGTGGTATATCTAGGGTTGAAAAGACAGAAAGAAAGGTGTTTGCCATGCTTTGTTGGCCACCTGTTCTTTGAGAACTGTTTGTTTGATTATTGGTCATCTCATTTATACTAGGCCTCCCAAATTTGTTCTAAGAGTTGGAGGTTTGGTTGTTTTCTACTGGTCATTAGCAATTTTTGGATAAGAAAAGTGAGTTCAATTAATAATTTTGTTTCAAGAAATGTATTTTAATGCTAATGAAAGTGTATTGACAAAGAAGTCATGAGTTCGATTTTTTATCATGTTAGGAATGGTTCAAGTTCACAAAAATATTTAGTGACTTCTGATATTTATTTGGTCTGTTTACAACTAGGTATTGTATGTGTGATTCTTTACAAAAGCATACAAATTATTCAGAATGCTTATGCAAGTGCATATGCTCTTGTTTGACAAATCCTTGACGTTCATTTGGGATAATGCTGGCTGTTGGAAAGATAAATGGATTTAAGTTAAAACATTTACCATGTAAGCATTTTAAGAAAAAAAAAATCACGTTTTTATCTGTTTCTAAATCTTCTTGAATCGATTTTTTTTTTTATACAAGGGTAACGATGCCCATTCTTAGACCATGCTCTAGAGACATCGAAAAAGTGTTGTCATAGGTGAGTTTCGAATCTGGGATCTTAAGAGGAGCATACTCTCAAAATCTAAGTCTTTAACCATAATCTAAGTCTTTAACCATTGTACCACCTTTTCAGGACCTCCTAAATCAATTTTGATTATAAAAAATTAAAGATAAAATATTAGTTGAAGCCTCTTTAAATTTCTTAGAGAGTTTTAATTACTAAAAACAATATGGCTTCCCTCATAAAGTGATGTTGAGATTTAAACTCATGATACTGGTTTGAGCTGTGTGTCACGGTCACGCTTGTCCAGTGCGTGTTGCACATGGCCGCATGCCCGTTAAGGCCCTTTTTTATCATGCTTTCGTAGTATAGGATTTACTTTCAGTGTCGTTGTCATTTTCTTGTAGGTTTATTAGCGTATGTCTCCTCGCCATTTTGACGTGCAAGCGTGCCACATCAAAATGGCCCATAATGTACTATAGGGGGGTATGACTTCTTGAAGCTTCCTTCCTACCAATTTATATGAGGGATGCAATATAGTTGATGTGGTCCTTATTGCATTGTCATATAACTTTTCAAAGACAAAAGCATTTCTCAAACCTTCTTTCTCCCTTTTTCGAAAACCTTTTCTCAAGACTCGAGACGGAGGTTTGGCCAGTTGTGCCACCCGCTTTGCGTTTTCGTTTGGCTGACTTGCTCGCCGGATTAGAGCTCGTGCCACACGACCGCTTTGCTGAGGCCAACGAAGTTAGATCGTGACAAGTGGTATCAGAGCCGAGTTAGGCTCCTTGGAAATCAGACAGTTGTAATCATGTCGGGGACAAAGACGTTAGGCAAGTCACATGTTGACCGACTAGTTGAAATTGAGGAACAATTGCTTGTCTTAAGGGAAACACCAGATACGGTGCGCTTCCTTGAAGACCGGTTGGGACTATTCGCTGAAAGAATAGATGAGATTGGGGCGTTGAATGCCCGAGTGGATGGGATGCCTATCCAAGAACTGATGATGAGGGTCGAGAACCTAGAAGATAAAACCTCGAGACCTGGGCTGTTCGAACATGGGGATGACTCGTCGGGCTCAGTCGCGAACATGGAAGAGCGCCTCGTGGGCATCGAGATTGCGCAAATGTCATTGACTCAGCTAGTCACTGACTTGTCTGAGGATGTTAAAGCTGCGATGGAAGCCTTTAAGACACAGTTAGGCGAGCTAAATACTCGTGTGAATCTCACCATGCAAGCGGTGGGAAACCAGGGCCCAGCTGGGGGCGTGAGCCTGTTGAACAAGGTCAAAGTACCTGAACCAAAACCCTTCTGTGGGGTTCGTGATGCGAAAGCTTTGGAGAACTTCCTGTTTGACATGGAACAATACTTCAAGGCTACGAATACCGTCGTTGAAGACTTGAAGGTCACTTTAGCGACGATGCATTTGAACGACGACGCCAAGTTGTGGTGGCGGTCGCGTTGTATGGACATCCAAGAAGGGAGATGTACCATCGACACATGGGAAAAGCTGAAGTAGGAGTTGCGCTCTCAGTTCTTTCCCGAGAATGTCGAGATCTTGGCAAGGCGCAAGCTGCGTGAGTTAAGGCATACTAGAACAATCCGAGAGTATGTCAAGCAGTTTGCCGGGGTGATGTTAGACATCCGAGACATGTCAGAGAAGGACAAAATCTTCTGTTTTGTTGAAGGAATGAAACCGTGGGCGAGGACGAAACTCTACGAGCAACGAGTGCATACTTTGACAGAGGCATATACTGCAGCCGAGCGATTATTTGATCTTCTAGACAAAGACGAGGGTGAGAAGCCTCAGGAAGTGAGGCGAGATAGAACCTCTCCGCACAGAGACAGTGGTAACAGCCGCCCTAACTCTCCCAATAGTGGGGGAGGAGCTCGGTTTGGTTGAAAAAGGGACCAAGGTACGCCGTTTGGCGTCAGTCGAGGTCCCTTGACATGTTTTCTATGCAAGGGGCCCCATAAAGCAATTGATTGTCCAAATCGACCGGCCCTGTTGGCTCTATGTGCATCGATTAAAGGAAAGGCTGGGACTCAGGCCGAAGAAGAGAGTGAATTGGCTCAGTTGGTTGCTCTAGAAGAAGAGGAAAAGGAAAAAGCACGAATAGGCGCGGTGAGGTACCTATCGGCCCTACAGAAGAATGTGGGGAAGACAAAGGAAGCGTCGAGCAAAGGCCTTATGTATGTTGATACATGGGTAAACCATAAGGCAGCAAATAGCACGATGGTCGACTCTGGAGCCACCCACAATTTCATGTCAGAGACAGAAGCAAGACGTCTGAACCTAATCTGGCATAAAGATGAAGGACGGATGAAAGTCGTCAATTCAGTAGCACTCCTAGTGGCGGGAGTCGCAAAGAGTGTGAATGTCAAGTTGGGGGACTGGAATGGCCTGGTTGACTTTGTGATTGTCAGAATGGACGACTTTGATGTGGTATTAGGGATGGAGTTTTTGTTGGAACACAAGGTCATCCCAATACCCCTTGCAGAAAGCCTAGTCATAACCGGATCCAATCCCACCATCGTGAAGACGACGATGAAGCACCCGGACGGTGTGCATCAGCTATCAGCCCTACATTTGGATAAGGGCCCAAGTGACAGTCGAGACAGTTGGTCTCGTGTGGGGAAGTCTCCCATAGGAGAGAGGAGACACCGACATGTGACGGGTCAGAAGCACCCTAATGAGGTGCCAAGGGGCGCAAACAAGAGGGTTAGTCAGGAGAAACGCCCTACTGGGAAGTCGAGATTGTCGATTCCCCTACGAAATGCCTTTGAAGTCTTAGCTGCGGAGCGATCCAAAGCCGCACAGAAGTTCAAGCTTGCGTGTTCCCTCGCAGATTGGCGGAAAGTTGCAGACACTGAGGTTCGTTGGGATCGCACCGACAAGATGGTAAGTTCCTCGAACAATCACTGAGTTCGGGTAGAGCTGGTTGGCAAGGGCATCAACCAGTTAGGTGGGGGAGTGTGTAATGGTCATGCTTGTCCAGTGCGTGTTGCACGTGGCCGCATGCCCGCTAACCCCAGAGTGAAAGTCCCTCGAACGATCGTTGGGTTCAAGGGGAGTTGGTTGACGGGGACGTCAACTGTTTAAGTGGGGGAGTATGTCACGGTCACGCTTGTCCAGTGCGTGTTGCACATGGCCGCATGCCCGTTAAGGCCCTTTTTTATCATGCTTTCGTAGTATAGGATTTACTTTCAGTGTCGTTGTCATTTTCTTGTAGGTTTATTAGCGTATGTCTCCTCGCCATTTTGACGTGCAAGCGTGCCACATCAAAAATGGCCCATAATGTACTATAGGGGGGTATGACTTCTTGAAGCTTCCTTCCTACCAATTTATATGAGGGATGCAATATAGTTGATGTGGTCCTTATTGCATTGTCATATAACTTTTCAAAGACAAAAGCATTTCTCAAACCTTCTTTCTCCCTTTTTCGAAAACCTTTTCTCAAGACTCGAGACGAAGATTTGGCCAGTTGTGCCACCCGCTTTGCGTTTTCGTTTGGCTGACTTGCTCGCCGGATTAGAGCTCGTGCCACACGACCGCTTCGTTGAGGCCAACGAAGTTAGATCGTGACACTGTGCATCACAAACTATCAAACATCTCAGTCTGCAAAATAACTTCAAATATTTTTTTTTTCTCATTATCAATAGTTTTATATATATTAAATAAAAGTCAGCCCAACGGTAAATTTGAAACATCAAGACTGATTAAAAAGATGTTACGGCCAAATGTTATTTCCCAAAGATAACATAAATAAAATCGAGAGAATCCTATCGAATGGGTTGGTGGCACGGTTGATTATCTGATTTGATATTAATTCATTTCCACTCCACGGTCAGAGTTTCAATTGTACTAAAAAAAAAACAGAAATTTTTTTAACTGTTTCAAATTCTCATATATTCTTCGTTTTAACATGTAAAACGTTTTACCACCATTTTGAGTACTCTGCATTCATGTTGAGGTCGAAATTAGTATTTTGAAACCTCTTAATTTAAGGTAGGCTCTTTTGGAGGTTTTAAATAAATTTGAGATATTAAAAAAAAAAGGTCAAAGGAAACTTCCTCATCAATTCCAAATCTTTTTTTTTATCACACCATACTGCTTTTTTAAATCAAGCACATTACTATTTGGAAACGGTAGTAGTTTTATGATCAATACGTAAGTGCAAGTAATACAAGTATTTACTACTCAAAGATCCAATGTAGCCGTCATCAAACATGTAATTGACCAAGCAACGTACAAGTAAATACATGTTCATTTGGCTTTTGAATGCTTGTTCCTCAGGCACAGTCGACAAAGCAATCCTCTGTGATTGGCGAAAACTGATCTACTTCGCTTGAACTCTATTGTTAAGCTGGTTCGCCAACATTTCATCTCGTGTTCAGATCAAACTCCCCCGCTTCGCGCCAACTATCGTGCATGCCCGCATCGCCATTCTCAGCTTCCTCGTCATTCAATAGGTCCTCTGATGCTTCCTTATCATCGCCCTGTGTGTTGTTTCCCCATCCATTGATCATTTCATTTGGATGAACTTGCTCCTGCTCTGCAACACCATGGCCAACTGGAACGTCGCCAGTTTGGGACCCGACGTGAGCACCTGCTCTCATGGCACCTCGAACCATCATTTCATTAGCCTGTGGTTCAGCCTTTGGCTCTGTCTGCATCATTGCCGCCATCCGCATTTTGGCATCATGAGTCTCTTTTCCAGCCTTTCTCAATTCAATCTCAGCTTTTAGTTCCAGAAGGTTCCGCTTCTCTTCTTGCATAAGGGCTTGTTCAAACATCAATCTTTCTTCAGAACGGAACTCTCCTAGTGCTCTTTTTCGAGTTATGATGTTGAAGGCCAACACCTGCTTCTCAAAAGTGGCAATGAATTCAGAAATTTTGGCCGAGATGTTATGGTCCCACTGCTGGGAGCGCGACAGAATTTGGCCAGTTGGATCCGAGTCGAGGATTCTATCGTCTTCTTCAGCTTCATAGTCAGCCACCACATGATATGGAAGCAGCCTGCACAATTTGTTTGCACAATGCATGAATAAATCATTAAAATGTGACAAGAATATGGAGAAACCAATACTATGAAGCTTACAACTCCCAACACTTCGAGTAATCCAGGCTCTTTTCCACTCATACAAACAACCAAGTGATAGAAGGAATAGGCAAAGACCTTGTAGAACTATCTATAATTAACAACGGATACCAAACCTATGTATCTATTCTAACTATCAATGAATTTTTAAAATTTACAACTTATTGAATCTACAACTTATTTAACGTTTTTTGTGATTATTCTCTCTCCACTCTTATCACATAGGGGACTTGTAACTATGTTTCAATAGGAATTGGATAACTTTGTAATTCTTCCTTCATCAATGAAATTTATTGTTTCAAAATTAAAAGAAAAAAGGGTAATAGGTAGTTAGTATGAAGATTGTCATTCTTTCTACATCTTGATGTATTAGAGATAGACTGAGAAACTCAATTATAGAGAAACAGAAAAATTTTGTGCTACAGATAGCTACATGCGAAAAGCCCTGTACATAAGTAATAATAAAACAGGTTGGTTTCCAATTTCTAAAAAATATAATAATAAAAGAAATTGTGGACATCTATTGGCAGCCATTGTCCCATACAGAGATAGCTGAAGTTCTTCCCAGTTATAAATAACCACCACCTGACGGGGACTAAGTACAGTACAAATCACAAGAATGATTGATTGTCCACGGTAATGAATAATATTATAAATTAGGCTACGTTTGTAACCATTTTGTTTTTCGTTTTTTGTTTATGAAATTTAAGCCTACAACAATTACCTTTCTATACATTTTTTCCTTATTTGGATATCTCCATCTTACCTATATTTTAATAAACAAAACCAAAATTTGGAAACAAAAAAAGTAGCTTCCAAAAGCTTATTTTTGTTTTTGAAATTTGGTTAGTCTTTATCTACTTTCTTAAAGAAATATGGATACATTGTAGGAAAGATGGAGCACATGGTAGGAAATTGATATGATCCAGAATCTAGATTATATCAAAAGATAAAAGAATAAAGATAAACCAAGTTTTGATAAGAACTTGGAACCTCCCTTCTCAAGAGAATCTCTTGAGCCCTACAATAAATCACTTAATAACTCATTTAACAATTGGATGCCTAAACCCTAACCTAACCCACTCTATTTATAACAAAATACTAACTTATTCTCCAAGTAATAGCTAAATAGAGCCCTAGGCCCAACCGAGCCCTAGGCCCAACCTTATCAATACCCGCCCCTTTAAAGCACCTTGTCCTCAAGGTGGGCATACATGAAAATAGAAAAATAAAAAAAATGAATTTTTTTTTCGCAGTGTGTGATGGCGCGTCAGGTCTTGTGAAGCAGCGGCGTCGGTGGCATCAGCGGTGGAAACGATGGCAGTGGTGGTGGCAATGGCGGTAGCGGTGGCGGCGGCAGAGGTGGCAGCGGTGGTGGCGGCGGAGGTGGCGGTGTAAAAACCCTAGCCGTCACTTTTTCTTCCATAATAATTTCCTCTTTGAGCTCTCTAAGAGAACTATTTAGGTCAATGCAGCTCTCCCTCATTTTTCTGAAATCTTCTTTCATTGAAGCTACCTCTTCTCTGATTTCTTTTCTTAGAGAACCAACCGAGGCCATCAAACTTAGCAACGCCTCTCGAAATAAACGAACCTCTTCCTGATCCATCTCTACAACCAAGAATCAAACGGCTCTGATACCAATTGATATGATCCAGGATCTAGATTATATCAAAAGATAAAAGAATAAAGATAAACCAAGTTTTGATAGGAACTTGGAACCTCCCTTCTCAAGAGAATCTCTTGAGCCCTACAATAAATCACTCAATAACTCATTTAACAATTGGATGCCTAAACCCTAACCTAACCCACTCTATTATAACAAAATACTAACTTATTCTCCAAGTAATAGTTAAATAGAGCCCTAGGCCCAATCGAGCCCTAGGCCCAACCTTATAAGAAATTTGAGTAGAAATAGGCTTAAATTTCATAAACAAAAAACGAAAAACCAAATGGTTATCAAACGGGGTTTTAGTAACTCAGCAAACAGAAGATGAAGAATGGGAAATGATAGAAAGAGAGGGACAAGAACACTTCTAATACACCTTAAATTGGAGATCTTCACCCGGAAAACTTTTTCTGAAAAAAAAAAGATAAGAAACAAGAACTACTGCATAGGTAAAATGTAGTATACAGAAGAACTAACCAAGACAAGAGAGGGGACAGCACTAAAAGAAAATTCAATAGGGTACAATTGAGGAATTGCTATAATTGGAGAAGAAAAAAAGAATCGTGAGAGAGGACCGAGTAGAAGAAACACTGGATTGAACCAAAGTCCCTCAAGAGTTCTTCCAACATTTTGAAAGTCCAGTTTTTCTTTGCCCAGATAGTTCAAAAGGCTAACGTGGATGTTGCTTCCTGGAGATCTTCCAACATTATATGTCTTTTAAGAAACGTCAGAGGCACATAAATTTTCTTAAGAAAAACCATGAAGTCTCAGATCAAGAGAAAGAGACAAAAAAGCACATCCATCAAAGATCATGGATCATTCCCCATTACAAGAATATCATCAGAGAATCCAAGGAAATTAAGGGAGGGCGAGCCAATCAAGTGGGATCCCAAAATGAAGTTAGTAAGAAGATGAGCCAAATTGCAAAACTGTGTTTCTGAAAAATTAACCAAAACAGAGTTTGAGCCATACATGTTTCCCTCCAAGAGATCTCTTAGAGATAGCTTGCAACTATGAAGCATGGACACAAACACAATAAGACACGACGATATGTCAATTTCTTAAAAACTAGAACATGAATATGTTGAGGATATGCTGACTTTTTAGTAAATATACATTTAGCATAAAATACTAAATGTACTCTACTAAAAAAACATAAAACGTCAAGTTATTAACAATTGAGTGTTGATTGTGCAACAACTGCGACAAACGAGTATTTCAAAAACTGAAGACTGGTTTTTTTTCCGTGAAGAAAAGGAAAGGTGATCGGTTTTTTTTCATGAAAAATGGGTGAGACAATTGCTTTTCAGGTTTCTTTTGTCTTTTGTCTTTTCCTTGTTATTATTTAGTTAACTATGGAATTAATTATTTTGAGTTTGGGCCTTTAATATTTGTGTTCAAAGACCACACCCGTTGTTTAAATATCATAGTGCGACTAGTGCCCGACATGTGTTTGAAGCATTTCTAAGTCGTGTTCGATTATTTTAAAAAAATGACACTTAAAATGGCATGTCGGACATAGGTTCATCTCCAAGAAGAGAAGTGTTTGAAAATCTGTGTCCGACATGAATTCTTTGTCTTGCGAACTCCTAATGTCCCAGATAAGGATTCTCATTTGAAAACATAAACTCCTTAAAAAATAACCATATTAACCTTATCATTGTAATGGAAGTGCAGAGATTGTGAACTTCCAAAGTACATAATTTTTGGTTTTGCCTCCTCTTTTCGCCTTAGAGAAATCCTTGGGAATGGGAATCATACACCATATGATAGTTAAAGGTAGGAGAAGGGCAACTGCCAAAATAAATGTGTCATCGACACCCAGGGAGAAACATGGAACCTGCCAAAGGACCAAGTATCATCCGGATTCCTCTCAAGCCCTCTAAGAGTCCCATTATTTCTCACCATATAAACCCAAAAAATAGCACAAATCTCAGTCTGCCATAAAAATCTGAAATTTTCTTGAAATGGAGAAGAATGAACTCCTCCATCATCTCCGAAAGGCATTTCTTACTAGCAAACTGCAAAACAAACCAACACCTCAAAGAAAGATGTCCAAACACACCTCTAGAAAGACGATCTAAGGTATTAACTCTTTCAATAATGACCTGCCAAATGAACCATCATGAAGTGGCCTAGTGGTCAAGAGAGCCTTAAAGAACTAAGAGGAGATGGGTTCAATCCATGGTGGCCACCTACCTAGGAATTAATTTCCTATGAGTTTCCTTCACATCCAAATGTTGTAGGCTCAGACAATATGTTCCATGACAATTGTCGAGGATGCACCTAACGGTCACGGATATAAACAATAATAATGACCTACCAAATGAAAAAAACCACCTTTGGAACTTTCCCCTTCCACAACAAAGAGATAAATGACCCATCCGCAAAAGAGCGACAGACAAGAAAAACAATCGAAAGGATTGGGAGCCAAGAGCGAAGATCTCTTCTCAAGAACTAAAAACAACACTTCAACACCCTAGATGTTCATTATTTCTCTATCAGAAAATAGACGATTGAATCGAAACAGAAGGAAGGAGAATGCCCAGAGGATCCCAAAACATGAGCCACGAATGATTTCTCAGAGAAGATGGGTGATATAAATGAGAAAACATGGCATGGTCCCTTTGTGCTATGCTTATCATTCCTCAAGTAGCTCAAAGAAACCAACACCTAGCTGCCTAAGCACCAGTAGACTATTTCACCTTAGTGCCCTGCCCTTACAAAGCACTATGCATGACACAATTCACAATTGCACGAATCTAGATCTACCGCAGAAGATGCATCACATTCACGGGGAGCCAATTTTTCATTTCGACTAGTTGCCTTTTCTACGGGTGTCATTTCAACCCATTAAGTTCCATCTTTAAGTAAACTCACACTAGAATCCAAACTTAAGTGCTCCTAAACTAACTAACAAAAGCCCCCCTGAAACAGACAACTAATGATCTGAACAGAAATTAAAAGAACAATAAATACAAGCAATCAGCCAGTCAAAATTGTTCGTCATCCCAAAACCAATCAGTGACGAGGGAGTACTTCACCTTTCTTATATATTGCTACGAGGTCTACACTCTTTTCGACGTGAATCTTAACACTTCCAAACAATAACAAAATCCCATCAAGCAATAGGCTCTAAAACACAATTATACAAGATTTAGAATCTGAACACACCAAAAACACGCATTTGAAAAGAACGAACCTCTCGCAAGCATCTTCAAGGGAGCTAAAGGGGCGCTTGATATCAGGATGACAAACACGCCAAGCATCCTGATAAGCCATCTGGAGTTCGGCCTGGTTCCCAGGTCGCATTGCCCTCTGCTGTTGCTGTTGCTGTTGCTGCTGCAACATCAATTGCTGCGGCGACGGTTGACTGGGGCTAGGGTTAGACTGCAGATTAGGAACGGACGCTGTTGAATTAGGGTTAGGGTTTGGTTGGAGATTAATGGATCCAGGGCGGAGAAGAAGACCGGGCGGGCGCAAATGGGCGTCGATATTGGACGGAAAACGGGAGATCGCAGCCGCTTGTTGCTGAGCCTGCTGTTGTTTATGCAATTGCTGGAGAAGAAGAAATTGTTGGTGCTGAGTTTGTTGCTGTTGCTGTTGCTGTTGCTGTTTCTGCTGTTGAATGAGCATTTGTTGTTGGTGCAGAGCCGCCATTGCTTTAGCTTCGTCCATTTTGATCGATTCTTGAACTCTGCTGAATGAAGAGGGGAAATGGGTTCTTCTATCGGCGATGGAGTTCGGAGTGGAGAAGAAAGATTCTATATGCCATTCTGGGGTTGACCCTACTCAATTGCAGCTCTTTTGTAATGTATTAAAATTTGAAATTAGGTCAATTATAAATTGGGTATTTAAATTTGAAAAAAAAAATAATTAAAATAAGAATTTAGTTGGATGGTTTGAAAAAAAAATTGTTTCATTCATCTAATAAATTAGAATTTAATTTGATTATCTTGTTTGATTTTAATCAATTTCAACTTCATAGAGGGTTAATCAAAATATTACTCCATTATTTTAACTTATTTTAGTAGATATATTTTTAAACTCTTATAATGGTAAATTATAAATTTATTTTCGTCCCTTCAAATATATTCAATAAATTTGTTTTCTATGATTTGAACAAATTTAGAGGTTAATTTGTATAATTTTAAAAACAAGTGAAAATTGGAATTTAGTCTCTATAATTTCAAAAACTGTAATTTACTTTGTATGCATATGATATGATTTTATTGTCCAACCAATCACTTACTTTTATGATTATTAATTCATAAATAAACTTTCATGTATTTATATTTGTTGATGATTATAAATGTAATAGGTGAATTACACATCATTAATTAATCATTTTTTGAGTTAAATGTAACTTGGGTTAATTAGAAAGTTAGTTTTAACTAATTATGAGAGATGTGTAAAAAACTAGTATATAAGTTTCATTTGGAGTTTTCTACATTTTGAGAGTGAGTAGAAACCCTAGCCACCTTTGAGAGCCCTTGTACATTCAATCAAGGCATTATGATGGTGGATCGAATTAGTTCAATCGATCCATAATATAGAAGTAGGGACGTTCCCGAACCACTATAAAGTGTTTTGTCTCACTTCTTCGTTTGTTTTTTCCCTATTTGATTTTCATCTCAATTTAGTTTGATTTAGAGTAGATCTAGAATTTGCATTTTGATTTAGTATAGATCTACAATTTTGCTCTTGCAATAAATAACAAAGAATATTTTTCAAGTCTTATCAAAATATAAATACATTATATATAATTTTAACCATCAAAAGGAGTAGTTTTTTTTTTTTTTGAAAACTAGGATACCACTGGCTTGTTCTTAGACTGTGGCACTGGAATACTCCAAAGGGTATTTAAATTTAAATGCTGAAGCAGCCTCGAACTAGTGATCTCTCAAAGAAACTTGTATCGAAGTCTTTAGCCTCAACCAGAGAAGTAGCTCATTAACATAAGTGCATATTCAATAATCCACACACCCTCACTTAATGTAGTATTAAAAAAATTATATGAAGTAAATTTTATCTTTGCTAGACTATACAAATTAAATAACTTTTAAATTTGGTCACACTAAAGTCTAAATTTCACATAAAACCAAATTCAAGTACTTTACTCGTCTTATAACTAGTTTAGTTGGATCACATAAATTTGTGTCCTTCGATTTTTAACTTTAGTTTTTATTTTGTTTTTTTGAGTACGGGAAGAGGGAATAAATACCGATTCTCAAATTTGAATGGTACTTGGTGTTGAACTAGTTTACAATCAAACAATAAAACCATTGTACTATTGAACTTTAAATAAATGTTTAATTTTTCAAACTTTACCTTGAGATTTAAATACAGTTTTGGTTTGATATTTGAAGAGTACTGTGAAATTTTGAATTTAATTTTAAATTGAAAACTTAACAGATTTTTTACTCAAACAGCATTGGAAGTAAATGATTTGCAACTTATGACATTTTGATTACAATAACATATATGTTAGTGTTGGCACCTAAAATTTGAAATTGAATTTTAAATATTAGTGGTTCCTTAAGTGTAACAAATAAAACTAAAAAAAAAACTTTTTTAGTCTCTAAATTTTGGTTGAATTTTAAAATTAAACACTTTTAAATTTAAATAATACTCAATTATAGTTTACATGTGTATAATGAGTTTTCTTCTTTACTTATTTTTTTAATAACAAAAATCATGTAAAGATTAAAATAACCACAACATGATCGATCGATTAAAATTTAAAGTTGAATTTATTTATCATCATAGTCAATATTTTTTAATGCCATTAACTGTCTTAAAAATTAAAATGAAATATTATTAAAATATGAAATATAAAAGTGTGACTAAATACAAACTTCAGTCTTTCTTTTTTTTAGTATATGTTGGAGGAGGGATGACAATTACTGATTCTCAAAATTCGTTATAACCAAACGATGAAATTATTGCGACACTGACTCATTCGGTCAAACTTCATAGTCTAATTGGCAGGAAATGATTAAGTAGTAATCTGATTGGAGCTATATATATTAGATATTTGAAAAAAGAGTTGTGTGGGGGCAGAGTAAATATTTGTTTAGTAATTATCATTTCTCTTTGTTGTTCTTTAAATACTTAAAAATGTTAAACATTGTATATATACAAAGTAGCTTTAAAACCAGCAACAAAATACATCTGGAAATAGAGGAGGATTACATAGAGGCATGGCAAAAAAAAAAATCTATGTTATAAAACCCCATATCAACTTACAGACTTGTTGATAAACAGTTTGCTTTATTCCATTGCCCAACAAACATTCAACATAAACATAGAAATTAAAGTGAAAGCACAAATTTGAAAAATAAAAATCTAAAATTCAAATAGTTATCAAACGTGGTTCGACAGATTCAATTTCTAGTTCTCTTGAACTAGCTTATAAGGCCTTAACATTCGGTTGAGGTCTCCACTGAGGTGAAGGGACATGATTTCGTTGGTCGACCCGATGAGTTCTCCGGCGAGGAAAACAGCAGGGACGGCAGGCGTGTGGCAGCCCTGCAGCCTGACAAGAGCCTTCTCCATGTCCCTTCGGTCTGGGTCCGGGTCGAGCTCGTAAACCATGGGGCTAACTCCAAGCTCCCTAAGAAGAACATTCACTGCATAACAAAGGCAGCATGAACTCTTGCTTATAATCAGCACTTCATTTTCAGCTGCTAATCTCTTCACTTTTTCCATCTCCAATGAAAAATAAAAACAGCTACCAAATATTTGAACCCTTATTTTTTTTTTTAAATTGATCCCACTTCTTCAAAATATACTTAAAAAGAAAACCTAACTTAATATATATATATATTGAGAGAGCTGTGTTTGGTTTGGTTTTATATATGAAGAAAATTCTGCTATATACTCATTCTGAAAATGATGGATCGTTGAAAGGGGATGCTTTTCTTTTTTTTCTTTTTTTCTTTTATCAGAATCAAAACTAAGAAAGTATCTTGCAAGTAGAAGTTTTGGAGTTGTCCATCTGTTTTCTTTCTTTTTAATTCTTAGAAACATTTTTCTGTTTATAATTATTATATATTTCTTGTTTTCCATTTCCTTTGTGTTAAATTATGCCTTGAACGCTGAATGTCCTGCGATTAGTTAGTTGAGGGTCTTGTTGTCCCGTCAGCGAGTGGAGGTGCGGGGGCAACGCTCCTGTTGCGAAACGTATTTCGCATATGCTTTCGCTTAGCGCATCTTGCTACGCGTTCTGCATGCGTATGCGTATACGCATCCACATTCTATTTAAGCTCCATTTTGTAATAGGGTTTAATGAGAGTGCATATATATACTCGAATTAAACTCTAGCCGTATTATGACGTTCACTCTGTAATTGTGTATCTATAATTTGCCTCTTCTTTATACAATTGTTCTCCCCCTCTACTCATGGATTAACTAACACAACGTTAATGAATCACGTAAATCTGTATGTCGTGTTTCTTCTTCTTCTCTCACGTTTCTTTATTCTTCGATCGGTTGTTGATTGTCGTTTTCATAACACCATGTGTTTTCGATTTGGGAGTCTTGGAGTTGGCTTAGGTGCACTTAAACTATTTTTACATGATGAATTATTTGGTCTGCAATATTTGGATGACAAGAAAATTCGTAGTAGTTTCATTTACAAGTACCCTATCATAGATTGAACTCAAATGATTCTTGTTTTTCATCTCTCGTTCCAAAATTCTATGCAAATTTCGGAAAATGTTCGTGATTGGAGCATAATGAATGAGAATCCTTCTCTGATTATGATATATAGTAGATGTAGGTCTAGTTCTCGAACTACTTTAAATTGGCATATAATTTTCTTCTCCATCTCTTTTCATTTCTATTTTGTATTTTGGCCATTGGTGTCAATTCTGGGGCTTTATTCGAAAATATGGGCTTCCACTGTAAAATTAATTGGTAATGAAAGTCGTTCGTTGAACTCTCCACTTTTCTAATGTGAGACAATTGTGAGATCGGGCTTTCACCATTCTAATTTGACAAATTACTTCAACACTTTTGTTAAGATTATCCAATTGATTAATGCTAATTAAACTAGTAAAATAACATTTGAATATTATTTCCCATGAACAAGGAGGAACACATATAAAGAGAGAAAAAGAAGTGGTATATTTTGAGAATGACATTTGGTTTTACTTTAGAAGAAATGTATTGGAATTTACAAATTAAAATAAAAACCTAAGAAGATTCAATTAAAAGCAATGGATTCTACAAAAACAGTCATCAATTTTATTCCAGATCCTGAAAATCGCCAGCTTTTTGAATCTTTGGCTGGAAGATTTCAAGGGCTGAGATTCTTTTTAAGGACCAGCTTGATTCATACCTAGTCTCATTAGACTAGCTTTTGAATAAATTCTCGACATGTAGGTTTATGAGAATTTACCATCAGCAATACATTCTATCTATTATATTATATTTGCAGTAGAATTTTTTAAAAAAACAAACATTTATAGCATATTCATTTCATCACTCAATTTGAATTTTTGTTACAAATGAATTAGTTTTAATTTTGTGTTATATAGATGAAAATACTTTGACATTTTTTGTTATAGGTGAAAAATCCCCTAAGTTTATTGTCAATGAGAAATAAACATTTCAGTTAGATTTATAGTCTTTTGGTCAAATAACTCCATAAAAATATATATTTTTTTAAAAAAATTTCTATTATTATTTTTTTTACTTCAAACCATAGGGATTTAAATAAGGGATCGGATTGAATGAAAAAATAATTATGAATGTCAAATTTAGAACAAAAACTCAAGTATCCCAAAAATTGATCCAATTAAATTAAATGGATGGTTTCCAAACTTCTCGAGTGGAAAGCAATCAGATGATTTGTTCTTCAATTAAATTAAATCGATTGAAATCAATAAAAAAAAAGGCTATATATGAAATATGATATTTATAATAAACTTTCATTAAATACATAATATCTCAGTCATAAATATATATTTTATATCGATTGAATTGGATAATTTTTTTATAGCATGTAAAAAATATAATTTAAAGGGTGTAAGTATAGTGTGTGAAATGATTTTGATAGTTAAAGATGAATGCTTAATAATAATAATAAGGATTTTTCATGAGCAACAAAAGAAAATTATCAATGTCTAAATTCTAAATTCTACAATAGAATTGTTCAGAAACTTTGTTGTATACAAGAGATAATAGCATTCTTACTTTAATTATAACAACTTTTTAAAAGTATTTCAAATGTGGTAAAATATTTCAAATTTAATTTGATTGGCATCTATCGGTCTTAAATTTCACGTGATTAAAACTTATATGTTTCACTTAATTGAAATTTATCAATTTTGTGATTATTATTTTAATTTGATTGAATCAATTTTTGCGAGATTTTTTTTCCTATTTGTGTTGCAATCCTTTATATATTACTCAACAATTCAATCTAAGTACAAGAAAAAAATAATAAAGGAATCATCTATAAATTTATCAACAATATATACAAACAAGTAAAAAGAAAAAAAAATAATAAAGGAATCTTTTTTTTTTTTTGAGAAGAAAAGGAATCTTCTATATATGTATCAACAATATATATGTGCATATATATATTTACTCAACAATTCCTTCCATAGAATTTAAAAGTGATTCCCAACTTCTTGGAGTATATAATGCTTTTATGCGATCAAAGTTGACATTTAACTAGTTCGAGTACAAATATATATTTCTTTTAGTTATAATACAAGCTTATCATTTTTTTTCTTTTTTGAAAATTAATACATGCTTAACATTTAATTATACAAAAAGTTGTAATTGCTCAAATCCACTAAACTTAAATATTTATATGGTATAAGTGGATTGAGTTAGGATATGAATTTAGCATAAATTTTCTAATTTAGAAAATCAAACTTGTTTATGTTGTTTATCTTAATTGGTATTAATTTATTTCAATTTAACGGTTACATATTTGAGTCCAATATTTGACTCAGTAATAATGGATTTTATGTAAGATTTGTCCGTCCGCTCCTTTTAATATATATACTCAAAAAATAAAAAATAAATTTATAATCGAAAGGATTGAAGTTAATTGTTTTCATTATTTAATGTAAATCTAGTTCGACAGTAAGATATTTCCCTACAAAAGAAGACCTTGGCTACGAGAATTTATCTACTTTATTTTGCAAAGAAAATGTATTTGAACAAGTTAAAAAAAAAATAAAAAATTAGTGGAAGCTTTTATTCCGAAGAACAAGTGACGTCAGCAGATTGTGGTGAGAAAAATATTCTATTATTGAAAAAAATCAATATATTCAACATGCTCCTCAACTCTATTGGTAGACCTATTACAAAAAGAGAAGATTTATTCCTAAATTGAGAGATTATATACCTTAAATATTAGCTAAAACATGCCAACCACAATAGTAACTCAACGGTGTCGATGTACACTTGAAAACTATAAGATAAGGTTCGAATCCCTCCCGTCTTCACCCCTAGTTATGTTTTAATCTCAAGAAAAAAAAAATTAAAACTAAAACATTGTGGAGTTTAATTACATATTGAAATTGAATCAAATTCCACCCCCATTAAGAGAGAATGGGAATGAGACACTCTCCAGAGTGTGTATGAATTGTTAGAATTATTTTAATATAACCAACCCCTTCAATGGAGATATGAATCGCCAAAAAAATGATGTA
Organism: Sicyos edulis; assembly: GCA_036507275.1. Classification (NCBI taxonomy): domain Eukaryota; kingdom Viridiplantae; phylum Streptophyta; class Magnoliopsida; order Cucurbitales; family Cucurbitaceae; genus Sicyos; species Sicyos edulis. Next base: position 3,575,197 of record CM071850.1, read on the forward strand.
CGGTAAAGTGTTGTTTGATAACCATTTTGTTTTTTATTTTTTGTTTTTCATTATTGGTTTTTAGTTTTTTATTTAAAAAAATAAAAATCGTATATATTTGATAATTGTTTATGTTTTTAAAAATTAAAAACTAAAACCAATAGAGTAGTAGCTCAAGCGGCATCGATGTACACCTAATGACCTATTACCTCATAGGTTCGAGTTTCCCCCACCTCCCATTGTTGTAATCTAAAAAAATAATAATAATTAAAAACCAAATAACATGTTCGATAACTTTTTTTTTTCTTCAAATTTCACATTTTATTTGGATTTTTAAAATTTTTTATTCTTGATTTTTTTCATACTTTTAAAAAAATAATAAATAATTTTTTTTAAAGCTTTTTTTTTAATTTTTAGTTTTTAGAATTTCTTTAATATTTAAATTTTTTTTCTTTGATAACGATTTAGATTTTTTTTCTGTTAGTTTTTGAAAAATGAAGTCTATGACTTATAGTTCAATTTGTAGTTTTTATTTTTATTTTTTTATATTATATATCTATATTTTTAAAAAGTCAAATTAAATTAAAAAAATTCTTGTGTCCCATAATCATCCTATAGTTTTTTTATTTTCAAAATTGAGTGTGTTTGTGATATTTTTAAAAAACAAAATGCTTTTTATTTATTATTATTATTTTTTAATATTAAAAAAATGCATGTAACGAATTACACCCGCCGAAATAAATAAACAATTTGTTTTTTCTTGAGAAATAAGTACTAAAAAATAAACTAAAAATCGAAAATTTCCTTCGAGAAATGCGAAGGTGGCGATTTACAATTACGGAGACTCGAACGACGCTACATCTTGATCGAATCAGGTCTCTGATTTCCCTTTACCGCATCATTTGTTTAATATTTTCTTTTTAATTGTCAGTTTGATCATTCCCCAAAGCTGCAATTGATCAGAATTCATTGCTAAGATTTTCTGTAACATTCTCAATTTGTATGATTTCTGAGTTTTTGCCACCGGGTTTTTTAGGGTTTTTGTTTTCCTGTAAGATTTCATAATTTTATGATGTGTTAACTCAGATTGGATTGAATTGAATTTGTTGTATTGCGTTTTGATGCTTTGAGCAATATTGCTTCTACATAGAGGTTCTTACTATTTAAAAAAAAAGTTTTTTTAATTTTTTTTTTTTTAAATTTTTACAATTGTTGATGCCGGTTGAATTTTCAATCTACTCTATAACCATGCTTAGTCGTCAAGAGGCTGTTGGGTAACTAAAAGACGATGAGTTAAATTCATGGTGCCACCTACTTAGGAATTAATTTCCTATATATATTTTCTCGAGTCCCCGAAGGATAGCAAAGTGGTTGAAAACCTGGGCTTTGAGGGTATGTTCCCCTCAAGGTTCCAGGTTCGAGACTCAGCTGTCACATTACTTAGGAATTAATTTTCTATATATATTTTATTTTTGTCAGCTTCGAGACAGGCGTGGTTACCCTAGTTTCAAAAAAAATAATAATAAAAAAAAAAAATATATATATATATATATATTTCCCACCCATATGTTGTAGGGGTACAGTCACGTATATATTAAAAAAAATACATGCTACTCTATTCGATGAATTAATTTTAATTCTCAGTGGCTTTTTTACTTTTTAGAATATGTTATGAAAATGGAAACAATCAATTGAAAATTGTAAAAACGTCTGAGAAAATGCACACAGATTTATGTGGTTCACTAACGATGTGTTTGTTACATCTACGGGCAGAGGAGAGAACGCTTATATTAATTTGGAGACAAGAATGCAAAATGTCGATCAATTGAGGCTAGAGTTTTAAGAGAGTTTATATAGTGTACTCTCATAAAACCTTATAACAAAATAAGCCCAAATACATAAAAGTCCATTTGCGTAAGCATAAACCCAATTTCCTATTTTGTCTAGGTTTCGGGGATGTTGCCCCCGAGTCCCCCACCATGGGCCTTGCCCCACCCTCGACTAAGTAATCATAGGGCATCCAACAGTTCAAGGCATTTCTCAACAGAATAATTATGGAATTGAGTGAGTTCTTGAATGCTTACTATATTGGAGAAGTGATACATATGCACCCAGTAAATTCTACCGCTGTGTTACTCAAATTAATCAAGATGGTTTCTTACTTGGTTTTTGTTGATTTGAGAATTTTTCTTTATAAATGTGGCCATTTCAATTGATATCATTTCTGACAGGTACTGGTTTTTTGGCTTGGAGGGTTGCAACTAATAAATTGATTTAGAAGCTGAGTGTATAGCTAGGCACTTTGTTGTGTTGTGTTCCATGCACTGATGATGATGGTGCGTATTAGTGGTAAAGAACAATGCAGCTTCCGTTGTGATGATTTTCGTGGAGTTCGATCTTAGTAAAGTCGCTGGAACTAACATCAATGGGTGTCAGCTATATAGCAGTTTCTGCAGCATTTACAGTGCTAAGTTTTATTGGTCTCCACTTATGGACCGTGTTATCGATAGATAACCTAAGATCAGAAAACGTAATAGGCGAAAATCCTTTTCAGACAGAGAATGTTGGACGTGTTGTTGATTTTCTCTTAAGTTCCTACGTCACTATAGGACTGCTCGCTAATTTTGCACTTAATGTGTTTGTTCTACTCATACTATTTCTCAAGGTAAGTTTTATTTATTTATTTTGGGAGCTTCGTGTTGTAAAGAAAGCATGCAGCTACGAACTCTTAATTTTTACGCAGCAATACTATATAATATTGATAGTCTGGTTTAGGAAGTACCTATGAACTTATTCTTGTTTTTTTTTTCATCATATGGCCATTTATGTCATTATTCAGTGACATGGTTTAATTCTGTAAGTTCTAGTGGAGTTATCATCAATGGATGTAAAATATGGTATATAAAAAGAATGAGGGAAAAATATTTGCAAATTGGATGAGATTAATGGGATGAAGATGAAATGGTTCAAAGAGCTGCTAACTGTAGCATACTGACAGTCAGCTAACTTTCTACCTATCAGCTTCCTCACTAACCAATGACCAACAAGGCTTTTTAGCTACTAGTTAATCTCAATTTTATAGATTATCCAACTACACTCGATGCATTACGAGAATCGAGAGCCAAGCAAAGGAATAGAAATATATTTAATTAGATAGGTTTTGGGCTTGTGGTTGGGGTGTGGCTCTATTTGTCTTTGTGGTGGTTGGAGGCAAAAATAGTTTTACAGTTAGGCTAGTGTTGTACAAACAGCTTGGTCAGGCATTGATCTTCTCTAGGAATTTAAAATAAAATGGCCATATTTGAGGAAATTTCCTAGGTGATAGCTATTTTCCGTGCGTGTAATTTCTAATTGTATTATATATTTTCTAGTCAATAGTTCCTACCATTAATGAGAATTAGACAATTGATTCTTCCCAAAAACTATGGAGAGGAAATTAATTCCTCGGTAGGTGACCACCATAGATTGAACCCTTCACCTCTTAATTTTCCAAGACCCATTTGACCACTAGGCCACTCCATGATGGTTCGTTCGTGGAAATTTATGTAGATTATTTTCCAAGCCCTTTGATCTATGTTTTATTTTGGATTCTTTTATTAATTCTTTGCCATTTCTTTTATTTATTCTTCTATATTCACTCCCTCGTGGAGTTGCCAAGTCAGTATCTTTTGAGCATTTGCAATCCTCTTAACTTTGTAGAAGAGGATTGCAAATCTAAGCTCCATTCTCAAAAGTTTTTGCATATTTGTTTATGGGTCTGGAGAGGGAGGAAGCGAAGGAGACAGAGATTAGATATATGGAGAAAGAGAAGATGCTTGAAAAGAGAGAGAAGAGAAGTTGGGGAGTGAGAGGGGATGCTTAGAGAGAGAAGCTATTCTTTAGAGAAAACACAGGGATGCATTTCTTTAGTTAACCTTATTGTGTACTTCCATCATTTTGAAATATTGAATTAAAAAATAATCAAAACGCCGAAATAATTTTTCAGAAAATTAGTTGAGAGTTGTAGTGTTTTTTGTTTAAAAATCGTGAAAAAAAAAAGCAGACTAGGTACTTTCCCTGTCCAATTGATTTTTTATTTGATTTTGTTTTTATGTGCATACTGCTTTATTTTCTATATAACTCATTTTTCCATAGCTTCATTTATCTTATGTAAGATGGTGACTATTTCATAGAATATTTTTTGTTTCTTGTATTTTCCCCCAAGATGTTTGTTTTGATGCTTATAGATTTGTTTGTCAGCAGACCATATTTTTTGTTGAGCTGTATTCATCTGAGAGTCGGAAGTTGGTGGAGCGTCTTGTTAATTACGTCATTTACAAGGTTAGTATTTTCCAACCTGACATCCTTTAAAATCTTCTGCGTGTTATTTTGCATAGCATTTTGGGTCCAAGGTTGCCATCCTTATCCGAAGCTTCCTTATCTTTGAGAAATCTACGAAGCTTTAAGACCCAAAAACAAAGGTTTGTGTTCCAAATATCTGTCATTGTTGCTTCTTTGTGGTGAGACAAAGGATAAATGTGAGGGAACCGAGAGGCCAAGCAACCCTCGTCAATTACACACACATGTATGTAAATTTTAAATATATCGGGGAATGTTTACGATTATGTAATTTTTTTCTTTTTGTTGATAAATATGCGACAGGGAACATTTCTGCCTCTGGTTGTTCCTCCAACAAAATATCATGCTGCATTGTGGTCTATCTGGTTGGCTGTCTTATGTTCATTGAAGGTAAGATACTAATACTTTTGGCCCCCAAGGGGTGGCACAGTGGTTGAAGACTTGGGCTTTGGAGGTATGCTCCCTTCAAGGTTACAGGTTCGAGACTTACCCGTGACTTACTCCTTCGATGTCTCCCGGTGCCTGGCCTAGGGACGGACGTGGTTACCTTTCAAAAAAAAAATACTAATATGATACGATCCCGGCAACATTAAAAGTTTATTCGAGGCGGAGCAAGAAGTGAAGAATGAGTTATTTACTATTTTAATATATTTTTATTATGCGAATTTAGGTTGTATTGGGCTTATGGGCCTAAATAGAGTTATTTCCAAAGTTAGGTTAAATCCTAGGATTGCTATAAATAGGAAGGCATAAGTTACTCTTTTCATTCATTGAATTATCATCATTGTATTGCGGCTCTTTGAGAGATTCTCTCGAGAGGTTTTATCATAGATTAATAAAATAGTGTGGTAGATTCTATCATAATACTTTTGCTCTGGATTTTGATTTGCTAGTTTCTTGTATATACTTGGCTTATTGCATCAACATTTTGTACAGATGTTTCAAGCATTGGCTAGAGATCGCCTTGAACGTCTGAATGCATCACCTTCTGCCACATCATGGACATATTTCCGTGTATATTCTGTATTATTGCTTGTCCTCTTTGTTGACCTTTCTGGGTAATGATTAACGTGTTTTTTTTCTTAGATTAAAGGTATCAAATTTTGAGGGACATGGAATTTAACGCTTCATTTATGAAATAAATGTGTTTTTAGTGTTCGTATATACTTTGATTATTCTTTATTTGTTATAATTGTATTTTACCTCACCAAAAAATAGCATAATAATAATTGTATTTCTTGCATGGTATGATAATTTTCTTGTTCAAGAACAAGAGCTTTTCAATGAAAAGGAAGTAAAATGTTACAAACCACTCAAATGAGGATAAAGTAAAAGCATGATGCCCAAACGAAAAACAAAAAGAAAAGGACTACAAGAACCTGAGTAGAAACCAAACAAATCAAACAAAATAAAAGAACCAAAGAACACCCAACTAACCTGAAAAACTAGAAGAATAAAACTGTTAGAGAGCTTTCCAACAATTCTTTTGCTTAATAACTGGTAGATCTTAGCCTTAGCTGTTAGCCTCTTAATGGTTTCTATAACACAATTTTTTTTTCTTTAACACAAAGATAGTTTTTTTCTTAAAAAATTGTTTAAATTGATATAGAGGGAGGGAGATTATTGTATTGAACATGGAGGCATTGAGTCAAGTTATTAGGAGGGAGGGAGGGAGGGAGAGAAAGAGAGAATGAGGAAGAACAAGTCTCATTCCTTGGATTAGTGTCCATTTTTATATGTAGTTGAGGATCCTTTTGTGTGCTTGTTTTTTGTATAACCTTGACATTTTTTTTTCTCACTGAAAACTTGGATTCTTACCAAAAAGAATTTTAGAAGTGAACATCCTCTTTGATTAATTCTGGCATGAACTTGAAGCTTTTTTTTACAAGAATGCGCTTGAAGCTTTTATTATTGAGTAACTGAGGATATGCCCGTCTTTTCCTGGTTTCTGCAGGATAAGATTCTGTCTGATGATATACCCAACACTAGGTTTATCTCTGTTTCTCTTGTTGTTGTTTGAGCCTCTAAGCGTTGCTTTTGAGACATTACAGGTAAATTCCTTTGAATTTTTCTGGATGATATTGATAGTTTCTATTCTATTTGTGTCTTATTGGCCTTCAGTTGATCTGCTCATAATTATTTTCACATTTAATCCTTTGGTGTGTGGAAACTCTTGCAGGCAATTTTGGTCCATGGCTTTCAGCTGCTTGAAATATGGCTCCATCATTCAGCTGGAAACTGCTCAAATTGTCAGATGTCCAAGTTTTTCAATACGACGATAGTTGGTATTATCTTTTTGAACACGTTTCCTATTTAATATTCCTTTCTGAGCCTTAGGGAATAGTTATTTAAGTTGACCATGGGTGCTCTTACTAAAAACTTTATGCTAACATAAAATGAAATATAATTTTTGAACAATATTATTTTTTCATTGAAATAATGAAAAGTGAATATTACTTGAGATTCAAACTCCATTCGCAGTGATAAGCCACAAAGTAACAAAAAGAGACAACATGCCCCAGAAACTATGGGTGTGTTTGGGCCCCGTTTATGTGAACGGCCGGGTTGATTATAATAACCTAACCGATGTTTGCCTCACCGTTTAATATAAACAGTGGTTACCTAAACTTGTGTGCCTGATTATCTAAATCTTATATATATATATTACTTTTTGTTACATAATCAGCCCCTCAAACACCATTTATAATAACTCACCGTTTATCATAACCAAACCGGTGCTCCAAATGCACCCTAAAAGAGAAAAAAGTGGATAAATTTATTTCTTGTTTAAAGAAAAAAAAAGGAACTTGGAGGCTTGAACCAAACTTGAAAACCTAAAAAAAAAAATTATAAGAAACCGAGTGGAGGAAGAAGCAGTAAAGCCAAAAGAAGACGGGAGACATTTTGGAGTCTTTCTATCTTTCCCATTGAAGTTCAAAAGTTCTCTTGTATTTTTTATCCTTTTGAAGAAGCCGAGGAGACATTTTTGTTAGAAATCACATGAATCCCAATTATTCCTTTCCAACTGTGTCTCTGTGGACTTCCATTCTTTTTTCTTATTCTCTCACTCACGGTGGGAGTTTGTATCTTCTACACAGTTTTATTCCTTTTCACTAATGACAGAGAAGTTGGTATTTAGTAAAAAAAATGTAATAATAAAAAGTAAGCCAACTTGAATATTACTCTTTTCTTAAAAAATAAAACTTGAGCATTCCTGTGAATTGATTTTTTTTTTTTTTTTTTGGTTTGTTTGGGCGTTCCTGTTGATTGGTACTCGGTTTCAATGTTGACTGGATGTCCAAACCCAAATTTGCGTGCGGTGAAAATCGTTCGAGTATTTTTTTTTTCTTTGAGGGTGGTGAGCGGACTATTTTTGCATATGGGAATCTTGGCAACCACTGATTCTAAATTGCAAATTTTGGTGTGCGGGAGATCTCCGTGAGTGTGATCTTGCGACCATCTTTCCAATGAGTTTTCTTCTTCAACATCCTCTTTCTGCTTTTGGACCAAGTAGGGCAATGCTCTGTCCATCTATAGCTTGTGTGATCCACCCTATTACAGTGTCATAATGAACTGCAATTCTTCTTCACACCTTTCACCACCTAGCGTCGATCTAGGATGTGTCTTTTTCTCCCCCCTTCCCTCTGTGTCAGTTTTGATGGAGTTCCCTTGGTATACGAGTTCCTCCACTAAGATGTGTAGTTGCCGCAATCAAAGGGAGTATCGCCCTCCGTTGCGCCTAGCGCTTTGAAAACACTGGAATAGTGGAGGTGCATGTAAGACGACCTAGACACTTATAAATATTAAAGTTGGATGCTTTTATTTTTTCATTGTAAATTTTGTATTATTGTTATTCAGAATTCCTTCCCTTGTGGAGTTTATATCTTTGGAGCATTAGTCTCTTTTCTTTTTTTTTATATCCTTGAGTGTCCGGGCAAGCTTATGCTGACTATTCTCAGAGGATATATTGCCTGTCTTTACAACATTTGGATGTTAGGGAAAATTACTGGAAATAAATTCTTAACTAGGTGACCACTATGAATTGAACCCATCACCTTTTAGGTTTTCAAAACCATCTTTGACCACTCGGTCACTCTAGGATGGTTTAATCTCTTTTCATTTGAAAAGTTCCTTTTCATGTTTTAAAAAAAAAAAAAAAAAGGTTTCTCGAGTAATGAACTAATTGGTATTTTGGCAGGTTCGTTGTGGGAATGGAAAGGCAGTCTTATTCGAAATCTGGGATTCTTTCTTGACATGGCAACATTACTAATGGCACTTGGTCATTATGTGCATATATGGCGACTTCATGGAATGACATTTAATCTTGTGGATGCAGTCCTTTTCTTGAACACTCGGGTAAATATTATATGACCATTTGCACATAGATATAGTAATTTTTTGTTGCAAATTGTTTCATAACCTTTTTTTCTCATTCGAGCAGGCTTTATTAAGTGCTATTGTGAAGCGTATTAGAAGTTTCATGAAATTGACGAAAGCCTTAGGTGCTCTACATGCAGCTCTTCCGGATGCGACACCTGAAGAGCTGCAAGCATACGATGACGAATGTGCTATCTGCAGGGTATGTAATGTTATGTTTAATCACCTTATGTCTCCTTAGGTTTTAATTGGTCAAAGTATGATAGAGTAGGGCCATGACAGGAACCGATGGCCAAGGCTAAGAAGTTAAACTGCAACCACCTTTTTCATCTTGCTTGCTTGAGATCTTGGTATGATTATGTGCTTTGCTTATGCTACCAGTTTTATGTTTTCAAGTATATGAAACAGTGCGGCTTAATTACAATGCAAATATCATGCCAGGTTGGATCAAGGTCTAAATGAGTATTATTCATGTCCTACTTGTCGAAAGCCACTTTTTGTAAGCCGACAAGAAATTGATGTAAATCCTGGTGCAGGAGAAACTCTTAGCGATGAGCAGCTTGCTCGTCAGATAAGTGCAGGACTTAATCGACAGAATGCTGCTATACCCACCACCCTTCCTGCTGAGATTTTCCCCAATCAGACACAAAATTCTGTTGAAGGCGGTCCTTGGAGGTCTGTCCTGAACCCTCAAATTTTGTTTCTCATTTCCAGGCATGAGTGGTTGAATTCCTTTTGAATCCTTTTACTATTTTCATCATAAACTTTTTGGAGTATTGTATTGTCAGTTTAAATTTATGGATAATAGTTGAGTTCTAAGCTACTGAATGGTTATGTTATAGCCACTTATAAAACTTGATGGATGTATGAGTTGAGAGAGGCTACCACATTGGTTGATGTACTTTATCATCTATCAATTATTGTGGAGAAATCACCTTGAATAAATTTGTTCTTTGGAAAAAAATATGAGAATGACATTTTTTTTTTACATCCATGAGTGTCTGGGTTAACTTACGCGTACCTCAACTATTCTCATGGGACAAACCGCTTGACCCTACAACAATTGGTTATAAAGGAAACTTGTAGAAAATTAATTTCTAGGTACATGGCCACCATAGACTGAACTGGCGACTTTTAAATTCCTAAGACCCTTTTTAGGCGAACCTATGATAGTTAAAATATGAGGATGATAAGCAATTAGGGTTTAAAAAGAAGTGAATGGAACATGCAATCACTTTTTTAAAAATCAACATGCTTCTAATTTAATGGCCTAATTTTCTATAAAAGATCATTCAATTTGAGTGTTTACGTTTTATCTTTTTCTCTTATTTCTTTAATTATAGAAGCACAAGTCTTGATCCAAGTTGGTTGCATGACTGGGCTAGCCCGAGCATGGATGGGGCTGGCCCATCAAATGGTGGTAGATCTGTTGGATTGGGTAGAGTTCAGATGATGATGAGACATCTTGCATCTGTTGGTGAAACTTATGCCCACACATCCATTGAAGATTCTGGTTGGGGCCTTTGGCCTCGTAATCCATCACAGGTTGTCACCGGCGGTTCACAAGTTCCTCGGAGTGTTGTTGGAAGACATCCTGGTAGTTTAAATATGAATGTGCCTCATGCTTCAAATGACAATTTAGCCAATATACTTGCATTGGCAGAGACAGTACGAGAAGTTCTGCCTCATGTCCCAGATGAGTTAATTTTTCGGGTAATTTCGAATTCACCTTTCCTCATATTCTTCTGCCTTATGGTTTTAGATTGTGATATTACTTGAAATTTATCACACTTGTTAACTATAATAGAAATGTTGACACTATGAAATAAGTTGAACAATTATTGACCTTAAACCGAAGTCATGGACGCAAACAGATTACAAGGGAAAATATTTAATTTTGGGTGATATTACAAATATATTCCCTTAAACTTGGTAGTTGTGTTTATTTAGTTATATTTTTTTTAACAAGAAATGGTTCTTCTCATTTAAGAAATGGAAAGAAAAATTACCAACTCCAGGTAGGAGTGAATAGAAAAAGAAGATTAAAAAATTGTCCCCAAGGGGTGGCGCAGTGGTTGAAGACTCGGACTTTGAGGGTATGCTCCTTTGATGTCTCCGGTGTCTGGGTTAGGATGGGCGTGGTTACCTTGTTTCAAAAAACAAAAAAAGAAAACGAAGATTAAAAAATTACAACGGACAAATAAAAGCGTGTAAATTGAAGTTGAATGTCATACAAGGAAAAACCCTAAAAAACCAGCGTCCCATAATAAATAAACTGTACGCTGAACAGTCCTTCCTCTTTCCCCTTTTTCCTTTTTTCTTACCTCCTTAGCCCACTATGACAAACAAAGAACTTGTTTTATAGAAGAGACACCAATGTCACTGATGAATGAAATAAAAAGTTTTTTTTTTTTTTTTTGAAACCGGAAAATCGGAGCTTCATTCCACTATATCCGGGATAATCACGCTCGTCCCTAGGTCAGGCACCAAGAGACATCAAAGGAATGAAAACATGGGAGGTGTCTACAAATTAATGTCACAGGTGAGTCTTTACTCTTGAGAGGAGCACATATTCAAAGTTCAAGTTTTCAACCACTCATGTCATCCTTTTGGAACTTAAAAAGCAATATGTTTCTTGACATCCAAATATTTTTGGGTTAAGCAATATGTCTTATGAGAATAGTCGAAATATGTGTAATAACTCGGACGCTATAGAATATCAAAAAAGAGTAATATTCATTAGCCTTCTTTCTTCTCTATTTATCTATACTGTATTCTGTTTTACAAATAATAAGCTGAATTTACCAATTAGGATATATAAACTGAATTTACCAATTAGGATCTTTCACAGTCATAGTAAGATCTTTTGCAATATGATTTTGCAGGATTTGCAGCGTACTAATTCTGTGACAGTGACTGTGAATAATCTTCTTCAAATGTGATAGCCATATGATGTTTTTGGATCCTACCCTTCCTTCCCAGGTAACTTAAGCTAATAGAGAAGATGGGTAAAGATAATCAATCACATGGGTTAATTAACAGACATACAATTTCTTCTCATATTTCTTGATCATAAATTTTTTCTCATATTAAAAACATATATATATATATAAATGACATTCTAGTAGCAAATTGTATTCAGCTCAGTTTCAAGAGAAAAAGGTGTGAATGTAAAACTCCCATTTGTCTGCATTACTTAGCAAAAACCTCCATAATAAATGAAGCACTTGGCTATTGTACATAGTGATGTAGATTATATGGTTGGTGTTTTGCTGTTAATTATATCGCATATGTTTATCAATATCATGCAAGCTAAGCACATACCTTCTTAATTTGTTTCAGTTTCAAAATCTATAATAAGTCTTGGTTGGCAATAATTTTGGTATTGACAGATGATCATCATCATTGACAAGGGCCTTTCTTAGTTAGGATGTCTTGTGAAAATAGTTAAGGTACATGTAAGTTAGTCTTGATACTCACCGACATAAAAAGAATGGTATTTAGTAAAAAAAAAAAGTAACATAATATCAAAATTATGGATCTATTTATATTTATCAATTTATACTTTTTTTTAATGTAAATATATCGTGTCTAGTTATACAAGAAATGTCAATATAATTAAACAAATTTATATTATCCTCAACCCTTATTCATTAATTAAAGTATTTCGATAATTAAATATAATTCAGAGATAATGACATTAAAGTCGAACTTCAAATTTCTATATTCCACATTCTCGTAAACATACCATCTTCAAAAATAAAATAAAATAAAAAAATCTTGACATTTATGTGGTAGTACAATAGTACAATTTCTCAAATAAGCAAGGCATAATAGTAATTTTTTTTAAGTACAAATTGGGGGAGGGAGACTAACAAACCTTGCATAGAAGGTAGAACTGTTCTAAAATAATATGAGAGTCAAATACCGATTTTCAAGCTTAAATTCATGAACTCCAACCATCTGTCCCACCGATTTATTCAGTAATTTTTTTGTTGACATACATAACATAATAATAAGGTTTAGATGTCCTTGAACTTGATGATGATAAAATATCTTTTAAAAAACCGTTAAATATAAGAAACATGAGGGCCTAACTGAAAAAAATGGCAACTGTCACGTAACCCTTCATGATCCATCACACTCTTTCAATTTCCTCAGCAAAGCCTATAACTGTATTTCCTAATTTCCTTTCCCCAAATCCAAAACAAAAAATGACAAAAACATATGCAGTTCTGCAGAAGAAACTTGAAGAACTTGAACTACAAGTACAACTGATCTCCCACAACAACAACATTCATCCTTCTCTTTCCCAAGAAATCCACCAAAAGTTGCTTTTCATCGCCAATCTCCTCTCCGCCGAGATCGCCTCGTCCCCGTCCAAGCCTCGACATTTGAAGCACATTGCCGATCGCCTTGCCCAACTCGAATCCGCCTTCCGCGATTGGGGAATTGAGAACTTGCTCGACCATGTTGATGATTCGTCTGCTTGTTCTTGCACCGAATCATGCCTGAACGACGATGGAGAGGTAGCGAGTAGTTGCGTGGATGATGAGGATGAGAATAGAGAGTTTTATGAGTGTGTGGAGGATGAAAAAGAAGAAAAGGAAGAAATGGTGATGATCATGAAGGAAGAGAAAAGATCAATTGTGGGAATTGGAAAATTATGTGGAGCAATGGCTAGTGGTTGTATCATTGGTATGGCTTTAATGGGTGTTGCTATTTCTTATATTGAGTTTTTTGGTTATCTTCAAGTTCAACAGAGGGGAGGTTTTGTTACTCCAACTTAGATTGTTTTTACTTGCAGGCTTAAAAATCTATAATAGTTTTAGCCACTATTATTACTTTCTTTTTTCTTTTGAGAATCAGCCATTATTATTACTTAATGTTTGTGTTGGATGTAACTTTGGGAGTTTTATTTGTTATTTTGTTCCGAAAGAAAAAGAGAACAGTGATATGGTTATTTATGCTACAATTTGTTGAAATTGATGGGTTGTACAAGATTTCTTACATTGTTGTTTATTTTGGACATTATAATCCTATTGTTGATAATTAATGAGGAAATTTTGTCCTTTTTCAATAATTGTTATTTTAACAATTTTTCATCGCCTATGGTCATAGTTGAATATTATATTAGCAATTTTATATAAATTATTTCATTACGCTCGATTAATCATAGAGATATCTACAAGTAAATGATAATGTTAATCTATAGATTATACAATATAGTTTACTGATCTTACTCGAATTCAATAGCTATAAGTTAACATTTGTGTACAAACATAGTCTTAAAAACTTTTAGACAACAAATCAGAATAATGAAAGACAAGAAAAGAGCACGGATTAAGATGAAAATCAAATGAAAAATATCCCTTTAAAGATTTGGGGAGAATGAACTAGAACAACACTTTGAGCAACAAGATACCAAAACAAAAAGTACAAGTTTGAAACAAAGCATTATAGTACATACAAATTATTATTAGAAATCATCAAAAATCCAAACATTCTACATGATTAAGAAATTTAAAGATCTGTTCTAGTTATCTATCTCTCTCTCTCTATTCTTTTCATTCTTCCTCAATGTAACACTTAATAATGAACAAAGGCTTCAACTATTACAATAGTTTTTAAATTAGACAGAGCAGACCCTTACATAACTAAAGCAACTTGATTGCAGTATGCTGCTATACAATCGTCGATGGCACTATTATAAGAAACTCGTTCCCAGAGAGAGGTCGTTTAAGTTTGAGAGAATCTGCGAACGAGTTGTCCCGATTTGTTGAGCAATATCGAGCTGCTCTTCCAACTGTAGCATTTCATAGCTGCCACAAAATGGAAACATAGTTATGAATGTCATTATTAAACATGGAATGCAAGCAAGCAGCGACATAAGTCAAGTGTCCATACTTTATCTCATTGAATGAGCTTCAGATTTTACAATTTCATTCTTCCTCAATGGAATGCAAGCAAGTAGCAACATAAGTCAACATATTTTACAATTTTATTTTGAAACAATAATTGTATCACAAATTAAAAAACAATAAAACCAATATGCCACCAACCCTTTTTATTTTTCAATTTTATTGCTATCCTTGTTTATTACTATCCTCCAATTTGCAGGGTGTCCATAAAAATTTCAACTTTCATGGTTGTGATGTTTATTGCATCAATAAAAAAATTTTGAAAACCGTCATTTGTAGCTTTGCTCCACTATACCTGAGGTATTTACGCTCATCCCTAGGCCAAGCACAGGGAGACTCGAAGGAATAGAGACACCTGAGGTGTCTACAAATTAATTTCACAGGTATGGTTCGAACCTAAAATCTTGAGGGGAGCACACCTTCAAAATCCAATTCTTTGACCACCAAAATAAATTTATCAACCTAAACTTGGCCCAGTTATTCTAATGTCCAGAGCAAAACAAGAGCATATTGATTATCGAGTCAATTTGGAAGAAAACTTACTGGCATAGTAATTCACAATCAACTATGCTGTCTGGGCCGCGTCGATGAACCTTTCCATTGGATTGAAACTGGCGAAAAGACCTTGGGTTTAAACCACCGACATGTTGAACGGCATCAACAAGCTTCTTTTGCAATGACTGCAGTCTACGAAATGTAAGTTCATCAAGAGGTGCGATACAACCAATACTTCCATCAAGGGTGCCAAATAACAAAGCAAAGCGATTCGTCTTATCAGAAACTGGACTACTTGCTCGGTCTGAACTCGTAGACATCATCTGTAGCCGTAGAAACTTGGTCACATGAGCACCCACATGAAATTCAGCTCTTGATAGAAGCCTCTGCCCTTTCCAACTCTCAGTCGACTTTGGTGCATAATAAAATATCTGGTGTGGCATATATAAAATATTCCATAAACAAGCAGTTTGACATATCTCATTGTTGGCCACCATGATAAGATTTACTTTACTAATGAAAGTGCAAGATCCAAATAAGGTGCATACCTGAATATTCTTTTGATCATCAGAAACTGTTAAACTAAGAGTACTTCCATCAATCAGGAATTCTGTTGCATAGCAATCTAGAGAACCAAAATCCTTCGCCAACAAGCTAAGTTGAGCTCCCTGTTCTTTCCAACTCAGAAAGTAAATGCTCTTGTGTATATCAGCAAGAAGTATGAAATTCTTTACCTGCAGCGTTGCCCACATACATACCGAGAAATGGTTCAAATGAAAATGATCTTGAGCGAAGGATTCACTTCTTTTTTTTGGAAGTGAACTTAAGAACAAGTACCCAAAATGCATTATCATTAATAATAAATTTGAACATATAAGAAACAAATTGCAATGAGAAAGTAGAACGTACAATGTTCAAGCTCACAACATGTAATGGTGGAACGTCATAGAATGCAATACCATTCAACTCCGCACCAGTCCACTTGTGTAAGATTATTTTAGGACCAGAAGCTATCAATAGATGACCTTGCAGAGAGGCTAAAGCAGAAATAGCACCCTTCAATTCTTTCGAATAAACCTCTGAAACCTGAAAGAAGACGAAAACCAAAGGTTGAAATATGAATGAGCAAGCAATGAAAGACTTTTTGAAGTTAGAACTTGAAAATTCTTGGATTAGCAACCTTCAAATTTTTTTTATCTATTTAATAATAACAGAATGTAGTAGGTCAAGCCATTGCCCCGTTAGAATAGTCAAGGTGCATGTAAGATCCGAACACTTACGGCTAGAAAAAGAAATATTTTAGAACTTATGACCTTCAAGCAATTTACGATTTTTAAGGACTTTATTGACAACTAGATCAACTCATGGTGGTTTTTTAGAAAAAAAATATATAATAATAAGATTAGTAATTCATGTAGTAAAACATATATATAATACGATTAGAGAAAGTTAAGAAAATATTAAAAAAAGTACATATAAATACCAAGGTCTGTGAATTATCGACATCTTTTCCAACAGAAAATAAAAGCACTCTCCCTCTTGCAGCAACATCCTCCCCTTGCACATATGCAGTTCCAACTGCTAAAAGTGTTTCATTCTCCTTTGTGGTTGTGTTCTACAAAAGAAATGCAACAATGTCAAACTTATTTTATAAAACTAAAAGACAGGTATAGAAAGTTATACGAACCATCAAACCAATTCATTGATTTATTATTTATAGTGAAGAAACTTAGCAAGTGAGATTCCGAAGCTCCCTACCCTAACTCACCCGAGTATAAGCTAGACAAAAATGTATCTCTCGCCCAAGTCTATCTTCCCTAAATATCGTAAAAGAATTCACATGCCAACCTCTGTAATGTAATGAACTAAGATTCTTGGGCCCAGACATAGTTACACATTAGTGTTTGGGCTTAGGAGAACAAGAATGAGAATGAGAATGATTATAGAGAGGATGACAATTAGGGAGAGAATTTAAGATTATCAAAGAGAATGATTATCTATGATTGGAGTGAAAAGAATGATTATGGGAGAACCATTACTTGTATTTGGAGTGAAGAGAATAATTATGGGAAGAATAAAATAGTGAGTATGTGGAGAATAAGAAGTGGTTAGGGGGAGATTAAAAAAAAGTTAAAAGTAGTTATACGGAGAATAGGAAATGAGATTATGGGAAGAATGATTCTTTTTTTTTTTTATAGGAAGGGAAGAATGATTTTCGATGGTCCAAACGTGAGTGAGGATCATTCTCCACATAATCTTCTCATTCTCTTCGCCCCAAACACCCCCTAAGTAGAGGCACCGACACCCTCTAATGTTGATACACATTCATAGTTCGAGGTCTACCAAAAAGCTACATCAAGAAGTAACGAACTAGTCTCCATTAATATATTTTTTTCTTTTTCAAGGAACGAACATATCATAGATAAAAATGAAAGAATATACAAGAGTAAACAAAATAACAGTCCAACTAAACAGTCTAAACCTACAAAAAGCGTTAGAAACAAACATTTATAATTTGAAAAACATTGCTCTTGTTGATAGCATAAACTCGGTCCTATATTTTGTTATCGACTTGAATTTGACATTTCACCAGCTTGACATGACATGCTTTTCTTGAGGGTGATCTTGAAGAAGAGCTTTTGAGTTTATGAAACGTGAGACAACTCTCCAAATGGTGATGATCATCATTGGGTGGGTGATGTCAAAGATTCAGAGATCAATTTTTCTTTGGGTTTCCTTTTACTTCCACAAAACTTCTCTTACCAAAATCTGTCCCATCTTTTTTTTAAAACAAAATTTTGTCCCATCTTGAGAAGATTTGGACATGTACTTAGAATATTCGGCAATTTCTGTGCTTCCTGAGGAAATCTTTAATCATACCCCAAAATATGAGTCAACCTCTTTAGAAAAAAAACATAGTGTTGGTTATTTGATGATTATTCTCAAATTATTTGTTTCCATATTTATTGGATTAGTATCTTGTATTTATAATATTATTGATTTGTAGAGGATATTATCCTAATGTATTATTTGTTTCCTTATTTGTAAAGTAAGGGTTTCTCTATTTAAGAAACACCTATTATCAAAGAATAATATAGAAAAATATTCCTCTCTTTATATTTTGTACATGGTATCAGAGCAAAACAAAGAAAAAGAGAAATAAAAATATTTTTTCAAAACCCTATAACACCCTGTTGTCAATTCAGCCGCCGCCGCACCCGTCTACCTCCACTGCCGCCGACGAACATCGGTCCGCTCTTATCCGGTGACAAAACTCGCCGGCCACCAGAACCCAGCTGTTTCCGCTGCTGTCCGTTGAAAAAAAAAACCCATTCCTAAGCGTTTTTTTAACTCCGCGTGCCTGCTGTCCATCGGTGTCTGATTTCTGTTCATCGGTGACTGTTTTTTTTTCCAGGGGAGAACTCGCGCGCCTGCTGTCCATTCAACCTATCGCAGCTCCAGGAAACCTTGCTGCTGCTTGTTTCTCAAGTTTGGGTTATTTTTTCAAGTTTTTTGGCCAACTGATTGGGTTTTTCAACTGTTTTTTTTTTCTGCTGCAGTTTACTATATTTAAACTGCTGTTTTTTTAGTTATCTAGCCTTAAAATCTTGTTTTTTGCTGAAGAATAATGTCTGAAGACAAGATATCAGTTGCTAGAATTCCAACTCATAGCCCTACTATCCAAATCACAACCATTCGAGTTAATGGTGACAAATTTCTTCGGTGGTCACAAAGTGTTCGAATGTATATTCGTGGACAAGGAAAGATTGGGTCCCTTACTGGAGACAAGGTAGCACCTTCCAAAGATGATTCATCTTTTGCTACATGGGATGCCGAAAACTCCATGGTGATGACCTGGCTAGTAAATTCCATGGTGGAAGACATTAAGTAGCAACTATATGTGTTACTCTACAGCTAAGGAATTATGGGACAGTGTCACAGAGATGTATTACGACTTAGAAAATCAGTCACAAGTGTTTGAGCTAAATCTCAAACTAAGTGACATAAAACAAAGGGAGTAATTCCGTTACTCAGTACTTTCACTTACTGAAGCAAATTTGGCAGGACCTTGATTTGTTTGATAAATATGAATGGAAGTCCACTGAAGATCAAAAACACTATAAGAAAATTGTTGAGAATGGTCGAATTTACAAATTCTTGGCTGGACTTAATGTTGAGTTTGATGAAGTTCGAGGCAGAATAATAGGTAAAGCTAACCTTCCTAATATCAACGAAGTGTTTTCTGAAGTACGCAGGGAAGAAAGTCGGCAACATGTGATGATGGGTAAAAAACCAGTTGATACAGAAGAAAGCTCTGCGTTAATTGTTGAAGTCACTTCAAACAAGGCATCTGATCAGACAAATAAGCCTCGTGTGTGGTGTGATCACTGCAACAGACCGAGACATACTCGGGAGACATGTTGGAAGATCCATGGAAAACCTGCCAATCATAAAAGTAATAGATAAGGTGAAAAGAGTATTCGTCCACCAGCTTCTAGTGCCAATAGTGTTGAATCAACTCCATTCAATAAAGAGCAAATTGATCAAATCCTGAAGCTGCTCAAGACCACTATGACTTATGGTAATCCTAGTGTTTCCTTGGCACAAACAGGTAATTGTCCTCATGCCATCTCCTGTCTTACTGCAGCTTCGTGGATTATAGATTCCGGAGCTTCTGACCATATGACTAGTTCCTCAAAACTCTTCGAGTCATACTCTCCATTATATTGTAATGAACAAATTAGAATAGCAGATGGTAGTTTCAATTCTATTTCTGGAAAAGGAACTATTAAGTTATCTCCACACCTTACCTTACAATCCGTCCTCATGCTCCCAAATTAGCTTGCAATTTGCTTTCAGTTAGCAAGATTTCTAGAGATTCTAACTGTCGTGTTATTTTCTATGACTCACATTGTGTCTTTCAAGAACAGGAGTCGGGGAAGACGATTGGACGTGCTAGGATGCTTGATGGCCTTTACTATTTTAAGGAAGCTTCAACTAGTCATAAAAAGGTTCAGGGTTTAAGTAGTGTTAGTTCTCCGCCTGTTAGGGAAACTTTGGCATTATAGATTAGGACATCCCAGTTTTTTCTATTTAAAGTATTTGTTTCCAGAACTCTTGAAAGGAATTGATTGTTCTACCTTTCATTGCGAACATTGTGCCTTTGCAAAAACTCATCGCACTTCTTATTCACCTCAAAGTTATAAAGCTTCTGCACCTTTTTATTTAATTCATAGCGATGTCTAGGGTCCATCTAAGGTAGTAACTCAAAGTGGGAAACGGTGGTTCGTTACCTTTATCAATGATCACACCCATGTAACTTGGGTGTATCTTTTAACTCACAAGTCTGATGTTAAGGAGGTATTTATCCGTTTCTATAACATGATTGAAACCCAATTTAAAACCAAAATCAGAACTTACATTCCGACAATGGCACTGAATATTTCAATACCTATCTAACTGAGTTCTTACACACCAAAGGAGTCTATCACCAATCAACCTGTAGAAATACTCCTCAACAAAATGGCATTGCAGAACGAAAGAATAGACATTTATTGGAGGTTTCTAGGGCTATTATGTTCTCTATGAATGTCCCTCAGTATTTATGGGGTGACGCGATTCTTACTGCTACTTACCTCATAAATCGAATGCCTACTAAGGTTTTAGGTTTTCAAACTCCTCTAGAATACCTAAGAACCACCTTTCCTACAATTCGAATTTTCTCAGATCTACCAATCAAGGTTTTTGGATGTATTGCCTTTGTTTATGTGTCCAACCCTTCACAGTCTAAACTAGATCCTCGGGCTACCAAATGCATATTCTTAGGCTATACCTCCCATAAAAAGGCCTATAGATGTTATGATCGTGTAACAAAGAGATTTTTTGAAAGTATGGATGTGTCATTTGTAGAACACCAATCCTTTTTTAAACCACATTCCCTTCAGGGGGAGACATCTACATTTGAAGGAAATTTTTGCGATACCTCACCTCTTCCAAATATCATACACTCTGAGGTTGTTACAATGCCCAATATGGAAGGTTCCTCCTCAGGGGGAGAAACACTACAGAATACTCAACCTGAACTTCAAGTTTATACTAGGAGAAAGCTAAGTCAAAAGAACATAGGCAAGATGGCTGATCCGACGCATGATCAATCTGACACTCCGACAACTGATCTTGATAACCCAGGTACTTTATCTGTAACTCTTCCTTCCACTTCTTCTCCTCCTGAAAATAATATAACCAATGGCTCTGACCTTGATGTTCTCATAGCTTATAGGAAAGGAACCCCGAAATTGTACCAAATATCCCATTGAGAATTACTTATCCTACAAAAAACTGTCTGACACTCATAGGGCTTTTACCTCTAGGATAACTAACCTGTTTGTCCCAAGGAATATACAGGAGGCCCTAGATGATCCGAATTGAAATTTAGCAGTCATGGAGGAAATGAATGCTCTAAAACATAATCACACGTGGGACATAGTTGAGCTGCCAAAAGACAAGAAGACAGTAGGGTGCAAATGGGTGTTCACTATAAAATGTCATGCAGATGGAAGTGTTGAAAGGTACAAAGCAAGATTGGTTGCTAAAGGATTCACCCAAACCTATGGAATCGATTATCAAGAGACATTTGCCCCAGTTGCCAAAATTAACTCTATTAGGGTATTGCTAGCTATTGCTGTCAATGAAGAATGGCCTTTGTATCAACTTGATGTAAAAAATGCGTTCCTTAACGATGATCTCGAAGAGGTATTTATGGACTTACCACCTGGCTTTGAAATAAATTATAGAAGTAAAAACGTATGCAGGTTACATAAGTCATTATATGGCCTCAAGCAGTCACCCAGAGCATGGTTTGAACGGTTTGAGAAGGCAGTTACAAGCTATGGATTTCTTCAAAGTCAAGCAGATCACACTACATTTTATAGACATACTAGAAACGGCAAGATGGTCATTTTGATAGTGTATGTTGATGACATAATAATAACTGGCAATGATGATTTGGAAATAACCATTTTGAAGAAAACTTTAGCTAATGAGTTTCAAATCAAAGATCTGGGAGTCCAAAAATATTTTTTAGGAATGGAGTTTGCAAGATCGAAAAGTGGAATTCTAGTAAATCAAAGGAAATATGTAATAGATCTAATAGAAGAAACTGGATTACTCTTGTTGTAGACCAAAGAGAAACTCTTATTGAACAAAATGTGAAATTGCAAACATCAACATGTGAAGAAGTAAAGGATAAAGAAAAATATCAGAGACTTGTTGGGAGACTCATTTACCTATCTCACACACGTCCTGACATAGCCTTTTCCGTTAGTATGGTTAGTCAATTTATGCATGCTCCTGGTCCTGCTCACTTTGAAGCAGTAAATAGAATTTTAAGATACTTGAAAGGCACTCCAGGAAAAGGTATACTATTTAAAAAACAAGGTCATCTTCATGTTGAAATCTACACAGATCTTGATCGAGCAGGGTGTAGTACCATAGATAGAAGGTCAACTTCAGGTTATTGCTCCTTTGTTGGAGGAAACTTAGTCACTTGGCGTTGTAAAAAACAAAATGTGGTGGCAAGAAGTAGCGCTGAAGCCGAATTTAGGGCACTAGCTCATGGTATTTGTGAGGGTATATGGATTAAGAGACTATTGGAGGAGCTAAAGTTCACTCAATCAACACCAATACGTGTGTATTGTGATAACAAAGTAGCCATTTCCATTGCCCAC
Organism: Sicyos edulis; assembly: GCA_036507275.1. NCBI lineage: Eukaryota > Viridiplantae > Streptophyta > Magnoliopsida > Cucurbitales > Cucurbitaceae > Sicyos > Sicyos edulis. Next base: position 3,598,034 of record CM071850.1, read on the forward strand.
AATCCAGTCCTTCACGATAGGACCAAACATATTGAAGTTGACAAACATTTTATAAAGGAGAAGATTGAAGCTGGAACCATATGTATCCCATATATGCCTACTTCAAAACAAGTGGCTGACGTCTTTACGAAAGGTCTTCCTAAGCGACATTTCAATAAGATGATTGGCAAGTTGGCAATGGAAGACATTTTTAGTCTAGCTTGAGGGGGAGTGTTGGTTATTTGATGATTATTCTCAAATTATTTGTTTCCATATTTATTGGATTAGTATCTTGTATTTATAATATTATTGATTTGTGAGGCCATATGGAAGGACAAGTACCCGAAGAAGATAAAAAATTTCATATGGGAACTTTTTCACGGAGCTATAAACACTCATGATAAATTGCAAAGAAGGATGCCCCAGCATCATATCTCACACCACTGGTGTTCACTTTGTAATAAGGACTTGGAATCACAGGCACATTTGCTGGTGTCTTGCACATTTGCTGCTCGATTTTGGAACTTTATCAGGGAGGCTTTTGGTTGGAGCTTCCCCGTACCCTCTGATCCAGCGTCAATGTTCCACACTTCCCTAACGGGACATCCTTTTAAGAATATAAAAAAGAGCCTTTGGGAAAATTTCATTAGAGCTTACTGTTGGCACATTTGGTTGGAGAGAAACAACAGAATTTTTAAGGATAAATCGGCAACCATTGAACGTTTCATGGAACTAATTACTAATACGGTTGTTTCTTGGATTTATAGATCTCCTTTATTTTGTAACTATAGCTATGATACCCTTCTTCATAGCTGGAGATATATTTTGTAACGCTGAAGGGTTTATTCCTATTTTCTTATGTAATCCTCTAATTTCATAAATTAATGAAATTGTTTCTTATCCAAAAAAATATATATATTATTGATTTGTAGAGGATATTATCCTAATGTATTATTTGTTTCCTTATTTGTAAAGTAAGGGTTTCTCTATTTAAGAACACCTATTATCAAAGAATAATATAGAAAAATATTCCTCTCTTTATATTTTGTACACATAGGAACCTGAAGAAGTTTGCATGCATGCTAACCTTATTTATGAGTAGGAGAGACGGAAGTGGGGAGACGGAGCCTGCTTCCTAAGCTCTTCAAATTGTTTTTTGTTTGTGGGTTTACTCGTTATAATAATAATTCATTTTTAGAGAAAATACCAAGCTTTCATTAAGATAAAAATGAAAGAATAGACAGGCAAACAAAAAAAGCCCACAAAAAAGAAAGGGATGGAGCCTACAAAAATGACTTCCAATCCAATAAGATATGACCTAATGAATAATAATAAACAGTAGATAACCATATTTATGAAAATAATTATGCAACCTTTTTTTTTCGTTTCCTTAGTTATTTATAAATGATCTTTTCCAAGCGTTAAATAAGAAAATGGGGAAAAGGTAAGAGAACTGACCAACAGTGTAACAACGCGAATGGTAAGAGCATTTTCAGAACTGTGCATAGCAATTGTAGCCCTAGTTTGCCAAGGGCCACCAGATTTTTCTGGTTCCAAAATTCGAATCTCAAACTCTTCCACAGAGTAAGTCTGCTGCAGCTCATCTGCACTCAAGTTATGATTCTCAACTTGACCAACATCTTGATCAACCATTGATGAAAGTACTTGATTCAATGGCTTATGGACCTGCAGAAGATATGCAGCATCACTGTTATGGCATGAGTTTGCACTCCGATGGGAAAGAAAAATATAAAATAAGTAAATTAACCTCCATAGCCTTCAAGTCATCAGTTGAGCAAGATAATTACAAAGGTAAAAGTTAACATTAATAGTACAGTACTCAAAAAAAAAATCTATTTCCTAAATGGTGATTATGTTATTCACACTAATAGGAAAAATTCCCCCATAAACAGAAAGTGAAAAACAACTGGTCGAATATGTTAGCACTCTTTCTTTGTGATGGAGAAGACTATTAATCCCTTGCATCCTTAAAGGTATTATTAACGGCTGATTTTGAAATGGAACTTCATACTATCTAAAATGGTATCAAAGTCAATTAAACTCAAATGAGTATTCGGTTCAATAAAATAAAATTAGAATAGTAATGGATAGATTAATTCCTTGTATCCTTGAGGGGCATGTTGAGGATCCCACATTGGGAGACCTCCTAGCATTTATAAAATGGGTGGGACTACTACTCTAATCTAATCCAGTGTTTTAAAAAGTGCAAGGCGCACTAGGGCGTAATATTGCCCTTTGGAGCTTGAGGTGCAAGGTGCACCAAAAGGCGAGGGTATTTTTACTTAAGACACACTATATAAAAAAAATACAAAAAATTTATATATGTGTGTGTATACACAATAAAACACTTTTTATGGGCATAAATAAAGTTTTAACCAAGAATAATATATAAAACATCCATAATATTCAACTATCCACCTTCACGCACTTCAAATGGCCTAGTACATGGATCTAAAACACAAAAAGCGCAAAGGAAATAAAAAATCCCCCAAGGCGCGCGCCTTTTGGAGCTCAGGGCTTCACGTAAGGCACCATAAGGCATGCGCCTTATTACACGCACCTTGCCTGGGACAAGCGAGGAGCTAGAGGTGGGACTTGAGCCCAAGCACGCCTAAGCGCTCCCCTTTTAAAACACTGATCTAATAAACGATTGAAATGTGAACATATGAAAGCAAAACCAGTTGAAAGAAAGAAATATAATACTCACAGGTGCTGAAATTATAACGGGGTACAAATTCTTCTCATGGAAGTAGGTGACCTGGTGTGGAGTTCCTTTCAATGGAACCTGAGCAGAAGTTAATTATGCTAAAGTTGACGAAAAAAAATTGATTGAAATAAAAATAAAATTAGAAAAGGGACGGGAAGGCATACCTTTTGTACCGGCCAGTAATTATCATAGCTTGATGTAGATGGAAGTTGGCAAATCTTCAAAACACCCTAAAACATGAAAACAGTCAATGATATCAATCATACATTATAGGGTGCGCCATGAATTACACAAGTCACTATAAGAATTTCTAACCTGTGACGTGACGTATATAAGTCCATGGTTACAGTTTACATTATGTAGCACTGTAAAGGCTACGATGGGTCCATCACATAGCTGCCAAAAGGCAAGGCGGTTCTCAGTAAGGAAATTGCATATGCCTTATCAATTGCATAAAGTAAATCCACAACAAAAGAGGAAAAGAAAAGGTTTTAATTTCTCTGAAGAAAATTAAGAATTAAAAGAATATACCACCTCCGTTCTTAATGTATAATTTTTACAACTAAAAGAATTAAAAACCAAAAAGTTATGGATTTAATCCATGGTGACCACCTACATAAGAATTAATTTCCTACAGATTTCTTCGACATGCAAATATTGTAGGGTCGGGCAATATGTCCCGTAAGAATAGTCGAGGTACGCATAAGCTAGTTCAGCACTCACGGATATAAAAAAAAACAAAAACAAAGAATACAAAAGCGTCGAAGGCAGCCAGTTTATGTATCAAGTTAGAATAACTGATAAATCCCATATATAAATTTTAAGATAAAGCTGTGCCAACTTTTCAAGAGCTTGAAAAGTAATAAAATTATAATAATCCTTATTCGGCTATAGCATGAATGAGAAAAGTAATTATCAAAGTCCAAAATGAAATTTCTGACTTGTCATTGACCCCACAAATAAAAAATAAATATATATACAAATCAAACAAAAAATACCTGTTTTATCAAAAACAAAAAAGACATGAAAGCTTGTCTGATAGCGACACTAAGACTCACCTTTTCTGCTTTTTTTTTTTTTGGGGGGGGGGGGGCCAGATAATAGATCGTCCAAAGGAAACTAAGATAGGAAGCATAGTACTTGTCGACATGAAACAAAAATGATTGAAGTTTTGAACAACTGTTTTTCTTCACATGACCATGACTAATTGAAGCACAACTAATTAACTGACATTTCAGAAAACAATTATAACAAAAGGAATGCCAGCAATTTATGTTGTCTAAATCGCATCCACTATAAGATAAAGATTGGAGAAGTACCTGAGGGTGGACTCGAAGCCGTTCTCTAAACAGCATAAACCAAGCAGGTCTTGACCCACAGAGAAATAGCCCCTGATAACCAGAAATACTCTTGAAAATAGATAATCTACGAGACAAGGTTCCATTTGGCATATCATCCCTTCCTTGCATGTCCAAGGGGACACGAAGAAATCTCAAATTTCTTAATCTAGAACTCATATTGCTCGAGCTAACAGAATTTTCCATGGAAACTGAATCATCAATTTTAGAGGCATTGTCTGTACTTTCAAATAAATAAGCATGGTAACAAAGGATTGTCCCATCAGTTAATATTCCGAAGAGAAATGGGCGGCTATGCTGCCCTGACCACCTTTGCATGGCTACCTCAATTACCTTCATATTTTGGGAACTTTCAGTTCTACCATGGTTATTTAATTCTGGAGAACTACGATCCAACTTATCAAAACTTTTTTGTCTGTTTGATATTTGAAAATCAACTAAATGTGATTTTCCAGAAACAAATTTATCCACATAGAAAACGCTAACAAAATTAGGCACGTCAAATATTTCAAGGTCCCCACTATCGTAACAAGCAACACAATATATGTCACCCTGATCGTGGAGTGAGCCATCAGTACCATCAATTGTCTCACCAACTCCTGTAGAAAGCCATGCATCCGTACTTGTCATCCGAAGCCAAGGCTCAATGCCCTTGTCATGATAAAGAGTACAACACGATACACATTTTTTTGAACTCCCAAAGGCGGCTGGTGTAGATACAGAAACAGAGCAAGAAGAAGGATCTGTGAAATGTCAAAGCATGTCAAACATTGACACCCAAGAAAACATTTTAAACAGAAAAGTAAGTAGTGCACACAGCAATAACCTTCCCTCAGTCCTTATGCAAGTGATAAACAACATCAAAGATCTTATTCACAAAACAAGTCGTAACCTAGGCAGCATGAACAAGGACATGTGATATAGATACAACACACACACGTCAATTTTAGAAAAAGTAGAACATGGACGCATGCACGTTAGCTTTTTCTTTAATTCTCTGAATTGTCCCTTCCCTTTTGACAATCACCGCTCTTGTCTCTCGTAATTAAATAAGTCATAAATATAAATTCCCAATATTTTTAGAAATTACTTTTAATTGATCCAAGAAAAATTATAGGTTTGCTATTTAAGCAAGTGACACGACTCTCAAAATGCCTTTGGAATCACAAGGTTATCAGTTTTCGTTCTTCTGCGGAAGGAAAACTAAAAACAGAAGAGACTCTGATGGTGCAATTCTTTAAAAGATACAAGCTTTTCCTCAAAGGGACTGATAAGGGATTGTCTTAAACTGAAGCCATGTGACAGACCAACAAAAACATAACAACTTCAACAGATTTTGAGGGAATACCATTTAATTCTCCCTTAAACAAGCTATCAAAAGCATCGGCCATGTGATAGACTAACAAAATCCTCCTACGCATAAACGAACTACAAAAAGTCTACTAAAATTGAGCAACCTCTTCATTATTCACACTAACAACTGATTATCCATCTGAAAGAAAGGGTGAAATAATCCCAGATTGAAGAACTTTAAAAGTCTCAGACGACAAAACACATTTGGTCAGAATTAAACGCCTCAGATTCAGGTTTTGCATAAAAAAAACTCAATTATCAGCAATAAGATTTTTCTCCTGCTTTCTTTTTCAGCTTGATCAGCAAACTACTTTTTAAGCTGAGATGTTATTACAAAACCCACCCATCCATGCCAGTTATTACAAAACCGAGAAGGAGAAGGCGCCCAAATAAAATTAATAGTTTCGTCCCAAAAAATTAAGAACCCTCCTGATCCGCCAATACAAGCAGCAAAGAATGGGGTTGTTCTTCCACCAAAATTATCAACTATAAAGCATCAATTTTTTAACAAATAATAAACTTTAGTAGCAGTAACAAGTTTCCTGGCAAGTGGCATGGGCAACTAACACGACAAAGAATTAAATGACTAAAATATACATGGTAATATGGTAACAGGTTATCTCCATTCATAATTTGGAAATTCATCAACATACCTCCAACAAGTAATCGAATACTCCCATCTGTCATAGTCAGCAAGACATATGGATCGCTAATAGATGCTGACAACACAGTACAACCTTCAGAACCATTACAAGATTCATTGCCTACAACTGCCAAGTTCAAATCTTGAGTCATAAAAGATCCATCCAGAATTCGTGCACCACTTTCGTAGACTTGGATAACTCGGCGCCTAAAGTAGCAAAAAAGAGGTCAAGACATTGGGAAAAAACCATACTAGTCATTGTTTTCTATCGAAAATGAAAACATTTTTTCATAAATCTATCGAAACAATGATGGGGAAAATTAGAGAAGATTTTAAGAAGGCATAAATGGTAAAACCAAGCTCGATTGTGGGAAGAAATGTGAGGATGGAAGAGCTTGCACATATTTTGTTCATAGACCGGATGAATGACGCTCGTGTGTCGAGATACAAATCCGTCAAATATGGCCATAAGGTAAAAGTCGAAGAGAAAGATAGGACATGCAGCATAATCTCAAGGAAGATACGAAAAGAAGGTCCAACAGTATCTTGGCATAAATCGAATCGGCTGATTTGAACCAGAACAAGTCCATTGGAGATGATCCGGTTCGTTTAGTATAACCCTATTAGAGAATATGGGGTTCCACCTCAAAACCAATTGGCAATGAGGGGAGTAACTCATATATCCCTTATAAATGTGTTGACTTCTCTCCTTATCAATGTGGGATAATTGCACCACAAGGTGTATGCCCCCTCAAGATGGCGGGCATATAGGGAAATGTCATCTTGAATTGGATCCAAATTTGTGGACCGAAATACCCGCTTTGGCTTACTTTTGCAGTGGATCCGAATATTTGGGGTCAAATACACGCTAAGCTTATGCCCGCTTGGGTGGGGTCCACACCCGCTTTTTTGAATTCAAAGCATTTTGGGTAGGATCGGACTTTGGGGAGACCATCAACCCACATGGAGCTCTGATACCATATTAGAGAATATGGGATTCCACCTCAAAACCAATTGGCAATGAGGGGAGTAACCCATATATCCCTTATAAATGTGTTGACTTCTCTCCTTATCAATGTGGGATAATTGCACCACAAGGTGAGTATCTCCAACAAACCCTAAGCCAACTATTCTGATCCCGTCTGGATTGAACTGGTTTAGAATTTAGGCTTCCCTCGTCTTAAAAGCCAAAACCCCACCTTCACTGTCAAATCCTAGTTGTCTAGAAATTGCCACTGTGGAGACCATCACTTGTGTGCCAACTACTCATAAGAGCTTTGTCAAAAAAAAAAAATTAGAGATGGACGTCAAATCAATGCTTTCTTGCTGATGAGCTTTGAGGCTTTGATGAGCCTCACCTCGTGACATGTTCTGTTGCTAATGCAAATGGAGAAGAAGAACAGTTATAAATCAGATCTGAAGAAATGCGAGGAAGCTTGGTCGAATCTGATCTAGAAACATAGATCTAATCTGGAACGAAGACACCCAAATGGAGCTCATGATCACGCAAGGTTATGTCATAGAAGTAAACGCCTCTACATGCACATTTAATGAAACACTGAGCTCATGTGAATCTAACCTAGAAGTGGAGCTCACGACAGAGCACGAATTTGTTCCAAAACAGACACCTTCGTTTAAATCTTGCAGATCTGGATAATACACAAAGATGCTCTTCAAAGAAGGAGAAGGGATGGGTCTCATGTGCACAATGAGTTAACGTTGGCGAGGAAAGAAGAAAAACGTTGCCTACTTGCACGTCGGTGAGGCACTAGAGGAAGCTTTAACAAACAACAATATTGAGATAAAGAGAAAAAAAAAAGATAGACCAAAAAAGGCTTCTTTCATTAAGAGAAATGAAAGAAGCTCACGAGTATAAAAAACCTCACAAAAGATGTCCACAACCACCTCTGTAGCAAATCATCCATTCAAACATATAACCCATAATGGAATGGAACATACTAGAAACAATCAAGACACTTGGCAGCCCCAACATTTCATTATTTTTTTAGCACATTATGCTTGTCTAACTACTAGTGAAGAATTCCCCCACACACCAACACGCATCCTTTCAGCATGTTTTGCCCTCAATCATATGTTTCCGAGCAAAATTCTCACAAGGTCACTTATCATAGTTTTGCTTTAAGCTAAGCATGCTTAACTTAGGAGTTCCTATGATTTTACCCTTGAAAAAATGAAGATGCATCTTCTTGGTATAGGTAGTAATTATTAAGATTTTTTTAGCGTTTCTTACCCATATTTTGCATAGCTGCAAGATATCACTCATTAAGATGTGGTGTCAATTCATTCATGTACCACTTCCAACTCGAGTGTCGCATCCACCCACTTCCATCATGGTTCATCTTCAAACCTCTTCAGGTAATATCACAAATCACTAAAGGTGTTTTTATCATGTACACTTGCCACCATATTGTTGAACAAGGTAATATGAACAAATATCTTGTTTGATCCTTCCATCTATCATCCTTCAATTTTCAATTCTCCCCTGGGCATTTATCGTCCATAACAAGCCAACTCCATCCTAATGACAAATATATCATGCAAAATCCCCAATATTTTTCAACTAATATTCCTAACAAAAATTAACCTTCATCCATGGCAATAAAATTAGCAATAAATTGAATATCATAACGCTTAGCAATTTTTTGGATGTCCATTTATCCACGTTTTAACTCATAGAAATTCAATATAATAAAAGATGACATTTTAGATTGAAGAGTCTCATGTAGCAAATACTAGCTACTTTACATAACAGAAAAAAGAGAGCACTCACCTTCCAAACAAGTTGCCGGCCGCAATTGTTCTCCCTTGCACAAAGTAGTCAACACTCTCAGTGACTTCTGTAAGAAGATCTCCAGTTTCAAGTACCTGCCAACACAATGGTTACGACATATATATCATTGTTAATTTCAGTAGATAGTCAATTATGTCTTGTTATTTAACATTTCTTAGTTTACAAGCCATCTCATCTACGCACCCTTTTTACACACACACCCACACATATATAAATAATTCTAGTGAATGAAGTATTGTTCTTAAACATCTCTCACTTTCTAAACTATTGTGGTCGTAGAGAACATAAACATGCTATGCAAAATAAAATCACTTCTTCAACTCCCTTCAGTATGAATAGTTTCAGATAAAACCCGGTAACCCATAATTAAGCAACCTCGGTTCCACGTTTCCGAAAAAATCAAAACGTTCAAAAAGCTAGACAACTTTAGTGCAAAATTAGTCGTCTATTTAAACTTATCAATGAAATAGTTTTGATTTTCCATCAACAAAAAATGTATCTTCAGTTGTCTAATAAAAACAGGAGACTACAAATCTATTTAAACGTTCTAGAATGCGGGAGGAGAAGGTGCCTCACATCTAGTTCAAAGATAATGTCGGATTCATTTTTCCAACCAAGCAGAAGAATTTGCAAGTTGAACCTTGGGATAATCTTATATATCTTTGGACTTTGAAGAACTTTTTTAGCTTTGAGATAAATGGAAAGGTTTCAAGAAATCAATCTTTCATTCAAGACAAGACACACAAAAAACAAAGGACATAAAAAAATAGAATAAAATAAGCCATACCCAAAAGGAGTCCAACTCAAACAAAAAAGGCTTGGGATACACGTCTGGGCAGCAGAAATGTACCCACTTGTACTCTCAATTAAACAATCTATCCCCTCTCCCCTATATCCCCATATATTACATACTTATGGCCATAAGTCATAGACTTCCAGTTCCATGGAGGTTCTATTTAGCATCCTTACAGAATGTCTACCGTAGGAAAGCAAAACAAAAAAGAGAGCAAAAAAAATTATTTTATGTCTAGAATCATGAGAAGATAAATACATCACCAAAGCCAATTAATGCCCTAAACCTAAACTCAAATCAAGAAAAAGGAACTATAAATTACCATTGTGCGAGCTTCCAGGCTAATAATCAAATATGCATGATATTCATCATCATCTGGAACAATTCGGGAAGAATCAGCACTACTACCACGAGTATTTTTGTGGTAAACAGTCCAAATGCCTTTACAACCAGGGAGTTCAACCTGAAAATCCCATAAACGCCCATATAAAAATGTCATGCAGAAACAAAAATCATAATATTGCCAAGTCAAGTCAGCTCGTCACTGAAACCAATAAAATACTTCCTGAAATTAAGGAGTCGGGACTTTCTTTTTATGGATGTATTCGATTGATTTCACTAATATATTTATTGCTCTCTACACCAATAACAACACTTCCGTCATAAGACTGGTATCACTACTGACTATTAATTATTAATAGGATTCTTTTTGTAACTTTTCATTCATCAATGAAAATTTTTGTTTCCTATCAAAAACAAGGTTATAGGCTATCAAAGTTTTCGAATTTCCCTGTAAAATGCAAAATGGAAAGGGATTGAAGACCAAAGGAAGGAACCATAACAATTAGACATACCAATTTGCAACTTAAAGAGATATTTCCGAGGCTTTTTGCTATATCCATCAATAATATGAATCCTATCTTCTTTTTGGGATTTATCCACCAATTCTTAAAGCTTTTCAATCAGAAGATTGGTTTCGAATGACGAATCGAGAGATTTCGCAAAGCTTCTCAAAGTAATTTCTCCTTTTGTATTATCTTCAGGAGAGGATAAGAAGATATGAACCATCATGGAGTGGCTCAATTGGTCAAAGAGGGCCTTGGGATGCAGAAGGTGATGGGTTTAATCCTTTTTTTTCAAAGAAACAATATCATTGAATTACCGAAGAGATGGAAAAGTTCCAAGTACAAAACTACACAGGAATCATCTAAAGATTACAGAAAGGATCTCCAGTGGGTGACAAAAAAAGAAAGATTATAAATACTAATAGGATAAACAGATTTGCACCGGAAGTAAACGTCGGTAAGAACAAATTCAAAAAGACGATCAAAGGTGATAGATACATCCTGAAAATCAGCCTATTCCTTTCCATCCACAAATTCCAAAAGAAAGATCGAACGAAAGACAACCATATAAATTTCCTTTGCTTAGTAAATGGAGCGCCCACCAATACTGAAGATAAGAATTCTCTTATGTTGAAAGCAGGAGTCAAAAACCATCCATAGGCTTCTAATACTGAAGATAAGAATTCTCTATGGGTTTCCTTGGCATCCAAATGTTGTAGGGTCAGGCGGTATGTACCATGACATTAGTTGAGGTGCGCAAAAATTGGCATTGTTTCTTATAATGCCCCATACCTTTTGTACTTATCTCACATCAATGAAATTGTTTCGTTTCCTATCAAAAAAAAAAAAATATATATATATATATATATATGGATCCTATAGCCTCTTTTTGGGATTTATCCACCAATTCTTAGAGCTTTTCATTCAAAAGATTGGTTTCGGAAGACCAATCAAGAGATTTCGCAGAGCTTCTCAAAGTAATTTCTCCTTTTGTATTATCTTCTGGAGAGGATAAGAAGATATGGTTGCTAGAGACTGGTGGTTGTTTTACAGTGAATTCATCGGTAAAAGTATTAGATTCATCACAATCCATGCATACTTCTACATTCAAAAGCATTTGGTAAACAAAGAGCCCTAAGAAAATTGGAATCTTTGTTTGGATTCTTCTTTTTGGAAGTCTTAATACTGCTGATACATTACAGAGAAAGCTGCCAAAGATGGCCATGTCTCCTTCGGTTTGCCCATTGTGTTTTGAGAATCTAGAATCCTAAATTCACCTCTTGTTTCTTTCCAAATATTCGAGTGCTTGTTGGTTCAAACTGTTTAACGGCTTCAAAATATCATAGGTTTTCTCTGGTGACACAAGATCCAATGTTTCTAGTCTTCTCGTTGGCCCAAAAATGCATAAAAGGGCCTAATTTCTTTGGGTAATAGTGTTAAAGCCCTTCTATATGAAATTTGGTGGGAAAGAAATCAGAAGATATTTGAAGATGCTCATTTATCATGGAATTTCAGATTTGAGCAAGCAAAATCAAGGCTTCCTCCTGGTGTTCTCTTGCCAAGGTCTTCGATTCTTATCAAGTTCAAGATATTGCAGTCAATTAGGAAGCATTTTTATAGTTGTTATTTTGATCTCCATTATTTTTTTATTTTCTATCTTTCTTTTCCTTTAAGTCTAGTTTGTTGCTGCTTTTGTTTTTCTCGTTTTGTCCCCCCCTCTTTTTGTGGGTTTTTGTATCCTTGGAGCTTTGACTCTTTCTTTTCATCTTCTTAATGAAAAGTTTGTCACCTTTTCCAAAAAAATTAGATATATCAAATAAAACAAATCTTGAAAATGTAAATACCCATCCCAAGGCCCGGATATATATTATAACATTCATATAAACTATACAAGTTTCATTTGGTTCAAAAATCTAGATTTAATCTATACATAAATAAATTAATAGTTTTTTATAAGAAATAAATTGAATAATAGTTGGTAACCATTTTACAAATCAACGACTATATATCAATAATTACCTCAGTAATCATTTCAGGACGAATTGACTGCCGAAGAATGCATAATGCACCATTTTTTCCATTACCAGAACAGCAAACCTAAAAAGGAGAAAAATTACATATCTTTTAACTGAATGCCAAAATCCACATGGTTATCAGGTAACTAACAAGTTCATAGTTGCTTTGTTTGGCAATTCCAGTTGCATTAGCATCTGCATTAATTCTTAAACCGTAGGAGAAATCCTTCAGAGGCCCAATATTCATCAATGAATCTCTAACAGCAAATGAAAAAAATTTCTGCATGCATGAAAAAGATCTAACGTCAGGAAACCACAGCAAAAATTCAAATAAAACTGAAATTCTGAGCAAAATAAGAACTTTATTTGCTTGGCGATAATTCACTAGAGAATCTGCATCTATGGGTACAAGTTGGTTAATTTCAGTTAGGTGGTTAGTCTCTTAAAGGCTACACATAGATGTATCCTTTCCTTCATGAATACAACATGGAATATTAAATTGACCCATACATTGACGGAGGGACCTCTGGATAGAGCTGGACTCCATCATCTTGGTTTCTTCACTTTATCCATAAAAGAAACAGATAATGAAAAGAAAAAAGATAAGCGAGATTGAATGATTGTTCACACAATCCATAATATAAAACCTGAGCAGATTCTGTATTATTTGGAGCAGAACCATACAACGAGAGCTCATCTCCTCCAACCATATCTTGTAGAGCATCAGAAGACGATCTACGCATTCGCTTTGCTGTAGGAGCATCAACTTCAATATCTCCAACCTATATGAGTGTACTAAATATTAATAGGCATGGCACTGGAGACAACTTGGCATTTGTAACGATAAGCTAATCTCAACATGTGAAGTTCATGGAAAAGAAATTTATAAATGGACAATAAATTAACCTCCTTGTTCTCAAGGAAAGGAAAATCGTATAAAACTTCATTAAATCCTATCAATTCAACTTATGCAGGTAACAATTTAAGTTACTGGAGGGAATAAGAATACCATCCTAATTAAATAATTCCTTAATAAGCTAAACTAAAGAGTAGCAGAAAAATCTGAGCATGAGTTCATGTATAATAAATGAACGCATTCAACTCCATGCTTTATCAATAAATGAATTTACTTCTTCCATATGCATATTTATTAATAATTGAAGGAATTTTCTCCAATAAAAAACCATACGATAACCGAAAATTTATTTTTTTTAAATATGCATAAAGTTAAATGACATACAAGGAAACAACGTTGACTTGAAATGTCCAAAGTACGTAACCAACAAAACAAGTTAAAAATAATCGGTCAAAGTACGTTAAGAGAGTCCAACGAACCTCATCCTTTAGACTGGATGTCAATCCAGAGGTTCCCACTCCAGAACTAAACTGCACAAGCAAACTATCTCCCAATCGACTGCCCAGAAAAAATAATGAATTTCCAATTGATGCAATCCCCTACAATCATTACAACAATATATACATATAAACATCAAGTTCAATATTCTATCAGGTTTCCTACCAATAATGAAACTAAAGTTTATAAAATAAGATTTTGAACCAATAATCAATTCAACTCTCTCTAAAAGCTATTCTCTCATTCAACTCTCTCTAAAAGCTATTCTCTCCTCTCAACACTCTAAAAAAGAAAACCCTAGCAACGTTTTGCTACATCCGCCTCCTCTAGTGCCGCTCCTCCGGCACTGGGAAGACTAGGAGGAAGGGATATCCACCTCCGGTGCCGAGTTTCTTAACCTCTAGCATCAAGCTTTCTAAAGGCAATCTTTACTCCCGCTTAACCATTTCAACCCTCTTCAACTTGAGCTCACCACCGGCGCCAATATTCTTACACCCATTGGTGATCTTTTCTCTTCTCCAATGGTAAATTCCTCTTTCCTCCATGAACGTCAAGATTGCATTTCTCTCCAGCTCGGCCGAGTTTTTCACCGACGAAGTTGATCTCATGTGTGCTCGTCATTTGGTTCTTCTGCCTCTACTCTTTTTCATTTCCTTTGCACGTACTCATCCATGTGTACCTATGGCGACTATCCACTAATCAAGTACGCCTCCAATGCTTTTTCTCCTAGTTGCTCTAGTTTTCGGCGACAACAATGTAGCATCCCATTGTCGAAAGAAAATGGTGTTTTCTTCCTTGGAAGCTCATCATCGACGAACCTTTCCTTGTTTAATTGACATTTTCTACTAATAACACATCTCGCCATCAAGTGAGTTTCTTCTCTGACACAAAAACAGGCTATTTCCATACTTCGGACGTCAGTTTATCCTTCTTCATCGGTCCCCAAGGGGTGGCACAGTGGTTGAAAATTTGGGCTTTGAAGGCGTGCTCCCCTAAAGGTCCCAGGTTTTCGAGACTCACCTGTGATATTAATTTGTAAACACCTCTCATGTCACATTCCTTCGATGTCTCCCAGTGCCTGGCCTAGGGACGAGCGTGGTTACCCCAGGTATAGTGGAGCAAAGCTCCGATTTCTCGCAAAAAAAGAAGTTTATCCTTCTTCATCACTGACCATCTTATGAAATTAGACAAAAATAGATTTTGAAATTAATTGGGACCGCAAGCAATGTTATAACCTCCTTGTGTTTCTCCCTCTCGGTAGATAGGGTTCTCTGATTTCTATTTGTGAATTGGCTAGTTATTATCAGTTTTTTCCTTTGTTTTTGCCCACTTATTTGGTCATTGTTTACAGTTATTCTATCTCTTAACATTGCTTCAAAAGGTATCCCGTAACATTTCAAGATCAATAAAATTGTTTTGCTTCCTATAAAAAAAACTAAATGATGTATGTTTATTTATTTATTTATGTATAACATCCAGGCAAAGTAGTATCAATGTATCCTGGCAAGAAAAAAGCATATCTAACTGACCGATGTAAGTACTGAAGCTTTAGACTTTGAAAGATCAAGCCTCTGCACAACCCTGCAAATCACAGACTATATTATTCCATGCTAAAAATGTTCGGATGAGATCATGAGAGGAAGTATCTACTTCAAGAAAATATTTCACACTCATTGATCATTCTAATGATTTTAAACATGGCCGGATATGTTTAATAATCTAACTTCTGCTTCTCAAACTGAACCATAAACATCTAAAGATGTTGGAAAACCGTGAGTTTAGACCAAAATTTTGCAAGAAGAATTACACCAAAATGAAAAAATGAAACCAAGATGGTAAGTACAAACGGCTTGATGACAAATGCCATAAAGATGCATTAAAACTAGCAAGCTCCTAAACTTTCTCTCAAGATATCTCAATCCCTTTAAAAATCCTATTGTTCCTCTCCAATAGCTCTCAATCTCTCAAAAAATCTTATTAACTCTCCCCTGCCAAATACATCTCAAAATATAAGGAATATTCTTAAAATCAGAGGCAATAGAAGCTGTCAATTACAATGATAATGCTGTGAAATTGGATTGAATGGGCATCGAGAAAATGAAAGTGCTCACCGTCCATCATAGACAAGTGCCAGCAATAATAGCTCCCCGGTCTTGGTTGACAGCAAGGCCACATCATTCAGCAACCACGTAGCATTGGCAGCATCCAATTCCACGTTGAAATTTGATCTAGGCATATCTTGACTGAAAAACAGTGATGAAAGTATAAGTTCGAGGGAAACATCAAGAGATGAAAAGGCTATACAAAAAAGGATGAAGTAGCCTGTCATGAGGCATCTTATTGCCCACAACTGCACCCTCCAATGAATCGTGAAAACTATTTCTTTATAAACAAAGACCTCAGAAAATTCCTATGAAAAATAAAAGACCTCAGAAAACAGCCTGAGACTCCAAGAACAAAATAAACCTGCGCCTACCAAGACAAGTAAGATTGGAGAGGAGCTACTCCAACAAATTCCTAGAACAAGTGTTGGGAGTGAAAAAGAACCCAAATCATCTACCTGGCCCAACTGTTAAAGAACAAAAATAGTGCATGATAAGATGGTCAAAATTATGGAGAACCCAGCAATGACTACGAGGAAGACGATTTACTAAAATTGACCTTTGAACAACATCAATGGTGTTGATTTTCCTTCAAGCCACAAGACACTAAAAATCCCACCTTGTGCATCTTCCCTCTCACAAGCCTCTAAAAAAAGGAAGAATTTCTTGACAAAGGGAAGAGGATAAACTGGGTAAAGATTAAAGAAGAGGGGAAGGGAAGTTTCTTTAATAAAAAAAGTATAGGGAAAAAAAAACAAAAAAAATAAAAGCAGGATGCAAGAACCACCATATTTTATCCTGAATAGCAAGATTAAGATGGGCAGCTTGACACCTTGAAGGTCGTAGCAGGAAGCCAAATTAATAATCTCAACTAAATGTCACTGAATCTTGAACAAAATATTGAACAAATAAAGACCTATGATTACATTGAAAGAAATCCGGAGAAGCAATGAACCAGAAGATAAAGACACGAAACAACCATGTGAAAGAAACCATACGAAGGGTACTACACAACCCAGTTCTCGGTAGAATGAATGTGAATGTCAATCCTAACGAATTAACAAAACGGGGAATGAGGTAGACGTTGGATATGAATTTCTAAAGACCACGACCAAAAGAGTATAGAAAAAACCCAACCATAAACAACTCAACCAATCGAGGAAAAAGAAAAACAATGTTCAACAGATACATACTCCAACATTATATTGAACTGAGTGCAAAATTTGATTTACCGAATGTCCCAGCAGGAATGCAACATATGAATGAAAGCCAAATTAAAAATCGATAAATGATATAAGCTTTGACAGGTAACACATTTCTTTCCCAATTCAAAGAAAAGACGTAGGAAAGGTCATGTAGTTAAAAAGGAAAAAGTAGATAAATAAACAATATAAAATTAAAATGAGAGAAAAGTGTTACCTGCTATCAACAGAAACAGCAAAATTATTCAAAGCCAGCATGCATGAAGCTGACTGAAATAGATAAACAGCTCATTAGATAACAACACAAGTATGAAAAGATTACCTGCCAAGAAAACAATGAAAAATATAAAGTGCAGAAAGCCAGAAAGGGCGAGAACCCTCATATAAAAATTACTTCAGCTCTTTTTTTGAGGAAGACAAATAGTTTGATAATTATGTTGAAACATATTAAATCACCAATCAACCCCAAGTGAGTTCAGGGCTGGATTAAATTTAATTATATCAACCAACACTTTCCCTCACTTGTGGGGCTTGAAAATTTGAGAATGTCCATCAAGTGAAAATCATGAATAATTGGGAATAAAACAACCTACACGGGTAGGAACTCAAGAACTCTTGCTCTGATATCATGTTGAAACATGTTAAATCACCAATCAACAAAAAGGTTTAAGCTGGTGGTTGGGGTAAGTTTAATTCAATTAATCAACAAAAAAAAAATTTGAAACTGGGAAATTGGAGTTTTGCTCCACTATACCCGGGGTAACCACGTCCATCCCTAGACCAGGCACCAGGGGACATCAAAGGAATGGAGACGCGGGAGGTGTCTACAAATTAATTTCATAGGTAAATCGAACCTAGGACCTTGAAGGGAGCACGCCTTCAAAACTCAAGCTTTTGACCACCACGCAACCCCTTGGTAATCAACAAATTAAAATTACAAAAATAGAAAATGAACTTTACCTGACTATGATAATGGATACTATTAGCGCCGACAACAAGTACACCACCAATTGGTGATGGCACTGCAAGCAGCTTATAAGCATCATGAGGGAGGTTCTACAACATACAAAGTTTGAAAAAAGAAAATTATTATTGTTAACTGAAAAGGTTCTAAAGAAAATTAATAATTCAACCAGCTTTGTACTTACATTGGCAGACCATATTAGAGGATGCTGCTTCAAGGTTGTACTAATACTTAGTGCAGAAATCATACATGTATGATGCTTCCATGAAACACGGCCAGCCCAGGTAAGTTCGTGTTCATGAAGAATAACCATCACAGGTTCAATATAACCTAAAAATAAGAGAAAACTTCCGTCATAAATATCAGACACGAAATTGATTCAATGGTTAAACTTTGCACGAATACACAAACTTGGAATGAAACAAACTTTTCATTAAACAAGTGATATGCTACATTGTGAAAAAGGTATGAAAACCACACCTCAACTCTAATAAAATAAAAAAATTTAAAAAAAAGAACAGAACTCCACTACTGAAAATGTAAATACAAAATCTACAAGAGGCT
The DNA here is from genome assembly GCA_036507275.1 of Sicyos edulis. Classification (NCBI taxonomy): domain Eukaryota; kingdom Viridiplantae; phylum Streptophyta; class Magnoliopsida; order Cucurbitales; family Cucurbitaceae; genus Sicyos; species Sicyos edulis. The sequence goes on from CM071850.1 coordinate 3,616,746, forward strand.
TGGGGGATTCTAGAGAGATTTTCGGTCAAAAAGTTATTACATTGAGCTTGTTCTCTTGTTTAAGCTTTTGTTTTCCAGTTTACAAGAATACTTTCGCTTTCTCTAACCAGTCCTTTCCAAAAGAAATTATGAATAGTTCTCTCCAAGACTACTCTCGCTTTCTCTAACACCCCGACTTTGCCAAAAGCTATATTTCTCCATTTAAGATTACCAAATTTGAGACCCCTTTGGAATAGGAAGAAAAGTAGTTTTCCAGAATACTTCCTCTTTCTCTAACCACCCCTTCCAAAAGAAATCATGAAAAGTTCTCCCCACGAATATTCTCGCTTTCTCTAACCACCCCTTTCCAAAAGGATTGTTCTGATGTATGGAGTCTCATTAAATTCTACATTTCTTTTTGGGCCTCTGTTTCTAATTTTTTTAATTATTCTCTAGGCATTATTTTTCTTGATCGAGACCTTATAAGGTCTCCTTTTGGGGGCTCTTTATTTTGCATGCCCCCTCTCTTGATCTTGTATTCTCTTTCATTCTTTTTTCAATGAAAGATTGGATTTTTTTATAATAAAAAAAAATCAAAAAATTGCTTAACCTAAGTGTTAGTTCATTAATAAAAATATCAAACTTTTTCGGTGAGAAAATTTGTTCTCTCTCCGAACACAAGTCCCATTTTTCACTTTATCCTCATATATCATCCCAATCTTAAAATTTTCTTTCAAACATTTTAAACAATGCATACAGGGAAGAATGATCAACACGGTCAAAATTCTTAAAATTTTACTAAACGTACCCATAATTAAAATGTTATAGATACAAAGAATCGAGACAAAATAATTTATAATATTAGATAAAAGAAAATCAATGACACAAAGCAGAATAAGTTTATGTATAATAGAAAATCAAGGAATTCCATTGCCCACTCACCATGTACAAATACAAAATCCTTTACATGCTTCACATCCAAATCCCTTAGATCAATTAGGTATGACGATTCAACTCGAGCAGAAATTGCACCAATGTTACCAAAAGCTTCATCATCCACAACCAAACCAGAACCAGCCTAACAAACAAATCGTTTAATGCAAGTTGCAAATAAAGCAAACTCAACACAGAAGTATCAATAAATGCATAAAGTAATAAAAACACGTGCATAAATGTAAGTTGCATGATGATTCTATAATAACCAAAAACTTTAAGTGAGAACACGAACTTTTTTATAGGAAATAAAAACAATATCATAGATTTAAAAAGGTGTTATAAATACCTATTGGAACAAGCAAATGTAAAATGAAGAGAAATGAGGTAGATGTCGATACATAGGCCATTACACGGGATAAGGATAAACATAACAAGTCCAAAAACAAATGAAGATTATCTAGAGGGCGTGTTTGTAAATGAATAAATCTGTTGACCCATCTATCTCTGACAATAGTTAAGCCCTCGATGGATGAAGAAAGTCATAGGTGGGTGACCCATGCCACATCTAGCTTTCCCGGTCTTTCCCCTCTCACTCTCTCTCAATTTCTTCCTTCTCTCATTGTTCTCCTTTCTATTGCAACATCGAGCTTCAACATACAACTCATTCATAGGTGTGTTGCTTTCTTCCCCTCCTCTTCCCCTCGTAACAATAACTACTGAAGGTGAGTTTATATCATCCTATCTGCTCTGTTGCATACTCGAGTTTCTCTCGTCTACCTGTCTCATTGAGTTCCGACTATATACTCTACATAAAGTATATCTCTGCCAGATCATCAGTTCTATCCTAGGATCACTGTCTAATAAAACACACAACATGAATGACAAATTTGTTCTCCACCGGTCCTTTTTCCCTTTGTTGAACGACTATAGACCGTTGAGAACACAGGACGATCTATCCAGTGAACTACACAGCATCAACATCGTACATATTAGTATCAGGGTATACAATTGGGGGTGTAATGTTTAAACATCTATCTATTGGCGAATCTAACCTCGACTTCATCGGTTTTGAATATGAGGGCAAACACTCAAAGACATCACCGGGTTTCTTCTTCACGTCTCATTTTCTCAGAGCCATTGACGAGCAAGGCTACATCGACACATAACTCTTAAGCTATGGTGTATTAGCCTGAATTTTCGTATTCATCTATTAGTTTTTCACTTGTTATTGTTAAGCTTATGTAGTTAGCTTCATTATTTCCTTTTATCTTTTTTTTTTTTTTTTTGAAACAAGGTAACCACGCCCATCCCTAGGCTAGGCACCAGAAACATCGAAGGAGTAATATCACAGGTGAGTCTCGAACCCAAGACCATGAGGGGAGCATACCTCAAAGCCCAAGTCTTCAACCATTGCACCACTCATAGGGGACTTCATCATTTCCTTTTATCTTCATCCTCTTTCTCTTACATTTTATATATCTTTTCTGTAACTCTTTCATATGTCAATGAAATGGTTTCTTCATTTCTTTCCTATCCAAAACATACGGAGAGAATGCATTCACAAAAAACCAAAAGAATAACATAAGGGCAAGAGTAGGGATAACAGATCCCCAAAGCTCAATCAATGTTCACACATTGGGAATGGTGAAACTGAAACTTAATTGAAAAATAAAAGTATAGTACACAAGCTAGCGAATAAAACTACGGATTAATCCAACATAGTTTCTCTTTCTATTTGATATATTATACAAGATATTAGGTACTATATGTCAACAAAGCATGGCGTTGAGTTGTCATGCACATCCAAATAAAAAGTTTGAAAGTCAAAAGACACCTGAGAAGCCTTAAGTATTATCATTTGCAAACCATAAACAAGAACTCCTCCACACCTGCCTTGAGGATCAACCTTTACAACTGGACCTCTTGCAAATGATTCTCGACCTCTTTTCAAATGAAGCCACTGTGGACCCTCGAAGCAATGCATTGAGCTACAAATGAAAAATTCTCGCAAAGGTAATTGTCAAATGCCAAAGAAAATTAGACAAATAAAATAATAAAATAACCAATGTATCAACTAGCACAAGTTCTTTCCAAACATCATTTGTACCTCCATCTGTTGAAGGAAAAAGCTACCAAAGAATTTGGTGGGATAAAATAATCATTAATTGCATGATAGTCATGCATTAACAAATAAGTATGGTGTATTGTGATAAGGTTGGGCCTAGGGCTCGGTTGGACCTAGGGCTCTATTTAGTCATTACTTGGAAAATAAGTTAGTATTTTGTTATAAATAGAGTGGGTTAGGTTAGGGTTTAGGCATCCAATTGTTAAATGAGTTATTGAGTAATTTATTGTAGGGCTCAAGAGATTCTCTTGAGAAGGGAGGTTCCAAGTTCCTATCAAAACTTGGTTTATCTTTATTCTTTTATCTTTTGATATAATCTAGATCTTGGATCATATCATATTGATACATAAGTCAAAATAAAATTAAAGTCAAAGAAAATGGTCGGTTAAGCTACTAGAGATGAATTGATCTAAAAAACTACTAGTACAGTAACCTTTTAGTTATTTTAAGATGCTGATAGCTTAACTAAATACCACGCCAAACAATCCCTTTCCCACTTATAACTTTAGATTTTAGTTACTTCCTGCAGCATTTTCAAGTTCCATAATTTTTTAAAAATTAAAAAATGAATACAATTACAAAAATCTAATGACAAGTTCACTAACAATGTTAAGCCATTTTGGAAAAATTAACAAGGCGACTAAGAAGTTGAAAACCAAAAGGCTGACAGAGAGTAACATCTATACTGCAAAAAGTATCAGATTAGATATGTGGAAGCACTTTTTTGTAATCCACTTTAGATGATTGGATGTTTGTTCATCCTTGATGTAAATTACATTCTTTGATATTCTTTTTTCTTCTCCAAATATATAATATCAAATTAATGCAGCATAAAGTCGTATTGCCTTTCCTTCAAATATCATCTTTCAAAAACAAAAGATAAAACTCATATATATCAAATCTGGAATGAAGAATTTTCTGCTTGAACCAATAATGTTATTCTCTCAAAAAATTATGAAAGAAAAAAAATGTGATTAATATGAATTCGACAACTAGAAGATTTTTCTCACTTCCCCAATTATGTTAATGGAACCGACAGTGAGAAAGAGTTCACATACAGCCAAAAGGAAATCCCAAAAACTTCAAATTAACAAAACTGATATTTTTCTTTCTTTTTATTTGTAAGTGTCTTAAGTCAACTTGCGCACACCTCAACTATTCTCACATAACAACCATCGACCCTACTACATTAGGTTGTCAAGAAAACTCATAAAAAATTAGTTTCTAGGTAAATAGCCACCATAGATTAAACTCATCACCTCTAAATTCCCAAGGCCCTCTTGACCACTATGCAATGTCATTATGATGATGGTTATATCATGCCAATGTAATAATGTCTGATTATATACATTATCTTTGTCCGAAAATAAATAGGTGTGAATGACTAAATGATTGTAGAAAACAATCAAGAAGGCAAACAAGTATCTTGTTCCAGTAACAACTCCACCCACCTTGTACGCAGACTATGGATAGAATCATCAAACTCCAGCACTGCAATTTTTGCTTCTTGAAAGACTAATATAATTGAATCTCTCTTCTTGGAACCATCACCTCCTCTACTCGACAAAATTGCCATGGACTCAACATTACCATGTAACCTGAAAAATAAGACACAAGAAAAGAAAATTATCACTGAACAAAAATAGAAAACGCTTACCAAAAATAAATCTGACATCTTCCACCCTAGTTTTCATGAATGCTCTTCATTACTTGAAAACAAGCCCAAATGGATCTAAATCACATTGTTTTGAGTTGCCCATTCACAATGAAGATGAGCGAGTTCTTGTAATCCTTCAGGGAGGTAATACCAACCAAGAGCATTGTGCAATGCATAGAAACCCTACTGCATCCTCCTTTTCCACACAGGAAGATTTCTTGGGAAAACTAGCTTCTATGTAATTTAGTGAAACGTTTTGCTGTAAACAAAATCAAAAAATGGGTGTTCAAGGGAGTAGAGAGATCTTGAGGAGAGGGTTGGAATTTGTATATTTAATTTCTTACATGCTTCCCTTTGATTCTATTCGACTAAGTTTTATTCAAATAGACTAATATTCTTTCATCCTCTCATTTGGAGTTCCTTCTTGTAGCTTTTTTCTTATCGTTTGTACATCTTTTTGTTTGGTTTTAGCCTATCTTTGTGTATAGTCCTATGGCTTCCTTTTGTGCATTCCCATTCCTGTGAATGTTCATACAAGCTAAGCACGCCTCAATTATTCTCTCGAAAAACCATCTGAACCCAACTATATTGGGTTGTGAAGGAAATGCGTAAGACATTGATTTCTATGTAGATTGTCATTATGAATTGAACTCATAACCTCTAAATTTGCAATATCCTTATTTGACCACTAGGTCAAACAGGGATGATTTGCTCTTCTTAACATAAGGATAAGTTCTTTATTTTTTAAATAAACTTAAATTAGTTCATAATACATGAGCATTATGTTCGTTCGTAATTTTGATTCAGATAGATTCTTTTTCTTTTTCTTTCTTTGATTCAGATAGACTTCTAACCATATCTATGAACTTTCTTCATGGCACCTTACTCCACCCACTATAAACAAACTAAACAGCCAATGGAAATTGATCTGCAGACCGCTTGGAAGCAGGATACTTTTGCAGTATAGTATTATCTAACATTTTATGAGGATCCTACCAAAGAATAAAAAATCGCTCCCCAGAGAGAAATTGCAAAAGCTAGCGTGTTGATGAAGAACACCCAACTATTACTACAATTCTAGTTGATAAATAGATGTCAAACTTGTTCTTTCTTTACAATGAGCACAAAATGATACACAAAACGACCCAAGATCGAGGAGCTCGCAAAAAGCTGCTTCCCGGTGTATGTTCTGGTAACTAGTTACAGCATTAAATAGAGAAAAATGAAATACTCGTGTGCATTTACACAACTCGGTTCATAGCACCAAAAGGGTTAGTGGCTTAGTGGTTTCACTGTTTGGTGATGTTAATCCTACAACACCACAGTCAGTTTTCCATCCTCGAAATCGGTATTTGGTCCCCTCTCCCAATGTGTACCCAAAAAAAAACACACACACGCAACTAGGATCATAGCATACCTATAGTGGCAAACAAGCTCGAGCGAGACCCCAGAGACTCTATCCATAATGCCACCGCGCCTGACTTCTCCCGAGCTTCTCGATTCCCTGCCACTCTCTTCCTGAACCCTAACGACATACACCTCGAGCACATTGCCGGCGGTGACAACGAGATTCGGAACAGGACCCATGTCTCGGCGGGGTGGCCAGTCGGACTCGAGCTCGTCGGCGTGGGATGCGACACCGGGCACAAAGTCGGCTCGAGAAAGGGTGATAAAGCCTGAATCACAATTTTCGATGCCCGTAGGCCAGTGCATCATTCTGTAAGCGGCGAAACTCATCCTCCCAAAGTGGAAGGCGAATGTTCAGAGACGAGATTGGAGAAATGGTGAGCGCAAATGTGGAGCTTGAGAGGAAGCTATGGGTTGGAGAAATCTAGGGTTTGAGAGACGAGGTTGAATTGGAGGTAGCAATGGAATGTGGAGTTGCAGACAATGGCGATGGGTTTTGAGAGGAAGGGACCAGCAGACTAGGGCTTTGGAGAGGTTTGGCGGGATTGGCTTCTAATTTTGTTCTTTTTTTTCTTTTCTTTTTTTAATGATGATTTTTTTTTTTTAAACATGAAATTGGACCTTTGTTCCAATATACCGATTAACCATACTCGTCTTTAGGCCAGACATCGATAAAATAAATTGAGAGACGAGATTTGTCTACAAATTAATATTAGGTAAATTTCAAATTAGAAATCTTAAGTGGGAATTATTAATTTGATTCGTTACACCTTTTAATTTTTTTTAGCAATCACGCCTTTTAAAATTCGATAATTAATTAAAATTGAGTATTATAATAGAGGATAAAATTGTCATATACGAAAAAAAAATATTCATCTTTTTGGACCTTCATCATCTCTCTTATTAAGGGGCGTGTTTCGAACATCAGTTTGATTATGATAGACGGAAGGTTATAATAAACGGGAATTGTGATAAACGGTATATAAATGGTGTTTAAGGGACAAGTTAGTATAACAACGATTATGATAAACAATATTTGAGTGGTTGGTTATGTAACAAAGAACAATACAGGTCAGGTTTAAATAAACGGCACGTAGGTTTAGGTAAACAGACGTGCAGGTTTAGGTAATCACCGTTTATAATAAACGGTGGGACAAACATTGGTTGGATTATTATAACTAACTCAGCTGTTTACATAAACTGAGGTCCAAACACACCTTAAAGGGTGTTTGTTTGTTAAAAGATTTACATGGAACATTTACCAAATAATCCTCACAAAACTACACGAAGGACGAAGGCTTCTTGGGGGGAGGTAGTGAAATGTGAAACTGACTGTTGTCGAGATGGAAATTTGTTGTAAAGGGAAAAACTGGGTAGACGAAGACGAAAATTTGTGAGTCCGCATATTATAATCAATTAGAGCATCTTTGGTGGAAAGATTATAATTAAGTTAAGTTGTGTGCTAAGTTAAGGTAAATGTTAAATTAATATATATTTAGTATGTAGACCTATGTATGTTATGTTAAATTAAGTTAAGATGGATATTATTTAGTGGGCACGTCAAGTTAAGTTGAGTGTTAATTCAATACGTGTTTCACATCGATGTTTGTGTAGTCTGCCTATTTTTGCTATGCAATTTTATACCTTTCTTTCTATTGTGTTATGGTTATATTTTTCTCTTATAATTTACAACATGCAGTAAATAATTTGCAAAACTATTGTTGTAAATTTTGTTTTTTTTGTGATTAAAAAATAATTTAATTAATTTTAAATTATTTCAGTGTTCAATTAATTCAATATTGTTTCAAAGCCAGTCAAAATTTACAATTTTAAGGTTTTATACTATGAACCAATAATGTTTTATTGGTAATTTAATTTATGTTAAAAAAAAATTTTGGTCGTTTAACTTTTATCTTTGTCCCCTCTTTTTTTATCTTTGTTCCCCTCTTTGCCTTTAGACTTTTAAATGTTTATTATTAATTCATCAACTTTGGTTTTTTTTATATTTTGATTAATTTTTATTTCATTTTAATTTTTCAATTTAAAAAGTTAGTTTTTCGTTGAAAAGAAAAAACCTCTCTCCTATTTACTTCCCGTTTTTTTTAAAATCTTTTCCCCTCCACGTTCATCGCAAGAAAAACTTGGTAAAATCAAAACTCGTGGGATTTATGGATTGTTTCTCCAACCTCGTTAAGGAAGAAAGGTACAACGTTTTGTGGTGTGGATTGAAGCACCCATTGGGTACTTTGATTTGATCTATGCAAGGGTGTACAAAGAAATTGGCAATCCAAGCATTTCAAACTACCCAACCAAAACCGTAAAGGAGTGATTGGATTTTGGTGTTGAAAAGAGGAGAGCAGAGAAAGTCGAAGAGAAAGATGAAATATAGTGATTTGGAGATATAAAGGATGTGTTTGGGCTCCGTATATGTAAACGGTCGAGTTGGTTATAATAACTTAACCGACGTATGTCCCACTGTTTTATTATAAACGGTGGTTACTCAAACCTGCGTGCCCATCTATCTAAATTTACTTGTCCGTTTATTTTAATCTTACATATATTATTTGTTGTTACATAATCAGTCCCTCATACACTGTTTATCATAATCCATGTTATAATAACTTATCCCTCAAACACAATTTATAATAATTCACCGTTTATCACAACTCATTGTTTATCATAATCTCCCTTTTATAATAACCAAACTGATGCTCCAAACGCACCCGAAGTAGTTGTTTGGAGATTGATGTTTTTTAGATAAGATTTTGTAAAAATATTTATTTTATATTAATTTTTTGATAAGGTAATGATTGTAGAGTTTAGATTGGTTGATAAATATACTATATTTTATTTTATACTGTGTGGTTGAAAATTATGGAAAGTTTGATTTGATATTTGATAAGATTAGATAAAATATGTTTTATGTTATATTATATAGTTGAAAAAAAAGTTTGATATGACATTTAAAATATTAAATAAAAGATTTGATGTGATATTAGATGAGAGGCTGAGGAGAAGTTGGAGAGAGATTGATATCATAAAAACAAACATATAGTTGAGATTTATTCCTCCTCTCCTCTCCTCGACACCACATCCCAAACACCCCTAAGAGTTGGGTTGGGTTAGGGGTGTTCGTCGGTCGGTCGGTTGGGGTCGTTTTTTTGGAGAAAATCGACCTCGATAAACACATATCGATTTTATAATAACTAAAACCGAAAAAAAATGTCAAATCGAGAATTTCGACCGACAGTCAATCGGTCGGTTTGATTGGTTAAGGTTTTAAAAACAAAAAAATCTAAATATTTTTCAATGGGAAACCATGGATGTCACTCTTATAATTTAAATTTTTAAAAAAGTTGTCCGACCGACCGACTGTCTATTAATTATTTAATTTAACCGACTCCGACCGACCTTGATTCGGTCGGTTTTGGTCGGTCGGTTCAGTTTTCGAATAAAATGTGAACACCCATAGGTTGGGTTGTGATCTAGTTTTTGTTGGGGCGGATTGTTTCTTGAGTTGGCTAATTTTTGGGCTCGTTTAATCCAACTCAACCCAAAGAATATTATATATATTATGTGTGTATATGTAAGATAAACTCTTAACTTACTTGTAAGCCTTCTAAAAAGCATATATTACGTAATATGTTGAAATACACTATCACCTCTTTTTTAACTTATTTATGAGTCTAAAAGTTAAATCTTAAGAAAAAGAGAAAAACTTGTCTCCTTAACTAATGAGGCAAGTCCTCCTTAAAAGGGGTATGTGACACCATTTGGTGCCACAATTTTTTTTTTCTTCAAAAATAGTATTAGTTAAAGAAAAAATTTGTGGCACCAAATGGTGCCACATAAGCCTTTTAAGGAAGGCTGACCTCCTTAGCTAAGGAGGCAAGTTTTTCTCTAAGAAAAAAAATAAAAATAATATAACCTCAAAACTCAATCCAATTCAGCCTGAAAATATAGGGTTGGATTGTATCGAGTTATGCTAATGTATAAAGTTAGATGGGTTGATGAATTGACCAACCAAAAAATTGTGTTAGTCTAACAAATTCATCAAATCCTACCCAACTAGGACCACGAACACCCATAGATCTATGTCAAATTATGGTTTTAAGTGAATTTGTTTTGAAATTTATTTATTTATTTATTTTGAAAATCAATTTGTTTTGGAATTTATTGATGCTTAGTTGGATGAGTTTTAGATTTTGTATATAATAAGACTTTTCTTTTTTAGGTCTTAGTGGTACATCAACGTTGGCTTATTAAACTTTTATTTTCTTTCTTAGTTAGCTTATTTCTCCTTTTTTTTTTTTGTGTGTGTGTGTTGAGTGTAGACATAGTACCCAAACCAACAAAAGAGCAAGAAATATCAAAGATGAAAGAAAGCAAAAAAAAAAGTAAACTTTTATTTTATTATTTAAATTCAGCCACCATGGAGAGCGTAGATATTCGAATATGTAATCCGTTGAATAATAGACCATACATTATATCAATCATATTTTCTTTTTGAGAAAATATCAATCATAAGTTTGCATTTTTATTTTATCGTAATAAAAAACATTAAAAAGAAACGGTTAATAAAAAACAATATTCATGGATATTAAGTTAAATAATTTGTTTTACAATTAAATATTTACAGTATTTGAAACACAACTTAAAAATTTTTTATTAAGAAAATTAACCATAAACATATTTTAACATTTTCATAGGATAAAAGGGGTTTTGAGACATTTTTTAGTTGAAGGGTATTTTTAAATTTTTTGAAAGTTCAAAAATATTTTTTAAATAACATTTTAGCTATTTGCATCTAAGTCGAATGACAAGATCATTCTTTACATATTTATCAAAATGTAGAGATATTTTTTAAAAAACTTTAAAATCTAGGTATTGTTTGTCACAAAATCTAGATATCCATCATAATTTAGCCAATAATTTAAAATATACTTTATTCGTCAAATGGTCAGTAACACAATAGTTTAATTGTTTTGTTATAAATTAGTTCAATATCGTGGTTACAGATTCGAGGCCGAAATTCGATATTTATTTCTCTTTCCCGGATATGTAATAAAAAAAATAAAAATAAAACATTATTTATCTTCATTATTCTTACTCATATCTTCTGTTTCTAAAAAAAAAGAAAAAGTCTTTCACATTCGATTCCTCAAAGACAATGAAAGCCCTGTAGGTTCAGTTTGTGGCATCGAACCGAGAAGCTATGGAGCACCAAGCCGCTAGGGTTCGCTGCCAGAGAATCGGCTGCGACGCCACCTTCACCGACGACGACAATCTCGAAGGTTCCTGTCAATACCACGATTCGGTACGTTAATTCACTCCCGACCTTTATGTACAAAGAACTTCGGATCGCTATTTTTGGTGTTTATTTTGGAATTTACGAAACTATTCCTACTCGTGAAACTGTTAGTTATGGAAACCAATGGAGACGAATCAGTCTAGTCTGATAATTAGTGTTCAGAAGTTGTTGTTTAGCTTTTGGGGGTTTAATGCTCATTGCTGGTTTAACAGAATTGATTGAACAGTGCTTGCTTACTCTCATTAAGATCGTTTCAGTTGATTAACAACTTATTTCTTTCGATCGAACCCTTTTTTTCTTAAACCGGGAAAGAGTTTAGCTCCACCAAATTGGGGTAACGACACCCGTCTCTAGGCTGTGCACTGGGAGATATCGAAGGAATAGTGACACGAGAGGTGTGTATGGACCTGGAGCACCTTCAAAGTCCAAGTCTTCGACCACCGCGCCACGTCTTAGGGACTCGATGGAACCCTTTTCGTCCTTAGACGTTCAATGATATTAAGAAAATGTTTTAGATTAGGAAATTGGTAAATGGTATAGTTAGACACTTGTTTCCTATAAAAGAAACAGCTGGTGAGGTGCGTTGAAGTTCCTCAGTTGTGTATTTCATCGTTGCCATTGGAGCAGGGTCAAATGAAAAGAGCTTCAAGTGGTTTGAAACCAGTATAACCAATGAAATGTAATGTTGTTTTCTATGCGCACATAAGTTGAAAATTGCACAGCAAAGATACTTTTTTTTTCTCTCCTCACTATTTTGACTCTCTATTCAGTTTCGATAAGCAACACTCAACATATCAATGTTGTGATGCCCACTAATGGTTGGGCTCATGAGCGTGGCTTTATATAGTCAACTATGAAGGCTGAGGCTATGTAGGCCTCAACAGTTCCTCAACTAATTCTCGTTGTCTCTCAAGTCTAGACCTTGTGACGGTCGGGTGTCCTCGGAGATGTAGTGAAGTGAGGTGAAATTATGATTCCTGTTATAAAAAAAAAAAACAAAAACTTGTTTTTATTCCCCAACCTATCTTGCCAGAAGGCACTAAAGGTCAGGTTCAGGGAAAATTTCAGCTCCAAAGCCGTCAAAGATTTCATGGTCATAACCTTCTCAACTTAGTTGTCTCCTAAGGTCAGGCTATGCAACCCCAGCAGTTTCTTAACCGATTGGACAAACCCTGAACTTTAAAGCCACTAGTGGTTGGCTCCAAGATGAACTCTGGCTACAAAGACATAGAAGTTCTCATGTTAGCAATCCCAACTTAGCCAAATCAATTATGAATCTGAGGCCACGCAAGCACGTTTACCTAACATAAAAATCTCATCCAAGAATTCAAAATAATGCAAATATGCTAGTAGGAACGTTGGATTTCGTTATCAAGTAGATATTGCTAAGATTGAAATTAGGGGTAAGAAAGTAAATCCGAGTCTAATCCAGGCAACATCTTCCTTGCCTGATTGGCCAGCTATGCCCTCGGCTTGAGCAACGACCTTCATGACTGAATTTACCACTTCAAGTTGATCCTCTCTCTGGCGTTCATCGTCAAGGCAATCTACTGTCCCTTACTTCCTGAAATCACTATAAGTGGCCAATGTCCAAGACTCCAAAAGGATCGAACCACTTGCTCTTTATGGAGGTGAATCTGGTAGAATATGCCAATTTTATTATCAAACCACAATATCCAGGAGTTCCAGAGCTCCCACTCTCCTATCTCAAAGAGACAAACTATACAAAATGATTTCGTTCCCACTACGCAATCCCGCCCTAACTACTTATACTCGAATTCAGTTACAGAAACCCCACACGAGCGACTACACACTAACCCCTAAGCCCCTACTTGCTTCTTACGCCTAGAGTATACATGCTTAAGCACCGGGCCCGTATCAATACCCGCCCCCCAAAGAACCACCTTGTCCTCAAGGTGGAAATCAGGAAATTGAGTTTGGATAAAACTGGCCGACTCCCAAGTTGCATCTTCTGACAAGCCCCCCTCCCATTGAATCAACACTTCCCGATCACCTAGCATCGTAGCAGATTCGCGCATTCCAAGTACTGCCAAAGGCCGGAAAACAAATACCAAATCATCTTGTAACCCCGAAGGAGCTGGGAATACCGGTAACGCAGTACCAACTGCCTTGCGTAAAACCGACACATGAACAACGGGATGAATACGCACCGTCTCCGGTAGCTCCAAACGATAAGCAACACTTTCGACCCTAGCAAGCACACGGTAAGGACCGACGAAACGTGGAGCAAGCTTGGGATGCTTGAACTGAGCTACCGACAGCTGTCGATAAGGCCGTAATTTCAGATACACCAAATCACCTACCATAAACTGAACATCACGTCGCTTACCATCATCATGTTTAATCATCAATTGCTGAGCTCGTAAGAGCGAAGCCTTAAGAGTCGCCAACATCTTGTCACGGTCAGCCAACAACGAATCCACCGCAGAGAGTGGGCTCTGCCCTTTCTCATATCCCAAAATGGGCGGAGGTGCTCGACCATAAACCACTTCAAATGGGGTCAATCGCGCAGACGAATGGTAGGACGTATTATAACTGAATTCAGCCCACGGAATCCATGTAGCCCACTGTTTCGGTTGAGTCATAACAAAACATCGTAGATACGACTCCAAACAACGATTAACAACTTCAGTCTGTCCATCCGTTTGCGGGTGATAGGTCGTGCTACGTCGTAGCTTAGTGCCTGTGGCACGAAACAACTCTTCCCAAAAGGAACTAGTAAACACCTTGTCCCGATCCGAGACAATACTCCGCGGCACACAATGCAAACGTACCACCTCTCGAATAAAGACTAAAGCTATGGTCAACGAAGTATACAGATGCTTCACCAAAATAAAATGTGCATACTTGGACAACCGATCCACCACCACCAAAATAGTATCAAAACCCTCCGAGCGAGGCAATCCCTCAACAAAGTCCATAGACACATCTTCCCATACCCTTTCAGGTATTGGTAAAGGCTGTAATAGCCCTGCTGGTGCTAAAGACAAATGTTTAGCCTGAACACAAATAGCACACTCGGCTACAAAAGCACGCACACGAGCCCTCATACCTGCCCAGTAAACCTCCTTGGCCAGTCGTTGGTAAGTCTTAAGGGCACCATGATGACCTCCAATCGGCCCGGCGTGAAACTCCTGTAAAAGTAAAGGAATAGTCGGGGAATCAGGAGGCAAAACCAGACGGCTATGGAAACATAACAACCCACGGTGCAACGAAAATCCCTTGGGTGCAGTTTCCCCCTCCAACAAAGCCGTATAAATTGTCATCAAATGCGGGTCAGCCTTAACTTGCTCTAAAAAAACGTCAGTATTTATCCCGGACACACAGCTCAACATTCCCAATTCACAAGATAACGGTACTCGGGACAGTGCATCAGCCGCCGAATTCTCCAACCCCCTCTTGTATTCAATATGAAAGTCGTAACCTAACAGTTTAGTAATCCAACGTTGATACTCTCCCACCACAACGCGTTGTTCCAGCAAAAACTTCAAACTTTTCTGATCCGTTCGGACTACAAAGTGTTGATCGAGCAAATACGCCCTCCAACGTTGGACGGCAAACACGATAGCCATCAATTCCCGTTCATACACTGGTTTGCAACGGTGCGTGATCGGCAACGCACGACTGAAGTACGCAAGTGGTCTTCCTTCCTGCATCAACACTGCACCCACTCCGATCCCCGATGCATCGGTTTCTACAACAAACAACTGCGTAAAATCCGGTAAACGAAGCACGGGAATGCTGATCATAGCATGTTTCAACCGTTGAAATGCATCTTCCGCCTCCACTGACCAGACAAACTTCCCTTTCTTTAGCAACTGAGTCAACGGAAATGCTATCATACCATAATTTGCTACGAAACGCCTGTAATATCCCGTCAACCCCAAAAATCCTCGTAGTTCCTTAATGGAAAGCGGACTAGGCCACTTAACCATAGCTTCAATCTTGGCCGGATCAGCTGAAGCACCTTCTGCCGAAATAAAATGCCCCAGGTATTCAATATAAGTCACCCCAAATTGACACTTCTTAGCATTGGCCACAAAGGAGTGAGTCTTAAGCACCTCAAAGACCTTAGTCAAATGTTCAATATGCTCCTCCATCGACAAGCTATAGATCAGAATATCATCGAAGAATACCAATACAAATTTACGTAAATACGGCCGTAAAATCTCATTCATTACCGATTGAAAAGTTGCTGGTGCATTCTTCAACCCAAACTGCATCACAAGGAACTCGTAGTGTCCCTCATGCGTTCGAAAAGCAGTCTTTGGAACGTCTGCCGGCTTTACCCAAATTTGATGATACCCTGCTTTTAAGTCAATCTTAGAGAAAATCACCGCCCCATGCAACTCATCCAACAATTCGTCAACAAGCGGAATGGGAAATTTGTCCGGAATAGTAGCTAAGTTCAATGCTCTATAATCCACACAAAAGCGCCAACTGCCATCCTTCTTCTTGACCAATAACACCGGACTTGAGAAAGAGCTAGTACTTGGGCGAATGATTCCCGCCAAAAGCATATCACGAACTAACTTTTCGATTTCATTCTTTTGGAATTGTGGATACCGATAAGGGCGCACATTGACTGAACCCTTACCCTCATACAATTCAATAGCATGATCGCAATTACGATGCGGTGGTAGAGTTTGTAATGACTCAAAGATCCTTGAATAACCCGACAAATGAGCGTGTAGTTCGTAAGGTACCCCAACCATTCCTTTGACACCGCGCCTGCCTCGACCCTAGCTCGTCGTGACTTTCCAACAGGTTAAGCTCAACCAACAACCCCTGATCTTCGGCCCGAAGCGATTTCATCATAGCTTTCAAAGAAACTTGAGCCTTGACCAGGCTAGGATCCCCCTGAAGTCGCACCCTCCAAGGACCCACCGCAAACCTCATCTGAAGGGCTCGATAGTCAAACTCCACCCTACCCAACGTTTCCAACCAAGACACACCTAAAATGACATCCGCACTCCCCAACGGCAAAGGTAAGAAATCATGCACAATCCGCAATCTGCATAACCGGAGCACAACATCCCTACACACCCCTGTCGCTCTCCCGGAACCCCCAGTTCCCAAAACAATACCATACTCATCAGATGGGGACACCATTAAGCCCAATTTTGATACCACTTCTTCCGAAATAAAATTGTGCGTCGCCCCAGTATCCACCAGAATAGCCACTTCTAATCCAAAAATACTTCCGCGCACTTTCAACGTTTTAGGCGAACTTAGCCCGGCTAACGAATTTAGAGATAATGTTGCCATTTCGTGATCAACTTCAGCCTCCACGGTTTGTTCACCCCCCGCAGACTCTCCTGCACTCCATACTACCTCATCCGGCTCCCGCAGCTCCACCCCATCTTGCACAATCAAAACTTGCAATGCTTGCAACTCCGTTTTCTTACACTTGTGTCCCGGAAAAAACTTTTCGTCACAACGAAAACAGAGACCCTTATCTTTTCTAGCGCGGATCTCACTATCGGATAACCTTTTAAATGGCCCTTTGATACTTGATGTATTAGTACTAATGGTAGTAGAATTGCTACTAAGCGAGCGTTGAGGGGAAAACGTAAACGAACGTAAGTTCGATCCACCTGAGTTATTTGTACCAACTGTATTTGGATTGGTGGTGTCGTGGTTATTCTTTCCCACCGCCGTTGTTGCCGAGCCAGACTTCCTTTTCGCTCGGATCACCTCGTCATCTTCAATGAGTTGAGCCATCAACATCTTTGCTTTTAAACCAATCGGCTGCAATTTCCTCAACTCACTCTGCACCTCTTCCTTAAGACCACTCTCAAATTTCCCTTCCAACACACTATCGCTTAAGTCCTTCAATCCAATTGAGTACTTTTCAAACAAACGTCGATATTCACGTACCGTTCCATCTTGCTGCAATTTCATTAACCTCGCATACCTATTCCCTTGTGTCGTAGGTTGAAATCGTTCTAACAACAACACCCGAAAGTCACTCCACGAACGAATGGTCGAACGATCTTCCTCATATTGATGCCAATCTAATGCTTCTCCTCCAAACACATGATTGCAAAGATCCAATTTGTCGCTTTCGGTCAAACGATTCACCAAGAAATAGCGTTCCACTCGATGTAACCAGCCGATCGGATCTTCGTTCTCTTCTCCCTTAAACACTGGCACCTCAAGTTTACGTAATCACATATCGAAGAGAGGGACTTCTTTGTTCGTCGGAGCGTGAATTTCGCTCATTCCAGAATCGCGAACAACCGAGGACTCTCCCAGATTTGGAGCCCCTGTTTTCTGACCTCTCACATTTGCGCCTATCGCCGATGGAACTTCTCCAATTCCGATCTCTTTTGCCCCGAATCGAGCGGCCACTACCGTTTTTCCTTTGCCGAGCGATGATAGATCCTCGCTGGCAACCTCTCTCGCTTTCCGTCGCGAGAACAGAGTTCTCATTTCTTCCCTCACGACATCGAATTTCATCTCCAATCGCTTCTCTGCCGCTCTCTGCTTCTCCTCCGCCGCACTCTGCTTCTCTTCCATATCGGCAAACTGCGATTTGATTTGCGATTCAAGTTCCTGCTGCTTCGTCGCCACTCCCTCTGCAATTTCCTCCACCGATTTCAATCGTTGAGCCAACTTCCCGGTCATCTTCGATCGCAACTGCGCTCTGATACCAAAAATTGGTAGAATCTGCCAATTTTATTATCAAACCACAATATCCAGGAGTTCCAGAGCTCCCACTCTCCTATCTCAAAGAGACAAACTATACAAAATGATTTCTTTCCCACTACGCAATCCCGCCCTAACTACTTATACTCGAATTCATTCATGAAACCCCACACGAGCGACTACACGCTAACCCCTAAGCCCCTACTTGCTTCTTACGCCTAGAGTATACATGCTTAAGCACCGGGCCCGTATCAGAATCATAGAACAATACAAGTTGTGCCATCTTATGAACAACATAGGTCACATCCCTCATGACTGAAGATTGGAAGAGTCAAACCTTTCTCTTTTGAGTGGAAATGGGCATGGTCAAATCATGTGAAGTTCGGCATAGTTGCTCATAGGGACTTTAACAGGAGGGTCAATTACCTCAACTCAAGTCTGTGATATGGTAAACAGCCCTTGGCCCTGAAGGTTACAGCTTAAATTGAATAGTTACAGGGTTTGGGGTAGGGGATCAACTCTCTTGCTCTTCTGCTGTAAATTGCAGCTTGAAAGGCCCTTTTTACATCTAAGATTGTGTTGGTTGTATTGAAGTTGCTTATATGCTAATACTCTCAGTTTAAAATCAAAACAAGTATTTCGTAATGACATGCTGTTTTTCTCCACAAATTTTGTTGTCTTGTTTCTTTTATGTGTAGTATGTATTTTAATAATTCTCTCTTTTTCCTTTACATGTTCTATGGCCATGGGCTTGGTTTAAATTCGTGGTCTCCATTTTTTCCAGGGAGTAAGTTGACATTCACTCATTGGCTCTCAACCATATCTTAGTATTTTATTTTCTCCAAAGACAATGTTTTTCTTTATATAATATAAATTTGATATATGGTTGAAACTGATGTAATTTTTACAGCCTTTATTTCATGATGGGATGAAAGAATGGAGCTGCTGCAAGAAAAGAAGCCACGACTTCAGTTTATTTTTAGAGATTCCAGGGTCAGATCTCTTTTCATGTTTTTAGTTTAAGTTTGGAGCTCAGTGATGCTGCCCTTATCTGAGTATTGCCTTGTAAACTGTAAATGTTGAGTAGTCTACAATGCATAATTGAGTTGAACTAGTTATTGTTGATTTCTTACCCACCTTTGCCTAGAACACTAATTTTTAGTTTTGCTGAGGCAGTTGCAAATATTTTGTGCAACTATCGATCAAAGCCTCAATACCCTCAGAACCACCGTTTTTATAATCGTCAAATTTTTATAACATTACCATTTTATTAAATCTGCATGCTAATGCTGCTATACGTTGTATATTCATCTGTATACATGTGCCAAAGTGTTTGCAACAATGGATGTGTGTGTAAGCTTTTTAACTTTGTAATAGTCTAGGCTAGTGTGCATGTACATCAACTACTTTTCCTAGACTAGACAATGGTTAGACCCTACTACATTCGATTTCTAAGAAAGTCCATAGGATATTAAATTCTTGGTAAGCAAATGTCATGACTTGAACTCATTCCCTCACGCCCGAGGGTCACTCACGCCCGTCCCAAATCCCGAACCGGGGATTGAGAGACAACAAGGAATTTTACAATTAAGCTCAACTTGTGGGTCTCGATTTTGAGACCTCCATGGGAGTATACCTCGGAAGCCCTAGACCTCTACCAACGAGGCTGTTCCTTGGGACTTTTTGTCTTAACTTTTTGTTTTCACGGGTTTTCATTTAGGCTTAGAAAGACGTGTTGTTTTCATATTGCTTTTTTCTTGTCCCTAAGGGGTGGCGCAGTTGTTGAAGACTTGAGCTTTAAGGGTATGCTCCCTTCAAGATCCCGGGTTCAAGACACACTTGTGACTTTACTCCTTCGATGTCTCTAGTGCCTGACCTAGGGACGGGCGTGGTAACTCTTGTTTTTTTTAAAAAAGCTTTTATCTTGATCGACAATTCTAGGTTTCTGATACCTAACGACCCTGTTTACGAAATGAACAGAACACTAAGATATTGTTCAATACCAACAACAACAGTATCAAGAACAAGATGAAATGAAATGGACAACTATAACAAGAACTACCCAGCGCTTTCGAGAGTGTTAGCCATTTCTCCTCTTTACTTCTCTCAACCTTACTCAAAAACATATATACCCTGCCCTCCCTTCTCTTTTCTTATTTATAATCACTCTCTCTATCTCCTCATACAGGAATAACCACCTCCACCACACCCTTACCACTTGTCCCCTCCCCAATACCTATTTTACCCCTTCTAGAATATATCTGAGTAATTAGGGGTCATACTAATATGATGTATTTTAGTTTTGCTAATCCTGCGTTTCTGTAAACCTATCCAAATTTGTATCAGTAAGCATATATACCATTTATTTGTTTATTACTAACCATTTATATTTAAGACTAAGATGGAAGGTATGAATACGCTTAGGCTAGTCTTTAAAAACCTTTTAAGTTGAATTTAAGTTGTAGTTTTTGTGTTGACATTTTTTAATGAAGATGCAAGACCGGAAAACATACAACAGAAAAACCAGTTTTGACCAAACCAGCCACTGCTGTAAAGAAGCCAAGTCCAGCTCCTGTGTCTTCCATGACAGATACTTCAGGGAAAGGGTCATGCGCTAGGTGCCGACAAGGTTTCTTTTGTTCAGACCATGGTAAGCCGCTTTTGTTACTTTTCTCTGAGAGAGGTATTGTAGTGGCTAAGATATTTTTATTATGAGTAACAGAATTTTGGAAATGATGTATATGTTTTCACTTTGGAGGAAAAGAAGAACATGTTTCTGTATTTATCAGTTACAGTGCAGCTGAAAACTGATCTTACCAAAAATGTACTTGAATCACAAAAAGAAAAGAGAAAAAAAGTGCAAATTCATTGGGTGATTGTCTTCTCAGTTTTATGGAGAGTAGTATTCAGATGTCCTACATTTGTTTACTAATATATTTTACAATCTCACTGCATCCTTTTCTATTATATGCTGCCACAATTTTGTATCCAGGAGTGTTGGCACACCTAGATGTTATGTTGTGTTGAGTTTGGTATCCTTATCTGGCAGTTCTCCCAAATGTGATATTGATGTAATCTAATCCAAGTTTCGATCTTAGGTTCGCAAGTCAAAGACAACAACAAATCTATCGACGAAGCCTCAACATTACCCGCTGCAAGCAATACAGATTCTCAGGCTTCTCCTGCTAAAGAAAAAAGGTAGTTGGGATGAATGAACCTCAGACCTGCAAGAATAAGGGATGTGGCAAAACTTTTACAGAGATGGAAAATCATGACACTGCCTGCAGTTACCATCCTGGACCTGCCGTCTTTCATGATCGGTTGAGAGGGGTGAGATACATATAAACTTGAAATCAAATAGCATTATTTTTATCATCGTGTTGCTTCAATTTTAAAATTACGTAACACTGATATTTATATTTTCTTTTTCTCCATATGTTTGTTTTTTAGTGGAAGTGCTGTGATATTCATGTAAAGGAATTTGACGAGTTTATGGAAATTCCTCCCTGCACTCGTGGTTGGCACAACGCCGATCCAGCATAACTAGTCAGCATAGGCAGACAAGGTATCTAGCCTTTTCATTGTAGAGGGTTTTTTTTGTGATAAAGTATGTTTTATGAGGATGTGCTCTGCCCTCTTATTTTGTTTATATGTACATGAAATCAGTTAGTCTTGTTTCTTATTCCATGAAATCTCTCACTCTAGACTAATAAAGATATTGCATATTCTCGCTTCTTTGTCCTGCTTTTAAAATTAATATATTGAACCTACCAGAAGTGTCTCTAATGGGTGGCGCGGTGTTTTAAGGCTTGGGTTTTGAAGATGTGCTCCCTTCAATGTCCCAAGTTCAAGACTCAGTGACATTAATTTGTAGATACCTCTTGTGTCCCCAGTCCTTTGATGTATCCCAAGATCTGCCTTGGAGACGGGTGTGGTTAGCCCGAGTAAAGTAGAGTAAAACTTTGATTTTCCAGTTTTTGGAAAAAAAAAGAACTAGCAGGAGTTTTGAAAAGATAATGTAACTACTTCAAAGACATATATCTCGCAAGTACATATATGGGATATGGTTTTCTATATTTTTTTTACTTGATTTTTGTAGTGCAGCCTTGTGTTTCTATGAAGACTTTGCTGATTCTGGCGTTCTGTTCCTTTTGACTTTTGAACAGGAGAAAAAGAAGTATTTATAGAGATCAAGGTACCTTCATCAAGCATACATACAAAATGAACCTGCACGTGTTGTTTCTGCATTTCGCGGACTATTTATTCTCTTGATTTAACTTATTAAAATTGATCGTAGCGAGATGTGTTTGCGTAAGGCTTGACTTTCGATGTCATATGCTCTGTTGGATCCTGCAACATAACTTTCTTATCATCCTTCCAAACTAAGTTATATAATTATGTTCTTGCCTACAAATGCTCTTCTTGTGTGGTCTCAACTCTCAACAATTGGCATTGCACTCTCCTTTCATCTGATAAGTGAATGACAGTCGATTTTCTCGATTTTTTGGTTTGTTCAAGGGAAAATTAGTCTTTTTATTTTACCTTACACATTATTTTTGTTACCATAATCAGCTCTTCAAACACCATTTATCATAATCTGCCTCTCAAACAACATTTATAATAATCTACCACTTATTATATTCCATCGTTTATCATAACCATCCGTCTATCATAAACAAATCGGTACTCCAAATACAACCTATCTATTAAAATATCTAGATCATAATATCCATGTTGAATTATCTTTATCTTAAATAATAATGAAAGACTAGAGTAAATACTCTATATGTTTAATAAAATAAAGACTTACATGGTTTTAGTTGAATGTTTCTCCTTTTTTCCTGTTTGGTTAAAAACTTGGGCGATAATCGATTTGTGCTATCAACTTAAAAAATAAAATGTACGTCAAAAAGTAAAATTAATTGTGGAACTTTAGATTATGAGGTCAACGAGAGGCGTTGCTCTTGTTAAACGGCGTTAATGCATTTTTATGACCAAAAGTATTATAAATTCGAATTCTCAATTGTAAATTATAAAAAACGAAAAATTGCACAAACCACAAACCACAGTGTTGGAAATAACTAATTAACTTTTTAAACTTTCAATTTGATCGATCAAACTCTCCTAAAATTTAAAAAGGGATGCAATTAACTTTTTATGTTTAATTTGATAGATTATCAAATGTGTGTGAGAGGGGTAAAGGGCTGTTTGTTTGACATATTTATGTAGTTTTTGGGTTAAGGAGTTATATTGATGAGTTATGTTGAGAAGTTAAAAATTGAGAGTTGTGTCAAAAACTCGTTTGGGTGTAGTTTTTGTAGAGAAGAGCTGGAGTCAAAACCTTGTTTGGATGTAGATTATAAATGAGTAGTTATTTTTAGTTGTTAAAAAAGAAATGATTAAAAATAAATT
The DNA here is from genome assembly GCA_036507275.1 of Sicyos edulis. Classification (NCBI taxonomy): domain Eukaryota; kingdom Viridiplantae; phylum Streptophyta; class Magnoliopsida; order Cucurbitales; family Cucurbitaceae; genus Sicyos; species Sicyos edulis. The sequence continues at coordinate 3,640,245 of CM071850.1, forward strand.
GTTGGAAATGAGTTATTTTGATTGATTTGAAAGGAATGATTAAAAATAAGTGGTTAGAAATGACTGAATAATTATAAATGAATGATTAAAAATGAATGGTTAGAAATGAGAGTTATTTTTAAAAGTAAAAATAAGGAGTTAATAAAAACTGGTTTGGATGCAGATTTTTAAGGAGGAGTTAATAAATCATAGAATTAACTCCTACCTAAATATGTCAAACAAACTGCCCCTAAGTGTTGTCATATGAAAAATGTTTTCATTTTTATTAATTAAGAAAAGTCAGACCTAACAAATTTTTTATACATTCAAACACACCGCCTCTTCTCCCAATCGATCGCAGAAAAATGACAGCCTCAAATCCCCACCCTAATCCCTTATGGTATCAATCTCAATTGAACTTGAAAATAAGATTGTTGAACAACTGAAATCCTCTCCCAAATTTAATAGTAGATTTGGGCAAATTAACTTAGGGGTATACATCAGTTGGGTTGAGTTGAAGAAAATTTCCAACCCAACCTTTATATTTTTGGGTTGGGTTGAGTCATCTGGATTTATCAATATATTGCAAATATAAATATCTTTCATTAAATTAGTTATTCACTAACTATATATATATATATATATATATATATATATATATATATATATATATATATATAAAAATAAAATCTACAATAGCTATCATATTAATGTAATGAAATGAATATAAATATCAATTATGAAAAATATACAATCAAAAGTCACCGGCCACCATTACTTCTACATCCAAGATTCATATTGAAGATTTCAACCATAGAATATAACAACAGATACCTTTGGCTTTCATAAAATAAATAGATAATTAAAAGGAGCTTTTGCATGTACTATAAAAAAAGAGCAAAATAATTGTATGTATATCATATATTTTAAACTAATTCATTTGTAGCCCGAAAACCAAATGGGTCTAGTAAAAAGATTAAAAAGCCCACGCGTACACCAGCCTTGTTTTGTGGTTCATTTTGCTAAAAAATAAATTTTGTTTTGCAGCCCATTCAATCACCCAATTTCAATCAATCCAAATCCACTCCAATCAATTGGTTTCCTTCTTCTTGTTCACATTTCCAATAACACTATTTTGGTTATTGAGCTTGTTGATTACTACAATTTCTCTTTCTATTACCACTTATTATAATAATTAGGGAAAACTAGATAAATATCTAAAATTAGAAATTATTTCATAGAAATGTCTACACTTTTTTAGACTTTAAATAAATGTCTACTCTTTAATTTAAAAAATAAAATTTAAATAACTAAATGTAAAATGGACAGTTATACCCCCGAAATTTAAATTCATTTATTTTTGTAAGTATTATTCCAAATATTGACTTTTTGTAACAGCGATTCAAACAAAATTTCACCAAATCTAAACAAAAATCCTCAACAGAATTTCACCAAATCTAAACAAAAATCTACTCATATTTGAAGATGAAATATTTCTTACAAGAATTTCACCAAATCTAAACAAAAATCCAAAAAATGGTTTAAACAAAAAAGAATAGAAATAAGGATGAAATATACCAATTAAAATTTGATTTTTTAACCAACATTAATTTTTTTTACTGTATATAAACATACATAACACTACATACGAAACCCCCACCGAAAATCTATTGGTCGCTGCATGTATTAAAAAGAGAAAACTCACTTGAGGCAACTGCATCTTTGGCTGTGTGTTGGCTGTGTGTAACTGTCCGTACCACTACACAAAATAATATATGCAGCAAATTGGGATCAGAGACTGCACCTGGATTTATATACGACTGTCCGTACCCGTACTCAATCACATCAACCAATGTGCATTTACTTTGTTGTTAGCCTGAAATGCAGATTCCGTGTGGATACACACTATTATGAAAGTGGCCTACTTATGGTCCTGAACAACATCAATGAGGGTATGCGTGAGAGTTTGTGAACTTCCTGACCACCCAAAAGTTGCTACCTCTATAGACAGACGCATGAACGTACCAGTTACAAGTCTCGTGGTCATTTACTGTCATTGCATGTGTACATTTACTGTCATTGTATCTTCTGTTTAAGAACCTTTTTGTTTCTAATTACGTACCATTGACAGAATGAACCACTTTACCCAGAAGAACTCCAAAATATAAATCAATGGCGCAGACAAAAAATCGACTAAGGGAGTGCACGATGTGGGATAAAAAACTCAACTTCGTCAAATCCTTCGGACTTCTGGCAATGATCACTAAAACGAAAATGCAGCTGGAATGAAAAAAGAAATCGCACATCGTGTTCTAGATTACGTAGCTTGCAACAAACAATGGAAAAAGAAATTGTATTTGGGAAGGAGATGAAATAAATTGTAAAATTGTAGTTGGGAGGGAGATGAAAGAAATCATAAATATGTATTTGAGAGGAAGATGAAATAAATTGTAAAATTGTATTTGGGAAGGAGATGAAAGAAATAAAAAATGATGTGGGAATATGCAAAAATAAACACCTGAGATTAACTATTGTCTGATATGAAAATGATAACAAGATTTAAATATTTATTTAAAATATTTGAGTAGAAGATATTTTGAAATATACATGAATAAAAATAAAAAATTTAAATGTTTGGTATTAGTTGGCGGTTGTTTATTCCTTGAATCAAGGATGGAGAATTTGTAAAGTAAGTTTGTTTTTCTTTTTTGAAAAAAATAAAATTGGAAAGCTAAAATAGGGTAGTTTTGAAATGAAAATATTATCTTTCTTCTCAGGATTTTGATTTTAAAAAAAATATAAAGTTAAAAATATTGTAGACATGCCCTTAATTAGTTTAGAAAATCTAGACATTTACTAGTATTTTCATAATAATTATGTCTAAATTCCTGTCCATCATAATATACCTAATCATAGAAAACATTTTATGACATATTCTAATACAATATCAAAAAATATCGTTTACATAAATTTAAAATTATCATAAATATTTTTTCACGACAATTAATGATTTTCTTAAATAAAAGAAAAAGATTTGCTATTTTTATGACATTTTATAATTATTATAATTAAGTTATCATAATTACTTTTCAAAAAAAAAAAATTATCATAATTATATATATATATATATATATATATCTCGGGTAAATGTATAAGGTAGTCAACTTATTATTTATTTTTTTAACATATTTTCTGAACAGCAATTGGTGAAAAAATTGTGTAACACGAGAGAATCTATTATAAAAAAAGAAGAAGAAGGATGTAAGCACTCAATTGGATGAATGACTAAGCCAATAATAAAAAAAAGGAATTATTAGGAAATCTTTCCAGGTACTCATTAAATAATATTAAATATACAAGCTTTGTAATTACTTTTAGAAAAATACAACTTTAGAGAATGAGGTTATTTCTTTTAACATGTTTAACACCATAAATAAAATACCTCAACCATGGACAAAAGCCTATCTTACCTACTATTTTTTGTGCTAAAATTCTTTGAATTTATTCTTGTTGACTAAAAACCAAAGCGGTAGTTAAAAAGATAGATAGAATATTTTATAATTTATTTCTTTAATTCTATGGGATTTTGGATGTATTATAAAAAATGGCAAACACAAAACTAAAATTAATTCATTTGTAGTAGGAAATCCAAATTAAATTCTATCATTCATAAATTCAATCAAGTGATAAAGTTTTATCACTGGTTAAATTCTATCACACTCATTCTATCATTAGTTGAGTTTTATTATTGATATAAAATTATGTGCTATAAATAAATTATTTTAAAAATTGTGATGCAAATATAATATAAGAGTAGAATATACTGATGAGGTAAATTCTCTTAATTCTTTTTAAAAAAATTCATCACGAGTGAAATTGAAAATATTAATTTCACTTACTAAATTCCAACACCAAAACTTAGATAAGAAATCGCAAAAGGTTATATCGAAAGAATTGTAAACGATATTTATTTCCTTTGGTACAACAAAGATCGAGAGATTTGAATCTTCAAACTGAGGAAATATGTCAATTATGAGCTAACATAAATGATTTATTTTCAAACAATTATATAAATAGACAAGAAGCACGGTTGCTTTTTATAAGCAATGGTATAAAGAGATTCATAATTTTTGTTTTTAGTGGTCAAAATTTTGGATTTTGAAAGTATGCTTCCTTTAAAGTCTTAGGTTTGGGAATATTCACTTATATATGACATTAATTTGTAGACATCTATATCTCTCTTCTCTCCCTCGTGTAAAACTCTAAATTTAAGAATTTCAAAAGAAGAGGAGAGAAAGAGATTCTTTTTTTGTTTTTTGTTTTTTTTAAAGTGAAAACTATTGAATAAAACTCTAAACTAAATAAATTGGATTCAAAGCAATCTTTCAATTAATTAGGAATGAAAATCGTATTCACCCTCATTTTTTATAAGGTTAAATCTAAGAAGATTCTCTTAAAGTAATAAGAATAATAATCAATCAACATGTACAAATTTTTACCTTTAAGAATCAAATTCCTTGATATCCATATCTAGAGTTCAACAAAACTCTATAAATGTAGAACTATCTCTCTTGATCTAGAGCAAACCACAAAACTTATAATATATTTCTCTAAACAAAAAGTTAAGATGTGTTCGGTACAAGATTGGAAGCCGGTGCCGAGAATCAACGATCCGTATGTACAAGCGATAGGAAGGTTCGCATTGTTAGAGTATTTTAGAAGGTTGACATGCGTTAGTATGGAATTCATTTATGTGCATGAGGTTGAGACTCAAGTTGTGGGGAAAGGAAAGACAAAATATCGCCTAGTTGTGAAGGCATTCGAGACGAAACTGACTTCACCTCCGAGTGATCCTATAGTGGTGACACTTACGTTATGTGTGCTGCATGATGAAGATAATAAGTCTTGGACACTCGTAAGCTGTGCCTGACTACTTTAAAAGATATTCATGTTGGATTATCTTTATCGAAAAATAATAATGAGAGAATAAAGTAAAAACTATCTATCTATATATGTGTATGTGTGTTTAATAATACCGAAAGAATAATGTAAAATATATATGTATAATAATAAATGTGAGAATAAAATAAAAATTATATATATATATGACTCTAGTATCTCTCTCTTTTTTTTCTTTTTTTTGACAGGACGAAGTCCAATTTTTTTAGGCAGCATTTAATAAGGGATTATTAAATTAATAAACATCTATTTTTTTTATAATTCATAAAAAAAATTAAACTTATTTTGATTTCAAATAAATGCTTAATTTTAATTTTTTTAAATTAATTAAATGATAATCAACTATTATACTCTTCCATTACTTTTGATTTTGTTTTTTAAAAAATTATTTAAAACTAGATTCTCTAGTAACCATTCTCCAAATCTATATTTAATTAAATTTATTAGCACAATCATAAGAAAGTTTTTTAACCAAAATATTTAGTTTTTTAATTAATAATATTGGAAAATCAAAATAAAAGGGATGGATGTTGTTTTTAAAAAGTTTAAAACTAGAATGAAGATTTAAAGGTTATTCAAATATTTGGGGTTCATCTGTTTACATCCATTGGATTTTTCTTCATTGTTTCTATAGAGGTTGTACGCGATTCAGAGAAAATTGAAAAGTTATATTCACTCAAAAGTTCCTCAATTTGTCTTCATCTTTTGGATAGAGAAAATTGAAAAGTCATATTCACTCAAAAGTTCTTCTTTTTTGTTTCTTAAAAAAAATTACATATAACCTTCTGCGATGGACGATATTGGTGACTTACACATAGCCAAGTTTGAAATTGTTCAATCTTCCCAACGTTCTTATTCATTTATAGTATGTGGAATGTGGGTTCACCCTATTCATTTCTCTCCATACAAAATTTACGATCAACAAAAGTTGTTACACTTTGAATAAGTTGGGTTTTAAACCTTTCGTTCCCAAATAAAATCGAGTTCCGTTTTCCATCAATTTATTTTATTTTATTTTTCATCTATTTTTAAATTCAATTTCGTTTTTATATTAAAAAATGTTATAAGACGAGAAAAAAAAACATTAACTAACTCCTACCAGCGAATTTTACTTGTATTACTGTGCGTTTAAATATTGTTTTCTTATTTTAAAAACTACAAAAATTAATTTTAAATAGAATAAAATAACACATGGCACACTAGGAAAGGGCCACACGTCATTCTGTCTCATCTGCCTTCCGACTTTGGAAGTATTTCCCTATATATTTATCAAAATATAATGTAAATATTGATGTCAAATTATGTGTCTAAATATTAAACACATTCTATTTTATTTTAACTTCAAAAAAAATAATAATAAAGAAAAATAGAATGTGTCTATTTTAAATGACGACACATGATTTAAATATTATTTTTATTCATTAGATAATTGTAGAGAGTTTTCATTTTTGTTGAACTAAATTTAACCAATGTAAATAGAGTTCAAAAGTTTAAAACATCTGTCACTTTTATCACAATAATAATTGAGATAAATATCTAAATTCATGACCTCTTTTATTATGAAGTACACATATATATTGGTTGAGTATTTTTGTTCACCCATTATTGAAGATGGTTTATTTGAAATCTTTAATTCTTAAAATTAGAAAAATAAAATAATAATATCCCACTTGAGCTTGTTGGCCTATAAATTGGCAAACTTCATAAATAATTCCAAAGCCAAGACCAACCAAGTATAGTTACAATTAAAAAAAAAGATATGGAAATTGGATATAATAAACAAACTCTCTTCTTCTTTCTTCTTTTTGATATTGTTCCTTACAACAACTCAACTTTAGCAACAAGAAACCTAACCCCCAAAGCCAACACCCAATTCATCAAAACCTCATGCACATCAACCACCTACCCAAAACTATGCTTCACAACCCTCTCAGCCCATTCCAACAAGATCCAAACCGACCCAGAGCTACTGACAAAAACCACCATCGACGTAGCCCTCTCGTCGATCGAAACGACGTCGAGTGCGGTGGGGAGCCTTCTGAAAGGTGGGTTGAGCGGTAGGGAGGTCGACGTAGCTTTATTTTTTATTTTTTCTAATTTTAAGAAATAAAGATTTCAACTTAACTTTTAAAGAAATAGTCTGTCTTTAATAATGGGTGAACAATAATGCTCAACTAATATGTATGTGTACTTCATGATAAAAGAAGTTATGAATTCGAATATTTATCTCGATTATTATTGAAGTAAAAGTAACACATGTTTTAAACTTTTGAACTCTATTTATCATTGTTAAAAAAACCACTCTTCACAAAAACCGCCATCGACGTAGCTTTTTTTTTTTTTTTTTTTGCCTAAACTATTTAATGTTATAATAATCATTTGTGTGTAAACTATTTAATGTCGATGAAATTATTAAACACAAAGGTAGTCTCTTTCTTTTATTATCCCATTGTCATATTATTATTATTGATAGATAAAGATAGTCAGAAATGAAGATCATCTAAACTAGTCACAATCATGTTCAATACAAGTTTGATTTTGGAAATCGATATTTGACTCTTATTTATTTGAGAACAATAATACCTTTTATATAGAGTTTATGATCCTTTTCTCTCAATTTATATTAAAAAAAAGGTTAAAATACTATTTTGGTCTCTCAACTATAAGACTTGTTTCATTTTGGTCCTCCAAGTTTCAAAAGTCTAACATTGGTCCTCCAATTTTTACAAAAGCTTAAATTTAGTCCCTAAAGTTAGATTTCCGTTACCTTCCGTTAAAAACAAAAAAAAAATGTTCTTTCCAAATTTTAGTCCTTCTCTTTCCGGATTTCTCATCTCTTTCTCTCTCTCTTTCTTCATCACTTTCTCTCTCCTCAAGGTTTGTGATTTATTTTCTTCCCCCAATTCTTTTCCTTCAAATTTGATATTTTAAATTGAACATTTTCCTAAGAAATGAAAGACCGATTAAAGAAATGGAGTTGGTTTGTGTTACATCTCCTCCCTTCATTCTTAGACTCAAACAAAAATGAGAAAAAATGGGAAAATCAACTATGGCAAAAAACTGGAAACGAATAGCAAAGATCAATAGATATGAATCAAAACGATTGGAAGTCTCAAATTGAAGCACCCAAACACATAAATAAACAAAACAATTCATACATTATATAAATTATGAAAAAGATAAAAATAAGGATACATATAAACTTCAATTGAAGTCACAACATTATGGCTAAAATAAACCATCTCTTCCACATACATCAGTTGAAGGAAAATTCCAAGTTCACGCTTTTTATATTTTAAGAATGAAAAGGTAAAGTTGGTCCGTCAGTTTTGTTTATTTTAATAATAATTATTTTTTTTATATAATGCTAAAACCAAACACCGAACCTAACTCCATTTTTATTTTTATTTGGTAGGTCAGTTCCAGTTTTTTGCTATTGTTGATTTTCCTTTTTTTTTTTTCTCATTTTTGTTTGAGTCTAACAATGAAGGGAGGAGATGTAGCACAAACCAACTCCATTTCTTCGATCGGTCTTTAATTTCTTAGAAAAATGTTTAATTTAAAATATCAAATTTGAAGGAAAAAAATTGAGGAAAAAAATAAATCACAAACCTTGAGGAGATAGAAAGTGATGGAGAAAGAGAGAGAAAGGTATGAGAAATCCAGAGGGGATGTTTGTTTGACATATTTAGGTAGTTTTTAGGTTAAGGAGTTATATTGAGAAGTTATGTTGAGGAGTTAAAAATTGAGAATTGTGTCAAAAACTCGTTTGAATGTAGTTTTTGCATAGAGGAGTTAAAAGTCAAAATCTTGTTTGGATGAAGATTTGAAAATGAGTACTTATTTTTAGTAGTTAAAAAAGAAATGATTAAAAATGAATGGTTAAAAATGAATTATTTTGATTGATTTGAAAGGAATGATTAAAAATAAGTGGTTAGAAATGATTGAGTAGTTACAAATGAATGATTAAAAATGAATGGTTAGAAATGAGAGTTATTTTTAAAAGTAAAAATGAGGAGGAGTTAATAAAAACTCGTTTGGATGTAGGTTTTTTAGGAGGAGTTAATAACTCCTCCTACTAACTCCTACCTAAATATGTCAAACAAACAGCCCGAAAGAGAGGACTAAAATTTGGAAAGAAAGAAAAAAAAAAAAAAAAAAAAAAAAAAAATATATATATATATATATATATATATATATATATATATATTAACGGAATGTAACGGAAATTTAACTTAGGGACCAAATTTAAGCTTTTGTGAAAGTTGGAGGATCAATATTGGACTTTTAAAATTTGGAAGACTAAATTGGAACAATTCTTATAGTTGAGGGACCAAAATAGTAGTTTAACCTAAAAAAAATAGTCATTTTTCAAAAGATACGAGAGTCCAAAGACTTATTATCTTCTATCATGCTGCACGATTGCCATAAATGACACTATAATAGTCTTAAAACGAGGTGGAGAAATATCAATAGGTGGAATTAAAATTGTTTTTACACATCTTTTCAAATATTGAATGTGTGTTGGTATCATGTTATCTTGATTGGTTGTAATTCATTAAACTTTGTGGTCACAAGTTTGATCCTCATAATTAGTATTTAACTCTTTTATTATTTGACTAAAGGAAAAAATTATTAATTTAATTTTTAATTAGTTCAATTCGGCTTTGATCTGGTTTTCAGTTTTGATTTCTACGGGAATTGAATTCGTATTTTAATTTAATTTAATTTTTTTTTTCATTTTTAGTTTGATTTTAGTTCAATTTTTAAAGATTTTTTAATATGCCAATATCAGGTCTGGTGATGAAATTTTTTTTTCGAAAATAATTTAATTTTTTTTAAGTAAAGAAGTAAACTCAATTAAAAAAAAAAATTAAAATTGAACATTATTAAAATATCATGGGTAAAAGAATTTAATTTTGAAACATAAACTAAACTAAGAACCTATACCCTATATGAAATAATATACATTCTGAGAAATGACATTAGTTGAGGTTGGGTTGAAAATGTTGATCGAAGTTGAATTTTGATTTCGGGGGTGATATCGAGGCAGATATTCATGGATCTTGTAGCATTTATGAATAGTATGTCTCAATTTGTGGCAATAAGAGCATTGAGTTTTTTGCGTTGCTCTGTTGCGAGTAGAACAATAATGGGCTCAAGGGCAGAATTGTTTTGGCCAGCGGCTCTTGGTCTTTGTTCTTCAACAACTAGGGTAAAAGCTTTGTTGATCGAAAAGAGGGGTTCGATTAAAAGAATTTGTTTTGGCCATTGGCGAAGATAAGAGTAATCACAAGAATGAGTTTTAGAGTTTACATAGAAGTAATTTGATTTTTCTCTTATAGAAAGTTATTGGGTAATAACTGATGTCACAAACTAATAAGTGATACAAGTGGGAGTACGACATAATGTATTTTGTTTGATACCCTACAAACCTATTATTTTATGAAAATCCCCCGAAACACACCTACTTTTAAAAGTGGGGATATTGATATTTTTTTTAATAATTTAATTTAAATTTAAATTATTCACATAACTTAAATGAATAAAATTAGACATAAATGTGTTATTCGTTTACTTTCTATTTGGCTTATTTTATTTCTTGTCTTAGAATAGACTTGAATCCAACATTTCTTAGTTCATGTCGACAATAAATTTAAATTAAATAACAATATAGATACTATTTATTGTATTGCTCTCAATAGTATCTCTTATTGAAATTACTTTAAGTCGATCATTTTATATGGATATTAGCAAAGAAGTTCCATTTACTTCCTTGGGGTCAATATGCACTAACCTTGCCTCGATCAACCATCATTAAAAATGCAAAAGATTCAAAATCGGCAAAATCTCGAAACCTAAACTTTACCCCCATCAAATGAAGATATCAATATTTTTAAAGTAGATTTCGAACATCGATTTATCGAAATAAAAGTTTTAAAATTTTTCGAACTAAAATGATTTAGTTATCCTTGTGAAATTTTCTACAAACTGTGAAAATGATGTTCACATTGATAATAAACCAAATGGTACATTAATATAGTGTAATTAAGTGATAAAGTAAGTTGTATAAACAAAATTAATAACGGAATCCACTTTATACACCTTCAATGGAAAATTAGTTATGGGTAAAGGAAAAATGGCAATAAAGAGCAAACACAAAAACTATTTTCAAAAGGGAAAGAGAGATAGTTGAAGAACATAAAAAGTCATTATCATTAGAGTAAAACTTGTCTCCTTAGCTAAGGAGGCAAGCCATCCTTAAAAGAGGTATGTGACACCATTTGATGTCACAATTTTTTTTTTTAAACAATACTATTTTTAAAATAAAAAGAAATTTGTGGCACCAAATGGTGCCACATACCCCTTTTAAGGTGGGCTTGCCTCCTTAGCTAAGGAGGCAAAGTTTTTCTCTTATCATTATGTTAATTCAGGAATTTTTTATTATATATATATATATATATATATATATATATATAGAAGCTCTTACTTACATATGTCTAATCTCCAAGTCTTATGCCTTGAGTAGTATCATATTGCACAAATGAACTCATCAAGTTAAAAGTAGAAAAAATGGAGAGAAACACATTCACACGAACACAACATTAGACACATATAGATAATCTTCATTTTATTTTCACACTATTATTAAACATAGATATTTGTCCCTTATTTTTCATATGATTAAACAAACATACATATAATTATTCTTTATTTTATACTCTCATTATTATTTTTAGATGAAGATAATCCAACATGATTATCATTTCAAGTAGTCAGTCACTAAGTTCGAATAATTTCCAAGATTTAACTAATACATCATGTAACACGCTCAATTTAATTGTTACTACATTAATTGGAGTAGCTTTCAAATCAAAGGCCACCACATCTAAGGAATATAGTTTATAACGAGAATTACCCGCTATCCCTGACTTGTCCACATAAATGAACTCCATGGATACCTCTTTGTTGAGCTCAAAATATGGATATCAAGGAATTTGATCCTTAGATTTTAAATTGTACAAATTGATCTTTTATTGAATCTTGTGAAATTTGCGAACAACAATTTCATGTCTAATTAATTAAAGATAATTTTGAATCCAATTCTTTTTCTTTTTCTTTTTTTTTTTTTGCTTTTTTTGAGTTTTATTCAATTGTTTTGACTTTTAATTATGCTTTTGTGACATTTAATTTATTGCATGTTTTCAAGCTCTTAATTACTTTTCAATTTGTTGGATACAACCAATTTTTCCATCAAAAATTAATTTACTTAAAAATTATGGAAAATTGCACAAACTTATGAACTTTAAGATTTGAGTTATCTGGATATGACTCAAATTAATTTACTATTTATGTCGACAATGAATTAAGTCATCGGGATATGTTATTGTTTTTTTAGATTAAATGTAGGTATCAGTGAGCAAACTTTTGCAAAAAAAAAATTTAATGTTTAAATGCATTTTATAGATTTTTGTACTAGAAGACTTAATTGATTTTAAGTTTTTTTTAAAAGAAAAAAAAAACTCTAAAGAATAAAAATAAAAGGAGAAAATAAAACAAGAAATTATTATCGAATGAATTTTGTTTGCGTTTCTTAAACAAAAAAAGAAATAGAAATAATTAGCGTACACGTTCTTATTTTTTATTTTAAAAAAATAAGAAACAAGAAACATGTAACCCAAAAAAAAGAAATTAAAAAAGTTACCAAAACGAGTTCTAAGTGTGCCTTTTGTTAACTCTAATAATAGAGACCATTCACATCAGCATTTGTTCAAGCTGTAAGATTTCTATTTTGCTTGAATAATGTTTATTCTATTTTGTTAACTTTTAGATATGAAGATGAGGAAGAGAGTAATATATATAAAAATTTATGGTCCATTTGATAATCATTAGACCTCGTTTGATAACTATTTCATTTTTTTTTTGTTTCTTACTTTTCATTTTTTGTTTTAAAAAATAAAAACCGTATATATTTGATAACTTATTTTAATTTTATGTTTTTAAAAACTTAAAACCAAAAAGCATGTTTAATAACTGTTTTTTATTTTCAAACATCACATTTTGTTTTGATATTTTTAATTTTTTATTATTTATTCTTGATTTGTTCATACTTTTTTAAAAACAAAAACATATTTTTAAAGCTTTTAAAATTCCTTTAATGTTTTTAAAATTTTAAAAACAAAAACCAAAATTGATTATCAAATAAAACTATTTTTAAAATATTAAAAATGAAAATGAAAAACAAAAAACGAAATAGTTATTACCGTCTTAATTTTGTGTTTTTTGTTTTTATTTTTTTTTTTAAAAAAACTTAAGTTTATTCTTACTTAAATTTCCTACAATGAGTTCCATATTTCCTATGATATATCTATTTTTCCTTAAGTATGTGGATGATAACCAACTATCAAAAACAAAAATAAACTTTTAAAAGTAATTTTTTTGTTTCTAAATTTTTGTTTAGTTTCTACAAATATAGGTCAGGTGTAGATATCAAAACAAGAAAAAACATATGATAAAATAGTTATTGTAGGCTTAAATTTTAAAAAATAAAAACAAAAAACCAAATAGTTATCAAATGAGACCTTATTAACATAAATTTATCTTGTCTTAGAATAGATTTGAATCCACCATTTCTTAGTTCATGTCGACAATAAATTTAAACAACAATATAAATATTGTTTATTGTATTGCTCTCAATAGTATCTCTTATTAAAATTACTTTAAGCAGATCATTTTATATGGATATTAGCAAAGAAGGTCCATTTACTTCCTTGGAGTCAATATGCACCAACTTTGCTAGAATTGACCATCATTAAAAATGCAAAAGATTCAAAATCGGCAAAATCTTGAAACCTATGCTTTAACCATCAAATGAAGATATCAATATTTTTAAAGTAGATTTCAAACATCGATTTATCGAAATAAAAGTTTTAAAAAGTTTCGATCTAAAATGATTTAGTTATCTTTTGAAATTTTCTACAAACCGTGAAAATGATGTTCACATTGACAATAAACCAAATGGTACATTAATATAGTGTAATTAAGTGATAAAGTAAGTTGTATAAACAAAATTAATAATGGAATCCACTTTATTCACCTTCAATGGAAAATTAGTTATGGGTAAAGGAAAAATGGCAATAAAGAGCAAACACAAAAACTATTTTCAAAAGAGAAAGAGACACTGCTACAAAAAAAGGTTTACATGACACTAATGTGAAATAAAATTTAAGAGGGAGAAGCAATTGAAGTGTCATAAATAAAAACACGCGTTTTATGACACTTTATTAGAATCATCTCGCAATCAGAAATTAAAATAAAATTATCATCACAAAAAAGTGTCATAAATTAAAAAAGCGCGTTTTGTGACACTTTTGTAGAATCATCAATTTTTTAAACTAACTTAGAAAAATAAGTATAATTTTGATATTTTTCAACATTATATATATAAATATATATATTGAGATTAACCTTATATATTTTGTTACAATTATCTTTTTAACCACTTCTAAATTATAATTTGTATAATAATTAACTCCCTAATTTTGTTATATATATATATATATATATATATTTTATTTATTTACAATCATTTTTGTTTGACCTTTACAATCATTTTTGTTGTTTTAATTGTTCTTATCTAGGTTAAATGTTGGAGCCGAATTTTACTTAGATTCATCATGAGTAGAGGTATAACTCTGAACTATGGGTATAATAACAATGTCCAACCATACATTTTTCTTCTGGTTTGTGTGATTAAGTTTTAATAGCACAACTAGTTAATGACTTATTCTTCTAGTTTTTTTTTTATTATTGATCAACTTGTTGATGTCTCGTTTCTATATTGTTGAAGCTAATATATTGGAAATTTTGTTTATTTTCTTCTAGTGAATGCTTTGCAAGTTAAAGAGGTAAACTTTATCTACTTTAATTCCATATAACCAATGTTTATATTTACATATTTCTTTGTTTCGATAAATATACTATCAACCTTTGAATAAGGTCGTTTAAATATGGAAAACATATATGGAGTCAAAATTGACTTTATTCTCAGTGAAGTTCGATAGATGTATAATTAATTTTCTTCAATTTCTTTGACATTAAAATGGTGTAGGGACAGGTGATATGTATTGTGATAATAGTCGAGGTATGCACATGTTGATTCGCATAGTCACAGGTATAAAGATAAATGTGGAACATAGTTACGTATAATTACTCAAACTTTTGACTACAGTTTTTTATTCCTTCATCTTTCATTTTTTATTTGCTAGTGACAAATCAATTAATCTCAAAGAACTAAACTATAAATTCTATTATCATATCTTGTGGAGTACATGAACACTTTACTTTTTATTTATGTTATAACATGCTTGTAATTTTTATTAATCATTTATCTCATTTAGCTACTTAGTCACTGCTGGTATTTTTTGCTTTCCTTGTTAGTTTATCCTTTCATTAGTTTATATTGAATTATTTATATGGTATCTGATATTTGAATGCTTATTTAATCTCAGATATTGTCAATGTGATTGAAGATACTTTAAAGATAAATATGTTGCGAAAACTTTTGGATTCTTATTTGCAATACAAAGGTGGATCAATCCAATAAAGAAGTCGTATCTTGTCCTAGCGTAACGATGAACATTTTTCAATGTAAATTTATTGATCTCATGAACAATATATATTTTTTTCATTTAATATTTATGATACATGTATAAAGTACCACCTTGATTGATATTTATATACAAATGAATATTATAAAAATAATTTTTATATTTGATCAGATTTTAATAGTTATATGTGCAATTATAGGAACGAATATGAATAATAGTTGATAATAAGTATTTGTCAACGACTAAAGATATATGATTAAATGAAAAGTCATATATACATATTGAGTGATTACAAAAAAAATATCAATTTAAATTCTTTAATGATAAAATTTAGGTGTCATAGATAAATTATTAATGATCAATTTTATATATCATCTATTGTTCTTATGTGGCAATAAATTATTGTCATTAAAGAAGAATCGATGATTGTAGAAAAATGTCATCTAAAGAGTTTCAATGATACTTATTAAGAAGTGTCATCTATATGGAATAGATGATGTCGGATATAATGATTGTGGAAAAGTATAATCTAAAGATAATAGATGATGTGCGATACAATTATTGCAAAACAGTATCATCTAAGGCGTTTGTGATACTTTTTTAGAATCATCATATATCCCAGTTTTGTAGTAGTGAGAGATACTTGAAGAACATAAAAAGTCATTATCATTATGCTAATTCAGGAATTATTTATTATATATATATATATATATATATAGAAGCTCTTACTTACATATGTATAATCTCTAAGTCTTATGCCTTGAGTATTATCATATTGCACAAATGAACTCATCAAGTTAAAGTAGAAAAAATGGAGAGAAACACATTCACATGAACACAACATTAGACACAGATATTTGTCCCTTATTTTTTCATATGATTAAAAAAAACATACACATAATTATTCTTTATTTTATACTCTCATTATTATTTTTAGATGAAGATAATCCAACATGATTATCATTTCAAGCAGTCAGCCACTAAGTTCATATAATTTCCAAGATTTAACTATTACATCATGTAACACGTTCAATTTTATTGTTACTGCATTAATTGGAGTAGTTTTCAAATCAAATGCCACGACGTCTAAGAAATATAATTTATAACGAGAATTACCCACTATCCCTGACTTGTCCACATAAATGAACTCCATGGATACCTCTTTGTTGCCTAACATATACTCTAACAATGCAAATCTACCTATCGCTTGTACATATGGGGAATTGACTTCCATCTCCAAAGCTTGATGGCTTGTAATGTTTGGTATATAGGTTGACGTCATTTATAGAGCTTTTTGAGCTCTAAATATGGATATCAAGGAATTTGATCCTTAGATTTTAAATTGTACAAATTGATCTTTTATTGAATCTTGTGAAATTTGCAAACAACAATTTCATGTTTAATTAATTAAAGATAATTTTGAATCCAATTCTTTTTTCTTTTTTCTTTTTTTTGAGTTTTATTCAATTTTTTTGACTTTTAATTATCTTTTTGTGACATTTAATTTATTGCATGTTTTTAAGCTCTTAATTACTTTTCAAGTTGTTGGACACAACCAATTTTTCCATTAAAAAATTAATTTAATTTAAAATGTAGGGGAAATTGGGCAAACCTTATGAACTTTAAGATTTGAATTATCTGGATATGACTCAAATTAATTTACTATTCATGTCGACAATGAATTAAGTCATCTGGGTATGTTATTGTTTTTTAAGATTAAATGTAGGTATCAGTGAGCAAACTTTTGCAAAAAAAAAATTGGTTGTATTCATGTCTAATTATTTTTTGATAAAAGATACTTATCAATTAATTAAAGATAATTTTGAATCCAATTCTTTTTTCTTTTTTGGAGTTTTATTCAATTTTTTTACTTTTAATTATGCTTTTGTGACATTTATTTTACTGCATGTTTTCAAGCTCTTAATTACTTTTCAATTTGTTGGACACAACCAATTTTTCTATCAAAAATTAATTTACTTAAAAATTAGGGAAAATTGCACAAACCTTATAAACTTTAAGATTTAAGTTATCTGGATATGACTCAAATTAATTTACTATTCATGTCGACATTTGGACATGTTATTGTTTTTTTTAGATTAAATGTGTGTATTAGTGAGCAAACTTTTGGATTTTTTTTTTTTTTAATGTTTGAATGCATTTTATAGATTTTTGTACTAGATGACTTAATTGATTTTAAGTTATAAAAAAAAAATCTAAAGAATTAAAATAAAAAGAGAGAGAAAAAAAAAAGGAAATAATTATCGAATGAATTTATTTGCGTTTCTTAAAAAAAGAAATAGAAATAGTTAGCCGACACGTTTTTATTTTTTTATTTTAAAAAATTAAGAAACAAGAAACATGTAACCAAAAAAGAAGAACTAAAAAAATTACCAAAATGAGTTCTAAGTGTGCCTTTAGTTAACTCAAATAGAGACCATTTACATCAGCATTCGTTCAAGCTGTAAGATTTCTATATATTGCTTGAATAATGTTTATTCTATTTTGGTAACTTTTAGATATGAAGATGAGGAAGAGAGAAATATATAGAAAAAAATGATGGTCCATTTGATAATTATTAGACTCAATTTGATAAATATTTCGTTTTTTGTTTTTTTGTTTCTAATTTTTTATTTTTTGTTTTAAAAAATAAAAACTGTATATATTTATAACTGATTTTAATTTTATGTTTTTAAAAACTTAAAACCAAAAAGCATGTTTAAATTTTTTTTTTCAAACAACACATTTTGTTTTGATATTTTTAATTTTTAATTATTTATTTTTGATTTGTTCATTCTTTTCTAACAACAAAAACATATTTTTAAAACTTTTAGAATTCCTTTAATGTTTTTAAAATTTTAAAAACAAAAACCAAAATTGATTATCAAACAAAATTATTTTAAAAATATTAAAAATGAAAATAAAAAACAAAAACCAATATGGTTATCACAACCTTAATTTTTTGTTTTTGGTTTTTATTTTAAAAAAAAACTTAATTTTATTCTTACTTAAATTTCCTACAATGAGTTCCATATTTCCTACAATATATCTATTTTTCCTTAATTATGTAGATGATAACCAACTATCAAAAACAAAAACAAGCTTTTAAAAGCAATATTTTTGTTTCCAAATTTTTGTTTAGTTTCTATAAATATAGGTGAAGTATAGATATCCAAATAAGAAAAAACATATTGTAAAATAGTTGTTGTACGCTTAAATTTCAAAAACTAAAAACAAAAAACTAAATAGTTATCAAATGAGATCTTAATAACATAAATTTGTCTTTCATATTTTTTACTTCAAATTTAACTTAGAGAGATAACGGTAACACTTATCAAACTTTAGAAAGATGATAAATTAAATTTAAAGTTTATGAGTTAATTGTTGTAGTTTGTATAATTTTCCCTAACTTTTAAAGTAAATTATTTTTTGATAAAAAAAATTGGTTGTGTCCAACAAATTAAAGAGTAATTAAGAACTTGAAAAACATGCAATAAATTAAATGTCACAGAATTAAATGTCACAAAGGATACCCAAAAGTCAAAACAATTGAATAAAACTACAAAAAAAAATGAAGAAGAAAAAGATTCAAATCTATCTTTAATTAATTAGACATGAAATTGTTGTTCGCAATCTCACAAGATTCAATAAAAAAAAAAAAAAAAAAAAAAAAACAATTTGCACATTTTTAACTTTAAAAGTCTAAGAATCAAGTTTTTTGATATCCATATCTAGAGTTCAACAAAGCTCTATAAATGACGAACTATATCATTCAAGGTGGACAGCAATTCACAATTTATAAAGTTTTCTTTTACCTAAAACTATATACCAAATATTACAAGCCATCCCTAGCAAGCTTTGGAAATGGAAGTCAATTCCCCATATGTACAAGCAATTGGAAGGTTTGCATTGTTAGAGTATATGTCAGGCAAGGAAGAGGTATCTTTGGAGTTCATTTATGTGGAGAAGGTTAAGTCAGTGATAGTGGGTAATTCTCGTTTTCTACAATATTTCTTAGATGTGGTGGCCTTTGATACGAAAAATACTCCAATTAATACAGTAACAATTCAGTTCCGCGTGTTATCTGATATAATGAATAAGTCTTGGAAACTGCTTGAATCTACTGTCTAACTACTTTAAATGATAATCATGTTGGATTATCTCATCTAAAAATAATAATGAGAGAATAAAATAAAGAATAACTGTATGTGTATATGTGTGTTTACGATAATGAAAAAATAATATCTTATGTTTGATAATAATGTGAAAATAAAATAAAGATTATCTATATGTGTCTTTTTTTTTTTGAGAATCGATTATCTATATGTGTCTAATGTTATGTTTATGTGAATGTGTTTCTCTCCATTTTTTTCTAACTTTAACTTTTTTTTGGAAAAAGATACTATAATAACATGTATTAAGAAGCATACAAAAGAGTTACACGAGAGGGAGAGAAAAGAAAGCTCTCCAATTTAACATAATGGATGAAGAATCATAATCCTTGTAGAGAGAAGATTTGTTACACCAAAAAGTCAATGAAAACGACTAAACCAGAATTTAACTTCGAGATAGCTACAAATTAATTAATTTTGTTTAATTGTTTCTTACAGTCTATTATGCAAGCTGTGTAATTTGGAACCATCATGATTACACACATAAGCCAACCTCTTGCTACAATTTAGAGTTATTTGAGATATTACAAATATTACACAATCATGTATAGCAAGAATGAATTGCTAATAAACTAAATCGTCAATTTAATTTACCAACAATCATTCATAGAATATGAACAAGAAACAATTAATTCTTGAATTGAAATAAATTCTATTTAGTCTAAAACCTTAAGAAGAAATTACCGAAAAAATTAAAACATCCTTAAACCAGAAATTAAAATTTAACTACACATAATGAAAAGTCAATAAAAACTATACATAGAATGGATCATAAAAAATAAAGAAGCGAATTGAAAACAAATCCCAATTTATTGGCCTGCTTCTACATGCTACTGTAAGAAAAATTGTGTTCTGCCTGGATCTTTTTCCCTTATAAATTCCTCCGGTTCTTGTAAATAATGAGAAAAATTCTCCAATACTCCCACTTTCTCTTGCCATTTAACTGCCACAATCCATAATTAAATTAAAAATTTTAAAAATAGATAGAAGTGTAAATATATTTTTTCTTTTTTTAAGAATCAACAATCGTGTTATTGATTCTTATTATGTTTTTATTATTATTTCCAATTATTTTGATTTTATTTACAATTTATAAATTCAAACTAAAATGTTAATTTTAGGCACATTTCATTAATATTCTGTAGTCGACCACCTAAATCAATTCAAATACATTTTTCAATTTTTAACTAATGTTGAATATAATATAGGGAAATTAAGAACAATAAATCTAATTAATTTAGACTTATCAAATTCTCCCACACCTAATTCATGTTTGTCCTCAAACATGTCTTAACTTAACATATCAATTTTTCTATTTAATCGTTTTAACCCTCCTAATATCCAAGAATCATCAATAATAGACCAACATACATCCAAGTTAAATTTTATTGACAATTAAGAGAATGAACATTCATAGAATATATTTTCGGTAAAAGCTCAAGCATCTCATCAATTCACTAAAATCAAATGCAACAAGACTTAACACTCTCTCTCGAGATTTGACTCCATTCTCTCTAGATTTTTAGGATGTCTTTACTCTCAAAATCAAAACAATTTGAAGCAATACTCCATACCATTTTTAGGTTATTTGGATTGAATTTGTGCATTCTGAATATTTGGATTTTTAGGTTTTTTTTTTTGAGAATTTGGATTTCTAGGTTTCAAGCAATACTCCATACCATTTTTATTTCATTTGAAATTAAATTTTAGTTATTCGCCCTTCTTGAAATTGAAATTGAAATTTATTCTTTGAAATCAATCTGAAGCTGCTCGATTCTATTTGCAATCCAATTATGAACTTCAGCATGCTGGAAGATCGACACTGAGGAAAAGATCAATTAGTTAGAAAAATTGACTGTTGCAATTTTGATATTTATTGCTCAATTTGTTATTGGCTGAACATTTGAGAAATTTTGATTAAATTTGAGACTGCATATTTGGGTGATTTGCTTTGTTTAAATTTAAGTATATTATGATTTGGTGAGGTCATTGGTACTGATTTTGTTAAATTTTTTAAGCCCGTTAGGACCCATCTAGCTGTATTCTCTTGAATTTGAAAATTTTGTTAAGATGTTGGCAAAATTTGAGTTGGATAAATTTGATGGTCAAGAAAATTTTTGTCTTTCGAAATTAGTGATTATGGCTATTTAGGGTATATATATATTTGATGGGTAAAGTAGGTTTCAAGATTTTCTCGATTTGAAATCTTCTGGTAATGTTGCATTTTTAATGATGGTCGATTCAGGGAAAGAAGTAAATGCAACTTCTTTGCTAATATCCATATAAAATGATCAGCTTAAAGTAATTTCAATAAGAGATACTATTGAGAACAATACAATAAATATTATCTATATTGTTCAGATTTAAATTTATTGCCGACCTGAACTAAGAAAAGTTGGATTCAAGTCTATTCTAAGACAAGAAATAAGATAAGCGATATAGAATGTAAACTAATAACACATTTGTGTCCAAATTTTATTTATTTATTTTAAGTTATAAGTCGAATTCATCGAAGCAATTGATGAAGGTTTCTAGCAAGATTGGGCAAGGCAAGCATTGTTTCTATATTTTCCTTGTCATTTTGAGGCGTCCTTATTACACTCATTCTTGTATTTGAGGTCCACCTAATCTTGTGATACTTCATATGGATATGGCTATTCACACCTTTGATGATATTATGAGAACCAACCAAAAATCTAAGCGAGAAGTACATTATCGGACAAATGTTTACTGAAAAATTCCCAACCTATTGCTATTAAACGACTTTACAATCACTATGCACACAATTTTTGGGAGTTTGAGATTGAACTCGAAACCATTGGTAGTATTAGACGTAGAAATCTTGTTATTCTTCATGGTTATTCATTATCTCCTTTTTTTTCTCCTTCATAGTATTTATGTCTCTTTAAAAAAACTATTTATCTTCTATAAAGTAAGTTCATAGATGTATACTAATAAATATATTTAGCTTATTTATATTTATAATTATACTTACATATTTTATTAAATATATATATATATATATATATATATATATATATATAATTTATTATTTAAAAAATTATCACATGCAACGGCGTGTTAAAATTCTAGTATATATATAAGGCATGAAGTATTTTTAATTAAGTGTTATAATAATACCAAAGAGTCGGTGACGCAGTTGGTTATCTTGTGTGGTGTTAATCCGTTTCAACTCCACGGTCACGAGTTTAATTTATAAAATAATTAGTTCTTAACGTATTGATAAATAACTTGCAGTTATAAAATAAATAATCTACGTTGTAGCCTAGTATAATATTGTCAATTTTGTATAAAAAACAGTATAGTATCGTCCATCTTTTATTAATTTATTAATATATCTACAGAGTATAATAGAGTTTTTATTATAGAAAAAATAAGCAATTAACACAACTCAAAAATTTAAACCCAACTCAACCTAAAAATATAGAATTGAATTGGATTGAATATCAGAACAAAAAGAGGCAATTTCTCTTATTGGGAGAGAGATTGCAACATATATATACTATGCTAAATAACAAATTCCACACATCTTTCTTGTAATTATAACAACTTAAAAATATTTCATATTCAAAATTTTTATTGATTTTAATCAATTTAATTTGATTGAAACCACCAACTTTATTTTGAAGTAATCAATTTCATTTAGTTGAAGTTTTTTTTTTTTTTTTTTTTGAGAAGCATTTAATTGAAGTTATTAATATTAAAGTTATAATTTATCTTTAAATCTAATTTTGATAAATTTTATTTTTTTTCTAATTTTTTTATATCAATTTCTTTTTTCTTTTTTCTTTTTCTTTTTCATTTTTTTATTCATGAAAAATCTCTATTTTTTAATTAAATTTAATTCTGTTGAATATCTATTCCATATTTTCAAAAGTGTGATATTCTTATAAATAAGCTTTTAAAAGTGGCTGTCTTTGGATACTTACTGCCATTTTTCTATTTAATTAGATAAATTGGAATAAATTTATAATTTATTTCTGTAATTTTATTTAAAAATTCTCTTTTATATCACATGTGAAATGAAAATATTAAATTCATCTACTTAAAATCTTGGTAAGGATTAACTATTTATGTCTCTTTAAAAAAAACTATTTATCTCCTTTTTTCTTTTTCTTTCTCTTTTTCTTTTTCTTTTTTGACAGAACTATAAATCTTTTATCTTATGACAACTATTTCTATCTTTTTAACTAGTCAAAGCATTATAAATTTCATAACTTTTCTATGCTAAGACCCCTGCATAATCTTTTTTAAATTTGACGTCAACTGTTATTGATTTGTCTCAATCTTTGAAAACAATGGGTCGTAACATTTAATTAACCCTCCATCTTATCTGTAATTATAGTTTAATAATGAAAAATAGAAATATAGCCTGAATAATAATATTTAACATTTTTTATAATAAGCCAATATGAGCAGTTACTCAGTGACATTAGTAAATGCTCAATGATTAGTGGTTTTGGGTTCAAGTTCTCCCACCTTCAATTGTTGTAATCTCAAAAAAAATATATATATATTTTGATAACAATTTTGAAATCTCTTTTAAAAAAATGTAGCAGTCTTGATAGCTCAAATTTTGTTACTCTATCATGTGGCTATTATTGTGAACCTGGATATACCATTAAGAAGTTTGTTTTTTTCTTTTTTGAGAAAGATACTCCATTCAAAAGCGTGCAAGAAGGACACAAGAAACGACGAAAATACATTAATTAGGAGTAAGAAAAGTTTTCCAATTAATAACTATAGTACAATTATCGATCGATGATATAACATTAAGAAGTAACAAAAGTATATATTAAATAGTGTGAGCATTCATCTCAAAATCAATCGATAATTACTAAAATAGTTCACCTTTTTTAAAAAAAAATACGATGTTTTTTTTTAAGTATGCTAGGGACATATGCAAAGGCCACAATAAAGCCAAAGAGTAAGTAGTCCATCTATCTTAATTATAAATGTTTTGAGATTTTCTACTTTTCGAAAATGAAACAATAGTGAGATTTTAATTAACACGTCCTTCAAGATGATGTCTCGTTTGGATTTCACTAATCTTAAATCGAATCTTAATTTCATTTTATGAGGTCGAATACCCGTTAGTAAACCTATAAGCGCGTATTTTGGTCTACAAAAAATTATATTTAATTCAAGATGGTATTTTCAATGTGATATTATCTTGAAAAAGCATGTTGGAGATATTCACCTTAATAGTAGATTTCAACCTTTTAATAACAAATAAAATAGATGTTGAAAATATAAAATAAAAGTTTATAATTTAACATAAAACAACTTTTACCTTAAATGCAGGCAAAAGAAATTGCAAAACTATATTGAGGAATTGTGAACTTTTTTTCTTCTTCTTATTTTACAACAAATATTGAGAGATTTGAACCTTCAAATGGAAGATATATGTCAATTATATATTTTCATAACTTTTTAAGCGAAAACAACTGAACAATGGGAATCTTATAAAATTACTTCAATTGAAAAATTTATAAATATGATCGCTTTTAAAAAAGTTCAGCAGTTATAATAATAAATATTAATAATAATACATAATATTATATTAATGAGTATTTATAATATAATATTAAATTATATTAATAATCATGGATTAACATACATTTGTAATTATTTTGTAGGAAAGTCTATTGATTACAATTTCCCTCGAATAAAACTCCAAACTAAATAAATTGGATTATAAGCTATCTTTCAGTTAATTAGGCACGAAAATCTTATTCCACCCTCGCATTGGATGAGGTTAACTATAAGAAGATTCGATCAAAAGTAATGGTCAATTTTTAGGTCTAAGAATCAAATTCCTTGATATCCATCCATATTTAGAGTTCCACAAAACTCTATAAATGTGGAACTACCACTCTAGGTGTAGAGGAAACCACAATTTATAACATTTCCGTTGCCTTAAATTACAAACAAAAGCTAGGATGAGTTCTATAAAAGTTTGGAAGCCGATTGAGAAAATCAACGATCCATATGCGCAAGCGATGGGAAGGTTCGCGGTGTGGGGTTAACTTGGAATTCATTTATGTACAGAAGGGTGAGACTCACGTTGAGGCGGAAGGGAAAACACAGTATCGCCTAGTTGTGGTGGTGTTTGATACCATAATGGCTCCACCTTTTAGTAGTACAGTTGAGTCATTTACGTTTTGTGTGCTACATGATGAAAATAATAAATCTTGGACACTCCTTACTTAAATATAATAATGAGAAAATAAAGTAAAGATTATCTATCTATAAATGTGTGTATGTGTGTTTAATGATACTCAAAGTAAAAAACATCTAATGTATAATAATAAATATGAGAATAAAATAAATTTTCTTTTCTTTTCTTTTAGCAGAAATTATCACATGACGTATTATTGTCTGATTTCAAAATAATAAGTGAAGTACTAGAATATGAACTCTATTAGAAGTGAATTTCAGGGCATAGAAGAAAGTTAAGAATAAACATTTCATTGACCTACGGATTAAGCGCACGGGCAGGGTTTTCAAGCCCCACTAAACGGAAAGATATAAAAGCACATAAGATGAATTGAATAGCATGAGCGGCATATAGCCGACTAGCCCTAAAAGGTTAACCTTAACATTAACCTCGTGTGATTTTCATTTATGTACAGAAGGGTGAGACTCACGTTGAGGCGGAAGGGAAAACACAGTATCGCCTAGTTGTGGTGGTGTTTGATACCATAATGGCTCCACCTTTTAGTAGTACAGTTGAGTCATTTACGTTTTGTGTGCTACATGATCAAAATAATAAATCTTGGACACTCCTTACTTGAATTGAATAGCATGAGCGGCATATAGCCGACTAGCCCTAAAAGAACTAACAAAATTCTCAAATGTCTACTTCTGGGATGGGATTAGAGAGGAGTGGTGCCAGCGCATATGAAATCAAGTTGCAACCCATTTTATTCGCCACTTTGCTTTCATCTTTCCAAATTTCTCTCTATTTTCAACTCCAACCTGGCTAAATCCCGTGAAACCATTTCATAGAAGATCCTTGATATCTTCTTTTTATAAAGCAAATTGACTTCCAGGTTGGTCTAAGATCCGCTAGTCGGCTCAACGCCATCAAAGTTCTAGTCTTTTCCCACTATTTGGAAAGTAGGAACTTAGAGGCATGCCTCAGCCAAGTCTCGATATTCTTTTAGAAGGTGAAATAGGAACTAGAAAAAGGCTCATTAATTTAGGATCTCGATTCATGGATCTCTCGGTTCGAGAAATCAAAATAAAAGGATCGAACCATTTCTTCTGACTTTCATGAATGAGTGTAGGCCAGATATTTGAGTGCTCACTTAGGTTAGCAGGAAGTTTGGCTAGATAGACATTATTGAATACCTTTTGATAAGAGATATGAAGAAATCATTCAATGAATGACTGCAAAATCGAATTGGTCTAAGCAGCAGGAAAGATCTTGTTGTTATAGTTGTTACTTGAGTCCCTAATTGGACAGATGGCTAGCACTACTACGACTGGCACTATGACTTGTTGGAAGTGCCAAGCATCGGCTAATTCTACTGTGCCAGCAGCGCGGTAATACAGAGTGTAGTGCAAATTTCAAATCTATACATACCGATAAATAGATTGCAAAATAGATCTAATCCAAATCAAACCAAATAGAGATGAAATCATACACAAATAAAGAAGGAATGGAAAAGAGATAGCACACCAGATGTAATGTGGTTCGGACTAGTCTATTTCACCGTTCAGAATGTGAGGGGATCAATCTTGATCATACTCACTCATAATTTTCATTGTATCAAGAGCTCTCAATTTGGTTGCTAGGGTTTCTCACTCTCAAAGGTAAAAGAAGACCCATGGAACTTTATATAGAAGCTCAATTTACAAAGCCTCATGGTTAGTAAATTTGACATCATATGACGTGACACATAATAGATACACTCAAGTTTACTAAATTCACCGTATGGGTAAATTACAATGATGTATAATTCACAATTAACACGGAAGATGAAAGAGGGTGTTTGTTTGACATATTTAGGTAGTTTTAGGTTAAAGAGTTATATTGAGTAGTTAAAAATTGAGAGTTGTGTCAAAAACTCACTTGGATGTAGTTTTTGTGTAGAGGAGTTATAGTCAAAATCTTGTTTGGATGTAGATTTAAAATGAGTAGTTAAAAAGAAATGATTAAAAATGAATTGTTAAAAATCAACTATTTTGATTGATTTGATAGAAATGATTAAAAATGAGTGGTTAAAAATGATTGAGTAGTTATAAATGAATTATTAAAAATGAATGGCTAGAAATGAGAGTTATTTTCAAAAGTAAAATTGAGGAGGAGTAGATAAAAATTCATTTTGATGTAAATTTTCGAGTAGGAGTTAATAATCCTAAACGTAGATAAAACCGTCAAACAAACAGCCCCCAAGTGTTATTAGAATGATTTGCATCCTTAGGTGGCATTTTAAGTCTGCCGCGTCAAATCATAACCATTCTCCAATCTATATTTAGTTAAATTGCTTAGAAAAATCATAAGAAAATATTTTGACCAACATATTTAATTTTTAATTAATAATTTTGAGAAATCAAAATAAAAGGGATGGATATTTTTATAAAAAATTAAAATTAGAATGAAAATTTAAAGGTTATTCAAATATTTGGGGTACATCCTCGCGCATATTATAGCGTTAATGCATAATAGTATGATTTGGAATAAAAATAGATGAAATTAAAACACCTGACATGCGTTGGATTTTCCATCTTTATTTTTTTAGAGGTTGTGTGCAATTTGTCTTTCATGTTTCGGATAGAAAAAATTGAAAAGTCATATTCATACTTTTAGGAGTTCTGTTTTCCATCAACTTTTTTTCGTTTTTCATCCATTTTTAAATTCAATTTCATTATTATAATAAAAAATGTTATTAGACAGAGAAAAAAAAAATTAAATAATCCTACCAGCGAATTTTACTTGTATTACTGTGCGTTTTAAATATTGTCTTCTTATACAATTTTAAGAACTATAGAAGAAATTAAAAATAAAATAAAAGAACACATGGCACACTAGAAAGGGCCCCACGTCATTCTATCTCATCTGCCTTCCGACTTTGGAAGTATTTCCCTATGGAGGAGAATTTAGGTGCACCCCGGGTAGTACCTCTACCATAATATCATTCATTTGAAGCCACACATCTTCTTTTTTCTTTTAATTTTTTTTTATAATAAATATAAAGTAAAAAAAGTGAGATAAAATATGTGGCACCAAAGATGCCACATAAGTGATGTCATAGTGGGGGTACTACCCGGGGTGCACCCAAATTCTTCTCTTTCTCTATGTATTTACAAGAGAGATGTTCAGGTCATATGATGTCAAATTATGTGTCATGGACATCATTCTATTTTATTTTAACTTAAAAGTAATAATAAAGAAAGAAAAAAAATAGAGTGGGTGAAACAGATGGATATTAATACTTAGACATGACTTAAATATTTTTTTTATTCACGAGATGTTCATAGAGAGTTTTCATTTTTGTTGAACATTTTTTAACATCTTTAAAGAGAGTTCAACAATTTAAAACATCTTTTACTTCAATAATAATCAAGATATATCAAATGGGTTAGCGGCGCAATTACATTGTTTGTTTATTATTATCTAGTTTAACACCAACGTCACGATTTCGAATCCCAAAATTCATGATATTTTTAGGCCCCGTTTGATAATCAATTAGGTCTTAGGGATTTAAACACACATTGATCGAGTGTTCTTGTTGAGAAATCATTAAAGTCAGTCTATTTCTTTCAAAGTTAAGTTGAAATCTTTTTTTTTTTCTAAAAAAAAAGTTTAAATAATAATGATAAATAATAATATCCCACTTAAACTTGTTGGCCTATAAATTGGCAAACATCATAAAAAATAAATTTTAAAAAAAACTCCGAACCCAAAACCAAGCAGTTACAAAAAAAAACATGGAAAGTGGATATAGCAAACAAACTCTCTTCTTCTTTATTCTTCTTATTGGTTCTTACAACAACTCAACCTCAGCAACAAGAAACCTAACCCCCAAGGCCAACACCCAATTCATCAAAACCTCATGCACATCAACCACCTACCCAAAACTATGCTTCACAACCCTCTCAGCCCATGCCAACAAGATCCAAACCGACCCGGAGCTACTGACGAAAACCGCCATCGACGTAGCCCTCTCGTCGACCGAAACGACGTCGGATGAGGTGAGGAGCCTTTTGAAAGGTGGGATGAGCGGTAGGGAGGTCGGGGCGGTGACGGATTGCGTGGAGGAGCTGAGGGACTCCATGGATGAGATGAAGAAATCAGTTAGTGAAATGAAGAAGCTCAAAGGGGGAGATGTTGGTAATTTTGAGATGACTATGAGCAATATTGAGACTTGGATTAGTGCTGCATTGACTGATGAAGATAGTTGCATGGAGGGGTTTGGTGAAATGGATGGCAATGTGAAGCTTTTTGTGAGACAACATGTTGTGGTGATTGCACATTTGACTAGTAATGCCTTGGCTTTGGTTAATAGATTTGCTGATCTTCATGGC
The DNA here is from genome assembly GCA_036507275.1 of Sicyos edulis. NCBI lineage: Eukaryota > Viridiplantae > Streptophyta > Magnoliopsida > Cucurbitales > Cucurbitaceae > Sicyos > Sicyos edulis. Next base: position 3,670,519 of record CM071850.1, read on the forward strand.
TAGTTTTTTTTTTTTTTTTTTGGTCTAAACTATTTAATGTTTCAATTATCATGTGTGTAATCTAATTTTCTAATAATGATGTGTGTTTAGTTGATGTTTTGTATTAATTCCATGATAATATGTGTGTAATGATCTTTTAATAATACGATTGCGAGTGTAATTTGTGTTATATCTTGTTCACGTGTGAGTTGTAGTTGGTTTTGTATGTCGATTAATAAATTTGATAATTTCAATAGTTTTTGTGTTTTTCTTGTGGATATCATTAAATTAATAAAAATCATTAAATTATCTTGATTTGTGTTAATTCATTTTAAATTTATGGTCACAAGCTCGAACACAAAAATCAATATTTGACTCGATCTCAAATTATTTAAGAGTACTAGTGCCGGATTTGTTAGTTTCCCCCAACATATGTACTAAAAAATAATAATAATAAATAACAAATAAGGTTACACATTATGGGTCTTGATGGTAATGTTTCAAATCAAAAAATCCAATAAAATAATCAGCACTAATCTTGGGTCCCTTATAGAAGCACTAGCCACCAAAATATAAATTAGTTTTAAATGACATATATGAATTATTTCGGATATTCTTTTTTAGTTTTTCTGACATGGTGAATGTATATGACAATTTAAAATTTGGCTTTTAAATTTTTTTAGCTTTTAAAATTTGGCTTGTATTGAAAACATTTTTTTCAAAAATAGCAAAGAAAAGAAGTTCAAGTAGTTTTTTTTTTTTTTTTTCTTTTGAGATTACAACAATTGAGAGTTGGGGGAGACTGTCATAAGGTGTACATTTATGTCATTTGAGCTATTGTTTTATTGGTTCAAGTAGCAATGTTTATTAAGCTTACTTTTCAAAGTTGAAATGATGATGAAAAGCCAAAATATTAACATATTGTTTGGATTAATGAAGATTTTTAGTTTTTTTTTTTTTTTTTTAAATAAGGGTAACCACGCCCGTCCTTAGGCCAGATACCGGGCGACATCGATGATTTTTAGCAACTTGGCAACTACAGTCTTCTAATTTTAATGATTATTTATACTTGAGCTTGGCTAAATATTTAGGTTAATTGGACATTTTGATCGAATAAATCATTCTCTTTTTTTAATTCAACCATAATTAAAATGGGAGATTCAATCTTAGACTTCTTTAATTATATATATACAATTCAGTTATTTTTCTTGTTAACTCTAATAAACCACTCACTTCTATTGATACGTGATAAATAATTTAAGAACGGCAAAAATTGCTTTTTTTCATTTAAAATAGAGTTTTAAATTATATGATTAAAATATATATTTATATTTGAACTAAAAAATTAAATAGTTAGCATATGATAAAGTCTGGATGCTTATGAGATTCAAATTGAAAATTCAAATATTTTTGTCACATCCCATCAACACTAATATGTTGGATCCATTATAAAATTAAAGAACTAGCCGACAAATATAAATTAGTTCAAAATGACATGTATGAATTATTTTGGATTATTCACTTTTGGTTTTTCAAAAAAAAAATTCAATCAAGTTTTTTAACATAGATAGATACATGTATGACAACTTAAGTCAATCTTAGAGAAAATCACCGCCCCATGCAACTCATCCAACAATTCGTCAACAAGCGGAATGGGAAATTTGTCCGGAATAGTAGCTAAGTTCAATGCTCTATAATCCACACAAAAGCGCCAACTGTCATCCTTCTTCTTGACCAATAACACCGGACTTGAGAAAGAGCTAGTACTCGGGCGAATGATTCCCGCCAAAAGCATATCACGAACTAACTTTTCGATTTCATTCTTTTGGAATTGTGGATACCGATAAGGGCGCACATTGACTGAACCCTTACCCTCATACAATTCAATAGCATGATCGCAATTACGATGCGGTGGTAGAGTTTGTAATGACTCAAAGATCCTTGAATAACCCGACAGTAGCGGGTGTAGTTCAGAAGGTACCCCCAACCATTCCCTTGACACCGCGGCCTCGACCCCTAGCTCGTCGTGACTTTCCAACAGGTTAAGCTCAACCAATAACCCCTGATCTTCGGCCCGAAGCGATTTCATCATAGATTTCAAAGAAACTTGAGCCGTGACCAGGCTAGGATCCCCTTGAAGTCGCACCCTCCAAGGACCCACCGCAAACCTCATCTGAAGGGCTCGATAGTCAAACTCCACCCTACCCAACGTTTCCAACCAAGACACACCTAAAATGACATCCGCACTCCCCAACGGCAAAGGTAAGAAATCATGCACAATCCGCAATTCAGACAACTGGAGCACAACATCCCTACACACCCCTGTCGCTCTCACGGAACCCCCAGTTCCCAAAACAATACCATACTCATCAGATGGGGACACCATTAAGCCCAATTTTGATACCACCTCTTCCGAAATAAAATTGTGCGTAGCCCCAGTATCCACCAGAATAGCCACTTCTAATCCAAAAATACTTCCGCGCACTTTCAACGTTTTAGGCGAACTTAGCCCGGCTAATGAATTTAGAGATAATGCTGCCATTTCGTGATCAACTTCAACCTCCACGGTTTGTTCACCCCCCGCAGACTCTCCTGCACTCCATACTATCTCATCCGGCTCCCGCAGCTCCACCCCATCTTGCACAATCAAAACTTGCAATGCTTGCAACTCCGTTTTCTTACACTTGTGTCCCGGAAAAAACTTTACGTCACAACGAAAACAGAGACCCTTATCTTTTCTAGCGCGGATCTCACTATCGGATAACCTTTTAAATGGCCCTTTGATACTTGATGTATTAGTACTAATGGTAGTAGAATTGCTACTAAGCGAGCGTTGAGGGGAAAACGTAAACGAACGTAAGTTCGATCCACCTGAGTTATTTGTACCAACTGTATTTGGATTGGCTGGTGTCGTGCTATTCTTTCCCACCGCCGTTGTTGCCGAGCCAGACTTCCTTTTCGCTCGGATCACCTCGTCATCTTCAATGAGTTGAGCCATCAACATCTTTGCTTTTAAACCAATCGGCTGCAATTTCCTCAACTCACTCTGCACCTCTTCCTTAAGACCACTCTCAAATTTCCCTTCCAACACACTATCGCTTAAGTCCTTCAATCCAATTGAGTACTTTTCAAACAAACGTCGATATTCACGTACCGTTCCATCTTGCTGCAATTTCATTAACCTCGCATACCTATTCCCTTGTGTCGTAGGTTGAAATCGTTCTAACAACAACACCCGAAAGTCACTCCACGAACGAATGGTCGAACGATCTTCCTCATATTGATGCCAATCTAATGCTTCTCCCTCCAAACACATGATTGCAGCATCCAATTTGTCGTTTTCGGTCAAACGATTCACCAAGAAATAGCGTTCCACTCGATGTAACCAGCCGATCGGATCTTCGTTCTCTTCTCCCTTAAACACTGGCACCTCAAGTTTACGTAATCGCATATCGAAGAGAGGGACTTCTTTGTTCGTCGGAGCGTGAATTCCGCTCATTCCAGAATCGCGAACAACCGAGGACTCTCCCAGATTTGGAGCCCCTGTTTTCTGACCTCTCACATTTGCGCCTATCGCCGATGGAACTTCTCCAATTCCCGATCTCTTTTGCCCCGAATCGAGCGTCACTACCGTTTTTCCTTTGCCGAGCGATGATAGATCCCCGTTGGCAACCTCTGTTTCCCGTCGCGAGAACAGAGTTCTCATTTCTTCCCTCACGACATCGAATTTCATCTCCAATCCCTTCTCCTCCGCCGCACTCTGCTTCTCTTCCATATCGGCAAACTGCGATTTGATTTGCGATTCAAGTTCCTGCTGCTTCGTCGCCACTCCCTCTGCAATTTCCTCCACCGATTTCAATCGTTGAGCCAACTTCCCGGTCATCTTCGATCGCAACTGCGCTCTGATACCAAAAATTGGTAGAATCTGCCAATTTTATTATCAAACCACAATATCCAGGAGTTCCAGAGCTCCCACTCTCCTATCTCAAAGAGACAAACTATACAAAATGATTTCTTTCCCACTACGCAATCCCGCCCTAACTACTTATACTCGAATTCAGTTACAGAAACCCCACACGAGCGACTACACGCTAACCCCTAAGCCCCTACTTGCTTCTTACGCCTAGAGTATACATGCTTAAGCACCGGGCCCGTATCAGAATCATAGAACAATACAAGTTGTGCCATCTTATGAACAACATAGGTCACATCCCTCATGACTGAAGATTGGAAGAGTCAAACCTTTCTCTTTTGAGTGGAAATGGGCATGGTCAAATCATGTGAAGTTCGGCATAGTTGCTCATAGGGACTTTAACAGGAGGGTCAATTACCTCAACTCAAGTCTGTGATATGGTAAACAGCCCTTGGCCCCTGAAGGTTACAGCTTAAATTGAATAGTTACAGGGTTTGGGGTAGGGGATCAACTCTCTTGCTCTTCTGCTGTAAATTGCAGCTTGAAAGGCCCTTTTTACATCTAAGATTGTGTTGGTTGTATTGAAGTTGCTTATATGCTAATACTCTCAGTTTAAAATCAAAACAAGTATTTCGTAATGACATGCTGTTTTTCTCCACAAATTTTGTTGTCTTGTTTCTTTTATGTGTAGTATGTATTTTAATAATTCTCTCTTTTTCCTTTACATGTTCTGCGGCCATGGGCTTGGTTTAAATTCGTGGTCTCCATTTTTTCCAGGGAGTAAGTTGACATTCACTCATTGGCTCTCAACCATATCTTAGTATTTTATTTTCTCCAAAGACAATGTTTTTCTTTATATAATATAAATTTGATATATGGTTGAAACTGATGTAATTTTTACAGCCTTTATTTCATGATGGGATGAAAGAATGGAGCTGCTGCAAGAAAAGAAGCCACGACTTCAGTTTATTTTTAGAGATTCCAGGGTCAGATCTCTTTTCATGTTTTTAGTTTAAGTTTGGAGCTCAGTGATGCTGCCCTTATCTGAGTATTGCCTTGTAAACTGTAAATGTTGAGTAGTCTACAATGCATAATTGAGTTGAACTAGTTATTGTTGATTTCTTACCCACCTTTGCCTAGAACACTAATTTTTAGTTTTGCTGAGGCAGTTGCAAATATTTTGTGCAACTATCGATCAAAGCCTCAATACCCTCAGAACCACCGTTTTTATAATCGTCAAATTTTTATAACATTACCATTTTATTAAATCTGCATGCTAATGCTGCTATACGTTGTATATTCATCTGTATACATGTGCCAAAGTGTTTGCAACAATGGATGTGTGTGTAAGCTTTTTAACTTTGTAATAGTCTAGGCTAGTGTGCATGTACATCAACTACTTTTCCTAGACTAGACAATGGTTAGACCCTACTACATTCGATTTCTAAGAAAGTCCATAGGATATTAAATTCTTGGTAAGCAAATGTCATGACTTGAACTCATTCCCTCACGCCCGAGGGTCACTCACGCCCGTCCCAAATCCCGAACCGGGGATTGAGAGACAACAAGGAATTTTACAATTAAGCTCAACTTGTGGGTCTCGATTTTGAGACCTCCATGGGAGTATACCTCGGAAGCCCTAGACCTCTACCAACGAGGCTGTTCCTTGGGACTTTTTGTCTTAACTTTTTGTTTTCACGGGTTTTCATTTAGGCTTAGAAAGACGTGTTGTTTTCATATTGCTTTTTTCTTGTCCCTAAGGGGTGGCGCAGTTGTTGAAGACTTGAGCTTTAAGGGTATGCTCCTTCAAGATCCCGGTTCAAGACACACTTGTGACTTTACTCCTTCGATGTCTCTAGTGCCTGACCTAGGGACGGGCGTGGTAACTCTTGTTTTTTTTAAAAAAGCTTTTATCTTGATCGACAATTCTAGGTTTCTGATACCTAACGACCCTGTTTACGAAATGAACAGAACACTAAGATATTGTTCAATACCAACAACAACAGTATCAAGAACAAGATGAAATGAAATGGACAACTATAACAAGAACTACCCAGCGCTTTCGAGAGTGTTAGCCATTTCTCCTCTTTACTTCTCTCAACCTTACTCAAAAACATATATACCCTGCCCTCCCTTCTCTTTTCTTATTTATAATCACTCTCTCTATCTCCTCATACAGGAATAACCACCTCCACCACACCCTTACCACTTGTCACCCTCCCCAATACCTATTTTACCCCTTCTAGAATATATCTGAGTAATTAGGGGTCATACTAATATGATGTATTTTAGTTTTGCTAATCCTGCGTTTCTGTAAACCTATCCAAATTTGTATCAGTAAGCATATATACCATTTATTTGTTTATTACTAACCATTTATATTTAAGACTAAGATGGAAGGTATGAATACGCTTAGGCTAGTCTTTAAAAACCTTTTAAGTTGAATTTAAGTTGTAGTTTTTGTGTTGACATTTTTTAATGAAGATGCAAGACCGGAAAACATACAACAGAAAAACCAGTTTTGACCAAACCAGCCACTGCTGTAAAGAAGCCAAGTCCAGCTCCTGTGTCTTCCATGACAGATACTTCAGGGAAAGGGTCATGCGCTAGGTGCCGACAAGGTTTCTTTTGTTCAGACCATGGTAAGCCGCTTTTGTTACTTTTCTCTGAGAGAGGTATTGTAGTGGCTAAGATATTTTTATTATGAGTAACAGAATTTTGGAAATGATGTATATGTTTTCACTTTGGAGGAAAAGAAGAACATGTTTCTGTATTTATCAGTTACAGTGCAGCTGAAAACTGATCTTACCAAAAATGTACTTGAATCACAAAAAGAAAAGAGAAAAAAAGTGCAAATTCATTGGGTGATTGTCTTCTCAGTTTTATGGAGAGTAGTATTCAGATGTCCTACATTTGTTTACTAATATATTTTACAATCTCACTGCATCCTTTTCTATTATATGCTGCCACAATTTTGTATCCAGGAGTGTTGGCACACCTAGATGTTATGTTGTGTTGAGTTTGGTATCCTTATCTGGCAGTTCTCCCAAATGTGATATTGATGTAATCTAATCCAAGTTTCGATCTTAGGTTCGCAAGTCAAAGACAACAACAAATCTATCGACGAAGCCTCAACATTACCCGCTGCAAGCAATACAGATTCTCAGGCTTCTCCTGCTAAAGAAAAAAAGGTAGTTGGGATGAATGAACCTCAGACCTGCAAGAATAAGGGATGTGGCAAAACTTTTACAGAGATGGAAAATCATGACACTGCCTGCAGTTACCATCCTGGACCTGCCGTCTTTCATGATCGGTTGAGAGGGGTGAGATACATATAAACTTGAAATCAAATAGCATTATTTTTATCATCGTGTTGCTTCAATTTTAAAATTACGTAACACTGATATTTATATTTTCTTTTTCTCCATATGTTTGTTTTTTAGTGGAAGTGCTGTGATATTCATGTAAAGGAATTTGACGAGTTTATGGAAATTCCTCCCTGCACTCGTGGTTGGCACAACGCCGATCCAGCATAACTAGTCAGCATAGGCAGACAAGGTATCTAGCCTTTTCATTGTAGAGGGTTTTTTTTGTGATAAAGTATGTTTTATGAGGATGTGCTCTGCCCTCTTATTTTGTTTATATGTACATGAAATCAGTTAGTCTTGTTTCTTATTCCATGAAATCTCTCACTCTAGACTAATAAAGATATTGCATATTCTCGCTTCTTTGTCCTGCTTTTAAAATTAATATATTGAACCTACCAGAAGTGTCTCTAATGGGTGGCGCGGTGTTTTAAGGCTTGGGTTTTGAAGATGTGCTCCCTTCAATGTCCCAAGTTCAAGACTCAGTGACATTAATTTGTAGATACCTCTTGTGTCCCCAGTCCTTTGATGTATCCCAGTATCTGCCTTGGAGACGGGTGTGGTTAGCCCGAGTAAAGTAGAGTAAAACTTTGATTTTCCAGTTTTTGGAAAAAAAAAGAACTAGCAGGAGTTTTGAAAAGATAATGTAACTACTTCAAAGACATATATCTCGCAAGTACATATATGGGATATGGTTTTCTATATTTTTTTTACTTGATTTTTGTAGTGCAGCCTTGTGTTTCTATGAAGACTTTGCTGATTCTGGCGTTCTGTTCCTTTTGACTTTTGAACAGGAGAAAAAGAAGTATTTATAGAGATCAAGGTACCTTCATCAAGCATACATACAAAATGAACCTGCACGTGTTGTTTCTGCATTTCGCGGACTATTTATTCTCTTGATTTAACTTATTAAAATTGATCGTAGCGAGATGTGTTTGCGTAAGGCTTGACTTTCGATGTCATATGCTCTGTTGGATCCTGCAACATAACTTTCTTATCATCCTTCCAAACTAAGTTATATAATTATGTTCTTGCCTACAAATGCTCTTCTTGTGTGGTCTCAACTCTCAACAATTGGCATTGCACTCTCCTTTCATCTGATAAGTGAATGACAGTCGATTTTCTCGATTTTTTGGTTTGTTCAAGGGAAAATTAGTCTTTTTATTTTACCTTACACATTATTTTTGTTACCATAATCAGCTCTTCAAACACCATTTATCATAATCTGCCTCTCAAACAACATTTATAATAATCTACCACTTATTATATTCCATCGTTTATCATAACCATCCGCCTATCATAAACAAATCGGTACTCCAAATACAACCTATCTATTAAAATATCTAGATCATAATATCCATGTTGAATTATCTTTATCTTAAATAATAATGAAAGACTAGAGTAAATACTCTATATGTTTAATAAAATAAAGACTTACATGGTTTTAGTTGAATGTTTCTCCTTTTTTCCTGTTTGGTTAAAAACTTGGGCGATAATCGATTTGTGCTATCAACTTAAAAAATAAAATGTACGTCAAAAAGTAAAATTAATTGTGGAACTTTAGATTATGAGGTCAACGAGAGGCGTTGCTCTTGTTAAACGGCGTTAATGCATTTTTATGACCAAAAGTATTATAAATTCGAATTCTCAATTGTAAATTATAAAAAACGAAAAATTGCACAAACCACAAACCACAGTGTTGGAAATAACTAATTAACTTTTTAAACTTTCAATTTGATCGATCAAACTCTCCTAAAATTTAAAAAGGGATGCAATTAACTTTTTATGTTTAATTTGATAGATTATCAAATGTGTGTGAGAGGGGTAAAGGGCTGTTTGTTTGACATATTTATGTAGTTTTTGGGTTAAGGAGTTATATTGATGAGTTATGTTGAGAAGTTAAAAATTGAGAGTTGTGTCAAAAACTCGTTTGGGTGTAGTTTTTGTAGAGAAGAGCTGGAGTCAAAACCTTGTTTGGATGTAGATTATAAATGAGTAGTTATTTTTAGTTGTTAAAAAAGAAATGATTAAAAATAAATTGTTGGAAATGAGTTATTTTGATTGATTTGAAAGGAATGATTAAAAATAAGTGGTTAGAAATGACTGAATAATTATAAATGAATGATTAAAAATGAATGGTTAGAAATGAGAGTTATTTTTAAAAGTAAAAATAAGGAGTTAATAAAAACTGGTTTGGATGCAGATTTTTAAGGAGGAGTTAATAAATCATAGAATTAACTCCTACCTAAATATGTCAAACAAACTGCCCCTAAGTGTTGTCATATGAAAAATGTTTTCATTTTTATTAATTAAGAAAAGCTGACCCTAACAAATTTTTTATACATTCAAACACACCGTCTCTTCTCCCAATCAGTCGCCAGGAAAAATGACAGCCTCAAATCCCCACCCTAATCCCTTATGGTATCAATCTCAATTGAACTTGAAAATAAGATTGTTGAACAACTGAAATCCTCTCCCAAATTTAATAGTAGATTTGGGCAAATTAACTTAGGGGTATACATCAGTTGGGTTGAGTTGAAGAAAATTTCCAACCCAACCTTTATATTTTTGGGTTGGGTTGAGTCATCGGATTTATCAATATATTGCAAATATAAATATCTTTCATTAAATTAGTTATTCACTAACTATATATATATATATATATATATATAAAATAAAATCTACAATAGCTATCATATTAATGTAATGAAATGAATATAAATATCAATTATGAAAAATATACAATCAAAAGTCACCGGCCACCATTACTTCTACATCCAAGATTCATATTGAAGATTTCAACCATAGAATATAACAACAGATACCTTTGACTTTCATAAAATAAATAGATAATTAAAAGGAGCTTTTGCATGTACTATAAAAAAAGAGCAAAATAATTGTATGTATATCATATATTTTAAACTAATTCATTTGTAGCCCGAAAACCAAATGGGTCTAGTAAAAAGATTAAAAAGCCCACGCGTACACCAGCCTTGTTTTGTGGCCCATTTTGCTAAAAAATAAATTTTGTTTTGCAGCCCACTTCAATCACCCAATTTCAATCAATCCAAATCCACTCCAATCAATTGGCTTCCTTCTTCTTGTTCACATTTCCAATAACACTATTTTGGTAATTGAGCTTGTTGATTACTACAATTTCTCTTTCTATTACCACTTATTATAATAATTAGGGAAAACTAGATAAATATCTAAAATTAGAAACTATTTCAAAGAAATGTCTACATTTTTTTAGACTTTAAATAAATGTCTACTCTTTAATTTAAAAAATAAAATTTAAATAACCAAATGTAAAATGGACAGTTATACCCCCAAAATTTAAATTCATTTATTTTTGTAAGTATTATTCCAAATATTGACTTTTTGTAACAGCGATTCAAACAAAATTTCACCAAATCTAAACAAAAATCCTCAACAGAATTTCACCAAATCTAAACAAAAATCTACTCATATTTGAAGATGAAATATTTCTTACAAGAATTTCACCAAATCTAAACAAAAATCCAAAAAATGGTTTAAACAAAAAGAATAGAAATAAGGATGAAATATACCAATTAAAATTTGATTTTTTAACCAATATTAAATTTTTTTTTACTGTATATAAACATACATAACACTACATACGAAACCCCCACCGAAAATCTATTGGTCGCTGCATGTATTAAAAAGAGAAAACTCACTTGAGGCAACTGCATCTTTGGCGGTGTGTAACTGTCCGTACCACTACACAAAATAATATATGCAGCAAATTGGGATCAGAGACTGCACCTGGATTTATATACGACTGTCCGTACCCGTACTCAATCACATCAACCAATGTGCATTTACCTTGTTGTTAGCCTGAAATGCAGATTCCGTGTGGATACACACTATTATGAAAGTGGCCTACTTATGGTCCTGAACAACATCAATGGGGGTATGCGTGAGAGTTTGTGAACTTCCTGACCACCCAAAAGTTGCTACCTCTATAGACAGACGCATGAACGTACCAGTTACAAGTCTCGTGGTCATTTACTGTCATTGCATGTGTACATTTACTGTCATTGTATCTTCTGTTTAAGAACCTTTTTTTTTCTAATTACGTACCAATACGTACCATTGACAGAATGAGCCACTTTACCCTACAAGTTTCCGATTACGTACCAATACGTACCATTGACAGAATGAACCACTTTACCCAGAAGAACTCCAAAATATAAATCAATGGCGCAGACAAAAAATCGACTAAGGGAGTGCACGATGTGGGATAAAAAACTCAACTTCGTCAAATCTTTCGGACTTCTGGCAATGATCACTAAAACGAAATGTATTTGGGAAGGAGATGAAATAAATTGTAAAATTGTAGTTGGGAGGGAGATGAAAGAAATCATAAATATGTATTTGAGAGGAAGATGAAATAAATTGTAAAATTGTATTTGGGAAGGAGATGAAAGAAATCAAAGATGACGTGGGAATATGCAAAAATAAACGCCTGAGATTAACTATTGTCTGATATGAATATGATAACAAGATTTAAATATTTAGATATTTATTTAAAATATTTGAGTAGAAGATATTTTGAAATATACATGAATAAAAATAAAAAATTTAAATGGTTGGTATTAGTTGGTGGTTGTTTATTCCTTGAATCAAGGATGAAGATTTGTAAAGTACGTTTGTTTTTCTTTTTTGAAAAAAATAAAATTGGAAAGCTAAAATAGGGTAGTTTTGAAATGAAAATATTATCTTTCTTCTCAGGATTTTGATTTTAAAAAAAATATAAAGTTAAAAATATTGTAGACATGCCCTTAATTAGTTTAGAAAATCTAGACATTTACTAGTATTTTCCTAATAATTATGTCTAAATTCCTGTCCATCATAATATACCTAATCATAGAAAACATTTTATGACATATTCTAATACAATATCAAAAAATATCGTTTACATAAATTTAAAATTATCATAAATATTTTTTCACGACAATTAATGATTTTCATAAATAAAAGAAAAAGATTTGCGATTTTTATGACATTTTATAATTATCATAATTAAGTTATCATAATTACTTTTCAAAAAAAAAAATTATCATAATTATATATATATATATATATATATATATATATATATCTCGGGTAAATGAATAAGGTAGTCAACTTATTATTTATTTTTTTAACATATTTTCTGAACAACAATTGGTGAAAAAATTGTGTAACACGAGAGTATCTATTATAAAAAAAAAGAAGAAGAAGGATGTAAGCACTCAATTGGATGAATGGCTAAGCCAATAATAAAAAAAAGGAATTATTAGGAAATCTTTCCAGGTACTCATTAAATAATATTAAATATACAAGCTTTGTAATTACTTTTAGAAAAATACAACTTTAGAGAATGAGGTTATTTCTTTTAACATGTTTAACACCATAAATAAAATACCTCAACCATGGACAAAAGCCTATCTTACCTACTATTTTTTGTGCTAAAATTCTTTGAATTTATTCTTGTTGACTAAAAACCATAGCGGTAGTTAAAAAGATAGATAGAATATTTTATAATTTATTTCTTTAATTCTATGGGATTTTGGATGTATTATAAAAAATGGCAAACACAAAACTAAAATTAATTCATTTTTAGTAGGAAATCCAAATTAAATTCTATCATTCATAAATTCAATCAAGTGATAAAGTTTTATTACTCGTTAAATTCTATCACACTCATTCTATCATTAGTTGAGTTTTATTATTGATATAAAATTATGTGCTATAAATAAATTATTTTAAAAATTGTGGAGCAAATATAATATAAGAGTAGAATATACTGATGAGGTAAATTCTCTTAATTCTTTTTTAAAAAATTCATCACGAGTGAAATTGAAAATATTAATTTCACTTACTAAATTCCAACACCAAAACTTAGATAAGAAATCGCAAAAGGTTATATCGAAATAATTGTAAACGATATTTATTTCCTTTGGTACAACAAAGATCGAGAGATTTGAATCTTCAAACCGAGGAAATATGTCAATTATGAGCTAACATAAATGATTTATTTTCAAACAATTATATAAATAGACAAGAAGCACGGTTGCTTTTTATAAGCAATGGTATAAAGAGATTCATAATTTTTGTTTTTAGTGGAAAAAATTTTGGATTTTGAAAGTATGCTTCCTTTAAAGTCTTAGGTTTGGGAATATTCACTTATATATGACATTAATTTGTAGACATCTATATCTCTCTTCTCTCCCTCGTGTAAAACTCTAAATTTAAGAATTTCAAAAGAAGAGGAGAGAAAGAGATTCTTTTTTTGTTTTTTGTTTTTTTTAAAGTGAAAACTATTGAATAAAACTCTAAACTAAATAAATTGGATTCAAAGCAATCTTTCAATTAATTAGGAATGAAAATCGTATTCACCCTCATTTTTTATAAGGTTAAATCTAAGAAGATTCTCTTAAAGTAATAATAATAATAATTAATCAACATGTACAAATTTTTACCTTTAAGAATCAAATTCCTTGATATCCATATCTAGAGTTCAACAAAACTCTATAAATGTAGAACTACCTCTCTTGATCTAGAGCAAACCACACAACTTATAATATATTTCTCTAAACAAAAAATTAAGATGTGTTCGGTACAAGATTGGAAGCGGGTGCCGAGAATCAACGATCCGTATGTACAAGCGATAGGAAGGTTCGCATTGTTAGAGCATTTTAGAAGGTTGACATGCGTTAGTATGGAATTCATTTATGTGCATGAGGCTGAGACTCTAGCTATGGGGATAGGAACGACAAAATATCGCCTAGTTGTGAAGGCATTCAAGACGACACTGACTTCATCTTCGAGTGATACTATAGTGGTGACACTTACGTTATGTGTGCTGCATGATGAAGATAATAAGTCTTGGACACTCGTAAGCTGTGTCTGACTACTTTAAAAGATATTCATGTTGGATTATCTTTATCGAAAAATAATAATGAGAGAATAAAGTAAAAACTATCTATCTATATATGTGTATGTGTGTTTAATAATACCGAAAGAATAATGTAAAATATCTATGTATAATAATAAATGTGAGAATAAAATAAAAATTATATATATATATGACTGTAGTATCTCTCTCTTTTTTTTCTTTTTTTTGACAGGACGAAGTCCAATTTTTTTAGGCAGCATTTAATAAGGGATTATTAAATTAATAAACATCTATTTTTTTTTTATAATTCATAAAAAAAATTAAACTTATTTTGATTTCAAATAAATGCTTAATTTTAATTTTTTTAAATTAATTAAATGATAATCAACTATTATACTCTTCCATTACTTTTGATTTTGTTTTTTAAAAAATTATTTAAAACTAGATTCTCTAGTAACCATTCTCCAAATCTATATTTAATTAAATTTATTAGCACAATCATAAGAAAGTTTTTTAACCAAAATATTTAGTTTTTTAATTAATAATATTGGAAAATCAAAATAAAAGGGATGGATATTGTTTTTAAAAAGTTTAAAACTAGAATGAAGATTTAAAGGTTATTCAAATATTTGGGGTACATCTGTTTACATCCATTGGATTTTTCTTCATTGTTTCTATAGAGGTTGTACTGAAAAGTTATATTCACTCAAAAAAAGTTCCTCAATTTGTCTTCATCTTTTGGATAGAGAAAATTGAAAAGTCATATTCACTCAAAAGTTCTTCTTTTTTGTTTCTTAAAAAAAAATTGACATAAACCAAGTTTGGAATTGTTCATTCTTCCCAACGTTCTTATTCATTTATAGTATGTGGAATGTGGGTTCACCCTATTCATTTCTCTCCATACAAAATTTACCATCGACAAAAGTTGTTACAAATAAGTTGGGCTTTTTTAAATTCAATTTCGTTTTTATATTAAAAAATGTTATAAGACGAGAAAAAAAAAACATTAAATAACTCCTACCAGCGAATTTTACTTGTATTACTGTGCGTTTAAATATTGTTTTCTTATTTTAAAAACTACAAAAATTAATTTTAAATAGAATAAAATAACACATGGCACACTAGGAAAGGGCCACACGTCATTCTGTCTCATCTGCCTTCCGACTTTGGAAGTATTTCCCTATATATTTATCAAAATATAATGTAAATATTGATGTCAAATTATGTGTCTAAATATTAAACACATTCTATTTTATTTTACCTTAAAAAAAATAATAATAAAGAAAAATAGAAAAATAGAAAAATAGAATGTGTCTATTTTAAATGACGACACATGATTTAAATATTTTTTTTATTCACGAGACAATTGTCGAGAGTTTTCATTTTTGTTGAACTTTTTTTAACAATCGTAAATATAGTTCAAATGTTTTAAATATCTGTCACTTTTATTATAATAATAATTGAGATAAATATCCAAATTCATGACTTCTTTTATCATGAAGTACACATATATATTGGTCGAGTATTCTTGTTCACCCATTATTAAAGATAGTTTATTTCTTTCAAAGTTAAAGTTGAACTAGATTCTCTAGTAGCCATTCTCCAAATCTATATTAGTTAAATTGCTTAGAAAAATCATAAGAAAGTTTTTAACAAAAAGATTTAGTTTTTAAATTAATAATATTGGAAAATTAAAATAAAAGGGATGGATATTATTTTTAAAAAAATTAAAATTAGAATGAAGATTTAAAGGTTATTCAAATATTTTGGGTACATCAGTTTACATCCATGTACTTATTAGAGAGTTAAGAGAGTTAATGCAGAATATTGTGATTCAGAATAATAATAGATAAAATTAAAACACCTGATACACATTGGATTTTTCCTCATTGTTTCTTCAGAGTAGGGGTGCAACAAAAAACCGAAAACCCAAAAAACCGAACCGAACCAATCCAATCCAATGGATCGGATCGGTTTTTTAGCTCAAAGTTGGACATATCGGTTCGTAATTTGAAAAAACCAAAAATATTGGATCGGTTCCGATTTTCGTTTTAAAAAACCGATCCAAACCGAAATATATATATATTGTCAATAATTCATATAAAGTCATCTTTCTTTCATTAATATTTCTTTAATTCACTCATATTTTAAGTAAGAAACATCCTTAGATAATTTTGAATATGTTAAAAATACTTATAACCTTTTAAAAAAAATAGTAGTTTATGAGAATATTATTTTTATATGAGAAATATTATTTTTTATATATTAAAAATAATTGGACATTAGATCGGATCGGATCCATGTTTTGACATTAAAAAACCGAACCAATGATTCTATACTTTATCGGACATTGGATCGAATCTATTTTTTGAAAACCGAAGATATCGGTTCGGTTGTTGGTTTGGTACAAAACCGATAAAAACCGAACCGAAATCACTCCTACTTCAGAGGTTGTGCGCGATTTAAAGAAAATCGAAAAGTTATATTCACTCAAAAGTTCTTCCATTTTTCTTCATCTTTTGGATAGAGAAAATTGAAAAGTCATATTTGCTCAAAAGTTCCCCTTCTTTGTTTCTTTAAAAAATTACATATAACCCTCCGCGATGGACGATTTTGGCGACTTACACATAGTTAAGTTTAGAATTGTTCATTCTACCCAACGTTCTTATTCATGTATAGTATGCAGAATGTTGGTTCACCCTATTCATTTCTCTCCATACAAAATTTACGATCGACAAAAGTTGTTACACTTTGAATAATTGGGTTTTAAACCTGTCGTTCCCAAATAAAATCGAGTTCCGTTTTCCATCAATTTTTTTATTTTTTTATTTTTCATCTATTTTTAAATTCAATTTCATTTTTATATTAAAAAATGTTATAAGACGAGAAAAAAAAACATTAAATAACTCCTACCAGCGAATTTTACTTGTATTACTGTGCGTTTAAATATTGTTTTCTTATTTTAAAAACTACAAAAATTAATTTTAAATAGAATAAAATAACACATGGCACACTAGGAAAGGGCCACACGTCATTCTGTCTCATCTGCCTTTTCGACTTTGGAAGTATTTCCCTATATATTTATCTAAATATAATGTAAATATTGATGTCAAATTATGTGTCTAAATATTAAACACATTCTATACCTTAAAAAATAATAATAATAAAGAAAAATAGAAAAATAAAATGTGTCTATTTTAAATCAAATAGACAGACACAAGATTTAAATATATTTTTTTTTATTCATGAGATAATTGTAGAGAGTTTTCATTTTTGTTGAACTTTTTTTAACCATTGTAAATAGAGTTCAAAAGTTTAAAACATCTATCACTTTTATTTCAATAATAATTAAAATAAATATCTGAATTCATGACTTCTTTTATCATGAAATACACATATATATTGGTCGACCCATTAGTAAAGGATAGTTTATTTGAAATCTATACTTCTTACAATTAGAAAAATAAAATAATAATATCCCACTTGAACTTGTTGGCCTATAAATTGGCAAACTTCATAAATAATTCCAAAGCCAAGACCAACCAAGTATAGTTACAATTAAAAAAAAAAAAAAAAGGAAAGTGGATATAATAAACAAACTCTCTTCTTCTTTCTTCTTTTTGTTATTGTTACAACAACTCAACTTTAGCAACAAGAAACCTAACCCCCAAACGCAACACCCAATTCATCAAAACCTCATGCACATCAACCACCTACCCAAAACTATGCTTCATAACCCTCTCAGCCCATGCCAACAAGATCCAAACCGACCCAGAGCTGCTGAAGAAAACCGCCATCGACGTAGCCCTCTCGTCGACTGAAACGACGTCAGGTGCGGTGGGGAGCCTTCGGGTAGGGAGGTCGACGCAGCTTTTTTTAATTTTTTTAATTTTAAGAAATAAAGATTTCAACTTAACTTTCAAAGAAATTAGACTTGTCTTTAATGATGGGTGAACAAAAATGCTCGACCAATATGTATGTGTACTTCATGATAAATAAAGTCATGAATTCGAATATTTATTGAACTAAAAGTAACACATGTTTTAAACTTTTGAACTCTGTTTACAATTGTTAAAAAACCACTCTTCAGGAAAACCGCCATCGATGTAGCTTTTTTATTTGCCTAAACTATTTAATGTTATAATAATCATTTGTGTGCAAACTATTTAATGTCGATGAATTATTAAACACAAAGGTAGTCTCTTTCTTTTATTATCCCATTGTCATTAAAGACAGATTGTCTTTATTAATTTGTTCTTCCATTATTATTATTATTATCTATTAATAGATAAAGATAGTCGGAAATGAAGATCATCTAAACTAGTCATTCTTTATCAAAAGGTCAATGGTATAATGATTTCATTGTTTGATCATAATCATGTTCAACATAAGTTCGATTTTGAAAATTGATATTTGACTTTTATTTATTTGTGGTGTCTCTCTCAATTTATACTAAAAAGTCGTCATTCTTTAAAAGATACGAGTGCACGATTGCCATAAATGACACTATAATAGTCTTAAAACCAGGTGGAGAAATATCAATAGGTGGAATTAAAATTGTTTTTACACTTCTTTTAAGATATTGAATGTGGGTTCGTGTCTTGTTAGTTATCTCGATTGGTTATAATTTATTCAACTTTGTAGTTAAAGATGTGATTCTCAAAATTGGTATTTGACTCTTTTATTAATTTAATTTTTAATTGGTTCGGTTGAGTTTTGATCTGGTTTTCAGTTTTGATTTCCATAAGAATTGAATTCGTATTTTTTTTTCTCTTCATTTTTAGTTTGATTTTAGTTCAATTTTTAAAGATTTTTTTAATATGCCAAGATCAGGTCTTGTGATGATTATAATTTTTCTTTTTTCGAAAATAATTTAATTTTTTTTGTAAGTAAAGAAGTAAACTCAATTTTTTTTTTTTTTAAAAAATAATGAAATCAAACATTATTAAAATATCATTGGTAAAAGAATTCAATTTTGAAACATAAACTAAACTAAGAACCTATACCCTATATGAAATAAATATACATTTTGAGAAATGACATTAGTTGAGGTTGAGTTGAAAGTGTTTTTTTGGGATATTCAAGCGGATATCTATGGATCTTGTAACATTTATTGGTAGTATGTCTCAATTTATGGCAATAAGAGCATTGAGTTTTTTGTGATATGAAACTGAGGTGGCTTTCTTGAGTTGCGAGTAGAACAATGGCCTCAAGGGCAGAACTGTTTTGGCCAGCGACTCTTGGTCTTTCTTCTTCAACAACTAGGGCAAAAGCTTTGTTGATCGAAAGGAGTCATTCAATCCCATAAAGAAAATCATTGTACATTCAATTTTAAAGATGCTCGTCTATTGATTTAGTACCTCCACAAGTGCATTTGTTCCTTAAGCTTGAAGTCGAAAAGATTTTTCCAAATAGTTTTTAGCTTCATGAAGTTGGACTCGATCGATAAGGTGCCCTAAATCGTAGTGACTATTTCTTTCTTTAATTGATACATTCTTGGTCCATTACTTGCTTTGAACATTTCTGCAAGATCGTCTCATACCTTCTTCATGGAACCAGAGTAGACAATGTTGGCTGCGATTTCTCTGAAAGTAGACTTCAACAACCAAAAACATATTGTGTCATTGTTGCATTTCCAAGCTGAAACTAAACTTTCGTCTTCTAGTTTCTTGATTTTCCCTATGACAAATCCATTTTTGTTCTTGCTCGCAAGTGTTATCATGACTGCTTTTTTCAGGAAATGTAGGGCCGTTTGAATACCATTTTGTTTTTTGTTTATGAAATTTAACCTTATTTCTATTCAAATTTCTTACCATGTGTTTCATCTTTCCTACAATGTATCCATCTTTCCTTAAGAAAATAGGAGAATACTAACCAAATTTCAAACACATAAACAAGTTTTTCAAAGCTACTTTTTTTGTTTACAAATTTTGGTTTTGTTTATTAAAATATAGGTAAGATGTAGATATCAAAATAAGGAAAAAAGTATAGTAAGATAGTTGTTGTAGGCTTAAATTTCATAAACAAAAAACAAAATAGTTATCAAACGGGGCATAATTATCAGCACCAAGAATGGGTTGATTTACCTAGACGGTGGTAGCTCCAAGTGAATGGTGTATACTATAGGAATTGAAATTCGCTTCTAAGCCCAATAGAACATCGGTGACCGGAACCTCCATGTTCGCCATTGACGAAGATCAGAGTAATAGCCAAGAATGAGTTTTAGAGTTTACATAGAAGTAATTTGATTTTGCTCTTATACCATATCAAGGATATAAAGAGTAATTTTGCAATATTTTATTATATTCGACACAGTCCTCTATAAATAGTGGAAGAAGTACAAAGTTATTGGGTAATAATCACAAACTAATAAGTGATAGAGGTAATAAACTAAGACACAAAGGGGATTGTGGGGAAATTGATATTTTTTTTAATAATTTAATTTAAATTTAAACTATTCACATAACTTAAATGAATAAAATTAGACATAAATGTGTTATTCGTTTACTTTCTATTTGGCTTATTTTATTTCTTGTCTTAGAATAGACTTGAATCCAACATTTCTTAGTTCATGTCGACAATAAATTTAAATTAAATAACAATATAGATACTATTTATTGTATTGCTCTCAATAGTATCTCTTATTGAAATTACTTTAAGTCGATCATTTTATATGGATATTAGCAAAGAAGTTCCATTTACTTCCTTGGGGTCAATATGCACCAACCACTGGATCGATCATCATTAAAAATGCAAAAGATACAAGGAAAAATCTCGAAACCTAAACTTTACCCCATCAAATGAAGATATCAATATTTTTAAAGTAGATTTCGAACATCGATTTATCGAAATAAAAGTTTTAAAAAGTTTCAAACTAAAATGATTTAACTATCTTTTGAAATTTTTACAAACCGTGAAAATGATGTTCACATTGATAATAAACCAAATGGTACATTAATATAGTGTAATTAAGTGATAAAGTAAGTTGTATAAACAAAATTAATAACGGAATCCACTTTATACACCTTCAATGGAAAATTAGTTATGGGTAAAGGAAAAATGGCAATAAAGAGCAAACACAAAAACTATTTTCAAAAGGGAAAGAGAGATACTTGAAGAACATAAAAAGTCATTATCATTAGAGTAAAACTTGTCTCCTTAGCTAAGGAGGCAAGCCATCCTTAAAAGAGGTATGTGACACCATTTGATGTCACAAATTTTTTTTTTAAACAATACTATTTTTAAAATAAAAAGAAATTTGTGGCACCAAATGGTGCCACATACCCCTTTTAAGGAGGGTTTGCCTCCTTAGCTAAGGAGGCAAAGTTTTTCTCTTATCATTATGCTAATTCAGGAATTTTTTATTATATATATATATAGAAGCTCTTACTTACATATGTCTAATCTCCAAGTCTTATGCCTTGAGTAGTATCATATTGCACAAATGAACTCATCAAGTTAAAAGTAGAAAAAATGGAGAGAAACACATTCACACGAACACAACATTAGACACATATAGATAATCTTCATTTTATTTTCACACTATTATTAAACATAGATATTTGTCCCTTATTTTTCATATGATTAAACAAACATACATATAATTATTCTTTATTTTATACTCTCATTATTATTTTTAGATGAAGATAATCCAACATGATTATCATTTCAAGTAGTCAGTCACTAAGTTCGAATAATTTCCAAGATTTAACTAATACATCATGTAACACGCTCAATTTAATTGTTACTACATTAATTGGAGTAGCTTTCAAATCAAAGGCCACCACATCTAAGGAATATAGTTTATAACGAGAATTACCCGCTATCCCTGACTTGTCCACATAAATGAACTCCATGGATACCTCTTTGTTGAGCTCAAAATATGGATATCAAGGAATTTGATCCTTAGATTTTAAATTGTACAAATTGATCTTTTATTGAATCTTGTGAAATTTGCGAACAACAATTTCATGTCTAATTAATTAAAGATAATTTTGAATCCAATTCTTTTTCTTTTTCTTTTTCTTTTTTGCTTTTTTTGAGTTTTATTCAATTGTTTTGACTTTTAATTATGCTTTTGTGACATTTAATTTATTGCATGTTTTCAAGCTCTTAATTACTTTTCAATTTGTTGGATACAACCAATTTTTCCATCAAAAATTAATTTACTTAAAAATTATGGAAAATTGCACAAACTTATGAACTTTAAGATTTGAGTTATCTGGATATGACTCAAATTAATTTACTATTTATGTCGACAATGAATTAAGTCATCGGGATATGTTATTGTTTTTTTAGATTAAATGTAGGTATCAGTGAGCAAACTTTTGCAAAAAAAAAATTTAATGTCTGAATGCATTTTATAGATTTTTGTACTAGAAGACTTAATTGATTTTAAGTTTTTTTTAAAAGAAAAAAAAAACTCTAAAGAATAAAAATAAAAGGAGAAAATAAAACAAGAAATTATTATCGAATGAATTTTGTTTGCGTTTCTTAAAAAAAAAAAATAGAAATAATTAGCGTACACGTTCTTATTTTTTATTTTAAAAAAATAAGAAACAAGAAACATGTAACCCAAAAAAAAGAAATTAAAAAAGTTACCAAAACGAGTTCTAAGTGTGCCTTTTGTTAACTATAATAATAGAGACCATTCACATCAGCATTTGTTCAAGCTGTAAGATTTCTATTTTGCTTGAATAATGTTTATTCTATTTTGTTAACTTTTAGATATGAAGATGAGGAAGAGAGTAATATATATAAAAATTTATGGTCCATTTGATAATCATTAGACCTCGTTTGATAACTATTTCATTTTATTTTTGTTTCTTACTTTTCATTTTTTGTTTTAAAAAATAAAAACCGTATATATTTGATAACTTATTTTAATTTTATGTTTTTAAAAACTTAAAACCAAAAAGCATGTTTAATAACTGTTTTTTATTTTCAAACATCACATTTTGTTTTGATATTTTTAATTTTTTATTATTTATTCTTGATTTGTTCATACTTTTTTTAAAACAAAAACATATTTTTAAAGCTTTTAAAATTCCTTTAATGTTTTTAAAATTTTAAAAACAAAAACCAAAATTGATTATCAAACAAAACTATTTTTAAAATATTAAAAATGAAAATGAAAAACAAAAAACGAAATGGTTATTACAGTCTTAATTTTTTGTTTTTGTTTTTTTTAAAAAAAAACTTAAGTTTATTCTTACTTAAATTTCCTACAATGAGTTCCATATTTCCTATGATATATCTATTTTTCCTTAAGTATGTGGATGATAACCAACTATCAAAAATAAACTTTTAAAAGTAATTTTTTTGTTTCTAAATTTTTGTTTAGTTTCTACAAATATAGGTCAAGTGTAGATATCAAAATAAGAAAAAACATATGATAAAATAGTTATTGTAGGCTTAAATTTTAAAAAATAAAAATAAAAAATCAAATAGTTATCAAATGAGACCTTATTAGCATAAATTTATCTTTCACGTTTTTTACTCAAATTTAACTTAGGGAGATAATTGTAACACTTATAAATTAAATTTAAAGTTTATGAGGTAATTGTTACAAATTTTGTAGTTTGTATAATTTTCCCTAACTTTTAAAGTAAATTACTTTTTGATAAAAAAAAATTGGTTGTGTCCAACAAATTGAAGAGTAATTAAGTACTTGAAAAACATGCAATAAATTAAATGTCACAAAGGATAACTAAAAGTCAAAACAATTGAATAAAACTCCAAAAAAAAAAAAGAATTAGATTCAAAGCTATCTTTAATTAATTGGACATGAAATTGTTGTTCTCAATCTCACAAGATTCAATTAAAAAAAAAAAAAATAATAATAAAAAAAAGTTTGTACAATTTTAACTTTAAAGTCTAAGAATCAAACTCCTTGATATCCATATCTAGAGTTCAACAAAGCTCTATAAATGACGAACTATCACTCTAGGTGGAAATCAAACCACAATTTATAAAGTTTTCTTTTACCTAAAACTATATACCAAATATTACAAGCCATCCCTAGACAAGCTTTGGAAATGGAAGTCAATTCCCCATATGTACAAGCAATAGGAAGGTTTGCATTGCTAGAGTATATGTCAAGCAACAAAGAGGTATCTATGGAGTTCATTTATGTGGACAAGTCAGTGATAGTGGGTAATATTAGTTTTCTACGCTATTTCTTAGATGTGGTGGCCTTTGATACGAAAACTACTCCCATTAAAACAGTAACAATTCAGTTGTGCGTGTTCCATGATGCAATTAATAAGTCTTGGAAACTGCTTGAACCTACTGTCTAACTACTTTAAATGATAATCATGCTGGATTATCTCATCTAAATTAATAATGACAGAATAAAATAAAGAATAACGGTATGTGTATGTGTGTTTAATGATAATGAAAAAATAAAGGAAAAATATCTATGTTTGATAATAATAATGTGAAAATAAAATAAAGATTATCTATATGTGTCTAGTGTTGTGTTTATGTGAACGTGTTTCTCTCCATCTTTTTTTTAACTTCAATTTTTTTTGGGAAAAAGATACTATATTTGATAACATGTATTAAAAAACATACAAGAGAGTTACGCGAGAGGGAGAGAAAGGAAAACTCTTCAATTTAACATAATGGGTAAAGAATCATAATTCTTGTAGAGAGAAGATTTTTTACATCAAAAAGTCAATGAAAACGACTAAACCAGAATTTAACTTCGAGATAGCTACAAATTAATTTACTTTGTTTAATTGTTTCTTATGGTCTATTATGCAAGCTGTGTAATTTGGAACAACCATGATTACACACATAAGCCAACCTCTTGTTATAATTTAGAGTTATTTGAGATATTACAAAATCATGTATAACAAGAATGAATTGCTAATAAACTAAATCGTCAATTTAATTTACCAACAATCATTCATAGAATAAGAACAAGAAACAATTAATTCTTGAATTCAATTAAATTCTATTTAGTCTAAAACCTTAAACAGAAATTACCGAAAAAATTAAAACATCCTTGAACCAGAAATTAAAATTTAACTACACATAATGAAAAGTCGATAAAAACTATACATAGAATGGATCCTAAAAAATAAAGAAAGGAATTGAAAAAAAACCCAATTTATTGGCCTACTTTCTACATGCTACTGTAAGAAAAATGGGTATTAGTAGCAAATGACTGCTATTTTAAAAATAAATAAAAGAATGTCTATAGTTTGGAAGACTTTAAATGGATGGTTATTTCGAATATAAGGGAGGTGAGAGAGAATTTTGTTTCCCATTTAACTGCCACAATCCATAATTAAATTAAAAATTTTGAAAATAGACAGAAGTGTAAATATATTTTTTCTTTTTTTAAGAATCAACACTCATGTTATTGATTCTTGTTATGTTTTTATTATTATTTTCCAATTCTTTTGATTTTATTTACAATTTATAAATTCAAACTAAAATGTTAATTTTAGGCACATTTCATTAATATTTTGTAGTCGACCACCTAAATCAATTCAAATACATTTTTCAATTTTTAACTAATGTTGAATATAATATAGGGAAATTAAGAACAATAAATCTAATTAATTTAGACTTATCAAATTTTCCCACACCTAATTCATGTTTGTCCTCAAACATGTCTTAACTTAACATATCAATTTTTCTATTTAATCGTTTTAACCCTCCTAATATCCAAGAATCATCAATAATAGACCAACATACATCCAAGTTAAATTTTATTGACAATTAAGAGAATGAACATTCATAGAATATATTTTCGGTAAAAGCTCAAGCATCTCATCAATTCACTAAAATCAAATGCAACAAGACTTAACACTCTCTCGAGATTTCACTCCATTCTCTCTAGATTTTTAGGATGTCTTTACTCTCAAAATCAAAACAATTTGAAGCAATACTCCATACCATTTTTAGGTTATTTGGATTGAATTTGTGCATTCTGAATATTTGGATTTTTAGGTTTTTTTTTTTTTGAGAATTTGGATTTTTAGGTTTCAAGCAATACTCCATACCATTTTTATTTCATTTGAAATTAAATTTTAATTATGCAATCCAATTATGAACTTCAGCATGCTGGAAGATCGACACTGAGGAAAAATCTAGATCAATTAGTTAGAAAAATTGACTGTTGCAATTTTGATATATATTGCTCAATTTGTTATTGGCTGAACATTTGAGAAATTTTGATTAAATTTGAGACTGCATATTTGGGTGATTTGCTTTGTTTAAATTTAAGTATATTATGATTTGGTGAGGTCATTGGTACTGATTTTGTTCAGTTTTTTAAGCCCGTTAGGACCCATCTAGCTGTATTCTCTTGAATTTGAAAATTTTGTTAAGATGTTGGCAAAATTTGAGTTGGATAAATTTGATGGTCAAGAAGATTTTTGTCTTTCGAAATTAGTGATTATGGCTATTTTGGGTATATATATATTTGATGGGTAAAGTAGGTTTCAAGATTTTCTCGATTTGAAATCTTCTGGTAATGTTGCATTTTTAATGATGGTCGATTCAGGGAAAGAAGTAAATGCAACTTCTTTGCTAATATCCATATAAAATGATCAGCTTAAAGTAATTTCAATAAGAGATACTATTGAGAACAATACAATAAATATTATCTATATTGTTCAGATTTAAATTTATTGCAGACCTGAACTAAGAAAAGTTGGATTCAAGTCTATTCTAAGACAAGAAATAAGATAAGCGATATAGAATGTAAACTAATAACACATTTGTGTCCAATTTTATTTATTTATTTTAAGTTATAAGTCGAATTCATCGAAGTAATTGATGAAGGTTTCTAGCAAGATTGGGCAAGGCAAGCATTGTTTCTATATTTTCCTTGTCATTTTGAGGCGTCCTTATTACACTCATTCTTGTATTTGAGGTCCACCTAATCTTGTGATACTTCATATGAATATGGCTATTCACACCTTTGATGATATTATGAGAACCAACCAAAAATCTAAGCGAGAAGTACATTATCGGACAAATGTTTACTGAAAAATTCCCAACCTATTGCAATTAAACGACTTTACAATCACTATGCACACAATTTTTGGGAGTTTGAGATTGAACTCGAAACCATTGGTAGTATTAGACGTAGAAATCTTGTTATTCTTCATGGTTATTCATTATCTCCTTGTGGGAATCTCCTCTTCTATGACTACATGGAAAATGGTTTACTCTGGGATCTGCATCATGGTAAGCATCACCATCAGGCCACCGACCCTTTCAGTCCTTAAAAAATGCACTTCAAATTAGGGATAACATGACAATTATGATAGTTCTGATTTCTAGTTAGTTTAAAATTATAATAAAAATTATATTATTATATTTTTTACAAAAACGTCATGATAGTTTTAAAATTTTAAAACATAATTATTCATTTCTTTCGGGTTAATTACATTTAACCTTGTCTATTTAAATGCACCAACATCTAAACTTGTAGATAATAATTGTGTAATTTTAAAATGATGTCACAATCAACATAGAAGTCAAATAGAGTTCATTGTTCACAATGCAAATAAGACCTTAACATGTTCATATAAAAAGTAGTTTATATTAAAAAAACAAAAGTTTGTAAATTACATTGAATGTTTTAAAAATCTTAGAATAAAAATGAATACTTTATCATGTTGTACTATAACGATAGCAAACGATCCTTAACTTGAATAAAATATATGCACACATAACCATATAACACTTTAAGTGAATGAAACAAATTGCTAAAAATGTTATTATGCAATTTAACAAAGTTGGTCTATTCAGCCTAGGGACGGGCATGATAACCCTTGTTTTTTTTATAAAAATTATCGAATATGAGTCTGACAATTTTTCAATATAAGTACAAAGCCAATAACATTAGTTCAACACCATATCTATTATTCAAAAATAGAGAATATTATAAACTATCTAACACTAAACACGTAATTTAGCACAAGGTCGATGAGATTATTGAAGACTGGACCTAAGAATCAATATCAAAACTTCAAGTTAAAATATTGCAAGAAGATGGTTTTTAAAAATTTATATATATATATATATATATATATATATATATATATATATATAAAAGAAATCCCAAAAACAATCTTGAAGCTGTTTGTTATGAGTAAAAAAGGGGTCATTTAATGGCAGTTCCATCTATCGGTTCAGTTGGGTTTTTAATGGTTTAAAAACTCAACCGGACTAATATTTTTCAATTTTCTCAAATTACAAATCAATATATCCAACTTTTGAGCTAAAAAATCAAATCAATTCATTGAACTGATTTAGTTTAGTTTGGTTCGATTTTTCGATTCTTTGTTGCACTCCTACTCTGTAGTGTATTGAGTAGGAAGAAAAAGTGAATAATAGTAAAACATTTCATTTTAGTGTGTTCTTCAAGATTTAGGGCGTGTTTGGTGGAAGGATTAAGATTAAGTTAGGATGGATTAAGTTAAGTTGAATATTAAGTTAAGCTAAGGGCAACTATGTTTGGTGGGCATACTTTTGTAAGTTGGATTAAATTAAGCTGACTGTTATTTGGTGAAGAGTTAAGTTAAGCTGAATGTTAAATTAAACTGTATTTGATATGAATATTAAGTTACACTTAGTTTTTTAAATTCATATATATTTTTAAGTGACTTTACTTTAAAAAAGTTCAAACAGTTTGTATTAAGTTTAAGTTGAGTGTTAACTTAATTTGTATTGGATATACATTTTTGTGTGTAACTTGAGTTAAATAAATATATTTTTTTTATACAATTTTGTGCATATTTTCCTATTATTTTATAGTTATTATTTTTCTATCTTCTAATTCACATTATGATTATATGAATAA
This sequence comes from Sicyos edulis, assembly GCA_036507275.1. Lineage (NCBI taxonomy): Eukaryota > Viridiplantae > Streptophyta > Magnoliopsida > Cucurbitales > Cucurbitaceae > Sicyos > Sicyos edulis. The sequence continues at coordinate 3,699,510 of CM071850.1, forward strand.
AAAATTTGCAAAATGATGGTTTTAAAGTTCAATTAATTTTAAATTATTGTTAATGATTTCAAGGTTCAATTCATTCCAAATTGTTTGTAAGTGGAGAATAAATTATTTCAATTTAAGATACTATACCTAGAAATTAATTTTCTATAAATTTTCTTTTTATTCAAATGTTGTAGGATCAGGCTATATATAGAGTAACATTAATGGAGGTCACAAGTTGATTCGGACAGTCACAAATATAAAAAAAAAAAAAAGGATACTATAAATATATTAAGCTACCATATTTTAAGATCAAGCGATGAAAAAATGAAATCGGACCTTAAAACCCGAAAAAATTAAATCATTCGAAAGGGAAAAAATCCAACTCGAACCTCTCAAACTTGTTGCAAGAAAGAAATAAGATTTTTTTTTTTGAAAACTGGGAAATCGAAGCTTCGCTCTCCTATACCCGGGACACCATTGAGAAAGAAAAAGAAAAAGAAATATAAGAACATACAAAAAAAAAAATCTACCAATAGCAACATTGTAGAAGACATTTTATACTAGACTGAAAGCATGCCTAAAAAAACACAAAAATGCTTGATTTAAATCAAACACAATAAATAGTTTTCGATAAGTGCACATATCTTCAATTAATATAATTTTCAATCAATATTATATAAATAATATTTAATCAATGCACTAAATAGAGACGATAAATAATAGAATTAGAATATATATATATATACTAAATAGAGACGATAAATAATAGAATTAGAATATACGTCTCTACTTAGTGCATTGATTAAATATTATACTAAATATATATCAATCATGAAGTGTAGCTTAAGGGGAAAAATCATTTTTGGACGATTTTATGGTTAAGTCATGTTCTAAATTACAAACATGTCATTTATTGGAATATAAAAAAAAAAAAAAAATCCGTATAAGATAAAATATTTTTATCAAATCTCATAGATTTTATGACTAAGTTAGAAGATAAGATATTTCAACAATCAAATAAAAAAATTTCAATATCATTTAAATTTTCATCATCTTTATAACCTAGAAAATAAGATGTCTTTACCAAATCTCATAGATTTTTTTCACATTTTATATTATAATTAAAATAATAAATTGAATTTTCCAATCTTATAAATAGTTTTCTACATTTTGTTTACAAGAACCTTTGCTTTTAATTTACTTTTCTTTCTTTTTTTTATAATAATTTATCTTATTTTTGTTGGATTATTTACCTTAATTTTCATCTCATTTTTCTTTGTTGCAATAATTTTTTTAGGATCTTTTTTTACATAATTGTTGCATTTCAAAAAAAGACTTGGAGATCTTGAAAAAAATGTTTGAAGACTGAGGCTACAATGGATTCTTCAGTTTCAAAATTTTGGTAACAATGATTTCCTACTATATATATAGTTCTCTACTCTATATTTTATTTAGAAACACATTTGAAACTTTTTCTTTGTTTGTTGTTATTTTTCTTGGTTTCTTTTTGTTTTATAATAAAAAATTTAGTTATCTTATTTTTGTTGGATTATTTATCTTAACCTTCATCTAACTTTTCTTTTGTTGCAATAACTTTTGCAGGGATGTTTTGGTTGATGTGGAATTTTTTTTTTTAAGAAGGATAAAATTATTATTTGAACTTAAAAGTAAGTTCATAGATGTATACTAATAAATATATTTAGCTTATTTATATTTATAATTATACTTACATATTTTATTAAATATATATAATTTATTATTTAAAAAATTATCACATGCAACGGCGTGTTAAAATTCTAGTATATATATAAGGCATGAAGTATTTTTAATTAAGTGTTATAATAATACCAAGAGTCGGTGGCGCAGTTGGTTATCTTGTCTGGTGTTAATCCGTTTCAACTCCACGGTCACGAGTTTAATTTATAAAATAATTAGTTCTTAACATATTGATAAATAACTTACAGTTATAAAATAAATAATCTACGTTGTAGTCTAGTATAGTATTGTCAGTTTTGTATAAAAAACAGTACAGTATCGTCCATCTTTTATTAATTTATTAATATATCTACAGAGTATAAAATAAGCAATTAACACAACTCGAAAATTTAAACCCAACTCAACCTAAAAATATAGAATTGAATTAGATTGAATATCAGAACAAAAAGAGGCAATTTCTCTTATTGGGAGAGAGATTGCAACATATATATACTATGCTAAATAACAAATTCCACACATCTTTCTTGTAATTATAACAACTTAAAAATATTTCATATTCAAAATTTTTATTGATTTTAATCAATTTAATTTGATTGAAACCATCAATTTTATTTTGAAGTAATCAATTTCATTTAGTTGAAGTTTTTTTTTTTTTTTTTGAGAAGCATTTAATTGAAGTTATTAATATTAAAGTTATAATTTATCTTTAAATCTAATTTTGATAAATTTTATTTTTTTTCTAATTTTTTTATATCAATTTCTTTTTTTCTTTTTTCTTTTTCATTTTTTTATTCATGAAAAATCTCTATTTTTTAATTAAATTTAATTCTGTTGAATATCTATTCCATATTTTCAAAAGTGTGATATTCTTATAAATAAGCTTTTAAAAGTGGCTGTCTTTGGATACTTACTGCCATTTTTCTATTTAATTAGATAAATTGGAATAAATTTATAATTTATTTCTGTAATTTTATTTAAAAATTCTCTTTTATATCACATGTGAAATGAAAATATTAAATTCATCTACTTAAAATCTTGGTAAGGATTAACTATTTATGTCTCTTTAAAAAAAAACTATTTATCTCCTTTTTTCTTTTTCTTTCTCTTTTTCTTTTTCTTTTTTGACAGAACTATAAATCTTTTATCTTATGACAACTATTTCTATCTTTTTAACTAGTCAAAGCATTATAAATTTCATAACTTTTCTATGCTAAGACCCCTGCATAATCTTTTTTAAATTTGACGTCAACTGTTATTAATTTGTCTCAATCTTTGAAAACAATGGGTCGTAACATTTAATTAACCCTCCATCTTATCTGTAATTATAGTTTAATAATGAAAAATAGAAATATAGGCTGAATAATAATATTTAACATTTTTTATAATAAGCCAATATGAGCAATTACTCAATGACACTAGTAAATGCTCAATGATTAGTGGTCTTAGGTTCAAGTTCTCTCACTTCCAATTGTTGTAATCTCAAAAAAAAAATATATATATTTTTTATAACAATTTTGAAATCTCTTTTAAAAAAATGTAGCAGTCTTGATAGCTCAAATTTTGTTACTCTATCATGTGGCTATTATTGTGAACCTGGATATAACATTAAGAAGGTTGTTTTTTTTCTTTTTTGAGAAAGATACTTCATTCAAAAGCGTGCAAGAAGGACACAAGAAAGGACGAAAATACATTAATTAGGAGTAAGAAAAGTTATCCAATTAATAACTATAGTACAATTATCAATCGATGATATAACATTAAGAAGTAACAAAAGTATATATTAAATAGTGTGAGCATTCATCTCAAAATCAATCGATAATTACTAAAATAGTTCACCTTTTTTTTTTTGAAAATACGATGTTTTTTTTTAAGTATGCTAGGGACATATGCAAAGGCCACAATAAAGCCAAAGAGTAAGTAGTCCGTCTATCTTAATTATAAATGTTTTGAGATTTTCTACTTTTCGAAAATGAAACAATAGTGAGATCTTTAATTAACACGTCCTTCAAGATGATGTCTCGTTTGGATTTCACTAATCTTAATTTCATTTTATGAGGTCGAATACCCGTTAGTAAACCTATAAGCGCGTATTTTGGTCTACAAAAAATTATATTTAATTCAAGATGGTATTTTCAATGTGATATTATCTTGAAAAAGCATGTTGGAGATATTCACCTTAATAGGAGATTTCAACCTTTTAATAACAAATAAAATAGATGTTGAAAATATAAAATAAAAGTTTATAATTTAACATAAAACAACTGTTACCTTAAATGCAGGCAAAAGAAATTGCAAAACTATATTGAGGAATTGTGAACTTTTTTTCTTCTTCTTATTTTACAACAAATATTGAGAGATTTGAACCTTCAAATGGAAGATATATGTCAATTATATATATTCATAACTTTTTAAGCGAAAACATTTGGGAATCTTATAAAATTACTTCAATTGAAAAATAATTATAAATATGATCACTTTTAAAAAAGTTCAGCAGTTATAATAATAAATATTAATAATAATACATAATATTATATTAATGAGTATTTATAATATAATATTAAATTATATTAATAATCATGGATTAACATACATTTGTAATTATTTTGTAGGAAAGTCTATTGATTACAATTTCCCTCGAATAAAACTCCAAACTAAATAAATTGGATTATAAGCTATCTTTCAGTTAATTAGGCACGAAAATCTTATTCCACCCTCGCATTGGATGAGGTTAACTATAAGAAGATTCGATCAAAAGTAATGGTCAATTTTTAGGTCTAAGAATCAAATTCCTTGATATCCATCCATATTTAGAGTTCCACAAAACTCTATAAATGTGGAACTACCACTCTAGGTGTAGAGGAAACCACAATTTATAACATTTCCGTTGCCTTAAATTACAAACAAAAGCTAGGATGAGTTCTATAAAAGTTTGGAAGCCGATTGAGAAAATCAACGATCCATATGCGCAAGCGATGGGAAGGTTCGCGGTGTGGGGTTAACTTGGAATTCATTTATGTACAGAAGGGTGAGACTCACGTTGAGGCGGAAGGAAAAACACAGTATCGCCTAGTTGTGGTGGTGTTTGATACCATAATGGCTCCACCTTTTAGTAGTACAGTTGAGTCATTTACGTTTTGTGTGCTACATGATGAAAATAATAAATCTTGGACACTCCTTACTTAAATATAATAATGAGAAAATAAAGTAAAGATTATCTATCTATAAATGTGTGTATGTGTGTTTAATGATACTCAAAGTAAAAAACATCTAATGTATAATAATAAATATGAGAATAAAATAAATTTTCTTTTCTTTTCTTTTAGCAGAAATTATCACATGACGTATTATTGTCTGATTTCAAAATAATAAGTGAAGTACTAGAATATGAACTCTATTAGAAGTGAATTTCAGGGCATAGAAGAAAGTTAAGAATAAACATTTCATTGACCTACGGATTAAGCGCACGGGCAGGGTTTTCAAGCCCCACTAAACGGAAAGATATAAAAGCACATAAGATGAATTGAATAGCATGAGCGGCATATAGCCGACTAGCCCTAAAAGGTTAACCTTAACATTAACCTCGTGTGATTTTCATTTATGTACAGAAGGGTGAGACTCACGTTGAGGCGGAAGGGAAAACACAGTATCGCCTAGTTGTGGTGGTGTTTGATACCATAATGGCTCCACCTTTTAGTAGTACAGTTGAGTCATTTACGTTTTGTGTGCTACATGATCAAAATAATAAATCTTGGACACTCCTTACTTGAATTGAATAGCATGAGCGGCATATAGCCGACTAGCCCTAAAAGAACTAACAAAATTCTCAAATGTCTACTTCTGGGATGGGATTAGAGAGGAGTGGTGCCGCGCATATGAAACTGTTGCAACCCATTTTATTCGCCACTGGCTTTCATCTTTCCAGCCTCTCTCTATTTTCAACTCCAACCTGGCTAAATCCCGTGAAACCATTTCATAGAAGATCCTTGATATCTTCTTTTTATAAAGCAAATTGACTTCCAGGTTGGTCTAAGATCCGCTAGTCGGCTCAACGCCATCAAAGTTCTAGTCTTTTCCCACTATTTGGAAAGTAGGAACTTAGAGGCATGCCTCAGCCAAGTCTCGATATTCTTTTAGAAGGTGAAATAGGAACTAGAAAAAGGCTCATTAATTTAGGATCTCGATTCATGGATCTCTCGGTTCGAGAAATCAAAATAAAAGGATCGAACCATTTCTTCTGACTTTCATGAATGAGTGTAGGCCAGATATTTGAGTGCTCACTTAGGTTAGCAGGAAGTTTGGCTAGATAGACATTATTGAATACCTTTTGATAAGAGATATGAAGAAATCATTCAATGAATGACTGCAAAATCGAATTGGTCTAAGCAGCAGGAAAGATCTTGTTGTTATAGTTGTTACTTGAGTCCCTAATTGGACAGATGGCTAGCACTACTACGACTGGCACTATGACTTGTTGGAAGTGCCAAGCATTGGCTAATTCTACTGTGCCAGCAGCCGCGGTAATACAGAGTGTAGTGCAAATTTCAAATCTATACATACTGAAATAGATTGCAAAATAGATCTAATCCAAATCAAACCAAATAGAGATGAAATCATACACAAATAAAGAAGGAATGGAAAAGAGATAGCACACCAGATGTAATGTGGTTCGGACTAGTCTATTTCACCGTTCAGAATGTGAGGGGATCAATCTTGATCATACTCACTCATAATTGTCATTGTATCAAGAGCTCTCAATTTGGTTGCTTGAGTTTCTCACTCTCAAAGGTAAAAGAAGACCCCATGGAACTTTATATAGAAGCTCAATTTACAAAGCCTCATGGTTAGTAAATTTGACATCATATGACCGGACACATAATAGATACACTCAAGTTTACTAAATTCACCATATGGGTAAATTACAATGATGTATAATTTACGATTAACACAGAAGATGCAAGAGGGTGTTTGTTTGACATATTTAGGTAGTTTTTAGGTTAAATAGTTATATTGAGTAGTTAAAAATTGAGAGTTATGTCAAAAACTAACTTAGATGTAGTTTTTGTGTAGATGAGTTATAGTCAAAATCTTGTTTGGATGTAGATTTAAAATGAGTAGTTAAAAAGAAGTGATCATACTCACTCATACTGCGCTGGATTTTCCATCTTTATTTTTTTAGAGGTTGCGTGCAATTTGTCTTTCATGTTTGGGATAGAAAAAATTGAAAAGTCATAATCATACTTTTAGGAGTTCCGTTTTCCATCAACTTTTTTTCGTTTTTCATCCATTTTTAAACTCAATTTCATTATTATAATAAAAAATGTTATAAGATAGAGAAAAAAGAAATTAAATAATCCTACCAGCGAATTTTACTTGTATTACTGTGCGTTTTAAATATTGTCTTCTTATACAATTTTAAGAACTATAGAAGAAATTAAAAATAAAATAAAAGAACACATGGCACACTAGAAAGAGCCCCACGTCATTCTATCTCATCTGCCTTCCGACTTTGGAAGTATTTCCCTATGTATTTACAAGAGAGATGTTCAGGTCATATGATGTCAAATTATGTGTCATGGACATCATTCTATTTTATTTTAACTTAAAAGTAATAATAAAGAAAGAAAAAAAAATAGAGTGGGTGAAATAGATGGATATTAATATTTAGACATGACTTAAATATTTTTTTTATTCACAAGATGTTCATAGAGAGTTTTCATTTTTGTTGAACATTTTTTAACATCTTTAAAGAGAGTTCAACAATTTAAAACATCTTTTACTTCAATAATAATCAAGATATATCAAATGGGTTAGTGGCACAATGGTTACATTGTTTGTTTATTATTATCTAGTTTAATACCAACGTCACGATTTCGATTCCCAAAATTCATGATATTTTTAGGCCCCGTTTGATAATCAATTTTAATTTTTTTTTAAAACAAAAAAACAGTTATCAAACATGTTTTTTTTATTTTAGTTTTTAAAAATATAAAACTAAAATCAGCTATCAAATATATATGGTTTTCTTTTTTTAAAACAAAAATTCAAAAATCAAAAATGAAAAATAAAACATAAAAAAACGAAATGATTATTAAATGAGGTCTTAGGGGTTTAGACACACATTGATCGAGTGTTCTTGTTGAGAAATCATTAAAGTCAGTCTATTTCTTTCAAAGTTAAGTTGAAATCTTTTTTTTTTCTAAAAAACAAGTTTAAATAATAATGATAAATAATAATATCCCACTTAAACTTGTTGGCCTATAAATTGGCAAACATCATAAAAAATAAATTTTAAAAAAAACTCCGAACCCAAAACCAAGCAGTTACAAAAACAAACATGGAAAGTGGATATAGCAAACAAACTCTCTTCTTCTTTATTCTTCTTATTGGTTCTTACAACAACTCAACCTCAGCAACAAGAAACCTAACCCCCAAGGCCAACACCCAATTCATCAAAACCTCATGCACATCAACCACCTACCCAAAACTATGCTTCACAACCCTCTCAGCCCATGCCAACAAGATCCAAACCGACCCGGAGCTACTGACGAAAACCGCCATCGACGTAGCCCTCTCGTCGACCGAAACGACGTCGGATGAGGTGAGGAGCCTTTTGAAAGGTGGGATGAGCGGTAGGGAGGTCGGGGCGGTGACGGATTGCGTGGAGGAGCTGAGGGACTCCATGGATGAGATGAAGAAATCAGTTAGTGAAATGAAGAAGCTCAAAGGGGGAGATGTTGGTAATTTTGAGATGACTATGAGCAATATTGAGACTTGGATTAGTGCTGCATTGACTGATGAAGATAGTTGCATGGAGGGGTTTGGTGAAATGGATGGCAATGTGAAGCTTTTTGTGAGACAACATGTTGTGGTGATTGCACATTTGACTAGTAATGCCTTGGCTTTGGTTAATAGATTTGCTGATCTTCATGGCTAGTTTTTTTTTTTTTTTTTTTTGGTCTAAACTATTTAATGTTTCAATTATCATGTGTGTAATCTAATTTTCTAATAATGATGTGTGTTTAGTTGATGTTTTGTATTAATTCCATGATAATATGTGTGTAATGATCTTTTAATAATACGATTGCGAGTGTAATTTGTGTTATATCTTGTTCACGTGTGAGTTGTAGTTGGTTTTGTATGTCGATTAATAAATTTGATAATTTCAATAGTTTTTGTGTTTTTCTTGTGGATATCATTAAATTAATAAAAATCATTAAATTATCTTGATTTGTGTTAATTCATTTTAAATTTATGGTCACAAGCTCGAACACAAAAATCAATATTTGACTCGATCTCAAATTATTTAAGAGTACTAGTGCCGGATTTGTTAGTTTCCCCCAACATATGTACTAAAAAATAATAATAATAAATAACAAATAAGGTTACACATTATGGGTCTTGATGGTAATGTTTCAAATCAAAAAATCCAATAAAATAATCAGCACTAATCTTGGGTCCCTTATAGAAGCACTAGCCACCAAAATATAAATTAGTTTTAAATGACATATATGAATTATTTCGGATATTCTTTTTAGTTTTTCTGACATGGTGAATGTATATGACAATTTAAAATTTGGCTTTTAAATTTTTTAGCTTTTAAAATTTGGCTTGTATTGAAAACATTTTTTTCAAAAATAGCAAAGAAAAGAAGTTCAAGTAGTTTTTTTTTTTTTTTTTGAGATTACAACAATTGAGAGTTGGGGAGACTGTCATAAGGTGTACATTTATGTCATTTGAGCTATTGTTTATTGGTTCAAGTAGCAATGTTTATTAAGCTTACTTTTCAAAGTTGAAATGATGATGAAAAGCCAAAATATTAACATATTGTTTGGATTAATGAAGATTTTTAGTTTTTTTTTTTTTTTTTAAATAAGGGTAACCACGCCCGTCCTTAGGCCAGATACCGGGCGACATCGATGATTTTTAGCAACTTGGCAACTACAGTCTTCTAATTTTAATGATTATTTATACTTGAGCTTGGCTAAATATTTAGGTTAATTGGACATTTTGATCGAATAAATCATTCTCTTTTTTTAATTCAACCATAATTAAAATGGGAGATTCAATCTTAGACTTCTTTAATTATATATATACAATTCAGTTATTTTTCTTGTTAACTCTAATAAACCACTCACTTCTATTGATACGTGATAAATAATTTAAGAACGGCAAAAAATGCTTTTTTTCATTTAAAATAGAGTTTTAAATGATATGATTAAAATATATATTTATATTTGAACTAAAAAATTAAATAGTTAGCATATGATAAAGTCTGGATGCTTATGAGATTCAAATTGAAAATTCAAATATTTTTGTCACATCCCATCAACACTAATATGTTGGATCCATTATAAAATTAAAGAACTAGCCGACAAATATAAATTAGTTCAAAATGACATGTATGGATTATTTTGGAATATTCACTTTTGGTTTTTCAAAAAAAAAATTCAATCAAGTTTTTTAACATAGATAGATACATGTATGACAACTTTCATCCAAAATAGTATCATGACAAATTTAATCCAAAATAGTAGCAAATCTCAAGTTAAAATTTAACAAACTAAAACAAGTTTTAAAAAAGAATTTTTTTTTTTTTTTGGCTGGAATAGCTATGCATGAAAATATTTTTTTAGAAAATAAATAGCAGAGCAAAGAAGCTTAGATTTTTAAGCTTAGAAATTAGTGATGAAATGAGCAAAAATATTAACATATTATTTGGATTTATGATTTTTTTTTTTTTTTTTTTTTTTTTTGTAACTTTGCAACTTTTGTGACTACTAATTGTGTTAAGTTTGTGGGATATTTTCATCTTAGCGGCAATTCTATCTTTTAGTTCAATAATAATATGGTGAGAATTTTGAATTTAGGATCTCTTGATAATAGATATACATTTATATATATCCATTGAATTATTGCTTCGGTTGACACTCATGAACAACTCTCACTTTTTTGCAATTGTGGAATAAAATAAAAATAAGAGTAAGTTTCCTCATCTTATCACAATCACAATACCTTAAAATGTGGCTTGAAGGAAAAATCATTTTTGGACGATTTTACCCCTTAAGTCAACCCTAAATTACAAACATATAATAATTTTCTATTAAAATATTAAAAAAATGTAAAGATATTTACAATATTATTTAAATATTTAGATTTCTATGAAGAAGATAATATATTTCTCATTCTCAAAAAAAAAAATATATATATTTCTCATAAATTAAGTTATAACGTAGAAGATAATATATTTTTAGCAAATCTCATAAATTAAGTTAGAAGATAAGAGAATGCATGTAATCTTTATTTTTATCTTTACTACTTACTTATTATTAATCATTAAAATTTAGTATCTTCAAACTAAATAAGTATAAAATCAAATGAAGATATTGAATTTTTTTTTTCAAATTTAAAGAAGATCTTGGGTTCCAAATTTTTCTATAAATATCACAATTGTTCTTCAAAATTCAAATTACTAATAATTCTTTTGATGTTATACAGATGTACAAATTTTGTTCAGGTTGGGAGTCTTAGCATTGGTGCAATGAGTTGTGTTCGTGGGAGCCATTGTCGTCGAAGGTAAAGAACATTTTTTTCAATCTATATTTAATTCGTTGTTAATAACATTTTCTTCTTCTTCATTTATTTTTATTTTTTTATGTTTTCTTTGTATAATTCTATTTATTTTATGCTTCAACTTTAATTTATAATTTTCTTTTAAATTTATGGAGTATTTAAAATTTTGAAGAAGCGTTTATCACATTTTTCCATTAATGAAAGGTAATTTTTTTATAATTATTATTTTTTCATATTGTTATTATAATAGATATGACTTAACATGTAATTTGTTGGTTATTCTGTGATATTTGATGTCATTGAAGTACTACTCATATCTTGATATACGAGTACTTAAATTTTATCAATATTACTTATTATATATTTGTTTATACATTTTTTTTAATTTAAATATAAATCTATACACCATTATTGTTTTTGTAGAGAACAATAGATTTAATATAATATTATGTTTTAAATTAATATTTAAAAAACTTATTTTTCCTCAAAATTCTTAGAAGAGGTAGATAATAGATTTTATCAGTTTTTTAATCTTTTTTTCAATATTTTCTTTATTTTTTATTATTTATAAAATATAAATTGATATAAGATGAAATAAGAAAGCACAAATATGATTTTTAAGATTTTAGAGAGGGGATGGTTTCAAGTTTTTTTTTTTTTTGAAAAGATGGTTTCGGTGTTCGTAGATTAAACTAAAATAATAAATGAATGAAAAAAAATATATATATTGTCTACAAAGTAAAATTTTAGAAACTTATTTTTTAAAGAGTTTAAATTATTCCATAATTTTCTTTAAATATTATGATTGTTTTTCACTTTTATGTTGAATTAGGGTTGTATGAGATTTTTAAATAAAGTAAATAATAAACATTTTACTTATTCATTTAAAATTTACTTATAAATAATATATATATATATATATATATATATATATTATTTATAAGTATTTGAATAAATAAAAATATAATCTCACGTGCCAGAAAAAGAATCTGTCTTGTGCAAGGCACGTTCCAAAGTTCTAGTAATATTAAGTTTCTAATTTTTCTTTAATTATGCCTAAAATCATAAGCATATTAAAACGATTATATATCCAAGTTATTTTTACCCTACGTAAATTAAGGAACACAATTTTATAGGCAATAATTCATAAATTAAGTAGTTTATCATTCTTATAGTATGGTTCTTTTAAAACATATTCTTATGATATGTTGATCGCTTTTTAAAATGGATTTATTTTTTAGAAAATATATATGTTAATATCAATTTGGTTCAGCATTTTTGGATTTGTTCCATTTTTTTCTTAATTTTCAAATGATCACAATTTTAATTTTTATATTTCAAAAAAACTTGAAATTAATTATTAGTAAGTTTTTTTATTGATAATATTTCTAAAAAAATTATTTTAAAATTATGTTCATATATTTTTTTTAGTTCAACAACAATTGAAAATAGAGATTCGAACGTGTGACTTATTTTTTGTTATTGAGTGTATATTAATACTATCGAGGTACAACTCTTGTTGGCTCCATTTTTTAATTTATTGCATTACAATTATTAATTTTATTGAATCAGTTCTAAAGAAAATAAAATATCTTTGAATTTTTTTATAGCCAAGAGTCAAAGTTTCACTCTATTATATCTAAGGCGTCGTATTCCTAGATTTGATACCAAAATACATCAAGGAATTTTCTAGTTTAAGCCTTTCTTAATAATTTCAAATCAAGGACGGTCAAGGGAGCATACCAAAGTCGGTGTAGCTTCAACTATAACTAAGTTGTCTAGAGATATTCTCAAATTTATTATAAGGATCAATTTTTAAAAAAAATCAAATAAGACTAAATAAAATGTAACAAACATACTAAAATGATGTTTTGTTTGTACCAAAAATATATGGTCTATATATTCTTACACAAAACTAACACGTTTCTATATGTTTGGATGAGACTATTTTTGTAAATACAACCAATGATTCTAGTGATTGAATGGTATGCAATAAAATTATGATCACTTAGATGAATAATTGAATCCCAACAACTTTAATTTTGGCATGAATTAAACATAGTGATGAGATTTTATTAATGTTCACATCAATCTTGGCCAATTGTCACACCTTGGATTATTGTATGTTCATATCAATTCTATGTATTCCAATATAGAGGTCTAAATCACACTTTTGGAACCCACCCCCAAATAACACCTACAAGCTAAAGGCTCTTCAAATAATACCTACAAATTAAAGCACTTCCTCACATAACACCTACAAATGAATTGAAAGAGAGAAATTTTCATATGCAACTATAGGATTAGACAAAAATATTGGACACCTCCTTCATTGAAGCAACATTTTACCAAATTTCATTATCTTTGAAACTTCAACACCTGCCCCAAGGTCTCTTTACTATGTGTTTGGATGAACTTTGGAAGTGATTAGAAAGGGCCAAAACTTTTTTAAAAAAAATATCTAGTGTTTGGCAACAACAAAATATTTTTAAATCATTTGATAACCTATGAAATCATTATTAGAGTGCCCAATGATCATTTTCTAAATAATGTATTAAAAATTATGGAATTTGAGAATTAACTAAAAATGAGTTAATTTTGGTAAGTCTTAAGTTTGCTTTTATATATATATATATATATATATATGAAGCAAAAATATTTTTATTGAAAATTTTATGTTGGTTTCTTAAAATTTATCCTCATTTTCTTTATGGATAAGATTCTCGCATATTTTCATTATTATTCAACAATATTGAAGGGTGAAAATCTTGAACACTTAAATTTTAAATTATATATCATATTACTCGAGCAACACTTTTGTTAGTTCTCATTTATTTAATGACAATCGGATGATAATGATAAAAATTTTCGAGAATTGTTGTCTTTTTGGTCCTCTAGGCAGGGAGGTTGAGAATGAGTAAAAATAGGTTGATCTTGGTAAATCGTCCACATTTGCAATATAAATAGATAGGTTTCTCATGTGTTATCTTTGGATGTATTTTAAAAAATAAAAAGATAATCTTTGTATGTAAATAAAATTCATTGTACTTGAAAAATTGTCAACTATTTGGTCCTTTATACATCAAAATAATAATAGTAACAATAATCTTAGTAATTCACAATCCTATTGGGGAAAAAAATAAAATAATAATAATCTTAGTCAAATCACAACCCTATTGGGAAAAAAAGAAATAAAATAATAATAATCTTAGTCAAATCACAACCCTATTGGGAAAAAAAGAAATAAAATAATAATAATAAATCATAAAATTCCAAATGTACAAAAAAAAACTCAAACAATGTTGAAACTACAAAATTGCCCTCAAATTTAATTTATTTATTTTTTGTATATTAGAAAATTTTATTTTATTTAAATATAAATATATATATATATATATATATATATATATCGCTGGATTTGCAAATATCTTTATATTTTTTGCCACACAACAATTCATATTGTTATGATAAATTTTCACATCATTTGTCTCAAAAAAAAAAAAAAAAATTCACATCATTACTTTAAATAGTGAGGAAATCTTTTTTTTTAACCTCTAAACTTGAGATCTATGGTACAAGTTCAATCAAGAATGATCAACTTAAACTTACCATGCACCAATTTCGATCTAGAAAAAAAAATTGTGAAAATTTCCTGACATTAAGATCAAATAAAGTCTCCGCTACATGAACTCAAGATACAAAAAAAAACCTATGCTTATATACGTCTACATGACAAACAATTTCAATAATGTCATCCCACCCCACGCAATCAGAAATAAACCTACTGCAAAGTGATACCAGAAAACTATTCAACTCAGTACAAATTGAGAATGAAACCTAGTAATGCCATGAGCAAAATGTTGCGCAATCTCCACGTCCCCATGAAAGTTGGTCCTCCGGAACCATGTCGATGTTCCCTGGCACAAAAACATAAGTATATCGAGAATAAGAATGAGATCAATGGCAACTACACTGCAAAATGTATGATGGTTTTGGGGCTAAGGATGGGAAAAGGGGAGTGTTTTGTTTAAAATTTTGAAGTTACTTACGTCTGTAAACTCTGTAGGGCACCACAGTATAGAACATTTGGAGGAGGAGCCATTTCAGTTTCCCCATTTTCCTCAGGATTGATAATTTTCATGTATGTTTCTTGGCCTAGATACCATCGATCCAGATTTTCTGCTCTTATATTCCATGTTCCAACATTGTCCAGGGAAATGAGGATTGCAGTCCAAGACCCTGGATAAACCTAAAAGTGGGAAGCAAGTAATGCAAAAGACTAATTAATAGAAACAGAATCAACACTGCTTCTACATGGTATGGTAATAATTTGTTTTTTAATCAATGTGTGTGTATGTACGTGCACTTCGGCTAATCTCATAGAACAACCATCTGGCTTTACGACATTTTAATTAATTTCTAGGTAAGTGAAATCATGAATTAAACTCAAATGAAATGAGTCCTATCACGCAATACAAGATCAAACGAAAGCATGGTTGACAAAGAGTTACCCGATATATTTATTCTTGAGTTGATTTTCAAAATTGGTTTTGAGTATTTGAGGTTGAGTTCTAAAGGTCTTGTTTCTTCGCATGGTTGTTAGCTATGAAGCACGGACACAGACACAAATACGAGATACGACACGACACGATGATAAGTCAATTTCTTAAAAACTAAGATACGAATACGTTTGAGATACGACAATTTTACTAAAATAAAACATATGAAATTGAATTTAGGTTAGTTTTTTTCTTTTTATAATTTTACTAAATAAAACATATGAAATTGAATTTCATTTTAGTAGCAATAAAATGGGTTCAATAAAATGAGAATAATATGCTCACTCACTAAAATGAGTTTAATTTGGTGAATATAATGGGTTGGGTTCGTAAAAACAGCTTTAAAAAATGCAAAAGCATTCTCACGTATCCTGGCCGTTTCTTCTGCGTATCTTCCCAAAAAAAAATCAGATACTTCAATTATACGTAGCTTACGCGTATCTTGCCGTTTCTATGTCCGAAACGTATAATGGTGTGTCCGTACTTTATTGGTTGTTAGTTCCAATTATCAAGAGTATTTATAACAAATACATGAAATCAAAACACTAAGAATGTGTCTAAATATACGATTTTAGATGCTATATTTCATTTATTTATAAAATATCATGCTTTTCCTATTTTAAAATCATAAATATATGAAAATCAGTTTTCACATTTCACATTGTAAGCATGAACAAAATGCACTAATTTTCCAATCAGTGAACTTCGTGAGTTTCTAAGAGCAAACAACAGTGAGGCCTTTGTGATCTAACCAAATTTCACTCGCAATACTTTGCTTTAATTTGGTCCTCCTGTTTCAACCAAATTCTAAAATAGTACTACCTATCAATCTTTTGTAGATAGGGCATCTACGTGGCACCATGTCAGCAGCGACACAGAGACACGTCAACAGACTAATGGTACCATATCGTGTCTTACTAAATCAACAACAATATAGACTGATCATGAGAGTGCAAAACTACAATAAAACAATTAAAACTATCAGGACTAAAGTGATATAAATGGAAAAATACAATACTATACTCAACCAAAGTATTTAGTAACACTATGGCGTGATAAATGCAAATAAATTACTTGTTAGTTATTAGCACAAGGGAAGAGAATTAAAACCAACCTGTGTTGTGCAGCGGCTGATAGCATCCCACTTATTGTAGGAACCTCTTTTGTCCTCTGACCAATCCCCATAACCCATCCTGAAAAGAAGCACCTTTTTAGATTACAAAAGTGCTTTAGTAAAATAATAATAAATCTGAAAGTTTGAAAATCCAAAATATTGATGGAAATGGAATTCACCCTGCAACAAAGAAGGAATAACCATTCACATGAAAACTCTGCATTGTTGTATCATTGTTCTGAAATACGACCTCAATGAAGCCTTTATATGTAGCATTAAGAACAGATCGATCAGCATGTGGTGTCCGATTAAATGGCCTATCAGGAAAATCAAGTTTGTAAACTCCCTTCACATTATTCTGGTCAGCAAGCCTGATGGGTGTATCCGGATTGACAAATGAGATACCATTAAGAGTAGCTCTAGGTGACCCATTTATCGTCGCCATTGATGTACTCTTCAGTAGATATGTCTCAGTCACATTAATTTGACCATAGTGGAATGATCCCTGAGGATTAGGACGAGCTCCACTTGCAGTTACATTTTGCCTACCAAACCCAATTAATATCTAATGTTACTTATCATCATTACCTTGAAAAATGTTGAACTCATACATAAATGAGCAAAGCTCAAGTGGTATACAGTGTATGCTTATAAGCAAGAATTCCCCCGCTCCCAATTGTCGTTCAATTCAAAAGAATAATAATTAAGAAGAGGATTAGTGTGGTAACATGGAAAGCAATCAAGGCAATAATAACCATTAAAAGTTTGACTTTGTTATATAATATCAATATTAAGGGGAAAATCGGGAGCGCTACACATCACAGAAAAGTGAAACCAAAATACCACAGACCAAGTTCTTCAGTTGAAAATATTTTTTGCAATGCGCATTGTGGAAGTAATTACTATAAGATAACAAGTGGCCGACCCGAGCAAGGCTGTTAATGCTCATAACTCACAAGTAGCTGATCTATAAGAAAACAACATTTTAAGCAAGTTAATAGCATACCTTACACTCCTTGCCTGGTTCATGGATCTGTCTTTGTCATACATGTCATTAGGTGGGTCGGGAAGAGGACCAGTTGCCGGTCCTTTGGAATTAGAATAGTGCAAGACGGCAACTCCTGTAACCCTTTCCCAATTAGATCCATTCACAAACCTAGCACTGGCAACAATGTAGTAATCGGTGCTAGCATTCTGATCCATGTTAACTAAGAACGAATAGGACTGCCCAACATGAATATCGAAGTCTGTGAAATTTTGTTGAACTGTGTAATGTCCCTCGGTTTCAACTAGGATCAGATTATGATTCTGGATCCTAAAGTTCAAACTAGTTGATATACCAACATGATGCACGCGAAGTCGGTAAGTTTTCCCTGCTCACATAATGTCAACAACTCAGATCCTGGCAGTTGAAAACAACTACTCCGGAAAATTCATATGAACAAAAGCATGCAACAGTTTTAATGTAAGGGCACTGACAAATGTGGAAAGAAAAAGGGCACTAATTTAAACATATCCTAATGGCATAAAATTTCATCTCAAATTCATTGTCTTTTTTGTGCAAAATGTAATGTGATAATAATCTGACGGAGCTCTATCTAAGGTGTTTATGAAAATGATACATAGTCAAATTTCTATATCAATGTGAGATTGGAAAAATCATCTGAAGGGGGAAATGAAATCAACAAGAACAACAATACTTTGATAACTTATAATGAACATTACCAGGTTCTACTGGAATAGATTCGTACTCGATCCCTGCAGGAACGAGAGTTGTATTGTACTGATAAGGACCCTTTCCATTGATAAGAACTCCATCAGGTATTCCAAGGTCCTTTCCACCATCAAGAGTAGCTCTTAATGCCTGAGAGAAATATGTATTAAACTATTACTTATTTTCCTTCCCTTCAAATGAAAACATTAAAATCCGGCTCAATACCGACCGTCTGTTTCTGTGTGTACCAATCACCAATAAGCAGTATAATGTCCCCATCTGGCTGTGCAAAAGGAATTGGGATTATTTCCCTGTTATTGAGAATAAAGGGACCAAAGCCACCAGAAGCCCTTTGAAAGTTCATAGATGGAAAATAGAAGAAGCTCCCAATTTGATCTTTCACTTGAAACTGGTAGGTCCAATTCCACTTTGGAGGAATAGGACAGTTAGTGCCAAGAAGGCCATCCTGCCACGAATTGCGTCGCATTTGAATTCCAGGCCTGTCACAATTAGTCGTCTCCAATAAAATCGAAAGCATACTTAAACACGAAAATCATTGCTATGGAAATGCTGGAAATACGTACAAAAGAATGTTGTTATCACAAGCAACCTACCAAGTGAGAAGGAGATCTTCATCCAAATCGTTCCAAACATTCACAGCTACATTGTTATTCGTTGTCGCATTGATGAAAGGTCCAGGAAACTTCCCATTGACTGCAATAACCTGCAATAATAATTTACTAACAAACTATGTTAACTCACTCAAACTTTTATCTGTATTAGCATTTTAGCATCTCTAATAAAGTCGCATTACCCTCAACCAAAAGGTCAGATTTTCAAATCCTTTAGCCTCACATGCTCTTTAACTCAAAAAAAAAATCTAATAAAGTGCAAATGTGGTGAAAAGGGTCGACTAAAAAAGGGGTAAAATCCGTAAAATCAGAGAAAAAAATCAACTAAAAAATCACCATCAACGACAGCCAAATACAACCATTGACAAAAGCTAATAAAAGAGAGATTATCAATAACTCGCCTAAATAACAAACCAAGGCGTCTTGAAATTTTCATAACTCATAAGAGGCAAATGGCACAGAAGTAAATCAAATTGCACAGTGAGAAACATGCATCCGTTTTCTGTACAAATGCAAAATCTTAAAACAAGGAAAATATTCTCACACACACAAAGTAGCAGCTCAAACTTCACTTAGAATTTTTTTGGGTAAAATATAATTTTAGTCCTATGATTAAGAAATTTAGAGTTTAGTTTTCATGGTTTCAAAATCTAGAGTTTAGTCCCTATGGTTTGAAGAAATATATAATTTAGTCCCTATAGTTTTAAAAATTAGAATTTAATCTCTATAGTTTGAAAAACTAGAATTTAGTCTCTATGGTTTGATAAAACCTAAAAAATAGTCTTTGTCGATTCTGATTATTGGCGAATTAGTTATTCATGTGTCACTGATAAAGTTATGAGTTAAGTGATTGATATAACAAAAAAGCCATATTATTTAGGCATGAATAGTGAACTCCATGTACTTAATGTGCCAAGGATTACGGACGATAATGACTATATTTTAGATTCTATAAAATCATAGGGACTAGATTCTAATTTTTAAAACCATATGGATTAAATTCCAACTTTCTTCAAACCATATGAACGAAATTAGATTTTGAAACCATGTAACTAAACTCTAACTTTCTTCTAACTATAATTACTTAACTAGTCCCCAAGGGGTGGCACAGTGGTTAAAGACTTGGACTTTGAGGATATACCCCCCAAGGTCCCAGGTTCGAGACTCAACTATGGCATTATTCCTTCGATGTCTCCCGGTGTCTGGCCTAGGGACAACCACCTTGTTTCAAAAAAAACTATAGTTACTCAAATTATATTTTACCTTTTATAACAACAAAAATCAACTTAAAAATTCAGCGAAATAAAAAGTTTGCACAAACCAAACCGCATTAATCTTAAAGATCACTGTAAGAAAATCCCTGAGCCGTAAGAAAGAGAAACAAATTCACAACCAACAAGGCAAATCGGGAAGTTCCAAATCCGAAATGGAAAACAGTAACATCAATACCAAAATCCAGGACAAATCTACGAACCAGTAAATAAAAAAGTTCGAAAACTAAAGAAAGACAAACTGAAAGCAGAAACAAACGCCAAATCCAAAAAAAAAACCACCGCACATTGAATCAGTCCTAATCGAAAACCAGAATATTAAACAGCAATGAGGAACAAAACAAACCCGTTGAGGAATGCCGAGAGGAGAAGCAGTGATGTAAGAGATTCGAAAGTCATAGAAAACGTAAGGGTCGCCTGCGAAGCTAAGGCTGGGGAAAATGGCGACGGAAATGAGACAGAACAGAGACGCAAATCGTGAAATCGACGCCATTGGAGCCTTGCAATCACTGCAATGAACTTCTGTTTATGGAGAGATTTCTGAAGTTTTGCATGTGGAAAAGCTCGGAGAGAAACGAAAGTGGCTGCACTGAAACTTCTTCGTCTGTAAATAAATTGAATTTGTGAGTTGAGAGGGGGAAATGAGAGGGAAGTTTACGACAATATGAAAAGTTGAGGGGCCAAAGTTGTAAATTGAAACTATACCTCAGGATACCGGCTGCTGACTCAGCCGGTTGCTGCTTTTGACTTTTAGACAAAAATTGGACCCATTTTGTGTAATGATTTCCATTGTTCTCAATAACGAAAAAAAAAAGTATATTTTAAATTGAATTTTTTTATTACTAATATTTCAATAATACTCATTTTTAATATTTGAGATAATAAAATAATTAGTTACCTAACCTAATTTTAACTTGTAATGGCTCAATCCATCGCTAGCCAAGATATTGTCCGTTTTGACTCATTGGCTTCACGGATTTGTTTCTTGCTAGGGAAAGGTGTCCACACCCTTTCTAAGGAGTGTTTCGTTCCCCTTCCCAACCAATGTGGGATTTCCCTATGGGTTTCTACCTCCCCCTAGAGGTCCAGCGTCCTGATGGACCCGGTACACCGCCCGATGCCTGGCTCTGATACCATCTGTAACAATCAAAGTAAGGTCATATTGTTAATCCGTAAGAATAGTTTGAAGTACATATATAATAAATAAGACAAAATTATAGGTAAACATGAAAAAGTTATTCAATGAGATCACATAAGGAAAAAAAATGAAAAAGAAAAATGTATGTGAAAAGAGCCACAATTTTTATTTTTGAGGTTCAAGGAATGACTTCAGTGGCAGAGATTTGAAGACTCTACATATGTTCTTCTGTGAAGTTCTTAAGTTTGAAACTCACGAGTAGACTTAATTGTAAAACCTCTTGGCAGTGTTTCAAATATGTTGTGGAACAAAACTTCGATTCCCAAAAATGACTTAGGAAGATTCTTATTGTTCTTTGGTTTTGGCATAAATTTTCAGGTTGATCATTCAATAGTGGAGAGTTTTGGACAAGGTGGGAGAAGAGTGATAACATCAAGGATTTATCCAACACAAGCAATATATGGAGCTGCTAAGCTTTTCCTTTTCAACAATGCCACTGCTGCAAATGTTAAGGCCACTGTCAAAGTTTGGCAGCTCAATTCTGCCTTCATTCATCCTTTTCCATAAACCAACTACCCAAAACCATGAATCTCACATGCTCAATAAAAGCTCTTGAGCCACTTTTGATTTAAAATATGATTCTTCCCCATCCCATTCATTTTGTTCTTTCTTGGACATTTTGGAAATCTTGTGCTCATTTTGAATGTTTATAATTATAATAATTTATTTTTATATCATCACTCCGTACGTAACAAAGAAGCAAAAAAGTTTAAGTCATGTCTCTGCATGATCTATCTTTTCATGTTTACATACGTGTCCCAATTTATGTCACATTTTACTTTTAAAAAAAAAAATAAATAACAATTAAATGTAATGTAATTTTGACTACAAATGTATACACGAAAATATAGTGCATGCTGATTTTAAAAATAGAAAAGAAAAGAAAATATAGGTTTTATCAAATCATGCCTCAATGTATCAACAAAACATCATTAGTGATTTAAACATAAGTGTTAGTTTGAATTCTCCAAACTTATGTATCAATCTTATCATTGATTGAGAGAATGAGTTCCTCCCATTGAATATCTTGGCTAGCGATGGGTTGGGCTGTTACATAACTTGAATGATAATTAAATTCATTTTAAATTTTGATGTATTGATGAGGTAATTATTTTAATTTTCACTTGAATAAGATAATATTTTTAAATATAAACTAAATGCCAAGATTTGAAGAACAATAAATAAGATGGGCAGTCATGAATATGTAACATAAAAGTCTGAGAGAATTGAGAATAGTTTATTCTTTAATATTAAACAACACGATAATTAAAAGTGGATATTAGTGAAGAATGAAGGATAAAAATGTTCAATTTTGAAATATAATAACTAGATTGAAATTAAATTCAAACTTAAGAACTAAAAAGATAATTTTCTCAATTTTGTACAATATAGTTTGTCTCATTTTTTAGAAACAATTTTTTTTTTAAATTACAATAATTGAAGATAGGTGTACAATGATGACGCTGAATTATTGGTCTCATTTTTCATTATTCCTTGAAGAAAATAAGGAATTTAAGGTATGATTTGGATTCATTTGTGTAATGTGTTAGCCCTTGTCACCAAAATTGTATGATGAATTCGAATATTAATGCTAGTGTTGTTTAGCAACTACAATGGCATGTACATAAAATCCTTCCTCTCAAGATTCATTGCTAAATTTAGATCAGTTTTTTTATTGGTGAATGTTGAAGCCAGTTTTTTTTTTTTCTTTCGAATTTAATATACGTGAGTATTTAGGTCAAACTTATATATATCCCTACTATTTTCATGTGATAAACTATTGGATCCTACGAAAAAATTTATAGAAAAATAAATTATAGATAGATGATCACCAAGAATAATGATTGAATGTTTGAGCTGGTTCACCCACATGTCACAACTATACTTACGAGACAACCCTACGACTTTACTATATGTGATTGTCAATTAAATTTGTTAACAAAATATCTTCTTATTATGTGACCATTAATTGAGTTCATTCACTCTTCTTTCCTCTTTTTTCTTTTTTGATAAATTGAGTTCATTCGCTCTAAGCACTTTTATCTATAAACATTCTCATTTGACTATTGAATCAACCCTTTAATGGAATGAATTCTTATATTTCAATGGGAGGAACTCATTCTCTCAATCAATGATAAGATTGATATATAAGTTTGGAGAATTCAAACTAACACTTATGTTTAAATCACTAATGATGTTTTGTTGATACATTGAGGCATGATTTGATAAAACCTATATTTTCTTTTCTTTTCTATTTTTAAAATCAGCATGCACTATATTTTCGTGTATACATTTGTAGTCAAAATTACATTACATTTAATTGTTATTTATTTTTTTTTTAAAAAGTAAAATGTGACATAAATTGGGACACGTATGTAAACATGAAAAGATAGATCATGCAGAGACATGACTTAAACTTTTTTGCTTCTTTGTTACGTACGGAGTGATGATATAAAAATAAATTATTATAATTATAAACATTCAAAATGAGCACAAGATTTCCAAAATGTCCAAGAAAGAACAAAATGAATGGGATGGGGAAGAATCATATTTTAAATCAAAAGTGGCTCAAGAGCTTTTATTGAGCATGTGAGATTCATGGTTTTGGGTAGTTGGTTTATGGAAAAGGATGAATGAAGGCAGAATTGAGCTGCCAAACTTTGACAGTGGCCTTAACATTTGCAGCAGTGGCATTGTTGAAAAGGAAAAGCTTAGCAGCTCCATATATTGCTTGTGTTGGATAAATCCTTGATGTTATCACTCTTCTCCCACCTTGTCCAAAACTCTCCACTATTGAATGATCAACCTGAAAATTTATGCCAAAACCAAAGAACAATAAGAATCTTCCTAAGTCATTTTTGGGAATCGAAGTTTTGTTCCACAACATATTTAAAACACTGCCAAGAGGTTTTACAATTAAGTCTATTCGTGAGTTTCAAACTTTAGAACTTCACAGAAGAACATATGTAGAGTCTTCAAATCTCTGCCACTGAAGTCATTCCTTGAGCCTCAAAAATAAAAATTGTGGCTCTTTTCACATACATTTTTCTTTTTCATTTTTTCCTTATGTGATCTATCATTGAATAACTTTTTCATGTTTACCTATAATTTTGTCTTATTTATTCTATATGTACTTCAAACTATTCTTACGGATTAACAATATGACCTTACTTTGATTGTTAGAGTCGCTCGTAAAAATTTACTTAGATCGATAGCCACCATAAATGGAATTTATGATTCCCGAAATCCAAAAGGAAATGTTTTTGACTTACCAACACTCTCATGGAGAAATTTTCACCATCTAAAACTGGAATTCTGCTTCCATAAACTTGCTTGTAAAAATCAGAAGCCTTTGATGACCTGCATCAAATACCCTATTAATTACACAAAACATAATAGTTGAAAGTTAAAATATTGCTAAAAAATGGAAACAAAAAAGAGAGATTATTCTTTAAGCTTACTTTTTCAAATTCCATCAAGAAAATCAAAACTGAATATAATACTCCACAAGCAAGAGAATACATAAATATCCTAGTGTTAAATGACCAAAATCCATAAACTTCACAAACAATTCTATCAGATTTTACCTAAATTATATGAGTTAGAGTAGATTCAACTGAATAATTGGACAAACCTTTTGGCATCTGTGCAGAAGTAAGCTTCACGATTGCCTTCACTTGAATTGGCAACATTGAAATAAATAGGAGTAAGCTCAGATAGAGATTCATCAGCTAGAACCAACAGCCCAAATGGTCCTAAACCACTCCTCTCCGCCGCACTGCCGCCGCAACCTGCATCGGAGACGGAAGCCGCCTCCGACCCGAGTGCCTCCACTTCAAACTCCGCTAATATATCCAACTGTTTGATGAAATATCATAACAAAATGAGTAAAACCGAACCTAACCGAATCCAATCGCGTAAGTTTGAGCACAAAATTCAAAATGAGAGTAGTGATGAAGGATTTACTTGTGTAGCACTGCCAACTTTGAGTTCGACAACGGAGCCGGGCTCAACGAGCACGCTGTTAAATTCGGTGCTCCCTAATCTCAAACTCTCCACCTCTTCTACAGGCCATTGGATTATATTGCTACCCGTCTTCTGATCAAACAGAATCGTTCTCGGAATGGTCTAGACCATCACAAAAGCTAAATTATTACATATTTAAAAGTATATGGACTAAATTATAACTTTCGTTTTACGAAATTTTACCTGGACAGAGGCCCAACCCTTTGCCAGGTCATTAGCTTCGGTGTCTGTTTCATTAATCCAACCCCACAAGATTCTCCTTTCCTTATTTTGGTCATAAAATGTCTTGGAAGCATAATACCTTCCATAATCCAACTTCAACCCGATTCCCACGTCCTCTTCCGGGTTGTCGGGTACCCAAGTATCATTATTAGCATAATAAGTCCCAATTGCATAATGATCCAATTTAGTATCGTCCAAGCTCGCCTTAAGCACGTGCTTCACTCCGGGTCCATACGTCGATGTATCCAAACCCTTCGACCCATCAATCGACACCGGATAAAAATCAACACATTCCCACATACCCGTACCCGGTACCGCATGCAAGTACCGATCCACGAGCTCATACTTAATAAAGTCATTGGTAGTATAAACCAATGAAATGCCCAATGTCGTGCCAACTCGTGACCCGATGGTGATCCGCCATTTGCCATCAGGGCCAACCCAAGCGGTAGTTGGGTCTCGAAAGTCCTTAGGGCCAATGCCGGGCGGGGGAACCAAGACTGGGTTGCCCGAGTACTTGACCCAATTGAGGAGGAGGGGATCCGATAGGTTGGCAGGGTATGCGAGATTTTGGACTTGCACTCCATCAGCGGTATCGCCAGTATAAAGCATTATGATCCGACCATCCGGAAGGACTGTGGCGGACCCAGTCCAGACGCCATTGACATCGTACGGCTGATCGGGGACCATGGCGTAGGGGAGATATAACCAATGGATGAGATCTCTCGAGACTGCATGGCCCCAGCTTATGTTGCCCCATACAGCTGATTCAGGATTGTACTGATAAAATAGATGATACCAACCTTTGTGGTACAGAGGGCCTGCAAGTACACTATTATTCTCACCATGGATTTATTTATACATTTGCTTTTTTTTGTGTTTAAATTACTTTTGTTTGTAGCACATGGGAATGGGAACAAAACCACCAATTTCCACACAACAAATGTTAGTTGATAATTAGTAATTTATAAATAGTACAAACAAAAACAGCTCAATCAAACAAATTACAAAAAAGAATGCAGCATTGGAAGAAGTGAATATAATATTAATGAGAGACATGTCACATGCCTGAGCTGGATTTCATATACTTTTCTTCCATAAACAATTAGACAAATTTATTGTCATGAACTTTATTTGGTTCTAATGATGATGTAAGGAAACAATTGATAACAACTTTGGTTTATTATTATTTTTTATTTAGTTTGTTTTAAAAAAAAAAGAAGTAATTTTGTTCTTTTTTTCCTTTTGAGCTATTATTTTAGCAATGTTTTGGCATCACTATTATTTTTTTAAATTTTTTTTATATAGTTTGTTTAATTTCACTTCTTTAGTTATTTGTTCTTTAAAATAAGTTTTTTTTACATGAAAAGTAGTTTTCAAAAAACAATATTCAAACAAATTTATATTATACTTATTCAAATTATATTTACTTAGCAATAATAAAAAAACTAATGCTTTGATTATGTTCTAAAAATTCTGGGACCATAACCAAAAAAAACAAAAACAACACTTTCTTTAATATTTGTATGTAAATTTGAAAAGTTTCTCTGCATGAGAAATAACAGCAACTATTATTAAATACTTCTGTTTTTAAAAAAGTAGAAACAAGAAAACCAAAATTATGAATTTATCTAAAATTATCTACTTTTCTTAAGGCATTTCGTACTGATATTCTAATTATTTTATTTTTTGTGGTTTTACAAAAGTAACTAATTCCCAGCGATTATTTGATTTCAAAAATAAAAAATAAAAATCCCAGCGATTATTTGATTTATATAGTAATGGGGAGTTACATAGCATCTCATGCATAGCTTTAAAAAAAATATATTAAAAAAACAATCTTCATCTTGCATTGAATAAAAAATAATTCTCTAAATGACTTTTACTTTGCACTAATCCAAAAGGCATACCAAACACTAGTTAAAGGAAATTATTTAGGTTAACATCCACCATACTTCAAAAGCATTTCACCTTATCTACATTTAAAAAAAATTAATATCAAATCAAATTTGACATTGAAAAGTTGGTTCTAAGAAAGATTAAAAAAATCCACATTGATATTGATATGCATTGTTACCAAAATCTAAGCTAACAAAGTCTCAAATTATCATAAACATTGGTAGCATGTTGGTTTCATTGTTTAAGTAATAATTCAATTCAAAATCACAATCACAATCACAGATTCGATCATAAAAATCGGTACATAAATCTCATTTACTAGAAATAAATAATACACTCTAGATAAGGTATGTACTCCTCTCCTCCAACTTATAATTTAAAAAAAAAAAAAAAAAAAAAATCCAAATTAATTTTTTAAAACCTTAAGACAGTAGTTTTTTTAGATGACAAAATGAACATAATTTAATTTCATAAAATATAAATTCAACTAAGATATCTAAAGTTAAGAATCCTCCTTTTAAAATATATGTATATATGTATATGTATAAAGATATACCTATTTAGTTTTTTTTTTTAAATTCAATCATAATTAAAGTAGAGATGAAATTCAAAGTCGCGATAAATAGATTACCGAGACTAGGACTAAATGAATCATTGTTTTGTTGGCACTTTCAAAAAAAATTAAATCATACAAATAAAAAAGCAATGTCACTATCTTCTTTTTAGAAAAAGTGGAGACAAATTATGTAGGAATAAGAAGAAAAAGAAAAGAGAAAATTACCTTTAAATTTCTAAGTTTGCATACTTTCAATTTAATCTCTATATTTATAAATTAAATATTTTTATTTTAAACATTTCAATAATATTCACTTTAAATTTTTGTGTATTTTCTAATTTACATTTATTTTTAAAAAAATTAATTGAATTGAAAACTAAAATAATCAAGTATTAAAATTTTAAAACTAATTTAATTATCATTTATTCTGTAATTAACAATTTTTTATATGAGAAATAAAAGTAACCATTAAAACATCAATTTTTTTTTTTTTTTTTTGAATATGAAGTGAGGGAAGGGGGACCAACAAACCCGACTCAAACTCGTGATCATGAAATTGAAAATGAATTAACATCAAATAAGATAATCAACTGTGTCATTAATCCTCGATAACATTAAAACATCAATTTGAAGCTTATTTACCAAATTGAAATAAACATAAATCCAGGACTAGTATTTTAAAAAATAATAATAATCTAACACCGGCCTTTCCGCTGCATTATCTCATAGCTAAACCTATTTAATATCAAAATTAAAACTTTTTTATTTAAAAAAAAATTATATAGATATATGTGCTCTTCACTTCTCTCTCTAAACTCAGCCCAAAAAATTTCAAAAAAAATATATATATATATATATATATCCACGATCCAATCCACCGTGGTGGTGATGACGTGGATAGTTTTGGACCAAGTCAGACTAGGACCCACTGACAATTTAATGCAGGCTTTTACTTTCTTGACACAGGTAATCAATCGGGCACAACTAAAAAGCATAATCTCTTTCTAAAATATTTTATCAATTTAGAGATCTTCCATTTAAAAAAAAAAAATAATAAATCTTTTCTTTTGATATAGGATAATAAAAAAATATTGAAGCAGCAGATCTTCATCATGCCGATTCATTATGCTGTCCGTTAATAATTCATGAATAAACCAAAACATAGTTTAAAAAATAACATATAAGGAATTAATGTTTCAAAACAATTTTAAAGTTAAGATTCCTAAAAGAAAAAATATTATTAGCATCTACATTAGCTAGATCTAAATTGTCATAATATATATAATATAAATACTATGTTACATATTTTCATATTCACTATCAAACTTAAATAGTTAAATCTAGATAAATCACTATTTAAATTTAATATAAAATATAGACAAACACAATAAGAGCAAAATCATCCCAAACATGCTAATACAAAAAAGATGCTTGGTTAAATCTAACTCCCTTTTATTTAACCACCTTTGAAAATATGAGATTCAAATTAGTTACTAAGTTAAGTTCTTGTTGCATTAGTTAAATTTAACTATTTTTTAAAAAAATAGTTAAATTCAACCATTTGTATGTTTATACTAATACAAGTGAATTAACACCTTCTAAAAATACAAACGAAAAAAAAAGATACATAATTAATAGTTCAACGCAACTTGTTAGTCAAAAGTTTTTTTTGGATAGAATTGTTAGTCAACAGTTTATAAATTTAAAATTGCAAATATTGACAATACAAGTTGTTGTTTAGTGACACTAGTGTATCGAAGTCTTAGATTCAAGTCTCTCACTCTCGATTATTGTAGTCTAAAAAAAAAATTGTAAATATATATTTTTTTTTTGTTAACAGGTTTAACCTATAATAATAAAAAAAAAAATTGTTTGTGAATATTCCAAACAATTCATAATTTTTAAGGGACAAACCCTATGACCATTGACCATCCTATAATAAAACAGTGACCAATTCATTAAAAAAAACACCCAATAGCATGAATTTAGCTCCCCAGAGATCTAGCATGATTAAATAATTGATACAACAAAAAGTAAAAAATAGATAATTAAATGGCAAAATTACCCAAAACAATCGCAATTAAAAGAGCTAAAATATGAAGAAACATCAAATTAAAGCACAAGGAAAAGGAAAAGGCGTTTACGGAAGGTACATACCATTGGGATCTGCAGCAAAGCGTGGAATCCGGCCAATCAAATAGCACCAAAAAAAAAGAAGAAGGAATTTAATCAAAATAGATTCAATTGCCCTAATTATTAAAATAAAGACAACGAAATTTCATGAATTGAAAATTCAACTTCTTTTTTTCTTCTTTTAATCCCTACAACCACCTCGAACTAATTGAAATTGAAATTACCGTTCATCCAATTGCCCTCGGGTTGAAAGTGGAAGGCGGTTCGTTGCCAAGAGAACATAGCATTGGTCCAGTTGAACGAACCGGCCGAATCGGAAAAGTACGATTTGGCGGAGACGCCCTCGGCGACGCCTCTCGCCACCCGAGACGGCGGCGGCGATCGGGCGGTTTCCGGCGATACGGTGTGTTTGGGAACGAGAGAAACTAAAGAGACGAAAAGGAGAAGAGAGAGAATGGCTGCAGTGGTGAAGTTGAGAGATCTTCGCGGCGGAGACGGCGGAGAGTGGTGGTGGGCCGGCAACGCCGTGTACGTCGGAGATGGGAGGTCGGAAGTCGAAGAATCCATGAGAAGGGGATTTTTTTTTTTTTTTTTTTTTGTGATTGGATGAATGAATCGGAAAATGTGGATTTTATTTTAAATGGAGAATGTGGGGCCCGGTTGGTTTGCGGATCACGTGCTTTGCTGAGTGTGTAAATGTTGTAGATGGAAAATAATTGGCAAAGGGACAGCGAGGCGTATTTGTATGGTTTAGTTTTTAGCTTCCAAAAACAATATTATTATTATTATTTATACTTTTCTATTCAAATCTCTTGTCTTCCCTTCACCATTTTCATGTGTGTTTGTTGTATTTTCTGTTTTTACCCTTTTTTTCTTTTTGTAGTTCAACAATATTTGAAATCAAGGTGAAGTTAGTTTAATAAGAGTTCGATAACGTTCCTGTTTTTGTTTTCGGTTGTTTTTGTTTATATTAGTAATTTTATCTTTTTTATTTATGCTTTCTTTCTAGAATTAGATTAAATTTATGTATTTTTTCTTTAACGATTTGATTAGATATTATCTTTTACTTTTATGATTATGTTGTTTTTTTTGTAGTCTATATAAATTTAATGTTGAATTCATTATTAAATGAATAATTTGAGTTTTTTTTTTTTTTTAAGTTTAATATTGAATTCCATCTTTCAATATTCAAATTTATCATGAAAGATTTGATTTAAGAGTTAATAATAAAAATTAACTCATAATTGTAATATTATCCTATTAATACATTCAATCAGCATGCTCATTTTTCAAAAGGGAGCAGTTTGATGATAGACATTACCTAAATATTAATGGTTATATATGTGTTTATCTAAAAAAATATATTTATATATATGATATAATTTGAATTATTTTTTGTTTTTTGTTTAAATAATAATAAAATATGACCTCAATTGTACCACATATGAATATCAATATTTAGTAGCCTACGGTTAAATAAATAAATAATCAGTAGTCTAATGTTTTTATGTTTGGTGATAATCAAGTTTAACACCATCACAAATTTGATCATGAAAATCCATATTTGACTCTTATATATTCATAATAATACTACCTTCTATGTATGGTTTGTTAATAATTTATACTATAAAAAAAATTAAAAATAAACAACAACAAAAACAAATTCCAGGGTGGTAGTAGAAGACTCATATCTACTATGACGTAGCCTTAAAGAACCAGAAAAAAAAGAACCAAATGAAATAAAATTAGATAATTCAATTCACACTAAAGTTTCTTTACTAGTCTAATTTACTAATTTAACCTCTTCGGCCTCGAATTTGTAAATGAGTTTATATTTTTGTAAAGTGTTTTTTATGTATGGAGTTATATGGTATTTTATGATTTTATAAGGTATACTATATAAATTATTTTAAAATATTAATTTCGTTTGATAAACCATTTGTATCCTTATATTTTAAATAAAATAACTACGTTATATATTTGCGTATGAATGTATTTAACACATTTTAACAAACCATGCGTTTTGTTTTCTTTGTTTGATTGTCGTTCTTGCTTTTCATAACGTCTATAATGAATATACGATACAATCAAAAGAAAAGAAAATCATATAGTTGGTGGTTTTTGTGCAGTTCCATAGTTTACTCAATAATATGGACGATGATAATTTTTTGGTTGATTGGTATACATTAATGTTGTTGAACTATTATTTTATTGACACAACCTATATGTAATATTATAGTTAAAGAGATTGAATGAATTGGTGATGCGTTGACTATTTTATTTAGTGGTAATTCATTTTAATTTCATAGTCACATGTTCAATCTTTGTCCTCTATATAGGGTTTCTTGTCCCTTCCCAAATTTTTGCTCAATCAAAAATACAAATGATAGTCAATTTCTTGTGTGCTTGTGCTTTTGCCCATGCTACCATTGTTACATTTTTGTATTTTTCTTCCACTTTTGTCCCCTTCTCAATTCTAGACAATTTTTAATAAAAAAATTTAGGCACTTTTTAATTTTCTTTTTTAATCTTACCCTAATGAAATTTTAGGCGCATAATACAAATAATAATACTTCAAATACAACTTAACTCACACAGTCATGGTTGACAAATGAATAACTAACTACTTTCATATATTTAATTAGTTAATAATAATTTCGTATGTTTTTTTTTACCAAATCACAAAAATTAAAGTATAGCTTTTTAAAATCATATGGACTGCATTATAAATTTCTCTAAAACATATGAATTAAATTCTAACTTTTGAATCTAATATAAACTAAGTTTTATGTTTCACCAAATTATACGAACCAAATTTTTAATTAGAATGCATCATCAATCCAAATATCACAAGTTTGAATCCTTTTCGAGTATTGTTGTACTAAAAAAAACAAGGAAATTTTCTCTTCATAGCAATTTTTGGCATTGTATTTTAATTATAACATTCTTTTCTCTTCTTTTTTTTGTAAAATATTACCTGTATAGTATAGCTGGTTTCGGTGCAGCAATTGCATCCTCTTTTTCTATTTTATTTTAATTTTGTTTTGATTTCCAGATCTGCATCATGAAGAGCGTTTTCTGTGGTTGCAGTTGATTGTTTTTTTTTTTTTCGAATTTTTAGTTTTTCTTTTAATTATATTTTTTTTTTTTACAATTTATTATTATTATTATTTATTTATTTATTTTTTAGGCTAAAGTTTGAAGAGCGTTTTCAAATGGTTTTGTTTTTAGACAGTCTTCTTCTTCTTCTTCTTTTTTTTTTTCCTTTTAAACAGTTTTGAGACTGTCTTTTGGAATGGTGTTAGACAAACAATCACATGGATGAATAAGTTGTTATTGAGAAACATATTTTAATAATGATTTTATTTAATTAATTAAAGTAATTTATGTAGTCTATTTGTGTCTACCGTATGGGTCGGTAGCACGATTGGTTCATGTTAGTCTATTTCTACTCCACAGTCATGAGTTAGGTTATTGGAATCGGTATTTGTAATTTTTCTTCCATCAACTTATATTAGAAAAAAAAACAAAACAAAAAATGTCCCTTCTAAATGAATTGATTGAAAGTTACGAAGTAAACTGATAGTAAGCTATTAGTTTAAGTGATCGAAGACTATCAGCGAAATTGATTAAAGTACGAACATTTTTTTACTACATAAATAAATAATTTTTTAAAAGTGCTATTGATGATATTTCTTTAATTAAAACTTTTTATTATACATGTTAAAACCTTGAAAACAACATGCTCCTACATATATTGTCTATGAGTGTGAGATTAGTTTGTGCACTCTTTAACTTTTGTGATTGGAGTGTTGAACTGAATTATCACCATACAATTTTTCTTTTCTTTTTTTATTTATTTAATTCTTACAAAATATAAGACATTCTTAAGACAATAAGATTATAAGTAACTCGAGTATAACTGCATTATTTGTTTTTTTTTCTTTTTCATTCAAATTTGATGTTGAACCCCACACACACATGCATATATATTATACACACATATTTATGTGTATATATGTATATACACATACACATATACATATGTACTTATAATTTAAGTTGTCGAGTAGAATTACATGAGGTAAAAAGAGAGATTATCAATTTAATCAAGGACGACCACTTAGGGTGTGTTTGGGGAAGAAAAAGAGTAATGATTAAGTGGAGAATGAAAATAAGGGGGAGAATAGAGAAGAAAATGATTATGGAGATAACAATTATTTGTGTTTGTGATTAAAGTAATGATTATTGGAAAAATAAAATAATGAATATGATGAATGTAAAAGATATTAGCATGATATAAAAAATTGTTGAAGAGGAAATAAAAAGTAATTAGAAGGATAATGAAAAAATTAATTTATAGAAAATGTGATTACATTCGATCACCCAAATATGAGAAATCATCCGCATTCTAATTCTTTCTGATTGTTAATGACCCAAACACTCCCTTATAAATTATTTTTCTACCATTTTTTTTATCATTAAAATGTTATAGGATATACAATAGGTCGCCACACAATAATCGACTTGTGGGTAAATATTTCCAATCGATCATAAATATCTAAAAAAAAAAGCTTGACTTAAATGTGTGTTCATGAACTCAATATTATAAATTTCAAGATTTATTTTATATTATTACCGGATTAAAAGAAACTAGTTGCATTATTATTTTGTTAGTACAATGAATATTTTATGTAATTACGGGAGTGATTTTGGTTCGAGATTTGTTAATTTTGTGCCAAACCACCAAAGAACCCAATATCCACGGTTTGTCGACAATTTGGTACTACTGGATGTTCAATAAAATATAAAAATTGATTGAGTACAATTTTTATTTGATTTTTTTGATTTCAATGAGAATCAGATTTACTTTCCTTTTTTTTTTTTTCTTTTTTTGTCTCGCCTTCCATTTGATTTTTTGAACTATTTTTACTAAAAAAACGCTTCTCAAGCGAACATAAAATTTGTAGTACTTTTATTCTTATTTCACATTTTAATGGACTATTCCCTCAAATTTCAATATCAAATATTTTGATTTTTATTTTCGGTGTGCTTTGCTTTTAATTGTATTGGTTTTCCATAAAAAAAAATCGATAATTAAATAAATATTGATGCAAACTACTAATTCTTTTAGTCTTTTTTTTAAACATAGTAGTTACATTTTTTTTATACAAAATATTGAGAGAAAGATGATTCGAACATTTAATCTTATAATTATTATATTATACAAGATCCGTTAGAACTAGAACTTTGTTTTTATTGACACCATAGTAGTTACATAGACTAATCCGTGATCAGGAAGTAAAAATGGATTAACACTAAATCAGATAACCAATCGCGACACCTACCCATTCGGTACATGGAAGTATGTTAAAAAATGACAATATGTGCAAGTGTAACCTAGGGTGTGTTTGGACCTCGTTTATGTAAACGGTCGAGTTGGTTATAATAACTCAACCGATGTTTGTCCCACCGTTTATTATAAACGATGGATACCTAAACCTGCATGCCCGTTTATCTAAACTTTATATATATAATATTACTTTTTGTTACATAACCAGCCTCTCAAACACGGTTTATCATAATATTTGTTATAATAACTTGCTCCTCAAACATTATTTATAATACCCATCATTCATAACTTACTGTTTATCATGACCTTCCGTCTATTACAATTAAATTGGTGCCTCAAACATATCTCTAGTGGTTATATATACTCAGCATACATTCTCAAAAAGGAAAAAAAAATATAAGCATAGGTTTCTTAAAAAAAAAAAAAAAATACTAAGCATATATTCTCACAAAAAAGAAGGGGTCAAAAAACGAAAAGAAAAAGGAAAAGGAAAACCAAAACCCTACCCTCATTTTGTCACCTATTTTCCCTTCTCTGTGACTGCACGTCCCCTGTTCTGCCGCAGCCGCAACCTTAGTCTTCAATATCTCCGCCGCTCGCCGCCGAGGTCCGAACGGATCGATCTCTTTACATTGTTTTTTTGTTTTATATCATTCTTTGCCTAATCGTACCCAAATAACAGCGTAAAATTTCACTGCCCAGCCATTTTTTCTTCATTTTTTTAAGAACATAGCACAAAGTGGGGTTGCTTTTAGGAGAAAGATTCGAAAAATCAAAGAAAAACTATGAATCCCCAGAATGAGAAATGGGATTTTTAATCTGTTGGCAGTGTCTGTTAGACGAGGTAGTAGGATTTTAGGAGAGCCGTCAATCGCCCCCTTCTTCAGCAGGCAAAGCTACAAGCTCCGCTGTGTTCATAGAGATTTATCTGAAGTTTCTGTTGCTCCACTTAAAGATGTTGGTGGAAATTCTTGTTTTCTTGGATTAGTTGGGAATGTTGAGATTTTTGTTTCTGTTTGGTATTTTGATTTTAGTGATGGGTTTATTTTGAATTTGGAATTCTTTGATTTTTAGATGGAATCGGACAAGAAACCTGTAGTGGAAGATCTTAAAAAGCCTGAAGTGGAAGATCCTGAGAAGAAGAAAAAGAAGGAAGAAAAGGTTTATTTTTTTGCTTGTTGTATTTATGTTTGACGTTATTGTTTATATGCATATTGATGCGTGTAAGGGAGGTGCATTTCTTGTTTAATTTTGGTATTTTGACTTACTGTTCAATTCAGTTCCTTTAAATTGAGTACTTGGTTTTATCTAATTGAATGAAATTTTAGTTTTTCGCGAACTAGTCTTGAAAGTTTCCCAATTCATTGCCATTTCTTACAATAATTGTTCTACTCTCCAGTAACATTGTTGTAGTCTTCGAGAAATTGTTTCTCTTAGCACCTGATAACATGCGACCTTATGTAGTTTTGTGTCCAATGTTTTTCTTAAAAATGTTATTGACTAGTACACCTGTTGGTTGATGAACCTTCACTTGGCAGGCAAGAGAAAAGGAATTGAAAAAGAAAAAGGCTTTGGAGAAAGCTTTGAAGCTGCAGGTAAAGTTTATGGGTTATTAATCATATCAAGCCTTTTTGTTGAAGTTTTAGATACCATTCTTTGGTTTTTCACCATAACTTAATTTACTCGGCATCATTTGTAATTATTTGGCTTGAGTTTTTAATTATTGCTTGATTTGTTTTCCAATTCATTTTAAGGCCCAGCAAACATCTAGTGCTCCTAAAAAGAGTGAGAAGAAGAATGCCAGACGAGGTGGAGATGAAGAAAATGCTGAGGATTTTGTTGACCCTGACACTCCTTTTGGTAAAAAGAAACTATTGTCTCATCAAATGGCAAAGCAATACAATCCTAGCTCTGTGGAGAAGTCGTGAGTGTGGCATTTTAATTTCCTATGGCTTTCCATGTCTTAATTGATCATATATTTTCTGATTGCCTAGTTAAATTCTTGTTTTGCATCTAGGTGGTACGGATGGTGGGAAAAATCAGGATTTTTTGTTGCTGATGCTAAAAGCTCCAAGCCGCCATTTGTCATTGTGAGCATGACTTTGATGTTTGGTGCTTGAATTTCACAATATAAAAACAGACTTCTGCATATTTTTCAGTTTTCATGTGATACGTGATAGAACTCTATATAACTAAAAATGTGTATTTAATATTTCCTTCATGTATCCTGCTTTGAGCATGCGATGGGGTCAACCCTTCTTTCTTTGTCATAGTGTCTAAGGTTAAAATCTGCGTAAGTGAACTCTATTTGCCTCTTAGTTCTTTCTCATATCTTTTTTAGTTTTTCACCTGTATGAATTGTTAGATGCACACCTACAACGACCACATTCTTCCAAGCAATTATGTGACTATGCATCCATAATTGAAAGCTTGTGTAATAAAAATAAATTTAAATGGTCTGTTATTTACTTATTTTATCTTTGTATTTTGCAGGTGTTGCCACCACCTAACGTCACAGGGGCACTCCACATAGGTCATGCTCTCACTGCTGCAATTGAGGTTTCATATGAAGCTCTTAGAATTAGTTTCTTTCTGTTTTTTATAACATTATAAGAATTTCTATTTCCTTCCAAGTGAAATTTTGGGTGTTATGCAGGATGCCATTATTCGATGGCGGAGAATGTCTGGATACAA
The DNA here is from genome assembly GCA_036507275.1 of Sicyos edulis. Taxonomy (NCBI): domain Eukaryota; kingdom Viridiplantae; phylum Streptophyta; class Magnoliopsida; order Cucurbitales; family Cucurbitaceae; genus Sicyos; species Sicyos edulis. Next base: position 3,738,146 of record CM071850.1, read on the forward strand.
CACCTTGTGGGTTCCTGGGACAGACCATGCTGGAATAGCCACTCAGGTTTTTTCCTTTCTGTCTCACTTTTCATTTCCTTTGACATTGATGAGATGTGCTATTAGGTACGCCTCGGTTAATGTTCGGATACAACACCTTGTAATCTTATAGTGGCAGTTGGTCTTTCCCTGTCTTTGGTTTCATCTGCTTGTGCATGCACGCAGTTTTATGAAGTTCATTTTTTCTTCCATTTATAGGTGGTTGTAGAAAAGAAGATAATGCGAGAAAGGAATTTAACTAGGCATGATATTGGGCGGGAGAAATTTATTTCTGAAGTAAGTTTGAACTCATTCCCTCTTTCTCTGATTTTTTATATTAGTAAGGATGCTTCAACTGTCTATTTTACTAAATGGTTCCATCAAAATTTTGGTGAAGGTTTGGGATTGGAAGGCTAAGTATGGTGGTACAATATTAGAACAGTTGCGTCGTTTGGGTGCCTCTCTTGATTGGACACGTGAGGTAAATGCTTAATATCTTCTGCTGCAATGGAGGTGATATTACATTATGGGCAGAGCTAGTGCCGTTATTGGCTTCAATGTTCTATTTAGGTTAGAAGTTTCTGTGATATTTTCTCTTTGTTTCATAAAATTTTCTATATTTTGTTCTTAGTGCTTCACAATGGACGAGAAGAGATCAAAGGCTGTCACTGAGGCATTTGTCAGGCTGTTCAAGAATGGGCTTATTTATAGGTGTGTGTGAAGTTGGGTAATATTTGTTCATTTTGAATTTTGGAGGTGATTGTAGCCTTGGGAAAGTGGCTACAAAGTACTTAACAGTTAGATCAGTAAGTTACAAACTGAAATGCCTTTGATGCAATGAGTGTGAGTCTTGGTTGCCACTTAGGATATTTGTATCTCTATCTCGTAAAGGTTATTGATGCCAAATTTGGTAAGATTCCATGGTTGTTCAACAGGATTAAGGTTAAGGTCTACATAAACTTGCTCTGAAATGTTTCAAAGGGCAGCCTATGTAGATGTATGGATACTTAAAGTTGTCTATTCATTTTAACAATAGCTTGACAATTTTTGTTTTTTTTAGTTTAACAACTATTGGAGATGAGGATTCAAACCTATGACCTCTTAGTTAGCTAGCATCACACACTTATGTGGCCAAGCTATTGTTCTTGTTGGCTACCAATAGCTTGGAAGTTAAATGTTGTTAGAAATTACCTTAGTTTCTTGTAAGGACATGTAATTATAGTTATAGTTATTGATTAATTGTATGGATAATTTTACTTTTGTTTTTCATTTTGCTCCAGGGATTTGCGTTTGGTGAATTGGGATTGTGTCTTGCGTACTGCAATATCTGATATTGAGGTTTGTTAAGTGCTATAAGGGATGTGTTTTATCAATTTATTTTCCATGTATTAATGCTTCTGTGCATGTTTAGGTGGACTATATTGATATCAAAGAAAAGACTCTGCTCAATGTTCCAGGATATGAGAATCCTGTGGAATTTGGTGTTTTGACTTCATTTGCTTATCCTCTTGAAGGGGAACTGGGTGAGATTGTGGTGGCCACTACTAGAGTGGAAACTATGCTTGGTGATACTGCAATTGCCATTCATCCCGATGACAAGAGGTACAAGCATCTTCATGGAAAATTTGCCATTCATCCTTTTAATGGAAGGAAGCTTCCTATCGTTTGTGATGCAATTCTTGTTGATCCAAATTTCGGAACTGGGGCTGTTAAGGTAGGGCTTTCCTTTTTGTTTCTGACTCTCTGAGTAGTTCCATATTGCTATTTTCCCCCATGATACAAGTGTTTCTCTAATTCCTTTTACCATTTCTTATATTTTCAGATCACACCTGCTCATGACCCAAACGATTTTGAGGTTGGAAAGCGTCATGAACTTGAGTTCATAAATATTTTTACTGACGATGGTAAAATAAATAGCAATGGTGGCTCAGAGTTTGCAGGAATGCCACGTTTTAAAGCTCGGGAGATGGTAGTCGATGCCTTGCACAAGAAGGTACCATATTATTCTTAGCCTATTTTTCTTCAAACTACTGCTAAATTTCGGGGTTGGGCTGTAGAAGGATTTGTTCTTCCAAAATGTTAATTACTAATGAATTTTTCCTTTTGGAAAATTGGGATAAAACTATCTTTGGTAACTTTCCTTTGCGTTGGACATTTTCTTTAAACTTTCTACCAAGCTTTGCATTTAATGGTCTCTTGTTTGGGATTTGTTGATTTGGAATTATAAATATTTTTCACCCCTTCATGCTGGCCTGCAGAAACTTGAAAATGTTTTGCATCTTTTGCTGTTGAAGCTAATCGCTCCACTAACAAGTTCGTTTTGATTTTGAATTACTTAATGTGTGAGAGTTGTTGGTTCATTTGAGGGTGCAAAATTATACTAAGTAATCTTTGAAGGTTGGTGTATAATATTATTTATGGTCAACTAGATTTATAAGGTTGATGTACAAATTATTGTTTCTTATCTTCTATGGTTGTAGGGTCTTTATAGAGGTGCTAAAGACAATGAGATGCGTCTTGGCCTTTGTTCAAGGAGCAATGATGTTGTGGAGCCAATGATAAAGCCTCAATGGTATGTTAATTGTAAAGATATGGCAAAGCAGAGTCTTGACGCCGCAATGGACGATGAATGCAAAAAGTTGGAGATTGTACCAAAACAATATACGGCTGAGTGGAAGAGGTCTCATTTATTTGATTAGCTTGCTTTGATTTTACACTTAAAAGGAAATTGTGAATGTAGTTTGAATTATTCATTCCTGCAGTGTCCTATGAATAGGAGGGTAAATTTAGCATCCTAGCAAAGCAAAACAGACACAAAAACTAGGGAGTACTGTTAATTTAACATTTGACCCTTGTTTCAAAAAAAAATAAAAATGAACATTTGTACTTAATATGGTAATCACTTATTTTTATTTGTGGTTAGAAATTTAAGTTATGATGTTCTTATCAATCGGATTATATGGGAAGCAGAAAGTTGGGTGGTTTACAAAAGCAACGAAAACAAGTTTAAGAAGTCCTCGGCGGCATATAAGGAAACTCAATTACATTTTTGAAAGATTCTCTTCAATTAGGTTAGGAAATGGTTCCTTTGGGGACATCCGCTAAAACTATCCTAAGAGATGGCAAGATTGCTTTTTTTGGACTGGCATTCGGTTAGAAATCAGTCTTTTAGGTCTTAGACCCTTTTTTTTTTACTTGGACCTGGAAGATAAGTTTTCTAGTTTATGAAGGTTATGAAAAGGAGTTCTCTGGATCATGGAGATTTATGATGAGGATTGGTAGTTCTGTGGGAGGTTGGGTATTACAGTTGATTAAAGACGTTCTAATCATCAAAGGGAAAGTAGGAGAAGCTGGAACTTAGATATTGCAGGAATTCTTTTTCAGTAAAACCAATTTTTATTTTCTTCCTCACTTGTGACATTAATTTGTGGACACCTCCCGTGTCTCTAGTTCTTCGATTTGCCTACCCCAGGAACGGGCATGGTTGCTTCGAGTATAGTGGAGCAAAATTTCGATTTTTCGGTTTCCAAAAAAATAAGTGTAGGGGAAGTGGTTTCTTGAAAGCCATGGTGTGATCTTTTGGCTCCGAAATTAACGCTTTATTGAGTTGCTTTTATGTGTCGATTTTGCAAATAAGATGAAAGTTTTCACGTGAATTTTTGCCCTACAAGGTCGAGCATGTGCTGTAGATTTAAAGAATTGACATTAGCCTCTACCCTCATTTCACCCTTATCTTTTTTTTCTGCCACGTGAAACATTATTTTAATATAGATTGTATGCAACAGGTGGCTAGAGAACATTCGTGATTGGTGCATCTCAAGGCAACTTTGGTGGGGTCATAGGATTCCTGCATGGTATGCTACATTAGAGGGTGATCAACTAAAGGAGTTTGGTGTTTATAATGATCACTGGGTGGTTGCAAGAAATGAGGAAGAGGCTGAGAAGGAGGCCAAGCAAATATATGCAGGAAAGAAGTTTCATTTAACACAAGATCCTGATGTGCTCGATACTTGGTTTTCTTCCGGGCTATTTCCCTTATCCGTGTTAGGTTGGCCGGATGACACTGATGATCTAAAGGCGTTCTACCCAACATCAGCTCTGGAAACTGGTCACGATATTCTGTTTTTCTGGGTTGCTCGCATGGTAATGTTAGGAATCACGTTAGGTGGAGATGTACCTTTTCGGACGGTAATGCATTTTTTTTATTCTATTTTTCATACCTTTTTTTTCTAGTTCAACCATATATCATTGATTACGAATGCATTTTAAATTAATTATTTTAGATATATTTGCACCCCATGATTCGTGATGCACATGGTCGCAAGATGTCCAAGTCCTTGGGAAATGTCATCGATCCAGTTGAGGTAATAAATGGAATATCCCTTGAAGGGCTTCATAAAAGGCTGGAGGAGGGCAATTTGGACCCCAAAGAGTTGGCTACTGCCAAGGAAGGACAGGTTAAAGACTTCCCTAATGGCATTTCTGAATGCGGTGCAGATGCTCTCCGTTTTGCATTGATCTCGTACACTGCTCAGGTTTATCTCTGGTTGTACATTTGTGTTTGTTTCTAGAAACTGTGTAACAATTTGCTGATTGTTGCTCTCTTTCTCTCTCCCTCCCTTGGTTTGTCAGTCTGATAAAATAAATTTGGATATCCAAAGAGTTGTTGGTTACCGTCAATGGTGCAATAAATTATGGAATGCGATCCGATTTGCTATGAGTAAACTCGGAAATGATTATGTTCCAAGCAAGAGCGTGACGCCTGATGCCTTACCATTCAGCTGTCAGTGGATATTGTCAGTACTAAACAAGGCTATATCCAAAACAGTTTCATCAATGGATTCATACGAGTTTGCAGATGCAACTACTGCTGTCTATTCGTGGTGGCAATATCAATTGTGTGATGTGTTCATTGAATCAATTAAGCCATACTTTTCCTCTAATGATACAGAATCTGCATCTTCAAGGAGTCATGCACAAGACACATTATGGTCATGCCTTGAAAATGGATTGCGATTGCTTCACCCATTTATGCCTTATGTTACAGAAGAATTATGGCAACGCCTTCCTTACCCGAAGAGTAGTACGAGGCCAGAATCAATAATGATATGCGACTATCCATCTGTGAAAGAGGTTAGTTTTTTTTTTTGGTGTGTATGTATGCATTTATCCCTGTCAAAATATAGCTCCAATTTGTTGGTGTGTATGTATACATGTATGGAGGATTGGTTTGTTTTCTATCCTTTAGAGTCGGTACACACCTTTTAGTCATTGATTATGACTGACCTGAAGAAATTTGGGATATTTGTGATTGAAATGGCTGATGACTTGGCCAATCCGAATGCATGATTTTCGATCTGTTAAGATGAAATTTCTGGTAACAATCCTTCATTTTTTCAGGAATGGACTAATGACGCCGTGGAGAATGAGATGGATCTTATATTATCTGTTGTTAAATCTCTAAGGTCACTGGCAAAAGAAAGCCGTGAAAGGTTTGTTATCAATTTCATAGTTCTTGTACTTGTACTTCTGTCTGTGCAAAAGTAATACCATCTCTATTTGTTATCAATTTCATAGCTATTTAATTCAAAGTAATAATGAGATATCCCATGGAATTCAAATGCCCGTGAAGATATGGTTGGGTTGTGATGGTTAAGAATAGAAAATGATTTCTGTAAACAGTTGGGGTTGCGGTTTCCGAGCTTTGACATGGTCGTTTTTACCACGTAGCATAACCGATTTTATTACTTCTTTTAACCGTTTTAATTCAATTCAGGAGACCTGGCTACGTGTTCCCTCGCAACGATGCAGTTGCTGAAACCATCAACAAACGCAAGTTGGAAATAGTGACCCTTGCCAATATATCATCATTAACGGTATAGTGCAATAAAAATATAAGATTGGAGTCTATCTTGCTTATGTTGGGGATGCATATTTCTCAGTTCACTTCCTGTTCATTCTAATAATCACTATTATGGGTCATTTGTGATTTGTTCCATCCGTGCTTATTTGCTCTCAATTTCGATTCAGGTAATAAACGACAACGATGCTGCTCCCATTGGATGTGCAGTATCAGTCGTAAACGAAAACCTATCGGTCTATCTCCAATTTCAAGGAGCCATTTCTGCTGAAGCAGAGCTTGAAAAAATCAGGAAAAAGATGGATGAAATTAAAAAGTAAGCCACTTGCTTTTTAATTAAAATGGGGTTGCATATCATCAACTCATTAACATGTATATGATTTTGTATAAAACAAACTGAACTAATGCACAAAGTCACGTCGAGTGTTGTGGCATTCTGATCGACCATCTTCGTCGTGCAGGCAACAGGAGAAGTTGACGAAGATGATGGATACGAGCGGATACAAAGAAAAGGTCCGGCCGAATATTCACGAGGAGAACGTGAATAAGCTAGCGTCTCTTATGCAGGAACTTTTGTCTCTTGAAGAAGCAGGGCAACATATTGAAGCTAACAGATAACCTACTCAGTGGCTTAAACCATAACCAAACCTTATTCTTAGTTTTGGGAGATGGCCTATTTCAGGCCAGTACAATTAAAATGCTCCTTTTTTATTCTTTTTTTTTTCCTATTTAAATAGCTCCATTCTAAAGGGGATTTTTTTTTCTTTTTTTCGGAAACTAATTATTATTGTTATACACAGAATATTTGTCAATTTCATAATGTTGAAGTTTCAGTGGAACATGAGTTTTCTTGTCAACGCTATTTTCTTTTATAAAAAAACTCTTAGAATAATTTAATTTTAAACAATAAAGCAAATTTTGTTTGTTTGTTTATTAAATATACCGCCTGATCCTTACATTTGAATGGTGGAGTGAAATTTTTTTACCTTGGGATCTTAAAGTATAGTCTTTTTGGGGTTTCGAATTTGGAGTCTTTTATCTTTTTACCTGTAGCAAGTATTTGCGTGCATTTTTATTGAATTATTATCGAAAATAAGTAAGAGAGGAAGTATTTTGTAGCCGTATTTCTCTTGAATTATTATTGAAAAGAAGAGAGGAAGTATTTTGTAGCCCATAAACTTTGAGTACATTAAGGCCCATAACAATTTTGTTTTCTTCTAATTTTTCATTTTTTGTTTAAAAAATAAAAGTCGTATATATTTGATAACTCATTTTAGTTTTATGTTTTTAAAAATGAAAAACCAAAAAACATGTTTGATAACTGTTTTTTGTTTTCAAATATCACATTTTATTTGGATTTTTTTAGTTTTTTACTGTTTATTCTTGTTATTTTCATACTTTCTCAAAAACAAAAACAAAAATTTGTTTTTAAAAATTACATTTTTTAGTTTTTATAATTTCTTTAATATTTTAAAATTTTAAAACACAAAAACTAAAATTGGTTATCAAACAAACTTACTTTTAGAAAGTAAAAACAAAAACAAAAAACAAAAAACGAAATGGTTATCAAATGAGGTTTTAATTTCCATGTTTCAAAATTAAAATATTTACATCGAAAGGTTTAGTGGTGTGTTGACTTGTTTGATTGATTATATTTTAATTTGGTTTCGCAGTCCATATTCTATCTCAAAAATGGGTATTTGCGGAATAGTATTTTTTATGTAGGGTGCGTTAGATTCTGAACCTAAAATAATAATAATAATAATAATAATGCTCTATCTTGATCCTTATTAGTTTTATTTAAAAGAAAATAAATCATCCGAGTGAATACCAAAATAAGAATATCATTAATTTATTGAAAATTCTAAGTTAGTCCACATCCCAGTCAACTGTTTAACCAATATTAAAAAAATGAATTGGGTAAACTATTAATTAAACTATTTTTCATTTTATATTTTTACTTTTAACATCGACATATTTTTAATTTGGATAGTGTTTTTATTTGATCCATTTATTCTAAGATAAGTATAATTAATCATCATCCAAATAAAAAAATGACTATTGTTATTTTAAAGAAATGCCAGTTACATAAAAAAAAAACATTAACTAAATGGCTTTTTCATGGATATTAAAAAATAAATAAATAATTCTCTCCACAACACATTTCTTAAATTTATTCATTTGTAGCAAAAAAATACCCTAAGTTTGTAAAATTACCAAAAGACCCTTGCTTAAAACTCTCCCACAAGATTTCATCCCACACAAACATTGTCCACACCTTCTTCGTAAAAAAAAACCCTCCCAACACGATTTCTTCCAAATCATCGCAACTTCTCATCGCCGTCTCCTTTGCAGGAACCACGTTCTTCGCTGTCGATCTCGCTGGCGGCTTCTCTGGCTTTCTATTCTTATTCTCCGTTCCCAGTTTAGCGTACTTTATTCTATTCAACGGCTTGGGGCGGCGCTGCATAACGAGTTTGGGGCGGTGATAGAGTGATTTTTCTGTGGCGTTCAGATGTTCGACAATTCGCCGCTTGCAGTGTTATCGACGACGACAAAGGTGGAGCTGCTGAAGAGCATGGGAAAGACGTAGATGTTTAACTGGTAGAAACTAATAGATTTTTATAAGTTCCACTGATAGAATGCTATCAGTGCATATTCACTTTAGTTCAGCTGATAAACGTCTATCAGTGGAACTGATAGAAATCTATCGGTCGAAGCTTGAAGAGGAAGAAGAAATTGCAGAGAAGAACGGAAAGAAGGGTATATTTGGAAATTGAAAAAGAATATAAAAAATCTGCTATGCGTGAATTTTTTTACAATTTGTGCTATAATTAAAATAGGTGGGCCAAAAAATGCTATTGGTAGCAAATTCCCTTAACTAAGTTAAACTAATTATAATATTTATTTTATTTAATATTGTCATAAATTTAACTTGAAAAGAAAATAAGTAAAAGAAACTAAAAATATATATAATTAAAGTTGAAAGTTATTTGAAATGTCAATAATAAAAATGATTTAAAACTAAATAGAAATTTGTAATAAAAATGAATGTATACAAATCTATTTTTTACTAAGGCAATGAAAAAAAAATAGAAGAATTATTGGGTTCATCTTACTTAAGGCACGTGTGATAAATGTGATAGACAGATGTTGGAGTAGCATAATATCAACGGCCATTTTTCTAATAATGATATATTTTGAAAAATAGTTTCCTAATTTGTTGTATTTTTCTTAATCTCAATTAGGATGATAGCTTGGAGAGTAAGTCGATAGCTTGGAGAGTAAGTCGAGTATATATACAATGGCGATGAACAACGGCTAATTTCGAGAATCGATTCCGCCATTGCACAATATTGAAAGCGAAAAGTAAGTTCGCAATGCATGGAAATCTCACCCAGGTTTCGATCTTCTCCTGAATTCTTCCGTTTTCTCGCCGGAAAAAATGGTGGTTTATGTTCTTGCAGCCGCCGCCTTCGCCTTGTTCTTCCTTATTTCGCCGTCCTAATCTCACGATCGGAACCATGGAGTACTAACTACGATGATGAAGAACGGCTAATTTCCAGAATCCGGTACTCTGTTCTCAAGCGCCTCGGTGAGAAATGTTGCCGAAGAAGATGATGATCAGTTCAAGAAGATGCCGAAGAAGATCTTATCACTCCTCGCTCCTCCTAATCCTTTCAGTTCAGAATCGATTCGACCAAATTAGGTATGGAATTTCGAAACTAAATTGGTTACTCTTAATCAGTTCTTAGTTTATGATTCTATTTCATATCTGGAATTTTGCGATCATCAATTTGGGCTCTGCAATCAATTTCATCTCCTCCGTCCTCTGGATCTTAAAAAAATCTCTATCTCTGATCGATTGTGTTTTTCTCTGTTTCTGGAACGGACGAATTCCGAGTTCGCGCACTAATCTGTTACTCTTAGTCTTTTATCTTCGCAACTTGGTAACAAACATCTCAAGTTTTGGTTTTATTGACGAACTTACAAAGTTGTAGTTCTTTTGGTTTGCCTCAAATCTGATACTACTAGTACTCTTGGGATTCTCGAATCTCCATACAGTATAAGTTTTACTTGTTGTTCTGTTTACGGAATGAATCAATTCTTAGTCAATTTATATCTGGAATAAGTAAACTTGTGTTTTGTTTAATAATTAAGGGATTGTCGTTGGAGATTTTGATTTAATCGCTTAAATGGCGCTTTCTCTGTTGTTTTTTTGGTTATTGTTTGAAGATTCTGATTGATCAACATGGGATTTGTTTGTTTTCTCAGTAATGCATATGGTTAAATAATTCCTGACCTGTGGTGATAACTGTGGAGAGAGCTCGAGTTGCTGTGTTTTTTCTGATTGGGGGAAAAGAATTTGTTGAACTTGAACCCATTTTCCTTCTTTTGTTTTGAACCGTTTGTCAATGATATTATATTTTTGCACTGATTAGTGTTCTTCATCCTTGGGCCATCCTCAGTATCCCCAAGACTCGAGTGATACTTAAATGATTCATAAATTCCAAATTCTTTTGCGTCCTCATTCATTTTTATAAGATCAATTAATTTCATAGCTGCAACTCTTGGATTGAGAATATGTAGCCCATTTTTCTATCCATTCCCTAACTACCGTAGATAACTTTTTGAACATTTAAAATCTATTTTTAGCCTTAGGATGTATAACTATGTCCATCTAGTGTTTTAAGAGAGATTGAGTCTTTTTTTTGTGTGTGTGTCTCTAGAAATAGAGAATTCATAGCACTTTCAAATGTTAACCATGCGATAAATGTACGGTCTAGAGTAATATCGATACATGTCTCCACTATTCTTTTTTTTGGTTGACTATACAAGCCCTCACTCCTTTCCCTTTTACATTTGAAAAGTCAAGTTTATCACCAATGTGTTGCATTTTTACTTTTCTAACTTCATCTTTTAATTTCCTTTGAGTTCATAAACTCAACACATTGTAAACAGTAGACAACAGAAAGCTAAAGCGATTCTACTTACTTGAAGATATTCATATAGAATAGGTACGACCACATTTTTTCTTTTAACTTCTTGAATCATTAATCTTCACACTCTTGCCTCTTTTGATTTTGGAACTATTTGCTCATTACTTTCTCTTTTTGTGTTCATGTATTTAACAAAGAAAGGAAAATATAAAAGGAAAGCTAAGTAGATTTCAGAACTTGCTTGGGAAGGTAAGATCTATTTTTATGGCTTGAATATTTCTTCTCTACTTTGATTGATCTTGAACTCTAACATCGACATTAAAATTATTTTATCTTCTCTATTTGACATGTACATAACCAAACTTTGAGATACACAAATACACTCAAAAGGTAAAGGGAAGGGATGAAACCTATATCGACTGCCTACAGGTAAGTACGATCATTCTCTGTCTCTTCTTCAAGGTGGGTTAAAAATCTCACCATCACAACACAAACATACACTTAAAAAACACATTTCACAAGCCTACACTCGTTCTCACTTATGAATTATGATTTTACAATTAGTCCCCTATAATTACATGTATGCTTTTATTTATAGACTAGTGTGAGTTTGAGTTTGTTGCATGACTTCCATTGATCTTGAAACTATTTGCTCATGGCATTTCTCTTTTCCCTCTGTGTGTTCATGTACTTGACAAAGGAAAGAACCAATACAAAAGAAAAGCTAAGTAGAAGTCTTAACTTACTTGGAAAGGTAAGATCTCTTTTAATCACTTCAATATTTCTTCTCTACTATGAGTAAACTAATCGGGTACTCTTAATCAGTTCTTAGTTTATGATTCTATTTTGTATATGGAATTTTGCGATCATCGATTAGGGCTCTACAATCAATTTCTTTCATCGATCATCGAGAAACTCACTGAAAAATGGTTTAAAATATCAAATATTCTTAGAAGATGGCCATCTATTATTTGTTGATACAGTAAAGTTCAAAGTACCTTCAAACTACTCCTTGTTGGCTTGCATGCATGTGGATGCACACATGTTGGACAACACAAGTCAAGCTTGAATAAAAGCCTTGTGATTCCAATCATTCCTCATTTTCGCAAATGGTTTTTACCCCCGAGAGATTCTGCCAAAAAAATTTCCTTACCCTTTAAATGATGAACTGAAGCTTGGCAATGGAGATCTCTTGAGCATGAAGAAAGGTGACGTTTCCTTTCTTTATTTCTTTTCATTTCTTCTTCTTTTTAACTTTTTTACCTTACTAACTTTATATTTTATTTTCCTTTGATTTCATAAACTCAACACAATGAAAACAATATACAATCGAAAGCTTAAGCGATTCTACTTACTTGAAGATATTCATGTAGAATAGGTACGATAGCATTTTTTCTTTCAACTTCTTGAATCATTAATCTTCACACTCTTACTTTCATTGATTTTGAAACTATTTGCTTATTGCTTTCTCGTGTTCATGTATTTGACAAAGAAAAGAATCAATATAGAAGGAAAGCTAAGTAGATTTCAGAACTTGCTTAGAAAGGTAAGATATTGCTGACTTTAGCTTTTTTTTTTTTTCTTTTTTCAATCTTTTAGTTACAAAAGCACTGAAGAAATGTGTGCATATATCGTTGGTGTTCTTTATCATTCTTTTACTTTCAATTCTCCAATTTTTCTTTGCCCATTCTTATTTGGAGCCAGTGTTTTTCGGAGGTAGGGAGATTCAATTTTGTGAGAGTTGACCGTTAAACATGCCCGCACTGTAGTACTGACAACCTAGTCTTCTACTAAGGTCATGATATAATTCTACCTTCATTCTTTATATTTAATCTTCCTCCTCATGGTGGTTTCAATTTTACTATCCCATGCTGTTTGTTTTAGGTTTACAAGTCCAGGGGAGAACAACTCTTTTAACAATTCTTGGAGGTAAGGAAAACTTATTATTAATTGAGGATTTTTTTAATTCTTTCATGTAGTTTAAAAAATTTCCATTTAAAATATCAAGTTCCACAGCCAAATCCTCCCCCAACATGCTAAAGATTGCAAGTTCGCTAAAGATTGCAAGTTCCAAATCTTTAGCTAATTCTCTGCTCTGCTTCTGGTTTTTCTTCCACTCACAAACCTCATTTCTCCGATCTTCTTCCACCATCATGTCAATGGTGTTGAATTCCACCTCTTTCCACACTCCTACCTCTTGCAAACCCTTTGTATCGCCTCCTCTCTCATGTTGGGATTTCTTTGATCGGCCTCTTCTTCAGCAATGAGATAGGCGGCGAGTTTCCTCATGCCTTGAGGGAGAAAATGTTGTGATTTTCATAAGCTTGCATCATTTACGACCTTTTTCACAACGACTCGATGTCTTTTTTTTTTTAGTATCCCATTGAACCGACTCATTGTGATGTTCACATTCTTCGTTATTGAAATTGTCATAATCTTTCTCGTCTAGTTCTTCCTCTTGCATTATTTTCTCAAGCTTTATCGGGTCTGAATCTGCCAGTCGCTCAAATATTTGAAGCTTGTTTAATAGTTGCTGCTTTGTTTCTGACATGTGTAGAAATGGGAATCAGAAATTGATAAACTGACTGAAAAATGGTTTAAAGTATCAAATATTCTTAGAAGATGGCCATCCATTATTTGTTGATACAGTAAAGTTCAAAGTACCTTCAAATACACCTTGTTGGCTTGCATGCTTGTGGATGCACACATGTTGGACAACACAAGTCAAGCTTGAATAAAAGCCTATCCATTATTTGTTGATACAGTAAATTTCAAAGTACCTTCAAATACACCTTGTTGGCTTGCTTGCATGCTTGTGGATGCACACATGTTGGACAACACAAGTCAAGCTTGAATAAAAGCCTTGTGATTCCTCATTTTCGCAAATGGTTTTTCCCCTGAGAGATTCTGCCAAAAAACTTTCCTTACCCATGAAATAATGAACTTGAATCTTCACAATGGAGATCTCTTTAGCATGAAGAAAGGTGATGTTTTCTTTCTTTATTTCTTTTCATTTCTTCTACTTTTTAACTTCAAAACCTTGCTAACTTCATCTTTTATTTTCCTTTGATTTCATAAACTCAACAGAATGAAAAAAAAAAACAGTATACAATCGAACGCTTAAGCGATTCTACATACTTGAAGATATTCATGTAGAATAGGTACAACCACATTTTTTCTTTTAACTTCTTGAATCATTAAACTCCACACTCTTGCTTTCATTGATTTTGAAACTATTTGCTTATTGCTTTCTCTTTTCCCTGTTTGTGTTCATGTATTTGACAAAGAAAAGAATTTTTCCTTTTTGTGTTCATGTATTTGACAAAGAAAAGAATCAATATAGAAGGAAAGCTAAGTAGATTTCAGAACTTGCTTAGAAAGGTAAGATCTCTTTTTATGACTTGAATATTTCTTCTCTACTTTGATTAATCTCTAACTCTAACATGGACATTAGCTTATTTTATCTTCTGTATTTAACATGTAAATAACCAAACTTTGAGATACAAAAACACACTCAAAAGATAAAAGGAATGGATGACGCCTATATTGACTGCCTACAGGTAAGTACTTTCATTCTCTGTCTCTTCTTCAAGGTGGGTTAATAATCTCACTTGCAAAACAAAACATACACTTATAATCACATTTCACATGCCTACACTCATTCTCACTTATGAATTCTGATTTTACAATTACATGTATGCTTTTATTTAGACTAGTGTTAGTTTAAGTTTGCTGCTGCATGACCCATTTGTCTTGAAACTATTTGCTCATTGCTTTCTCTTTTCCCTTTTTGTGTCCATGTCCTTGACAAAGAAAAGAATCAATACAAAAGAAAAACTAAGTAGAAGTCAGAAGACTCAGAACTTACTTGGGAAGGTAAGATCTCTTTTAATCACTTCAATAATTCTTCTTTACTTTGATAGATCTTTTAACTCTAAAACTGACATTATTCTCTCTTTTCTATTTGGCATGAACATAACCAAACTTCGAGTTGCACAAACACAGTAGAAAAATAAAGAGAAAGTATGAGAGAAAACAACACAACAATTAAAAGTTGTTCAGCCAAATTGAAGTCTGCATCCACGGCCAAGTGGTAAGTACTTTCATTCTCTTTCTCTTCTTCAAAGTGGGTTACAAATCGTACTTGCATAACACAAACATACATTTCCAAACACATTTCACAAGCCTGCACTCTTTCTCACTCAAAAGCCTTGTGATTCCAATTTATTCCTCATTTTCTTATAAAGGGGTTTTACCCTGGAGAGATGCTGCCAAATTCTTCCTCACCCATGAAATGATGAACTTGAAGCTTGACAATGGAGATCTCTTGGGCTGCCAATTACTGAGCATGAAGAAAGGTGACATTTCCTTTCCTTATTTGTTTTCTTTTCTTCTTCTTTTTAACTATAAAACTTCACTAATTTCATCTTTTATTTTCCTTTGAGTTCATGAACTCAATACATGAAAAATAGTAGACTTTAGAAATCTAAAGCGATTCTACTTACTTGAAGATATTCATGTAGAATAGGTACGACCACATTTTTTCTTTTTACTTTTTGAATCATTAATCTTCACACTCTTGCCTCCATTGATTTTGAAACTATTTGCTCATTGCTTTCTCTTTTCCCTTTTTGTGTTCATGTACTTGACAAAGAATAGAATTTATATAAAAGGAATGCCAAGTAGATTTCAGAACTTGCTTGAAAAGGTAAGATCTCTTTTTATAACTTGAATATTTATTCTCTACTTTGATTGATCTCTAACTCTAACATTGACATTAACATGACTTTATCGTCTCTATTTGACATGTGCATAACCGAACTTTGAAATACACAATCGCACTCAAAAGATAAAGGGAAGGGATGAAGCCTATATCGACTCCCCACATGTAAGTACTATTATTTGGAAAGGTAAGATCTCTTTTAATGACTTCAATATTTCTTCTCTACTGTGTTTGATCTTTTAACTCTAACATTATTTTCTCGTCTCTATTTGATATGTACATAACCGAACTTTGAGATACACAAACACAGTAGAAAGATAAAGAGAAGGGATGAGAGAAAACAACACCACAATTAAAGTGGTTTGGTCAAATTGAAACCTGCATCCACCGCCAAAAGGTAAGTACTTTCGTTCTCTTTCTTTTCTTCAAGGTGTATTACAAATCTCACTTGCACAACACAAACATACACTTCCAAACACAATTCACAAGCCTTCACTCATTCTTACTCATGAATTCATATTTTATATTTAGTCATTTATGTTTACTTGCATGCTTTATTTATATACTAGGGTGAGTTTGAGTTTCCTGGAGTGGTGCAACTGTTTAACTATCAAACTGATTTGAGAACTGCTTAAGAATAAAGTGCAAGCTGTTTAAATTGTTTATTTGTTTGTTGCTAGTTGCTTCCATGAAATGTTGTAGTTAAGAAAGATTCGAGGTTGTAGAATGTTTGGCAAGTTACAACTGTTTGAACTTTAACTGATGAGCTGAATCTTGATCAAGTCTTATAATTGCTCACTTTGATCAGTTGGGGTGACTTAATTGTAGGCTTAATTGACTGTTATAATTTGTAGCTTGTTTAAATTGATTAGAGTAGAAGATCACTACTACTTGTTTCCCAACTGAGTTTGTTTTCTTAACTTATGAATGTTGTTTGAGCCTTCAACTGATTGTATAACATGTACTCTTAGAAGTAACACTTTGTTCAAGATTTAACAATTCTCCACCTTTGAACAAAGTAATGTACTTACCTCTTGCAATGTTTTTTAGGATTTAGTCATGCATCAATTAAATATAGCTCAATGTAAACAAAAAAAAAGAAGAAGTAAAGATCTGTTTATTCATGTTTTAAGATAGGGGTTATAAAGCAAATTACAATTCATTCTATACAAATGATTGTTTAGGGTCTTTTTTTCTTTCAGAAATCGAGAAATTAGTTTTTATAAAGGACATACAAAAAGAGAGCGCAGACACAAAAACCAATGGGATTCCTTATAAAAAGGGTCTCCAATCCAAAACAACAGTGCCTAGAGAATAAAAAGCATCATCCCTCATTTCATCATGTTCATGAAAGGTATATTTAGTTATTTTAGGCTAAAACAACACCATCCATTCAAGAGTTGTAAGTATTTCCTGGGTTCTTAATAAGAGCTCTAATAGAGATAGAGAGAAAGAGAGAACGATGCTACATTGATTTTGTGCCACAATGAATTAAGGTTTGAGTTTGAGTTGTCCAAGCCATTTTTCTCAATATATGTTCAAGCATTCAATCTAGAATGTATTAATACGTTCTTTTATAGTTTTTTAATCTTAGATTGTTTTGGTTGATTTTAGACAATTTATTTTCCGGGAATAAATTATCTTTATTCACCCAAAACAACCTAAATTAAAAAATGGTAAAAAAGTATTTTTCACGTTCTGGATTTGAACATATTAGCCTTCGTTTTCTCCAATCTTATTTTGTTTCCAACCTTTGTCCTCTTCAAACTTTTTTTCGACAAATTCCTATACTTCTTTGGAATGACAACCCCAATGATGGCGATGAGGACAATAATAACCTCTATTCTGGTCCCCAAGGGGTGGCGCAGTAGTTGAAGACTTGGCTTTGAGGGTATGTTCCCCTCATGTTCCGAGTTCGAGACTCACCTGTGACATTACTTGTTCGATGTCTCCGGTGTCTGGTCTAGGGATGGGCGTGGTTACCCTTGTTTTAAACAAAACCCTCTATTTCGTCTCTGATTCTTAAGCTGATTCTGTTCACTGTTCCAAAATCCGGTACTCTGTTCGATGTCTCCGGTGCCTGGTCTAGGGACGGGCGTGGTTACCTTTGTTTTAAACAAAACCTTCTATTTCGTCTCTGATTCTTAAGCTGATTCTGTTCACTGTTCCAGAATCTGGTACTCTGTTCTTAAGAGCCTCGGTGAGAAATGTTGCCGAAGAAGATGATCAGTTCAAGAAGATGTCGAAGATCTTATCACTCCTCGCTCCTCCTAATCGTTTGAGTTCAGAATCGAATCAACCAAATTGAGTATGGAATTTTGAAAGTAAATCGGTTACTCTTAGTCAATTCTTAGTTCATGATTCTATTTTATATTTGGAATTTCGCGATCATCGATTAGGGCTCTGCAATCAATTTCGTCTCCTCCGTCCTCTAGATCTTAAAGAAATCTATATCTCTAATCGATTGTGTTTTTCTCTGTTTCTGAAACGGACGAATTCAAAGTTCACACACTAATCTGTTACTCTTAGTCTTTTATCTTCACAACTGCAAACAAACATCTCTAGTTTTGGTTTTATTGACGAACTTACAAATTTGTAGTTCTTTTAGTTTGCCTCAAATTTGAAACTACTAAAACTCTTGGAATTCTCCAATCTCCATACACAATATACAGTATAAGTTTTACTTGTTGTTCTTGTTGGTTGATATAATTAAATTTACCCCAATCCATCAGCTTAGGCTTTTGGATTGGTGGTTTAACATAATTCAACATGGTATCAGAGCAGGAGGTCATGAGTTCGAATCCCTGCCAAGTCATTTCATCCCCAATTAAAATTAAAATTCCACTTGTAGGGCATTTCTCAAAATTTCAAAGCCCACAAGTGAGGGGGAGTGTTGGTTGATATAATTAAATTTACCCCAATCCATCAGCTTAGGCTTTTGGATTGACTGGTGGTTTAACATAATTCAACAGTTCTGTTTAAGGAATGAATCAATTTTTAGTCAATTTATATTTGGAATAAGTAAACTTGTGTTTTGTTTACTAATTAAGGGATTGTCGTTGGAGATTTTGATTTAATCGCTTAATCGACGCTTTCTCTGTTGTTTTTTGGTTATTGTTTGAAGATTCTGATTGATCAGCATGGGATTTGTTTGTTTCCTTAGTAATGCATATGGTTAAATAATTCCTGCCCTGTGGTGATAACTGTGGAGAGATCTCGAGTTGCTGTGTTTTTTCTGATTGGGGAAAAGAATTTGTTGAACTTGAACCCATTTTCCTTCTTTTGTTTTGATCCGTTTCCAATGATATTGTATTTTTGCACTGATTAATGTTCTTCATCCTTGGCCATCCTCTGTATCATGCCCCTAAGACTCGAGTGATACTTACTTTTGCATCCTCATCCATTTTTATAAGATCAATTAATTTCATAGCTGCTACTCTTGGAGATAGCTCCAATGTTTGTCGATATGTAACCTTGAGAATATGTAGCCCATTTTTCTATCCATTCCCTAACTACCGTAGATAACGTTTTGAACATTTAAGATCTATTTTTAACCTTAGGATGTATAACTATGTCCATCTAGTGTTTTAAGTGAGATTGAGTCTTTTTTTGTGTCTCTAGAAATAGAGAATTCATAACACTTTCAAATGTTAACCATGCGATAAATGTACGGTCTAGAGTAATATCGATACATGTCTCCACTATTCTTTTTTATGGATGATTATACAAGCCCTCACTCCTTTCCTTTTTGCATTTGGTAAGTCAGGTTTATCACCAATGTGTTACTAACTTCACTTTTAATTTCCTTTGAGTTCATAAACTCAACACATTGTAAACAGTAGACAATAGAAAGCTAAAGCGATTCTACTTACTTGAAGATATTCATATAGAATCGGTACGACCACATTTTTTCTTTTAACTTCTTGAATCATTAATCTTCACACTCTTGCCTCTATTGATTTTGAAACTATTTGCTTATTACTTTCTCTTTTGTCTTTTTGTGTTCATGTATTTAACAAAGAAAGGAAAATATAACAGGAAAGCTAAGAAGATTTGAGAACTTGCTTGGGAAGGTAAGATCTATTTTTATGGCTTGAATATTTCTTCTCTACTTTGATTGATCTTGAACTCTAACATCGACATTAAAATTATTTTATCTTATCTATTTGACATGTACATAACCGGACTTTGAGATACACAAATACACTCAAAAGATAAAGGGAATGGATGAAAACTATATCGACTGCCTACAGGTAAGTACTATCATTCTCTGTCTCTTCTTCAAGGTGGGTTAAAAATCTCACCAGCACAACACAAACATACACTTAAAAACACATTTCACAAGCCTACACTCGTTCTCACTTATGAATTATGATTTTACAATTAGTCCCCTATAATTACATGTATTCTTTTATTTATAGACTAGTGTGAGTTTGATTTTGTTGCATGACTTCCATTGATCTTGAAACTATTTGTTCATGGCATTTCTCTTTTCCTTCTGTGTGTTCATGTACTTGACAAAGAAAAGAACCAATACAAAAGAAAAGCTAAGTAGAAAGTCTTAACTTACTTGGAAAGGTAAGATCTCTTTTAATGACTTCAATATTTCTTCTCTACTATGAGTAAACTAATCGGTTACTCTTAATCAGTTCTTAGTTTATGATTCTATTTTGTATATGGAATTTTGCGATCATCGATTAGGGCTCTACAATCAATTTCTTCATCGATCATCGAGAAACTGACCGAAAAATTGTTTAAAATATCAAATATTCTTAGAAGATGGCCATCCATTATTTGTTGATACAGTAAAGTTCTAAGTACCTTCAAATACACCTTGTTGGCTTGCATGCTTGTGGATGCACACATGTTGGACAACACAAGTCAAGCTTGGATAAAAGCCTTGTGATTCCAATCATTCCTCATTTTCACAAATGGTTTTTACTCCTGAGAGATTCTGCCAAAAAAATTTCCTTACCCATGAAATGATGAACTTGAAGCTTGGCAATGGAGATCTCTTGAGCATGAAGAAAGGTGACGTTTCCTTTCTTTATTTCTTTTCATTTCTTCTTCTTCTTAACTTTTTTACCTTACTAACTTTATCTTTTATTTTCCTTTGATTTCATAAACACAACACAATGAAAACAGTATACAATCGAAAGCTTAAGCGATTCTACTTACTTGAAGATATTCATGTAGAATAGGTACGACTGCATTTTTTCTTTTAACTTCTTGAATCATTAATCTTCTCACTCTTGCTTTCATTGATTTTGAAACTATTTGCTTATTGCTTTATCTTTTCCCTTTTTGTGTTCATGTATTTGACAAAGAAAAGAATTTTTCCTTTTTGTGTTCATGTATTTGACAAAGAAAAGAATCAATATAGAAGGAAAGCTAAGTAGATTTCAGAACTTGCTTAGAAAGGTAAGATCTCTTTTTATGACTTGAATATTTCTTCTCTACTTTGATTAATCTTTAACTCTAACATTGACATTAGCTTATTTTATCTTCTGTATTTAACATGTAAATAACCAAACTTTGAGATACAAAAACACACTCAAAAGATAAAAGGAATGGATGACGCCTATATTGACTGCCTACAGGTAAGTACTTTCATTCTCTGTCTCTTCTTCAAGGTGGGTTAATAATCTCACTTGCAAAACACAACATACAATTAAAAACACATTTCACATGCCTACACTCATTCTCACTTATGAATTCTGATTTTACAATTACATGTATGCTTTTATTTAGACTAGTGTTAGTTTGAGTTTGCTGCTGCATGACCCATTTGTCTTGAAACTATTTGCTCATTGCTTTCTCTTTTCCCTTTTTGTGTCCATGTACTTGACAAAGAAAAGAATCAATACAAAAGAAAAACTAAGTAGAAGTCAGAAGACTCATAACTTACTTGGGAAGGTAAGACCTCTTTTTAATCACTTTAATAATTCTTCTTTACTTTGATAGATCTCTTAACTCTAAAACTGACATTATTCTCTCTTTTCTATTTGGCATGAACATAACAAAACTTCGAGTTACACAAACACAGTAGAAAGATAAAGAGAAGGTATGAGAGAAAACTACACCACAAATTAAAGTTGTTCAGCCAAATTGAAGCCTATATCCACTGCCATGTGGTAAATACTTGCATTCTCTTTCACTTCTTCAAGGTGGGTTACAAATCTCACTTGCACAACAGAAGCATACACTTCCAAACACATTTCACAAGCCTGCACTCTTTCTCACTCAAAAGTGTTGTGATTCCAATTCATTCCTCATTTTCGTATAAAGGGGTTTTACCTTGGAGAGATGCTGCCAAATTTTTCCTCACCCATGAAATGATGAACTTGAAGCTTGACAGTGGAGAGCCAATTACTTAGCATGAAGAAAGGTTACATTTCCTTTCCTTATTTGTTTTCTTTTCTTCTTTTATTTTCCTTTGAGTTCATGAACTCAACACAATGAAAAATAGTAGACAGTAGAAATCAAAAGCGATTTTACTTACTTGAAGATATTCATGTAGAATAGGTACGGCCACATTTTTTCTTTTTACTTTTTGAATCATTAATCTTCACACTCTTGCCTCCATTGATTTTGAAACTATTTGCTCATTGCTTTCTCTTTTCCCTTTTTGGTGTTCATGTACTTGACAAAGAATAGAATTTATATAAAACGAATGCCAAGTAGATTTCAGAACTTGCATGAAAAGGTAAGATCTCTTTTTATGACTTGAATATTTATTCTCTACTTTGATTGATCTCTAACTCTAACATTGACATTAACATGACTTTATCGTATCTATTTGACATGTGCATAACCAAACTTTGAAATACACAAACACACTCAAAAGATAAAGGGAAGGGATGAAGCCTATATCGACTGCCCACATGTAAGTACTATTATTTGGAAAGGTAAGATTTCTTTTAATGAATTCAATATTTCTTCTCTACTGGGTTTGATCTTTTAACTCTAACATTATTTTCTCGTCTCTATTTTGATATGTACATAACCGAACTTTGAGATACACAAACACAGTAGAAAGATAAAGAGAAGGGATGAGAGAAAACAACACCACAATTAAAGTGGTTCGGTCAAATTGAAACCTACATCCACCGCCAAAAGGTAAGTACTTTCGTTCTCTTTCTCTTCTTTAAGGTGGGTTATAAATCTCACTTGCATAACACAAACATCCACTTCCTAACACAATTCACAAGCCTTCACTCATTCTTACCATGAATTCTTATTTTATATTTAGTCATTTATGTTTACTTGCATGCTTTATTTATATACTAGGGTGAGTTTGAGTTTCCTGGAGTTGTGCAACTTTTTAACTATCAAACTGATTTGAGAACTGCTTAAGAATAAACTGAAAGCTGTTTAAATTGTTTATTTGTTTGTTGCTAGTTGCTTCCATGAAATGTTGTAGTTAAGAAAGATTCGAGGTTGTAGAATGTTTGGCAAGTTACAACTGTTTGAACTTTAACTGATGAGTTGAATCTTGATCAAGTCTTATAATTGCTCACTTTGATCAGTTGGTGTGACTTAATTGTAGGCTTAATTGACTGTTATAACTTGTAGCTTGTTTAAACTGCTTAGAGTAGAAGATCACTGCTACTTGTTTCCCATCTTAGTTTGTTTTCTTAACTTATGAATGTTGTTTGAGCCTTCAACTGATTGTATAACATGTACTCGTAGAAGTAGAACTTTGTTCAAGATTTAACAATTCTCCACCTTTGAACAAAGTAATGTACTTACCTCTTGCAATGTTTTTTAGGATTTAGTCATAGCAATCAATTAAATATAGCTCAAAGTAAACAAAAAAAGAGGAAGTAAAGATCTGTTTATTCATGTTTTACGATAAGGGTTATAAAGAAAATTACAATTCATTCTATACAAATGATTGTTTTGGGTCTTTTTTTCTTTCGGAAATCGAGAAATTGGTTTTTATAAAGGGCATACAAAAAGTGAGCGCAAACACAAAAACCAATGGGATTCCTTATAAAATGGGTCTCCAATCCAAAGCAACAGTGCCTAGAGAATAAAAAGCATCATCCCTCATTTCATGTTCATGAAAGGTATATTTAGTTATTTTAGGCTAAAACAACACCATCCATTCAAGAGTTGTAAGTATTTCCTGGGTTGTTAATAAGAGCTTTAATAGAGATAGAGAGAAGAGATAATAAAGAGAGAAAGAGAGAACGATGTCTACATTGATTTTGTGCCACAATGAATTAAGGTTTGAGTTTGAGTTGTCCAACCCATTTTCTCAATATATGTTCAAGCATTCAATCTAGAATGTATTAATACGTTCTTTTATAGTTTTTTAATCTTAGATTGTTTTGGTTGATTTTAGACAATGTATTTGCCGGGAATAAATTATCTTTATTCACCCAAAACAACCTAAATTAAAAAAAGGTAAAAAAGTATTTTTCACGTTCTGGATTTGAACATATTAGCCTTCGGTTTTCTCCAATCTTTTTTTTTTCCAACCTTTGTCCTCTCCGAACTTTTTTTCGACCAATTCCTATTCTTCTTTGGAATGACAACCCCAATGATGGCGATGAGGACAATAATAACCTCTATTCTGGTACCCAAGGGGTGGCGCACTAGTTGAAGACTTGGCTTTGAGGGTATGTTCCCCTCATGTTTCGAGTTCGTGTCTCCGGTGCCTGGTTTAGGGACGGGCGTGGTTACCCTTGTTTCAAACAAAACCCTCTATTTCGTCTCTGATTCTTAAGGTGATTTTGTTCACTGTTCCAGAATCCGGTACTTTGTTCGATGTCTCCGGTGCCTGGTCTAGGGACGGGCTTGGTTACCCTTGTTTTAAACAAAACCATCTATTTCGTCTCTGATTCTTAAGCTGGTTCTGTTCACTGTTCCAGAATCCGGTTCTCTGTTCTCAAGCGCCTCGATGAGAAATGTTGCCGAAGAAGATGATCAGTTCAAGAAGATGCCGAAGATCTTATCACTCCTCGCTCCTCCTAATCGTTTGAGTTCATAATCGAATCAACCAAATTGAGTATGGAATTTTTAAACTAAATTGGTTACTCTTAGTCAATTCTTAGTTTATGATTCTATTTTATATTTGGAATTTTGCGATCATCGATTAGGGCTCAGCAATCAATTTCGTCTTCTCCGTCCTCTAGATCTTAAAGAAATCTATATCTCTAATCGATTGTGTTTTTCTCTGTTTCTGAAACGGACGAATTCAAAGTTCACGCACTAATCTGTTACTCTTAGTCTTTTATCTTCACAACTGGTAACAAACATCTCTAGTTTTGTTTTTATTGCGAACTTACAATTTGTAGTTCTTTTAGTTTGCCTCAAATTTGAAACTACTAAAACTCTTGGAATTCTCCAATCTCCATACACAATATACAGCATAAGTTTTACTTGTTGTTCTATTTACGGAATGAATCAATTTTTAGTCAATTTATATCTGGAATAAGTAAACTTGTGTTTTGTTTACTAATTAAGGGATTGTCGTTGGAGATTTTGATTTAATCGCTTAATCGACACTTTCTCTGTTGTTTTTTTGGTTATTGTTTGAAGATTCTGATTGATCAGCACGGGATTTGTTTGTTTCCTTAGTAATGCATATGGTTAAATAATTCCTGACCTGTGGTGATAACTGTGGAGAGAGCTCGAGTTGTTGTGTTTTTTCTAATTAGGGAAAAGAATTTGTTGAACTTGAACCCATTTTCCTTCTTTTGTTTTGATCCGTTTTCAATGATATTGTATTTTTGCACTAATTAATGTTCTTCAACCTTGGCCATCCTCTATATCATGCCCCTAAGACTCGAGTGATACTTACTTTTGCGTCCTCATTCATTTTTATAAGATCAATTAATTTCATAGCTGCAACTCTTGGAGATAGCTCTCATGTTTGTCGATATGTAACCTCAAGAATATGTAGCCCATTTTTCTATCCATTCCCTAACTACCGTAGATAGCATTTTGAACATTTAAGATCTATTTTTAACCTTAGGATGTATAACTATGTCCATCTAGTGTTTTAAGAGAGATTGAGTCTTTTTTTTGTGTGTGTGTCTCTAGAAATAGAGAATTCATAGCACTTTCAAATGTTAACCATGCGATAAATGTACGGTCTAGAGTAATATCGATACATGTGTCCACTATTCTTTTTTTTGGTTGACTATACAAGCCCTCACTCCTTTCCCTTTTACATTTGAAAAGTCAAGTTTATCACCAATGTGTTGCATTTTTACTTTTCTAACTTCATCTTTTAATTTCCTTTGAGTTCATAAACTCAACACATTGTAAACAGTAGACAACAGAAAGCTAAAGCGATTCTACTTACTTGAAGATATTCATATAGAATAGGTACGACCACATTTTTTCTTTTAACTTCTTGAATCATTAATCTTCACACTCTTGCCTCTTTTGATTTTGGAACTATTTGCTCATTACTTTCTCTTTTTGTGTTCATGTATTTAACAAAGAAAGGAAAATATAAAAGGAAAGCTAAGTAGATTTCAGAACTTGCTTGGGAAGGTAAGATCTATTTTTATGGCTTGAATATTTCTTCTCTACTTTGATTGATCTTGAACTCTAACATCGACATTAAAATTATTTTATCTTCTCTATTTGACATGTACATAACCAAACTTTGAGATACACAAATACACTCAAAGGTAAAGGGAAGGGATGAAACCTATATCGACTGCCTACAGGTAAGTACGATCATTCTCTGTCTCTTCTTCAAGGTGGGTTAAAAATCTCACCATCACAACACAAACATACACTTAAAAAACACATTTCACAAGCCTACACTCGTTCTCACTTATGAATTATGATTTTACAATTAGTCCCCTATAATTACATGTATGCTTTTATTTATAGACTAGTGTGAGTTTGAGTTTGTTGCATGACTTCCATTGATCTTGAAACTATTTGCTCATGGCATTTCTCTTTTCCCTCTGTGTGTTCATGTACTTGACAAAGGAAAGAACCAATACAAAAGAAAAGCTAAGTAGAAGTCTTAACTTACTTGGAAAGGTAAGATCTCTTTTAATCACTTCAATATTTCTTCTCTACTATGAGTAAACTAATCGGGTACTCTTAATCAGTTCTTAGTTTATGATTCTATTTTGTATATGGAATTTTGCGATCATTGATCAGCACGGGATTTGTTTGTTTCCTTAGTAATGCATATGGTTAAATAATTCCTGACCTGTGGTGATAACTGTGGAGAGAGCTCGAGTTGTTGTGTTTTTTCTAATTAGGGAAAAGAATTTGTTGAACTTGAACCCATTTTCCTTCTTTTGTTTTGATCCGTTTTCAATGATATTGTATTTTTGCACTAATTAATGTTCTTCAACCTTGGCCATCCTCTATATCATGCCCCTAAGACTCGAGTGATACTTACTTTTGCATCCTCATTCATTTTTATAAGATCAATTAATTTCATAGCTGCAACTCTTGGAGATAGCTCTCATGTTTGTCGATATGTAACCTCAAGAATATGTAGCCCATTTTTCTATCCATTCCCTAACTACCGTAGATAGCATTTTGAACATTTAAGATCTATTTTTAACCTTAGGATGTATAACTATGTCCATCTAGTGTTTTAAGTGAGATTGAGTCATTTTTTGTGTGTCTAGAAATAGAAAATTCATAACACTTTCAAATGTTAACCATGCGATAAATGTACAGTCACTAGAGTAATATCGATACATGTCTCCACTATTCTTTTTTTTTGGATGACTATACAAGCCCTCACTCCTTTCCTTTTTGCATTTGGTAAGTCAAGTTTATCACCAATGTGTTACATTTTTAGTTTTCTAACTTCATCTGTTGAGTTCATAAGCTCAACACATTGTAAACAGTAGACAACAGAAAGCTAAAGCGATTCTACTTGCTTGAAGATATTCATATAGAATAGGTACGACCACATTTTTTCTTTTAACTTCTTGAATCATTAATATTCACACTCTTGCGTCTATTGATTTTGGAACTATTTGCTCATTACTTTCTCTTTTTGTGTTCATGTATTTAACAAAGAAAGGAAAATATAAAAGGAAAGCTAAGTAGATTTCAGAACTTGCTTGGGAAGGTAAGATCTATTTTTATGGCTTGAATATTTCTTCTCTACTTTGATTGATCTTGAACTCTAACATCGACATTAAAATTATTTTATCTTCTCTATTTGACATGTACATAACCAAACTTTGAGATACACAAACACACTCAAAAGATAAAGGGAAGGGATGAAACGTATATCGACTGCCAACAGGTAAGTCCTATCATTCTCTGTCTCTTCTTCAAGGTGGGTTAAAAATCTCACCAGCACAACACAAACATACACTTAAAAAACACATTTCACATGCCTGCACTTGTTCTCACTTATGAATTATGATTGTATAATTAGTCCATATAATTACATGTATGCTTTTATTTATAGACTAGTGTGAGTTTGAGTTTGTTGCATGTCTTCCATTGATCTTGAAACTATTTGCTCATGGCATTTCTCTTTTCCCTCTGTGTGTTCATGTACTTGACAAAGAAAAGAACCAATACAAAAGAAAAGCTATGTAGAAGTCTTAACTTACTTGGAAAGGTAATTTAATCACTTCAATATTTCTTCTCTACTATGATTGATCTTGAAACTATTTGCTCATGGCATTTCTCTTTTGCCTCTGTGTGTTCATGTACTTGACAAAGAAAAGAACCAATACAAAAGAAAAGCTAAGTAGAAGTCTTAACTTTCTTGGAAAGGTAAGATCTCTTTTAATCACTTCAATATTTCTTCTCTACTATGATTGATCTTTTAACTTTAACATTGACATTATTTTCTCGTCTCTATTTGACATGTGCATAACCAAACTTTGAGATACACAAACACAGTAGAAAGATAAGGAGAAGGGAGCCAAATTGAAGCCTACATCCACTGCCAAGAGATAAGTACTTATTCTCTTTCTCTTCTTCAAGGTGGGTTAGGAATCTCACTTGCACAATACAAACATACACTTCCCAACACAATTCATAAGTCTGCATTTATTCTCTCATGAATTTTTATTTTACAATTAGTCCCTTATGTTTACTTGTATGCTTTATTTATAGACTAGGGTGAGTTTGAGTTTGCTGGAGTTGTGCAACTGTTGAAATATCAAATTGATTTGAGAATTTCTTGAGAATAAACGGCTGGCTATTTAAAATGGAATCTCTGAAATTGCCTGTTGTTGCTCTGTTGTTCGTTCCATCGGCAGCGAGGGAAGAATTTGAAGGTACAAATATTAGATTCCCTTGCTTTCGATTGTGATTTAAAGAGACTTATACTCTTTTTATTATTCACCACCCTCCAAGAATCAGAGGTATAAATACAATGGGAAATAACTTATTATGAGAAATTTAAACAACAACCCTAACCAACTTGATTAAGGAATTAAATAATTACAAAATCCTAACTTAAATATCCTAATTTTCAACACTCCCCCTCAAGTTGGATTGTATAAATTAAACAACCAACTTGTTATTCAGGTCTCCAAAGTTAGGCTGTGGTAATGGTTTGGTGAGAATATCTGCTAGTTGTTGTTTGGTAGGCACGTAGATCAGTTGAATGACTTCTTGGTTGACTTTCTCATAGATGAAGTGCCGATCAATCTCAACATGCTTGGTCCTATCATGATGGACAGAGATTCGGGCAATCTTGATGGCGACTTGGTTGTCACACATCATCTGAATCGGTGAAAAACAATAATTCCCTAACTCACTTAAAACTCTGGTGATCCAAATCCCTTCACATATGCCATGAGCAAGTGCCCTGTATTCGACCTCAACACTACTACGTGCAACCACAAGTTGTTTCTTACTCCTCCAAGTGACAAGATTGCCCCACACAAATGAGCAATAACCTGAGGTGGATCGTCTATCTGTAGCACTGCCTGCCCAGTCTGCATCAGAATATACCTCAATGTTCCTCTTTCCAGTCTTCTTAAACAACAATCCTTGTCCGGGGGTCATTTTCAGATACCTGAGGATTCTGTATACGGCTTTCATGTGCTCTTCATTTGGGCTATGCATGAATTGACTAACAATACTCACCGCAAAACTAATGTCTGGTCGAGTGTGAGATGATATATATAAGGCGTCCTACCAGTCTTTGATATCTCCCTCTGTCCACGGGATTGTGCTCCTGGTCAAACTTGAGTTTCTGTTGAGGATCCATAGGGGACGCTGCTGGTTTACATCCTAGCATACCTGTTTCTTTGAGGAGATCTAACACATATTTCCTCTGAGAAACTACTATTCCTGACTTAGATCGTGCAACTTCCATTCCTAAGAAGTATTTGAGATTTCCTAGGTCTTTGACTTCAAACTCTTGAGCTAATCGTTTCTTCAAGACTCGTAACTCAACTTCATCATTACCAGAGAGGATAATATCATCCACATATACAATTAGAAGGGCAAGAGAGGTTTCAGATCTTCGTTTGACAAACAAAGTATGATCTGACTGACACTGTGAGTACCCAAGACTGAGAATAAAGTTTGCGAATCTCCCAAACCAAGCCCGAGGAGACTACTTTAGGCCATAGATGAATTTCTTAAGTCTGCACACCTTAGTTGGTTTGGCATTTGTCCCATATCCAGGAGGGATTTCCATGTAGACTTCTTCCAAGTCTCCATTTAGAAAAACATTTTTTATGTCTAGTTGTTGGAGGCCCCAATCAAGGTTGACTGCTATAGATAGGATAATTCTTATGGTGTTTAATTTTGCAACAGGTGTAAAAGTTTCCTGGTAATCAATCCCATAAGACTGCGTAAATCCCTTAGCTACTAGTCTGGCTTTCAATCTCTCAATACTTCCATCTGCATTGTGTTTTACTGTGAATATCAATTTACATCCAACGGTCTATTTCCCACTAGGGAGATCTGTCACTACCCACGTGTCATTCTTTTCAAGCGCTCCAAGTTCATCTTGCACGGCTTTCCTCCAACCAGAATGTTTCAAGGCTTCATCAACATTATGTGGAATTTGAACATCGTCAAGGATGGAGACAAATGCACGATATGGCTTAGACAATTTGTCATATGATACATGGTTGCTTATAGGATGCTTGGTGCAACTCCTGACTCCTTTCCTTACAGCAATTGGCAAGTGTAAATCATTAACTTCACCTTCTGGAACTCCAACCTCAAAGGTATCCTCATTCACTTTGTTTGTTCCGGATGTAGAGTCGGTTCGGCGCTTGGGCGACTTTTGATCCATTCCAAAGATCTATACTCTCAACTTGCCTATTTCTCCTTGTATAAGTGAGGTGCATCCGTCTCTCCTGCAATTGGCACAGGTGAAGATGGAGTAGAATTAACAGAATTATATCGGGAATGACAGAATCATATCGGAAGGACTCGATCACAGATCTTTGGGAGATGATGACTCGAGAATAGGAGTTGTCTCGAGAATAGAGGACCAAAGCTGTGCTGTATCGCACATCTCCCCGATGCATGTGCTTAGAGTAAAAAGGGAGAGTTTCTAGGAACGTGACATCCATAGTGACATAGAATCTTCTTGTATCGGGAGAGTAAACTTTGTACCCTTTTTTTGTTGGTGAATATCCCACAAAGATGCATTTATGAGCTCGGGGATCTAACTTTGTACGATTGTGGGAATAAATATGGACAAAGGCACTACACCCAAACACTTTCGGAGCCAAATCACAAGAAGGAGTTCGAAGATGTGGGAATGATTGAAGAAATACTTGACGAGGGGTGTAGAAGTTAAGCACCCGAGAAGGCATTCGACTAATCAAGTAGGTGGCAGTGAGAACGGCTTCGCCCCAATAAAATTTAGGGACATGGGCAGAGAACATCAGACATCGAGTTACTTCGAGGAGATGACGATTTTTTCGCTCAGCTACCCCATTTTGTTGGGGAGTTTCAACACACGAGCTTAAATGAAGTATCCCTTCGGTGGATAAGTAATTTTTCAGACAAGAGCTAAAGAATTCTTTTGCATTGTCTGTTTTCGAAGGGCCCTATACGTCACTATGTATTAAAGAGAAAGGACTAGATGGTTTATAAGTAATCCCAGAATATGAACTTCGAGTATGCTTGGCGATTTGACAAATTTCACAAGAGAATAATGATGGATTTTTATTACGAAAGAGACTTGGGAACAATCTAGAAAGATATAAGAAATTAGGGTGACCTAATTGATAGTGTAACAACATGACATCACTATCTTTATTACTAGAAGGAAAAAATGAAGACTTGTCTGTAATTGCCAGAGAACCTCGAGCAAGAGTGAGAATGTAGAGTCCGGAACAGAGTTCAGCACTGCCAATCGTCTTCCCCGATTCCAAATCTTGAAAAACACATGAAGTAGGATAGAATTTAGCTATGCAGTTAAGATCTCGTGTCAATTTACTCATTGACAATAGGTTGCAGTTTATATCAGGGACATGCAAAACATTTTTAAGAGATATGTGCTTAGTGATACCAACAGAACCTGTTCCTGCTACATTGGATTTGGATCCATCTGCAATTCTTACTGATGAGCTGGAAGCGTCAGTCTGATAGCCCTGAAATAACGACCTATCTCCAGTCATATGGTCAGATGCTCCAGTATCAATGATCCAGGGCTGTCTTGTTTCTGTGTTAGCTTTCAGGGCCGAAGAGGTTACTTTTTGAGCTACAAGGCTCGTTCCCTGACCTGTGTGTCCGAGGATCTTGTGCAGGGCGTCTATTTGTTCTTTGGTAAACGGGAAGGATTCTGTACCGGTGACATTTTTTGGAGTAGTGTTGGCCACATAGCCTCGACCATCACGCTCATTCCGATGCCTGGGTTTCCAATCGGTAGGTTTTCCATGAATCTTCCAACACGTTTCCTTTATATGACCTGGTTTCTTGCAGTGTTCACACCAAGGTCTTTTTAATAAAGAGAGAACGATGTCTACATTGATTTTGTGCCACAATGAATTAAGGTTTGAGTTTGAGTTGTCCAAGCCATTTTTCTCAATATATGTTCAAGCATTCAATCTAGAATTTCTTAATACGTTCTTTTATAGTTTTTTAATCTTAGATTGTTTTGGTTGATTTTAGACAATTTATTTGCCGGGAATAAATTATCTTTATTCACCCAAAACAACCTAAATTAAAAAATGGTAAAAAAGTATTTTTCACATTCTGGATTTGAACATATTAGCCTTCGTTCTCTCCAATCTTTTTTTTTTTCAACCTTTGTCCTCTCCACACTTTTGTTTCGACCAATTCCTATACTTCTTTGGAAGGACAACCCCAATGATGGCGATGAGGACAATAATAACCTCTATTCTGGTCCCCAAAGGGTGGCGCAAGGACTTGGGCTTCGAGGGTATGCTCCCCTCATGTTCCGAGTTCGAGACTCATCTGTGACATTACTCGTTCGATGTCTCCGGTGCCTGGCCTAGGGACGGGCGTGGTTACCCTTGTTTTAAAAAAAAACCCTTTATTCCGTCTCTCATGCTTAAGCTGATTCTGTTCATTGTTCTCTTTTTGATTTTTGAGGTTCGTTGATTAGTTTAGGATGAAATTGATGATGAGAAGGACCAAGAGAATAGGCGTTGTTGGATGGCTTCTCTTCAAGAAGAGGAGGGAGAGGCTTTTTATTCTTAAGCACGACAATGGTGATCTACCTCCTGGAACTGGAGAGTGGCTGGCGGGTTCTTCAGAGAGTTGAATTCAGTCGTGCACGTCAATTTCTTAATTATAAGATGTTTTATTTGTTTTTTTTTCTAACTTTCCATTTGTTTTTATTGTTACTAGTATATTTTCCTCTGCCAAGTTATTTTTTCTCTCTTGAAGTTTGGAATCTCTAATTTTGAGTTGATGATCTTTTTGATTGGTCAATGATCTTGTTTATTAGTCACGAAGTTCAAAATTCTAGTGGGAAGATTCTATGTCAAATTTTCTCAAGGTATGACTTTTAGCATTTCAAATCTTGATGGTATTACCTATATATAGATAGATGGATTTTTGTGAGTTCTCCTCCACTATACAATTTGCTTTCATTGTCTTGATTCATGAAGGTAAAGTTGAAGAATTTTACGTTATGGGCAAAATGATTGTTAATCAAAATAAAGGCCCACCACATCGCAATTTAAACTAAAACCAACTTACGTCAAATACAGACTTGTTGGATTGGATGCTTATGGATGCACACATGTCGGACAACACAAATCAAGCTTGAAAAAATTCCTCGTGATTCCAATTCATTCCTCATTTTCGTACTCTAGGGTTTTTACCCTTAAACAATGTTGCCAAATTTTTCCATCCAA
Organism: Sicyos edulis; assembly: GCA_036507275.1. Classification (NCBI taxonomy): domain Eukaryota; kingdom Viridiplantae; phylum Streptophyta; class Magnoliopsida; order Cucurbitales; family Cucurbitaceae; genus Sicyos; species Sicyos edulis. The sequence goes on from CM071850.1 coordinate 3,771,959, forward strand.
TGAAATGATGAACTTCAATCTTGACAAATGGAGATATCTTGAACTGCGGTGACGTTTCCTTTCTTTATTTCTTTTCATTTCTTCTTCTTTTTAACTTTAAAACCTTACTAACTTCATCTTTTATTTTCGTTCGAGTTCATAAACTCAAAACAATGAAAAACAGTAGATAATTGAAAGCCAAATGGATTCTACTTGAAGATATTCATGTAGAATATGTACTCCACTTGAAGATATTTATGTAGAATAGGTACTGCCACATTTTTTCTTGAATCATTAATCTTCACACTCTTCCATTGATTTTGAAACTTTTTGCTCATTACTTTCTCTTTTCTCTTTCTGTGGTCATGTATTTGACAAAGAAAGGAATCAATATAAAAGGAAAGCTAAGTAGATTTCAGATTTTGCTTGGGAAGGAAAGATCTCTTTTTAAGACCTGAATATTTCTTCTCTACTTTGATTGATCTTCAACTCTAACATTGACATTAACATTATTTTATCTTCTCTATTTGACATGTACATAACCAAACTTTGAGATACACAAACACACTCAAAAGATGAAGGGAAAGGATGAAGCGTATATCGATTGCCTACAGATAAGTACTATCGTTCTCTATCTTTTCTTGAAGGTGGGTTAAAAATCTCACTTGCACAACACAAACATACACTTAAAAACACATTTCACAAGCTTACACGTGTTCTCACTTATGAATTATGATTTTACAATTAGTCCCCTACAATTACATGTATGCTTTTATTTATAGACTAGTGTGAGTTTGAGTTTGCTGCATGACTTCCATTGATCTTGAAACTATTTTCTCATTGCTTTCTCTTTTCCGTTTTTGTGTTCATTTACTTAGACAAATAAAAGAACCAATACAAAAGAAAGCTAAGTAGAAGTCAGAACTTACTTGGAAAGGTAAGATCTCTTTTAATCACTTTAATATTTCTTCTCTACTATGATTGATCTTTTAACTCTTTCACTGAAATTATTTTCTCGTCTCTATTTGACATGTGCATAACCAAACATTGAGATACAAAAACACGGTCGAAAGATAAATAGAAGGGATGAGAGAAAACAACACCACAGTTAAAGTGGTTTGGCCAAATTGAAGCCTACATCCACTTCTAAGAGGTAAGTACTTCCATTCTCTTTCTCTTCTTCAAGGTGGGTTACAAATCTCACTTGCACAACTCAAACATACACTACCGAACACAATTCACAAGTCTGCACTCATTCTCACTCATAAATTTTTATTTTACAATTAGTCCCTTATGTTTATATGTATGCCTTCTTTATAGACTAGGGTGAGTTTGAGTTTGTTTGATAACTGTTTAAGAATGAACTGCTGGTTGTTTAAAACTGTTTATTTGTTTGTTGCTAGTTGCTTCCATGAAATGCTATAGTTAAAAAAGATTCGAGTATGTAGAATGTTAGGCAAAAGTTACTACTGTTTGAACTTTAACTGATGAGCTAAATCTTGATCATGTTCTATAATTGCTCTCTTTGAACGTTTGGGGTGACTTAATTGTAGGCTTAATTGACTGTTATAACTTGTAGCTTGTTTAAACTGATTAGAGTAGAAGATTGTTTCTACCTGTTTCTCAACTCAATTAGTTTGCTGAACTTATGAATGTTGTTTGAGCCTTAAACTGATTCTATAACATGTACTCTTAGAAGTATGACTTTGTTCAAGACTCAACAATTCTCCACCTTAAAACAAAGTACTGTACTTACCTCTTGCAATGTTATTTTAGGATTTAGTCGTGCAATCAATTAAATATAGCTTAAAAGTAAAAAAAAAAAAAACATAGTAAAGCTCTGTTTTTTCATGTTATAAGATAAAGGGTTATAAAGCAAATTACAATTCATTCCATACAAATGATTGTTTAGGGTCTTTTTTTCTTTTGGAAATCGGGAAATTGGTTGTAATAAAGGGCATACAAAAAGAGAGCACAAACACAAAATTCAACGGGATTCCTTATAGAAAGGGTATCCAATCCAAAGCAATAATGCCTAGAGAATAAAAAACATCATCCCTCCTTTCATGTTCATGAAATGTATATTTAGTTATTTTAGGTTAAAACAATACCATCCGTTCAAGATTTTGTAAGTTTTTCCTGGGTTCTTACTAAGAGCTTTAAAAGAGATAGAGAGAAGAGATAATAGAGAGAGAGAGAGAACGATGGCCACATTGATTGTGTCACAATGAATTAAGGTTTGAGTTTGAGTTGTCCAAGCCAATTTTCTCAATATATGTTCAAGCATTCCATCTAGAATGTATTAATAAGTTCTTTTGCAGTTTTTTAATCTTAGATCGTTTTGGGTGATTTTAGATGATTTATTTGCCGGGAATAAATTATCTTTATTCAACCAAAACAACCTAAATTAAAGAAACAGTAAAATAATATATTTTTCACATTATGGATTTGAACATATTAACCTTTATTCTCTCCAATCTTAGTTTCTTCCAACCTTTATTCTTTCCAAACTTTTTTTCCGACCAATTCCAATGATTCTTTGTTATGACAACCACAATGATGGCGTTTTTTTTAATAGGAGACTAATCTTTCCTTGAGTAAATGAAGAGAAAAGATAAAGGATTACAAAGAAATAAAAACAAGGAAAAAACAAGGAAACCAAAACAGAAATATAAATTAAAATCCAGCAAGCAAGAAAAACATAGACAAGACAAGCCAAAAAACTATAAAAAGGTCTCCCAATTTAAGTTTATCCGCTGCAATGAGAAACCATCGAAAGCCTTTGAAAAGGAAGCCCAAAGCAATACTTTCATGCGTGTTGATTCAAAACGAGATGTCCAAAGAAAGCTGGAATCAAGAAAAATTCGTTGATGGTCCCACCACAGCTCATATAGGAGGCATTTAATGGAGTTGATCCAGAGGAAACGATCATGTTTGTGGAAATGACTTCCTAGAAGCAACTGGATAACATAATAAGTAGGCCACCAGATCTTTCGTTAACATAATTCAACATATTAGAGAATATGGGGTTCCACCTCAAAACCAATTGGCAATGAGGGGAGTAACTCATATCCTTTATAAATGTGTTGAAGACTCCTCACCTTTCCAATGTGGGACAATTGCCACATGGTGAGCATAGTGAGTATCTCCAACACCACATAACAAGTAGGCCACCAGATCTTCCATTAGAGCTTAAAGATGACCATCCAATATCTCTAGAGCTCCATAGTGACTTGATCTCCTTTTGTTCGAAAAAGGGGAGCTTGGTTTCTTGAATGATCAGAACATCAAGGCATATACAAACTATCATGTTTTTTATTGTTGTTCTTTTTGAGAAATCCCCGAGCCCCCTTGTGTTCCAGGACAGGATCTTCATCTCTTGGATGGGCGAACGGTAATTTCTTTTCTAGGCTCCTCCGAAGTAGCTTTCAACTGAATTCCACTAATTTCCACAATCTTAGAAAATTTTCCTGGGATATCACAACAGGTTTATGATACAATCCCGAGACCTTTGATTGTGTATTCGAGGCGGGGCCGGAAGTGAGAAAAGACTTTAATTAGTATTCTATTATTATTTAGTATTTTATTATTATTTAATTAGTCCTTATTTGTAATTGCCATAAATGGAATTGTCATTTATGGAAAGAAGTCATTTATGGAAAGAAGTCATTTATGGAAGGAAGTCATTTATGGAATAGGAGTCTTTTACCTTAAATAGGATATCTCTAGGAGTCCTATAAATAGGAGTCATTAGGTCATTGTTAAGGCATCAGAAATCAATTGTCATTTGTTAGTTTGTAACCTTTTGGCTCTACGGGAGATTCTCTCTAGAGATTTATTATAAAGTTGGTAGATTCTATCAATTGTGGTATCAGAGCCATTCACCGATCCGGGAATGGTTATTACAAAGATGGAGGCAAGAATGCGAAGAGGTTTCGGCCGAGATAAAGAAGCAACAACAGGAAATCATGGGGAAGTTAGAAAACATGGAAGACCGGCTGGGGCAAAAGATCGAGGAAAGATTAAAATCCATGGTGGGCGAATTTCAATCCATGATCGAGCGAACCGTGAAGCAACCAATCCTCGAAACGGGTAATATAGACAAAGGGAAGAGACTGATGAGCGAAATTGAAGACAACAGCGGCGACACGGTCGGAAACTTCACAACGGCGAAAGAGGCACGAAGCGACGGCGAACAAGGGTTGGTGCGAGCGAGATTCGCGGATGAGACGCAAGGACATGGCGAACCAAGATTCGTTGAACGCGAGTTAGGTCAAGCCGTCGGGGCAGAGTGCGAGCGCGAAGGCGCGGGTTGGGCCGGAGCGAATGGCGAACGAATAAGTGCAGGTTACGCCGGGGCGGAATATGAGCGAGGAAGCAAAAGAAGAGCGGGTTTCGCTGGGGCAGAATATGAGCGAGGACTCATAAGAAGTGCGGGTTACGCTGGGGTAGAATATGAGCGAGGAAGCATGGGTGGCCGAAGGATAGCTGTGAGTCGGGAGCGTATTAGAATTGGGGGCTCTTCGCTGGAGCGAAACGAAGATGAGCGAAGGGTTGCTGGAAGCGATTGGCCAAATGGAGAGCGAATAAGGCCTGAGGGGGCTTCGCTGGAGCGAAATGGGGAGCGAAATTATAATGGAGGGCAATTTCGGAGAGGAGACGAGACGTCGGAAGAAAGGAGGGTGCGCACCGGTTTTGACAGACCGTTAGCGCACGATGGTTGGAACGATCGGGGAGGCGTTGACAGGAGGCTACGAAAGTTAGAGATTCCCGTGTTTAAGGGACTATCTGAGGAAGATCCTGAAAGCTGGTTATGCCGTGTTGAGCGATATTTTTGGGTCAATCGTTTGACTGAGTTAGAGAAAGTAGATGCTGCGGCTTTGTGTATGGAAGGGGAAGCTCTCGAATGGTTGCAGTACGAGGAAGATCGAGCTCCTATTGCCTCTTGGGACGAGCTCAAGGAATTGTTGTTGCACCGTTTCCAGCCTACATCACAAGATAACAGATATGCAAATTTAATGAGTTTACAAGTTGGGACAGCTTAAGTATATCGCGATTGTTTGAAAGATATGCCAGGGGGATGCGAGATATAAGTGCAAGTGCCTTAGAAGGAAAATGGGAAAGTGGCCTAAAGGAGGAAATACGTAGTGAGATGCGAAAACTCCGACCTGTAGGAATTCAGGAAAAAAAAATGGATGGCACAAGTGATCGAAGATGACCTTGCATTTCAAGCTCAACGGAAAGGGGGTGGGACATCGACAGGGGGAAAAACTGGTACAGGAACATTGACGTCAGGTTCGGGAGGTACGATAAGCTCAAACCTGAAAACGGTTACTCTCATCCCTAGCCGAGCAGTGACCAATTCCTCTTCAACCACCAGAACGACTAACGTACCATTTAAGAGACTGACGGATAGTGAGATTCGAATTAAAAAGGACAAGGGTCTGTGTTTTCGTTGTGACGAAAAGTTTGTGCCAGGCCATCGTTGTAAGAAGAAAGAATTACAGCAGATGGAAGTGTTAGTAGTGCCGTATGAAAGTGAGTGCCGGGAAATTGATGAGACGGAATATTCACCAGAAGACTTAACAGAGGAAGGGGAAATACGGGAATATAAAGAAACCCAGGAAATGGCAGCCTTGTCTTTGAATTCAATGGCAGGGATAAGTTCACCTAAAACACTTAAGGTCGCAGGAACAATTCAAGGGCGGGAAGTAGTCGTGCTCATTGATAGCGGAGCCACTCATAATTTTATATCAGAGGTGATAGTAGAAAAGCTAAAACTACCTATTGAACCCTCCAACGGCTACGGAATCATATTGGGCACAGGGGATTCAGTACGAACAGCGGGAATATGCAAAGATGTAGAACTACAATTGGCTGAGTTGAGAATTGTCCACGATTTTTTGCCACTGCCATTGGGTAGCGCAGATGTTATATTAGGAGTCGCATGGCTGGAGACGTTAGGAAAAATTGAGTTTAACTACCGTTCCTTACAAATGCGATTCGTTGTTGGGTCTTGGAATATCGAATTACAAGGGGATCCGCGATTGGTGAAGGCACAGGTATCACTAAAATCAATGATGAAATCTTTGCGATCAAAGGATCAGGGACTTTTGGTCGAGCTGAATTTGATGGATTCGCACACCCCTTCTCGTTTACAAACGGGAGCGTTACCAGACTTGTCTCAGGTACCCCTTGAACTACACTCTTTATTTGATACTTATGCACCTATTTTTGAATCTCTGACAGACTTGCCTCCACAACGAAATTGTGATCACCATATCGAATTGTTGACGGGAAGGGAATCGATAAATGTGCGACCGTACCGGTACCCACAGTACCAAAAGAATGAAATTGAAAAATTGGTACGGGAAATGCTGTTAGCAGGGATCATTAGACCTAGCACGAGTTCGTTTTCAAGCCCAGTTCTGCTGGTTAGAAAGAAAGATGGAAGCTGGCGTTTCTGTGTCGACTATAGAGCCTTAAATCAAGCAACAGTGCCCGACAAGTATCCGATACCGTTGGTCGATGAATTACTTGACGAACTACATGGAGCGACTATTTTTTCAAAAATTGATTTAAAGGCAGGTTACCATCAGATTCGAGTTAAACCGACAGACATTCACAAAACTGCTTTTAGAACTCATGAGGGACACTATGAATTTGTGGTCATGCCTTTTGGCCTACGAAATGCTCCTGCCACATTCCAGTCAGTCATGAATGAAATTTTAAGGCCTTATTTACGGAAGTTTGTACTCGTTTTCTTTGACGACATTCTAATTTATAGCTTGTCCATTCAGCAGCACCGTGATCATTTGGCACAAGTTTTTGAAGTATTACGGATTCATGCATTTGTAGCTAATGCAAAAAAATGCCAGTTTGGGATGAGCCGCATTGAATATTTGGGACATTACATATCAGCGGAAGGCGTGTCAGCAGATCCTGCTAAGATTGAGGCAATGGTTCAATGGCCTAGCCCAAAAACTATCAAAGACCTTCGTGGTTTCCTTGGACTAACAGGGTATTATCGACGATTCGTGGCTAATTACGGGTCCATGGCTTTTCCCTTAACACAGTTGCTTAAGAAAGGGAAGTTTGAGTGGGAAAAGGAAGCTGAGGATAGTTTTCAAAGGTGAAACATGCTATGAGTAGCGTGCCTGTGCTACGATTACCGGATTTCGGTCAGATGTTTGTGGTCGAAACCGATGCATCGGGGATTGGGGTTGGCGCCGTTTTAATGCAACAAGGACAACCACTGGCTTATTTCAGTAAAGCATTACCAATAACTCACCGTGTGAAGCCGAGTATCGAGCGCGAGTTGATGGCTATAGTTTTTGCCATACAAAGATGGCGTGCTTACCTTTTGGGGCACCATTTTGTTGTCCGCACGGATCAAAAAAGTCTAAAATTTTTGCTCGAACAACGTGTGGTGGATGGAGAATACCAACGGTGGATTTCTAAATTGATGGGATATGATTTTCATATTGAGTATAAAAAGGGACTGGAAAATAGAGCGGCTGATGCTCTGTCTCGAATGCCAATAGCATGTGAACTGGTGTCTTGAGTTATATGGCGGGCATCAACACTGCAGTATTCACCCAACAAGTAAAAGAGAATGCAAAGTTGTTGGCTATTTACACTACTGTTGGAGAGGTGGCGAAAAGGACCACCAGTTATACAGATTGTGGGTGGCGTTACGCTATACCATGGACGACTTGTCCTACCATCGGACTCTCCTACAATTCCATTACTATTGCTCGAGTTCCACGGAGGAGCCGTTGGGGGCATTTTGGGGTTCTCAAAACTTATCGACTTGCAAAGGAAGTGTATTGGCTCATGATGAAGGCTCGAGTACGAGCTTTCGTAGCATACTGTTCAGTATGTGTGCAAGCCAAACACCTATCCTTATCTCCAGCAGGGTTGCTACAACCGCTACCCATTCCTGATAGAATTTGGGAGGATGTTTCTATGGATTTTGTGGAGGGCTTACCGGAGATCAGAGGGCTTTGATACTATATTGGTTGTGGTAGATCGCCTTTCCAAATACGCACATTTCATACCCTTCGACATCCTTATACATCACTTACGGTGGCACATATTTTTATAAAGGAAATAGTCCGTTTGCATGGAATACCTAAGAGCATAGTTTCAGATCGCGACAAGGTTTTTACTAGTATGTTGTGGGAGGAATTATTCAAGGCTTCAGGAACAAAACTTCGTCGCAGCACGACTTATCATCCTCAGACCGACGGGCAGACTGAGGTCGTTAACCGTTGCTTGGAGTCTTATTTGCGTTGTTTTGTAATGACTCAACCAAAGGCATGGTGCAAGTGGATTCCATGGGCCGAATTTAGCTATAATACATCATACCATTCGGCGTCGGGCATGACTCCCTTCGAGAGTGTTTATGGTCGTTTACCCCCTACTATTTTGGGATATGACGGTGGAACAAGCCATGTGGCGGCTGTTGACTCATTAATGCTTGATCGGGATAGGATGTTAGACACACTTAAGGCTACTCTTCTAAAAACACAACAGTCTATGTCTGCCCGTGCAAATAATAAACGTCGGGACATCCAATTTCTTGTTGGTGATTTGGTATATATTAAGCTTCGCGCCTGCACACGCCAATCATCTTTGGCAAAATTCAAGCACCCGAAGTTAGCACCAAGATTCATCGGGCCTTATCGTGTGTTAGCACGAGTTGGCCAAGTTGCATACCGTTTGGAACTACCTCCGAATGTCAAGATACATCCGGTGTTTCATGTGTCTGTGTTGCGAAAGGCGGTTGGAGCCTCAGTTATAGTCTTACCTACACCTTCAGTAGTGGGAGACGATCTATGTGTGGCCATAAATCCAAAATCTATTCTGGGAATACGAGAGGCATCTCACGAAGGCGGGGGCACGTGAGGTGTTGGTACAATGGGAAGACTCGCCTCCGGAAGACGCAACATGGGAAATAGCTTCCGATTTGGATTCACAATTTCCAGAATTTCACCTTGAGGACAAGGTGGCTCTTTGGGGGGGAAGTATTGATACAATCCCGAGACCTTTGATTGTGTATTCGAGGCGGGGCCGGAAGTGAGAAAAGACTTTAATTAGTATTCTATTATTATTTAGTATTTTATTATTATTTAATTAGTCCTTATTTGTAATTGCCATAAATGGAATTGTCATTTATGGAAAGAAGTCATTTATGGAAAGAAGTCATTTATGGAAGGAAGTCATTTATGGAATAGGAGTCTTTTACCTTAAATAGGATATCTCTAGGAGTCCTATAAATAGGAGTCATTAGGTCATTGTTAAGGCATCAGAAATCAATTGTCATTTGTTAGTTTGTAACCTTTTGGCTCTACGGGAGATTCTCTCTAGAGATTTATTATAAAGTTGGTAGATTCTATCAGTTTATTTGTTGGCTAGAACGCTTAGATCCCCTAGAAATACTTCTTCAGATTCAATCAAAATAGGAACTTCATCTTCTGCTGCATTAGAGTCAATTGAGCTTGCACTGAAAACAGAGTCCTCGTTAGAGTCTGAATTCTCTTGAAATTTTGAATTTTCAATCTGTTGATCAACTTGGTCTCTACTCAGATTTGAGGAAACCTTAAGTGATAATATACTTGTAGGTTTAAAAGAGAAGCCAGATTTCCTAAGAGCAGGGGAATGCTGTGAGACTGATGGGTTAACAAGCAAAAGACAACGGCTGTCCAAATGGTCTGGGTTTGAAATTAGAGTATTTTTCTGATAGAATCTACCACACTTTTTATTAAACTATGATAATTCTCTTGAGAGGATCTCTCAAAGAGCCAAAGTACAATGACGACAATTCAATGGATGAATAACAAAGACCTAACCTCTCTTATTTATAATAACTCTAAACCCTAGCCTTTTACTTGCTCCCCAAGTAAACCCCAAAATAACCTAATTGAATAATAATCTCTAATAAGGCCCAAAAGCCCAATACAATTGAAATAACAATTAATTAATCAATAATAAATACTAATACTAATATTCCTAAAAACTCCAAGGTCCGGATCGTATCAATACTTTCCCCCCCAAGAGCCACCTTGTCCTCAAAGTGTTCCATCTCCGATGCCACCTTCTGCAGCTCCATCTTCTGGCAAAAAATCAGTCACCTCAACGTCCTGGTAATCGTGCGCATCCCGAACGACCCACACATCCAAATTTTGAAGCTCTTTCTTCTGACAACGATGTCCTGGGACAAATCGTTCATCACAACGGAAGCATAACCCTTTATCCTTCCGTGCTCGAATTTTGGCTTCAGTGAGTTTTTTATAGGACGCCGGGTGAATGGTTGTAGTCCTGTGAGAAAGAGTCTCTGTGCTTCCAGTTCCCGAAACAATCGTTCCTGCTTTAGCCTTGACCGTTGCAGAAGTACCTCCCTCATTTTGGGTAGCCTGAAAAGCAAAATCATCCTCAATTACTTGGGCCATAAACATTTTCTCTTCGATGCCCACTGGCCGCAGTTTACGCATCGCGCTCTGTATCTCCTCTTTTAGTCCACTTTCCCACTTCCCCTCCAATGCACTCGCACTGATATCGCGCATTCCCTTAGCAAATCGCTCAAAACTCCGGCGATATTCCTTCACCGTACCTATTTGCTTCAAACTCATGAAGTTGGCATACTTATTTGCCTGAGCTGCCGGTTGGAAACGCTCCAACAACCCATCTTTCAATTCGTTCCAGGAACGAAAAGGAGCACGATCATCCTCATACTGAAGCCACTCCAATGCCTCCCCTTCTAAACATAACCCTGTTGTCTCAACCCCTTCATATTCAGTCAGCTTGTTTACCAGGAAATAACGCTCGACCCGACTTAACCATCCTACCGGATCCTCGTCAGCAAGACCCTTGAAAACCGACATCTCCAATTTCTTGAATCTCCTGTCACATCCTGGTCCCTCCCTTCCTCCTACTCTCTGACTTCCCCGTTCGAGTCTCCCTTCTCCTCCCCACCCAAAATCTCGTCCCCTATTTCGGACATTGTCATTCCACCCCCTATCGTTCCAACCGTCATGCGCCAACGACCTATCATAGCCCATGCGCAACCTCTTCTCCTCCAGAACCCTGTTTTCTCTCCCCACGACCCTTAGATCTCCCTTTTGGCCGAACTCCGGTCCCGATAAATCGTCAACCCAATTTTGGCCTCGATCATTCCAACCGTCATGCGCTATCGGTCTGTCGTAACCATTGTGCACCCTCCTATCTTCTGGGAAACCGTTCCCCCTTCCGTCAAACCGTGGGTCCTCCCTTCGATTGATGTCCGGCCCTAGAAACCTTTCCCCGTCCCCAGGCCATTGGAACCCATCTCTCTGGTCCAAACCGACTAGCCCGGCGCTTGCGCCCTGCTCACCCGCTTGCCAGCCCACACCCCCTCCCGAGCCTCGACCATCTCTGCCCAGCCCGACGCGCGCACAACTCCCATCCCCGTGCCAGCCCCCTTCGTCCACACCTTCGCCCGACCTTCGCCCAGCCCCGTCCGGTCCTGCACCCACGCCCCAGCCTGTGTCGCCCCCTCCTGCACCCCAATCGGCCCCTCCCGAGCCCGTGCCAAGCCCCCAGCCCCCGCGACCCGCGTCGCTGCCCCCGTGTCCTGCGACGTACCCCACGCCAGCGATTGAGCCTGCCCCCCCGACCGAGCCCACCCCGCTCGCCCCAGCGCCGACTGGCCCAGCCCCCTCGCCGGCGTCCCCCTTGACCACCTCGTCAGCCCTAGCCGCCCCTGGCCCGGCTGCTTCTCCTTGCCCTAGGGTTTCACTCGCGATTCCTTTTCCTTTGACCAACGGATTTGATTCGACGACCGGCAGTCCCGGAGTGCGTTCTAACAACATCTGGATGTTCCGATTCATCTGTTTGAGTTTCGATTTCGCATCTTGCTGTTCGAATTTCAAATCAATCTTTTTCCCTAATCGTTCTTCCAACGACTCTAACCGTGTCTCTGTTTCCCGTTGTTTCTTCGTTAATTCGGCTGAACTATCTTCCCAACTTTGCATCCTCGTTTCCATCTTAGTCGAGACCATTCCCGGATCGGTAAACGGCTCTGATACCAAAATGATAGAATCTACCACACTTTTTATTAAACTATGATAATTCTCTCGAGAGGATCTCTCAAAGAGCTAAAGTACAATGACGACAATTCAATGAATGAATATCAAAGACCTAACCTCTCCTATTTATAATAACTCTAAACCCTAGCCTTTTACTTGCTCCCCAAGTAAACCCCAAAATAACCTAATTGAATAATAATCTCTAATAAGGCCCAAAAGCCCAATACAATTGAAATAACAATTAATTAATCAATAATAAATACTAATACTAATATTCCTAAAAACTCCAAGGTCCGGATCGTATCATTTTCCTAGCAAATTCTCCTCGAGATCTACTAATGAAATGCAAAGTAAAGGCCTTAGCAGGTGATTTTGAGGAAGGGGATGGGTGGTTTATGATGGGATTGGATTTTGTTAAAGAGAGGGGAGAATGAGAAGAGGGATCAAAACCAATGTAGCTATCAAGATCCAAATCAAGATCAATCAAAACACCTTTCATTCTAACAAAATCCAGGGGATTTGTGAAATTATGAATAAACAACTCTCCTTTGGCAAAATGAGGAGGCTGTGCACAATTTATATCACCAAAATGCAGGAAAGTACTTCCTCTTACCGCAAATGTCCTGACTAACTTTAATACGTGCTTCTGATATGTTAGTTGGATTGAGAGTTTTAATACTGATCTCTTCCAAACCCCCAAAATATTGTCCAATGGCTTCAAAAGATGATCGGGTCCAATAGTCCAAAGGTAAATTTTGTAATAACCAACCTCCATATCCCTTAATGCTAGTTGGACGACCGTGTTTGAAGGCATCCCACTTTTCAACAATTAAATGAAAAACTCCATAAGATTTCCACTTTCCAGGTGAGCATATGAATGATTCTAAATCTTTTCCAGGAGTGGAAATGATAGCTTTGTCAACAAAGAAAGGGTTGATCAACACACTGAGTTTGAAAATATCTTTCAAAGTCTCTGCAATTTCAGTCCATTTTTTATGAGCAAAGAGTTTAGTGACTACCCAAAGACTATTGAAATCTTGATGGAGGACTTCTTTGTGTTTGTTGACCCAATACTCTGTTACCGATTTAGCCTTACCAAGTGTCTTTTGACCTAAAAGCGTAGGAAGTACAGGAGCTTGGGCAGGCATCTTTGGGATCCTCTGAGGACTAATAAGAATTGGACCCTGGACAGGGGGGGTCAAAAAATCCTTGCCTGAAGATTCATTTCAACTAGAGCCAATTGAAGAAAAGAAATTTCGCATTAATGATAGCAGAGCCTTCAATCTAATAAAATCCTTCCCAATAGGTATGTGAAGAACAGATCTAAATCCTTTCTTATGCCAAACCACACTTCGACACAGACATCCTTCAGATGTTCGGAGCTTACTCACTTTTATAGTGCCATAGTTGTCACTAAATGATTGCCGAAAGAAACTAGTGATTGGTTGTTCCAGAAGAAGTGACAAAGATGATTCCATCCAAAGAACACAGAGGATACGAAAGAGGGATGACTTCATCAAACTTGAAATCTTCTAGCCAGATCAATGATTAGGTATGATCAAATAGAAAGCTAAAGAGATTCTACTTACTTGAAGATATTCACGTAGAATAGGTATGGTCACATCTTTACTTTCTATTTTGTTAAACTTTCTTGAATCATTAATCTTAACCATTGATCTTGAAACTATTTGCTCATTGCTTTCTCTTTCACCTTTTAATGTTCATGTACTTGACAAAGAAAAGAATCAATGCAAAACGAAAGCTAAATAGAAGTCAAAACTTCGTTGGGAAGGTAAGATCTCTTTTAATCAATTAAATAATTCTTCTTTACTTTGATTGATCTGTAATATGTTAACTCTATAACTGACATTATTCTCTCTTCTCTATTTGACCTGAATATAACCAAACTTTGAGTTACACAAACGCAGCAGAAAGGTAAAGATAAGGTATGAGAGAAAACAACACCACAATTAAAGTTGTTCAGCCAAATTGAAGCCTACATCCATTGCCAAGAGGTAAGTAATTTCATTCTCTTTCTCCTTTTTAAGGTGGGTTACATATCTCACTTGCACCAGAGCACAAACATACAATTACAAACACATTTAACAAGCCTCCACTCATTCTCACTCGTGAATTCTTATTTTACAATTAGTCTCTTATGTTTACAATGCATGCTTTATTTATAGATTAGGGTGATTTTGAGTTTGAGTTTGTTTGAGAACTGCTTAAGAATAAACTACTGGCTGTTTAAAACTGTTTATTTGTTTGTTGCTAGTTGCTTCCATGAAATGCTGTAGTTCAAAAAGATTCACGTATGTAGAATGTTAATGAGCTAAATAATATTGATCAAGTTTTAGAACTGCTATCTTTGATCAGTTGGGGTGATTTAATTGTAGGCTTAAATGACTGTTATAACTTGTAGCATGTTTAAACTGATTAGAGTAGAAGATCACTGCTACCTGTTTCCCAACTGAGTTAGTTTGCTGAACTTATGAATGTTGTTTGAGCCTTCAATCGATTGTATAACATCTACTCTTAGAAGTAGAATTTTGTTCAAGACTGAACAATTCTCCACCTTTTTGAACAAAGTAAAGTACTTACCTCTTGCCATGTTTTTTTAGGATTTAATCATGCAATCTTAAGTATAGCTCAAAGTAGAAAGAAAAAAAAGTCATGTTTTAAGATAAGGGTTATAAAGCAAATTACAATTCATTCTATACGAATGATTGTTTAGGGTCTTTTTTTCTTTCGGAAATCGGGAAATTGGTTGTAATAAAGGGCATACAAAAAGAGAGCACAAACACAAAAACCAACGGGATTCCTTATAGAAAGGGTCTCCAATCCAAAACAATAATGCTAGAGAATAAAACATCATCCCTCATTTCATGCTCATGAAATGTATATTTAGTTATTTTAGGCTATAACAACACCATTCATTCAGAAGTTCGTAAGTTTTTCCTGGGTTTTTACTAAGAGCTTTAAAAGAGATAGAGAGAGAAAGAGAAAGCGATGGCTACATCAATTTTGTTCCACAATGAATTAAGGTTTGAGTTTGAGTTGGTCAAGCCATTTTTCTCAATATATGTTCTAGCATTCAATCTAGAGTGTATTAATACGTTCTTTTACAATTTTTTTATCTTAGATTGTTTTGGGTGATTTTAGACGATTTATTTGCAGGGAATAAATTATCTTTATTCAACCAAAACAACCTAAATTAAAAAATGGTAAAATAGTATATTTCACATTATGAATTTGAACATATTAACCTTTGTTTTCTCCAATCTTAATTTTTTTCCAACCTTTATTCTCTCCAAACTTTTTTTCTGACCAATTCCTATACTTTTTTGGAATGACAACCCTAATGATGGCGATGAGGACACTAATAACCTCTATTCCGTCTCTGATTCTTAAGCTAATTTTGTTCACCCTTATCTTTTTTAGTTTTGAGGTTTCTGATACGGCCCAACCCAGTTGGCGGGTCTACACCAGGAGGGGCAAAAGGGGAAATGACCATCTGGGAACAACCTAGTAATAGTGGGAGTCCAGGACAGATAGGCGTCCTTTAATCTTATTTTAATATTTTTGGTATTTAATGAGTTTTGATGTTGTAAGGGGGATCGTATCTTGACTTTGTACTTTTGGGACTGAGTTCGTAGAAGAACTTGGCGGGAGAGCTCCATCCTCTCGAACGGTGGCCGGTTGTAACCCCTAATTTCTAGCAATCCAATACCAGATTTCCTTGCGTTGGTGTGTGTTTATTGTATTGTGCAGGAAGTCGATCAAGGAGAAGATAGAAATCCGAGGCGGGGTTCTATCAGTTTCGTTGATTAGTTTAGGATGAAGTTGATTGGTTGATTTGGTGTAATTTGACGGAGATGATGAGAAGGAACAAGTGAATAGACGTTGGATGGCTCCTCTTCAAGAAGATGAGAGAGAGGCTTTTCATCAAAATTTTGGTGAAGGTTTGGGATTGGAAGGCTAAGTATGGTGGTACAATATTAGAACAGTTGCGTCGTTTGGGTGCCTCTCTTGATTGGACACGTGAGGTAAATGCTTAATATATTCTGCTGCAATTGGAGGTGATATTACATTATGGGCAGAGCTAGTGCCGTTATAGACTTCAATGTTCTATTTAGGTTAGAAGTTTCTGTGATATTTTCTCTTTGTTTCACAAAGTTTTCTATATTTTGTTCTTAGTGCTTCACAATGGACGAGAAGAGATCAAAGGCTGTCACTGAGGCTTTTGTCAGGCTGTTCAAGAATGGGCTTATTTATAGGTATGTGTGAAGTTGGGTGATATTTGTTCATTTTGAACTTTGGAAGTGATTGTAGCTAACATTTAGGTCGGTAAGTTACAAACTGAAATGCCTTTGATGCAATGAGTGTGAGTCTTGGTTGCCACTTAGGATATTTGTATCTCGTAAAAGTTTATTGATGCCAAATTTTGTAAGATTCCATGGTTGTTCAATAGTATTAAGGTTAAGGTCTACATAAACTTGCTCCGAAAGAAATGTTCCAAAGGGCGGCCTATATAGATGTACGGATACTTAAAGTTGTCTATGCTAGAGTTATTTATTTATTTACTGTATATTACTGTATTCATCTATCTAGGCCCATTTGGCCCATTAGATGTAGCTAGGGTATAGACTTGACTAACATGAATAAAATCACGAAGACTTTTTTGTCTCTCTAACGTTTACAGTCTATTCATTTTAACAACGATTGAAGATGTGGATTTAAACCTATGACCTCTTAGTTAGGGTCACACACTTATGTGACTGAGTTATTGTTCTGTTTCTACCAATAGCTTGACAAGTTAATTGTCGTTAGAAATTATGTTCATTTCTTGAAAGGACAATGTTATTATAGTTATTGATTAATTTTTCAATATGGATAGTTACTTTTGTTTTTCTTTTACCTCCAGGGATTTGCGTTTGATGAATTAGGATTGTGTATTGCGTACCTCAATATCTGATATTGAGGTTTGTTAAATGTTATAAGGGATGTGTTTTATCAATCTATTTTTCGTGTATTAATTCTTCTGTGCATGTTTAGGTGGACTATATTGATATATAAAAAAAAAACTCTTCTCAAGGTTCTAGGGTATGCGAATCCTGTGGAATTCATTTACCTGTCCTCTGGAAAGGGAACTGGGTGAGATTGTGGTGGCCAAGCGTGGAAACTATGCTTGGGGATACTGCAATTGCCATTCATCCCGAGGACATGAGGTACAAGCATCTTCATGGAAAATTTATCATTCATCCTTTTAATGGAAGGAAGCTTCCTATCGTTTGTGATGCAATTCTTGTTGATCAACATTTTAGAACTGTGGTTGTTAAAGGTAGGGCTTTCCCTTTTGGTTTTTAAGTAGTTCCATATTGTTATTTTAACCCATGATACAAGTGTTCCTCTAATTCCCTCTCCCATTTCTTATATTTTCATATCACACTTGCTCATGACCCAAACGATTTTGAGATTGGAAAGTGTCATGAACGTGAGTTCATAAATATTTTTAAGACGATGGTAAAATAAATAGAAATGGTGGCTCAGAGTTTGCAGGAATGCCACATTTTAAAGCTCGGGAGATGGTAGTCGACTCCTTGCAGAAGAAGGTACCATATTGTTCTTAGCTTGTTTTTCTTCAAACTGCTACTCAATTATGGGGATGTGCTTTAGAAGGATTTGTTCTTCCAAAATGTTAATTACTAATGAATTTTGCCTTCTGGAAAATTGGGATAAAACTATCGTTTGTAACTTTCCTTTCCGTTGCACATTTTCTTTAAACGCTCATCCAAAATCCGTTAATGCAACTGAATTTTGTTTGCATTTAATGGTCTCCTGTTTGGGATTGTTGATTTGGAATTATAAATATTTTTCACCCCTTCATGCTGGCTTGCAAAAACTTGAAAATGTTTTGCAACTTTTTCTGTTGAAGCTATTCGCTCCACTAACAAGTTCGTTTTAATTTTGAATTACTTAATGTATGAGAGTTGTTGGTTCATTTGAAGGTGCAAAATTATACTAAGTAATCTTTGAAGGTTGATGTATAATATATTTATGGTCAACTAGATTTATAAGGCTGATGTACAAATTATTGTTTCTTATCTTCTATGGTTGTAGGGTCTTGATAGAGGTGCTAAAGACAATGAGATGCGTCTTGTCCTGGAGTGTCTTTCCCTGAATAGAAGGGTAAATTTAGTATCCTAGCAAAACAGACACAAAAACTAGGAGTATTATTAATTTTACATTTGTATTGAATATGGTAATCACTTCTTTAAGTCATGATGCTCTTATCAATCGGGTTATATGGGAATCACAAAGTTGGGTGCTTTATGAAAGCAAAGAAAA
The DNA here is from genome assembly GCA_036507275.1 of Sicyos edulis. Classification (NCBI taxonomy): domain Eukaryota; kingdom Viridiplantae; phylum Streptophyta; class Magnoliopsida; order Cucurbitales; family Cucurbitaceae; genus Sicyos; species Sicyos edulis. Next base: position 3,790,354 of record CM071850.1, read on the forward strand.
CAAGTTTAAAAAGTCATTGGCAGCATATAATGAAACTCAATTATATTTTTGAAAGACTCTCTTCCATTATGTTTGGAAACGGCCCCTTTGGGACATTTGATAAAACTATCTTAGGAGATGGCAAGATTGCTTTTTTCTGGAATGACACATTTGGGTTAGAAACCAGTCAGTCTTCGACTTCCTATTTTTGATCTCGTACTTTGGAAGATTTGTTTTTGGTTTATGAAAGTCGGGAGGAGTTCTTTGGATCATGGAGATTTATGATTAGGAGAATTCTTATTGATGAGGATTGGTAGTTCTGTGGGGGGTTGGGTATTACAGTTGATTGAAGGCGTTTCAATCACTAAAAGGAAAAGTAAGAGAAGCTGGAACTTAGATACTGCATGTATTATTTTTCAGTAAAATCACTTGTTATTTTCTTCCCTTCTAATGACAGAGGGTAGGTGAAATGGTTTCTTGAAAGTCACGGTGAGATCCTTGGCTCCTAAATTAACCTTGCATTGACTCCTCTTGTGGTGCCAAGTTTGAGGTGGATGTGGTGATTAATTTCGCTTCCCGTCCTAAGATGTATTATGGTGCCAAGAAGACGAAAGTTTTCCGTGGATTTTTTCCCTCCAAGTTCTTAGGTCATTAGGAAAAAAAAAAGGAACCTTGTATTGAGTTGCGTTTCTGTGTCTTTAGATGAAAGTTTTCACTTGAATTTTTACCCTCCAAGGCCGAGCATGTGCTGTAGATTTAAAGAATAGGCATTAGCCTCTACTCTCATTCCACCCTTATCTTCTTTCTCTGGCACGCCAAACATTATTTTAATATAGATTGTTTGCTACAGGTGGCTAGAGAACATTTGTGATTGGTGCATCTCAAGGCAACTTTGGTGGGGTCACAGAATTCCTGCATGGTATGCTACATTAGAGGGTGATCAACTAAAGGAGTTTGGTGCTTATAATGATCACTGGGGGGTTGCAAGAAATGAGGAAGAGGCTGAGAAGGAGGCCAAACAAATATATGCAGGAAAGAAGTTTCATTTAACACAAGATCCTGATGTGCTCAATACTTGGTTTTCTTCAGGGCTATTTCCATTATCTGTGTTAGGGCATGACACTAATGATCTAAAGGCATTCTACCCAACATCAACTCTGGAAACTGGTCATGATATTCTGTTTTTCTAGGCTGCCTGCATGGTAATGTTCGGAATCACGTTAGGTGGAGAAGTACCTTTTCGGATGGTAATATAGTTTTTTTCTATTTTATACTTTTTTTACATGTTCAACCATATATCATTGATGAAAAATGCATTTTAATTTAATTAATTTAGATATATTTTCACCCCATGATTCGTGATGCACACTGTCGCAAGATGTCCAAGTCTTTGGGAAATGTCATCAATCCTATTGAGGTAATAAATGGAATATCCCTTGAAGGGCTTCATAAAAGGCTGGAGGAGGGCAATTTGGACCCCAAATAGTTGGCTACTGCCAAGGAAGGACAGGTTAAAGACTTCCCTAATGGCATTTCTGAATGCAGTGCAGATGCTCTCACACTGCTCAGGTTTGTCTCTGGTTGTACATTTGTGCAGATGCTCTCCATTTTGCATTGATCTTCAAGGAGTCATGCGCAAGACACATTATGGTTATGCCTTGAAAATGGGTTGCGATTGCTTCACCCATTTATGCCTTATGTTATAGAAGAATTATGGCAACGCCTTCCTTACCCGAAGAGTAGTATGAGGCCAGAATCAATAATGATATGCGATTATCCATCTGTGAAAGAGGTTGGTTTTTTTTTTTTGTGTATGTATGCATTTATCCCTGTGAAAATATAGCTCCAATTTGTTGGTGTGTATGTATACATGTATGGAGGATCGGTTTGTTTTCTATCCTTTAGAGCCGGTATGCACCTTTTAGTCATTGATTATGACTTGCCTAAAGAAATTTGGGATATTTGTGATTGAAATGGCTGATGACTTGGCCAATCCGAATGCATGATTTTCGATCTGTTAAGATGAAATTGTCGGTAACAATCCTTCATTTTTTCAGGAATGGACTAATGACGTCGTGGAGAATGAGATGGATCTTATATTATCTGTTGTCAAATCTCTAAGGTCACTGGCAAAAGAAAGCCGTGGAAGGTTTGTTATCAATTTCATAGTGTTTGTACTTGTACTTCTATCTGTGCAAAAGTATGATAAAATCTACCACACTTTTATTAAACTACGATAATTCTCTCGAGAGGATCTCTCAAAGAGTCAGAGTACAAAGATGATAACTGAATGCCTAATAATGAATTAACTCCTCCTATTTATAGAATTAGAACATCTTCCTAATCCTAATCCTAATCCTAATCCTAATCCTATTTCCTAATCCTACAAGAAACCATTATTAATAAGAAGGCCTAATAACAATCCATGGCCCGGATTGTATCAATACCCAAAAGCCCAATACAACTTAAATAACCCTAACATAAATAAATTAAAGAATAATAATTAAGCCCGTCACTTCTTGCTCCGTCTTGAATAGACCTTCAATGGTCTCGGGGTCGTATCAATACTTCCCCCCAAAGACCCACCTTGTCCTCAAGGTGAAAGTCCGGAAATTGCAAATCCAGGTCAGCTGCAGACTCCCATGTAGCATCATCTGGTGAAGATCCTTCCCACTGAATCAAAACCTGTTTCGATCCTCCATCTTGCACGTTCGCACGTACTCCTAAGACGGTCTTAGGACAGACCGCCACACTTAAATCATTTCCAATTGTGAGTGGTGTAGACATGACGAGCACCGAGGATCCCACTGCTTTGCACAGAACGGACACATGAAAAACCGAATGAATCTTCACAGTTGGGAGAAGCTCTAGTCGATACGCCACTGTCCCCACCCGGGCTAGGACTCGATATGGCGCAATAAATCTGGGAGCTAATTTCGAGTGTTTAAATTTTGCCATTGACGACTGTCGGTAAGGTCAGAGTTTGATATATACCAAGTCGTCCACAGAAAATTGAACATCTCGGCGGTTTGCGTTTGCATGGTCGGTCATTGACTGCTGCGTACACAACAAATTAGCCTTCAGGCCCATTAAAACTCTATCCCGATCTAACATCAATGTATCTACATTAGCTACAGGACTGACCCCATAATCATACCCCAAAATCGGTGGTGGAGCTCTGCCGTAAACAATCTCGAAAGGAGTCATGCTCGTAGATGAGTGAAATGACATGTTAAAACTGAATTCGGCCCATGGCAACTGTCGGAGTTTAAATGTATAATTGTGTATAATCTACTGTGTAATAGATCTAGGCCCGTTAGGCCCATTGTAACTCTTATATAAAGAGGTTGCCTCTTAATAATAAAATACACAGTTTTGAGTCACATTGATAACATGGTATCAGAGCCATCAGGACAGAAATAGGGTTAGGAAAAAGGGAGGAAAAATCTCAGCCGCCGCCGCCGTCCGCCGCCACCGGAGTTGGGAGTCACCGCCGGTACCACCTGAAAGCCCGGCCGCCGATCTGCCCAGTCGTTCGAGTCGCGACTCCGTCCGAGCAACGACGGAGCCGCACGCGCCGCCGAAATATTCTGCCAACCGCCAGCGTCCGTCGTGCGTGGAGGCGCGTGAAGGTTTTCGGGTGCACGTCCTTTGTTCGCGATGTTCGTCCTCAAAGGACCAAGTTGGATCCTAAGTCTTTGAAATGTATCTTCCTCGGGTATTCTCGCGTCCAGAAGGGTTATCGTTGTTTTTGCCCGAGTACGGGTCGGTATGTCGTCTCTTCTGATGTTACCTTTTTTGAGGATACTCCGTTTGATCCTGTGTCTCGTCCCCCAGCTGTGGAGGATGATTTGCTGGTTTATGAGGTTGTGTCCTCGTCCGATGGTTCCGAACCCCCTCCTCCTAGTCCGTCTCTTACTCAGGTATACACCCGGCGACCGCGACCCTCGGCAGCCTGTCCCATGCCGGTAGATTCTTCGTCATCTGACTTGCAAGCTAGTAATGATCTAGACTTACCCATTGCTCTTCACAAAGGTAAACGTTCTTGCACGTATCCTATCTCCACATATGTGTCATACCATCAATTATCCCCTACTTCGTTTTCCTTTCTGACTTCCCTTGATTCTGTGTCTGTCCCTAAAAATACTAGTGAAGCCTTGTCCCATTCAGGTTGGCACCAGGCGATGGTAGAGGAGGTGGCTGCGTTGGATGCAAATGGTACTTGGGAACTGGTAGCTCGTCCAGAAGGAAAACAAACAATTGGTTGTAAGTGGGTGTTTGCTGTCAAAATGAATTCTGACGGATCCGTTGCTCGCCTCAAAGCACGCTTGGTTGCTAAGGGGTATGCTCAGACATATGGAATTGATTACAGTGAAACCTTCTCTCCTATTGCCAAGATGTCGTCCGTTCGCCTGTTTATTTCTCTCGCAGCAATGAATGATTGGCCTTTATTTCAGTTGGATATTAAGAATGCGTTTTTGCATGGTGATCTTCTTGAGGAGGTCTATATGGAGCAACCACCTGGGTTTGTTGCTCAGGGGGAGAATGCCAAAGTTTGTCGTCTTCGTAAATCTCTGTATGGCTTGAAACAAAGCCCACGAGCGTGGTTTGGTAGGTTCAACCAAGTTCTTGCACAGTTTGGAATGCAGAAATGCTCTTCAGATCATTCTGTCTTCTTCCGTCGGTCTGACCATGGGATTGTGTTACTTGTGGTATATGTCGACGATATTGTGATTACCGGAAGTGATAGTTCAGAGATGGCCTCACTAAAGGTTTTCCTTCATAGCCATTTCAGCACTAAAGATCTTGGAAATTTGAAATATTTCTTGGGTATTGAGGTCATGAGAAGTAAGAAAGAAATCTTTTTGTCCCAACGAAAGTATGTTCTCGACCTGTTGACTGAAGTAGGAAAGTTAGGTGTGAAACCATGTAGCACACCGATGGTGCCAAACCAATAGTTCGTCAAGGAAGGTGAAGCTTTTACTGATCCAGAAAGGTACATGAAGCTGGTTGGGAAGTTGAACTACTTGACAGTCACGAGGCCAGATATTTCGTATTCTGTGAGTATTGTGAGTCAGTTTATGTCGTCTCCTACAGTTGAACATTGGAGAGCTGTGGAACAGATTCTGAGTTATCTTAAGTTTGCTCCTGGAAGGGGCGTCTTGTACCGAAACCATGGACATTCCGATATTGAATGTTTTTCAGATGCTGACTGGGCAAGTTCTAGAGAAGACATGAGATCAACCTCGGGTTACTGTGTGTTTATGGGAGGTAATTTGGTTTCATGGAAGAGTAAGAAGCAAAATGTGGTGTCGCGTTCTAGTGCTGAGTCGGAATACAGAGCTATGTCCCAAGGAACGTGTGAGATAGTATGGCTGGTTCAACTGCTGAATGAAGTTGGAATCAAAACTGCAACACCGGCTAAACTATGTTGTGACGATCAAGCAACAATCCATATTGCCTCTAATCCGGTATTCCACGAGAGAACTAAACATATTGAAGTAGATTGTCACTTTATCCTAGAGAAGATACAACAAGGGTTGGTTTCGACGAGTTATGTGAAGACTGGAGAACAGTTGGGTGATATCTTCACCAAAGCATTGAATGGAGCTCGGATAGACTATCTCTGTAACAAGCTGGGCATGATAGATATATTTGCTCCAGCTTGAGGGGGAGTGTCGGAGTTTAAATGTATAATTGTGTATAATCTACTGTGTAATAGATCTAGGCCCGTTAGGCCCGCTAGACCCATTGTAACTCTTATATAAAGAGGTTGCCTCTTAATAATAAAATACACAGTTTTGAGTCACATTGATAACAACAACCACTGATACCACGCCTTAGGCTGATTCATCACAAAACATCGTAGGTATGATTCCAAACAACGATTTACAACCTCAGTTTGGCTATTCGTCTGTGGATGATAAGTCGTGCTACGACAAAGCTTAGTCCCAGAGGCCTTAAATATCTCTTCCCACAGGAGGCTAGTAAAAACTTTGTCTCGGTCTGACACAATACTCTTGGGAATCCCATGTAGGCGGACCACCTCCCTTATGAAGACCTTTGCTACTGATAATGATGTGAAGGGGTGCTTAAGAGGAATGAAATGCACATATTTTGAAAGACGGTCCACCACTACTAATATGGTATCATATCCCTCGGAACGTGGAAGACCTTCCACAAAATCCATCGAAATGTCCTCCCAAACCCGTTCAGGGATTGGTAATGGTTGTAATAGCCCAGCTGGAGATAATGATAGGTGCTTAGCTTGGACCCAAATTGAACATTCTGCCACAAATGCTCGTACTCGAGCCTTCATTCCTGTCCAGTACACTTCCTTAGCAAGCCGTTGATAAGTCTTAAGGGTTCCAAAATGCCCCCCAATCGCACCCCCATGGAATTCCAGTAACAACAGTGGAATCTTCGGGGATGTCGGAGGTAACACAAGCCTGTTCTGGTAGAGCAAAACGTCACCCACTACCGAATATCCAGGTGGTCCCCCTTTTCCAGCTTTCAATGCTGCATGGATGGCCGATAATTTCTCATCGTCTTGAACCTGCTAAATAAAAACTGATGTGTTAATGCCTGCCACATAACTTAACATGCTGAATTCACAATTCTGAGGGTTTCAAGATAGAGCGTCAGCCGCCCGATTCTCATGACCTTTCTTGTATTCTATACTGAAAGCGTAGCCCATCAATTTTGCAAGCTGATATTCACCGTCTACTACACGCTGTTCAAGTAAGAACTTAAGGCTTTTCTGATCTGTTCGAACAAAAAATTTGTGTCCCAATAAATAAGCTCACCAACGTTGGATGGCGAACACAATTGCCATCAATTCCCGCTCAAAAACAGATTTCAAGCGGTGAGTTATGGGTAAAGGTTTGCTGAAATATGCCAATGGTTGTCCCTGTTGCATGAGCACAACGCCCACATCAATTCCTGATGCATCCGTTTCAACCACAAATGGTTGGTCGAAATTTGGTAAACGCAGTACGGGGACACTGCTCATAGCATGTTTCAACCTTTGGAAGCAATCTTCTGCACTTGGTCCCCATTCAAACTTGCCTTTCTTCAAAAGTTGAGGCCATAGACCCGTAAGCTACAAAACGTCGGTAATATCCTGTCAGGCCGAGAAACCCCCGCAGGTCCTTGATAGTTTTAGGACTTGGCCAATTATTCATTGTCTCAATCTTTGCTGGGTCAGCTGATACTCCTTTAGTGGATATGTAATGTCCCAAGTATTCAATGCGATGCAACCCAAATTGACATTTCTTAGCATTGGCGACAAACGCATGGGTCTGTAACACCTCAAAGACTTGAGCCGAGTGCTCCTTGTGTTCTTGAATGGACAGGCTATAAATGAGGATATCATCAAAAAATACCAGCACAAACTTTCGGAGGTACGGTCGCAGAATCTCATTCATCACGGATTGGAAAGTCGCAGGGGCATGCCTACAAACTTATCAGGCCTTCATGAGTCCTTAAAGCTGTTTTGTGCACATCGGACGGCTTAACCCGGATCTGGTGGTACCCCACTTTTAAGTCTATTTTAGAGAAAACCGATGTTCCATGTAATTCATCCAGGAGCTCATCGACCAGAGGTATGGGAAACTTATCAGGAATAGATAGCTTGGTTCAAAGCCCGATAATCTACACAAAAATGCCAACTACCATCATTCTTCTTTACCAATAATACGGAGCTCGAAAAAGAGCTCGTGATTGGGCAGATAACTCCGGCCAACAACATTTCCTGAACTAGCCTATCAATCTCATTCTTTTGGTACTGAGGATACTGGTACGGGCGACCGTTCACTGAATCCGTACCCGTCTTTAATTCAATCGAATGGTCACAATTCCTTTTGGGCGGTAATTCTGTCGAGGACTCAAATACAGGAGAATTCGATTTAATTAAAGAGTGCAACTTACGAGGTACCTGAGTTAGGTCGGGAAAAGCATTCATCTGGACCCTATTCGTCCCGGATGCATCAATCATGTTCAGTTCCACTAGGAGTCCTTGGTCCTCGGGTCGTAATGATTTCATCGTGGACTTCAGAGAAACTTGTGCTTTAACCAACTTTGGATCCCCCTGTAGCTCGGCCTGCCAAGATCCCAACACAAATTTCATCTGTAGTGAACGAAAATTTAACTCAATCTGTCCCAACGTTTCCAACCAAGCTACCCCTAAAATCACATCAGCACTTCCTAGGGCCAAGGGCAAAAAATCATGTACGATCCTTAGTTCTGCTAAGTGCAGTTCTACATTCTTGCAAATTCCAGCTGTTCTCACTGAGTCGCCGGTCCCTAGCATTATGCCATAATCATGCGATGGTTGCACTGGCAGCTGTAACTTAGCCACAATCACATCCGATATGAAATTATGTGTGGCACCACAGTCAATAAGGACGACTACCTCTAGCCCATGTATCTGTCCTGTGACTTTTAATGCTTTTGGAGAGCTCAACCCGGCCATTGAATTTAAGGACAGTGCCGCTAAGTCTCGCGCACCTTCCTCGACATCTTGATACTCATCTGAGTGTGTACTGTCGTTTTCATAGTTATCCCCGTGGTTAATTGCATCTCGTACTACCAATATCTCTAAAGCCTGTAACTCTTTCTTTTTACACCTATGGCCCGGAACAAATTGTTCATCACATCGAAAACACAGTCCTTTATCTTTTCGCACACGGATTTCACTATCCGTCAAACGTTTATAAGGAGTCGTTGAAGTTGTACTTGTCGTGGCTGATCTATTTGTGGTGTAGGCTATCGTTCTCAGATTTGAACTTCCTGTCCCTCTCCCACTTAGGGCCCCTGAACTCGTGTTCGGTTTTGGTACTGATGAGAAGTCGGCTCGTTTTCCTTGAGCCCGAAAAGCAAGGTCATCTTCAATTACCTGAGCCATGAATTTCTTATCTTGAATTCCGACCGGACGTAGCTTCCTCATCTCGCTGCGAATCTCTTCCTTCAGGCCGCTCTCCCATTTTCCTTTTAAGGCACTCTCGCTAATGTCACGCATTCCTTTTGCTTATTTTTTTAACTGTCGTCTGTATTCTTTAACAATCCCAACCTGTTGTAAACTCATAAGATTTGCGTATCTGTTGTCATGATTAGTCAGCTGGAAACGGTGCAACAATAGTTCCCAAAAATCTTCCCAGGACGCGATCGGTGCTCGATTCTCCTCGTACTGCAGCCATTCCAATGCCTCACCTTCCATACACAAGGCCGCAACCTCAATCCATTCCTTCCCTACTAGTCGGTTTACCCAGAAATATCGTTCCACTCGGCACAACCAACCGTCCGGATCCTCGTCTGACAAGCCTTTGAAAACAGGCATCTCTAGCTTCTGGAGTCTCCTATCAAACACCAGCCCGTCTCTACCTCCTGTTCTTGGTCCCCTTCGCTCGTAGTGATCCTCCATTTCTCTCCAGTCCTTGCAATCCCCTTCTCGATTGTAATTTTCCCAACCCCGATCGTTCCAACCGTCATGCGCGAACGGCCTCTCATAGCCAGTGGTCACCCTCCTTTCCTCCAGCAACTTGTTTTCCCTCTCTTCTACTCTTGGTTCTCTCCTTCGATCGAACTCTAGAAACTGATAATTTTCCCCGTCCTTTGGACCCTGATACCTATCTCTCCGGTCCCCCCTAGTTGGTCCACCCCGACCCGGCTCGACTGACCCGCCCTGGCCAGGTCTGCCCACGTACGAAAAAGACCCCCACTCGCGCTCGGTCCCACCTGACCACCCGCCTCGCTCGCCAGTGAACACCGTCGCTCTCCCGCGCCCACCATCGTGCGCACCGTCGCGCAACCAGTTGCGCCCCAGACCTCGTCGTAACCCGTCGCCCCCTCGCGCCAGCCCGCGCCGCCTGAGTCCGTCTCGGAGTCTGCCGCTGCACCCAAGGTACCGATCGTGCCCAACCCCGCCGCCGCCGATACATCCATTGCTTCTTTGGGTCCTTGAACAATGCCCTTCCCCTTGTCTACGTTATCGGTCCCGGAGCTCTACTGTCCCGAATTTCGCTCTAATAGTTTCTGAATGTTCATAATGCTCAAATTCATCTGACCTAATTCTTGATCGAGCCTATTTCCCATTGTCAGCAATTGAGTTTCGAAATCTTGTTGTTTCTTCAAGATTTCGGCATTGGTGTTTTCCAATTCTTCCATTCTTGATTCCATCATAGTATTAACCATTCCCGGATCGGTGAACGGCTCTGATACCAAAATGATAGAATCTACCACACTTTTATTAAACTACGATAATTCTCTCGAGAGGATCTCTCAAAGAGTCAGAGTACAAAGATGATAACTGAATGCCTAATAATGAACTAACTCCTCCTATTTATAGAATTAGAACATCTTTCTAATCCTAATCCTAATCCTAATCCTACAAGAAACCCTAATTAATAATAAGGCCTAATAACAATCCATGGCCCGGATTGTATCAATACCCAAAAGCCCAATACAACTTAAATAACCCTAACATAAATAAATTAAAGAATAATAATTAATCTCGTCACTTCTTACTCCGTCTTGAATAGACCTTCAATGGGCTCGGGGTCGTATCAAAGTAATACCAACTCTATTTGTTATCAATTTCATAGCTATTTAATTGAAAGTAATAATGAGATATCCCATGGAATTCAAATGCCCGTGAAGATATGGTTGGGCTGTGATGGTTAAGAATAGGAAATGATTTATGTAAACAGTTGGGGTTGCGGTTTCCAAGCTTTTACATGGTCGTGTTTACCATGTAGAACAACCGATTTTATTGCCTCTTTTAACCGTTCTCATTCAATTCAGGAAACCTGGCTACATGCTCCCTCGCGACGGTGCAGTTGCTGAAACCATCAACAAACGCAAGTTGGAAATAGTGACCCTTGCCAATATATCATCATTAACGGTGTAGTGCAATAAAAATATAAGATTGGAGTCTATCTTGCTTATGTTGTGGATGCATATTTCTAAGTTCACTTCTTGTTCATTCTAACAATTAGGGGTGATTTCGGTTCGGTTTTTGTCGGTTTTGTACCAAACCGACAACCGAACCAATATCTTCGGTTTTCAAAAAATGGATCCGATCCAATGTCCAATAAAGTATAGAACCATTGGTTCGGTTTTTCAATGTCCAAAAATGGATCCGATCCGATCAAATGTCCAATTTTTTTTAATATATCAAAAATAATATTTCTCATATAAAAACAACATTATTCTCGTAAACAACTATTTTTTTAAAGGTTATAAGTATTTTTAACTTATTTAAAATTATTTAAGGATATTTTTTACTTGAAATAGGGGTGAATTAAAGAAATATTAATGGAAAGAAGATTACTCTATATGAATTATTGACTATATATATATATATATATATATATATATCGGTTTGGATCGGTTTTTTAAAATGAAAACCGGAACCGATCCAATATTTTCGATTTTTTAAAATTACAAAACGATATGTCCAATTTTGAGGTAAAAAACCGATCCGATCCATTAGATTGGTTCGGTTCGGTTTTTCGGTTTTTTGTTGCACCCCTACTAATAATCTCTATTATGGGTCATTTGTGATTTGATCCATCCGTGCTTATTTGCTCTCAATTTTGATTCAGGTAATAAACGACAACGATGCTGCTCCCATTGGATGTGCAGTATCGGTCGTAAACGAAAACCTATCGGTCTATCTCCAATTTCAATGAGCCATTTCCGCTGAAGCAGAGCTTGAAAAAATCAGGAAAAAGATGGATGAAATTAAAAAGTAAGCCACTTGCTTTAACGAAAATGGGGTTGCATACCATCAATTCATTAACATGTATATGATTTTGTATAAAACGAATCGAACTGATGCACGAAGTCACGTCAAGTGTTGTGGCATTCTGATCGACCATCTTCGTTGTGCAGGCAATAGGAGAAGTGGATGAAGATGATGGATACGAGCGGATTCAAAGAAAAAGTCCGGCCGAATATTAACGAGGAGAACGTGAATAAGCTGGCGTCTCTTATGCAGGAACTTTTGTCTCTTGAAGAAGCAGGGCAATATATTAAAGCTAACAGATAACCTACTCAAAGTGGCTTAAACCATAACCAAACCTTATTCTTAGTTTTAGGAGATGGCCTATTTCAATCAGGCCAGTACAATTAAAATGCTTTTTTTTTCTTCTATTTAAAAAGTTCCATTCTGAAGGGGATTTATTTTTTTCGAAAACTAATTATTATTGTTATACATGGAATATTTGTCAATTTCATAATGTTTAAGTTTCAGTGGAACATGAGTTTTCTTGTCAACGCCATTTTTTTTTATAAAATAACTCTTAGAATAATTTAATTTCAAACAATAAAGCAAATTTTGTTGGTTTGTTTATAAAATATACCCCTTGATCCTTGCATTTGATTCTTAAGTAAATTAATTTTTAAATGGATGATTATCATAGAATAAAATAAAATTTGTTTTAATTTGGAGTTGAAGTTTTTTTCCTTTGAGGATTTCTCTTTCATCATTATCGAAAAGAGGTAAGAGAGGTAGTATTTCGTACCCCATAAACTTTGAGTACATTTAATTTCCATGTTTCAAAAATAAATATTTATGTCGAACTGGTTAGTGGTGGGTCGACTTGTTTGGTTGATTATACTTTAATTTGGTTTCATGGTCCATATTTGTTCTAAAAAATGGGTATTTGAATCTTCAAATTTACTTGGAATAGTATTTTTTTTATGTAGTTTCTGAACTAAAAAAAATAAAAATAAAGTAATAATAAAAAAAATAATGCTCCAACTTGATCCTTCTTTTTCTTTTTTTGAAAGAAAAGAAATCATTCAAGTGAATACCAAAATAAGAATATCATTAATTTATTGAAAATTTAAAGTTAGTCTACATCATATTCAACTGTTTAGCTAATATTATAAAAATGAATTGGGTAAACTGTTAATTAAGCTATTTTTCATTTTATATTTTTACTTTTAATATTGACATAATTTTAATTTGGATAGAGTTTTTATTTGATCAATTTATTCTAAAATCAAGTATGTTTAATCATCATCCAAATAACAAGAGGGCTACTTTTCAAAAAAAAAAAAAGAAGGCTAGTTACATATAAAAAAACATTAACTAAACTAATTATAGTATAAATTTTATTTAATATTGTCATAAATTTAATTTGAAAAGAAAATAAGTAAAAGAAACTAAAAATATATATAATTAAAGTTGAAAGTTATTTGAAATGTGAATAATAAAAATGATTTAAAACGAAATAGAAATTTCTACTAAAAATGAGCGTGTACAAATCTTTTTTTTTTTTTTTTTTCTAAGGAAATGACAAAAATAGAAGAATTATTGGGTTCACGTTACTTAGGCACGTGGTGGTAAATGTGAAAGACGGTTGTTGAAAAAAACAGTGGGTTACAAGTGGCGTAGCGTTGTAACAACAGCCATGTTTCTAATAATGATATATTTTGGAAAATAATTTCCTAATTTGTTTTATTTTTCTTAATCTCAATTAGGATGATAGCTTGGAGAGTAAGTCGATAGCTTGGAGAGTAAGTCGAGTATATATACAATGGCGATGAACAACGGCTAATTTCGAGAATCCATTCCGCCATTGCCAAATATTGAAAGCGAAAAGAAAGTTCGCAATGCGTTGAAATCTCACCCAGGTTTCGATCTTCTCCTGAATTCTTCCGTTTTCTCGCCGGAAAAAATGGTGGCTTATGTTCTTGCAGCCGCCGCCTTCGCCTTCGCCTTGTTCTTCCTCATTTCGCCGTCCAAATCTCACGATCGGAACCATGGAGTACTAACTACGGTGATGAAGAACGGCTAATTTCCAGAATCCGGTACTCTGTTCTCAAGCGCCTCGGTGAGAAATGTTGCCAAAGAAGATGATGATCAGTTCAAGAAGATGCCGAAGGAGATCTTATCACTCCTCGCTCCGCCTAATCGTTTCAGTTCAGAATCGAATCAACCAAATTAGGTATGGAATTTCGAAACTAAATCGGTTACTCTTAATCAGTTCTTAGTTTATGATTCTATTTCATATCTGGAATTTTGCGATCATCGATTAGGGCCCTGCAATCAATTTCATCTCCTCCGTCCTCTGAATCTTAAAAAAATCTCTATCTCTGATCGATTGTGTTTTTCTCTGTTTCTGGAACGGACGAATTCCAAGTTCGCGCACTAATCTGTTACTCTTAGTCTTTTATCTTCGCAACTTGGTAACAAACATCTCTAGTTTTGGTTTTATTGACGAACTTAAAAAGTTGTAGTTCTTTTAGTTTGCCTCAAATCTGATACTACTAATACTCTTGGGATTCTCGAATCTCCGTACAGTATAAGTTTTACTTGTTGTTCTGTTTACGGAATGAATCAATTCTTAGTCAATTTATATCTGGAATAAGTAAACTTGTGTTTTGTTTACTAATTAAGGGATTGTCGTTGGAGATTTTGATTTAATCGCTTAAATGGCGCTTTCTCTGTTGTTTTTTTGGTTATTGTTTGAAGATTCTGATTGATCAGCATGGGATTTGTTTGTTTTCTTAGTAATGCATATGGTTAAATAATTCCTGACCTGTGGTGATAACTGTGGAGAGAGCTCGAGTTGCTGTGTTTTTTCTGATTGGGGAAAATAATTTTTTGAACTTGAACCCATTTTCCTTCTTTTGTTTTGATCCGTTTGTCAATGATATTGTATTTTTGCACTGATTAGTGTTCTTCATCCTTGGCCATCCTCGGTATCGTGCCCCTAAGACTCGAGTGATACTTAAGTGATTCATAAATTTCAAATTCTTTTGCGTCCTCATTCATTTTTATAAGATCAATTAATTTCATAGCTGCAACTCTTGGAGATAGCTCCCAGGTTTGTCGATATGTAACCTCAAGAATATGTAGCCCATTTTTCTATCCATTCCCTAACTACCGTAGATAACATTTTGAACATTTAAGATCTATTTTTAACCTTAGGATGTATAACTATGTCCATCTAGTGTTTTAAGTGAGATTGAGTCTTTTTTTGTGTGTCTAGAAATAGAAAATTCATAACACTTTCAAATGTTAACCATGCGATAAATGTACAGTCACTAGAGTAATATCGATACATGTCTCCACTATTCTTTTTTTTTGGATGACTATACAAGCCCTCACTCCTTTCCTTTTTGCATTTGGTAAGTCAAGTTTATCACCAATGTGTTACATTTTTACTTTTCTAACTTCATCTGTTGAGTTCATAAGCTCAACACATTGTAAACAGTAGACAACAGAAAGCTAAAGCGATTCTACTTGCTTGAAGATATTCATATAGAATAGGTACGACCACATTTTTTCTTTTAACTTCTTGAATCATTAATCTTCACACTCTTGCCTCTATTGATTTTGGAACTATTTGCTCATTACTTTCTCTTTTCTCTTTTTCTGTTCATGTATTTAACAAAGAAAGGAAAATATAAAAGGAAAGCTAAGTAGATTTCAGAACTTGCTTGGGAAGGTAAGATCTATTTTTATGGCTTGAATATTTCTTCTCTACTTTGATTGATCTTGAACTCTAACATCGACATTAAAATTATTGATTGATCTTGAACTCTAACATCGACATTAAAATTATTTTATCTTCTCTATTTGACATGTGCATAACCAAACTTTGAGATACACAAACACACTCAAAAGATAAAAGGAAGGGATGAAACCTATATCGACTGCCAACAGGTAAGTACTACCATTCTCTGTCTCTTCTTCAAGATGGGTTAAAAATCTCACAAGCACAACACAAACATACACTTAAAAAACACATTTCACAAGCCTACGCTCGTTCTCACTTATGAATTATTATTTTACAGTTAGTCCCCTATTACATGTATGCTTTTATTTATAGACTAGTGTGAGTTTGAGTTTGTTGCATGACTTCCATTGATCTTGAAACTATTTTTTCATGGCATTTCTCTTTTCCCTCTGTGTGTTCATGTACTTGACAAAGAAAAGAACCAATACAAAAGAAAAGCTAAGTAGAAGTCTTAACTTACTTGGAAAGGTAAGATCTCTTTTAATCACTTCAATATTTCTTTTCATTTCTTCTTCTTTTTAATTTTTTTACCTTACTAACTTCATCTTTTATTTTCCTTTGATTTCATAAACTCAACAAAATGAAAAACAGTATACAATCGAAAGCTTGAACGATTCTACTTACTTGAAGATATTCATGTAGAATAGGTACGACCACATTTTTTCTTTTAACTTCTTGAATCATTAATCTTCACACTCTTGCTTTCATTGATTTTGAAACTATTTGCTTATTGCTTTCTCTTTTCCCTTTTTGTCTTCATGTATTTGACAAAGAAAAGAATCAATATAGAAGGAAAGCTAAGTAGATTTCAGAACTTGCTTAGAAAGGTAAGATCTCTATTTCTTCTCTACTTTGATTAATCTCTAACTCTAACTTTGACATTAGCATTATTTTATCTTCTGTATTTAACATGTAAATAACCAAACTTTGAGATACAAAAACACACTCAAAAGATAAAAGGAATGGATGACGCCTATATTGACTGCCTACAGGTAAGTACTTTCATTCTTTGTCTCTTCTTCAAGGTGGGTTAATAATCTTACTTGCAAAACACAACATACACTTAAAAACACATTTCACATGCCTACACTCATTCTCACTTATGAATTCTGATTTTACAATTACATGTATGCTTTTATTTAGACTAGTGTTAGTTTGAGTTTGCTGCTGCATGACCCATTTGTCTTGAAACTATTTGCTCATTGCTTTCTCTTTTCCCTTTTTGGGTCCATGTACTTCACAAAGAAAAGAATCAATACAAAAGAAAAACTAAGTAGAAGTCAGAAGACTCAGAACTTACTTGGGAAGGTAAGATCTGTTGTAATCACTTGAATAATTCTTTTTTACTTTGATTGATCTTTTAACTCTAAAACTGAAATTATTCTCTCTTTTCTATTTGGCATGAACATAACAAAACTTCGAGTTACACAAACATAGTAGAAAGATAAAGAGAAGGTATGAGAGAAAACAACACCACAATTAAAAGTTGTTCAGCCAAATTGAAGTCTACATCCACTGCCAAGTGGTAAGTACTTTCATTCTCTTTCTCTTCTTCAAGGTGGGTTACAAATCTCACTTGCACAACACAAACATACACTTCCAAACACATTTCACAAGCATGCACTCTTTCTCACTCAAAAGCCTTGTGATTCCAATTTATTCCTCATTTTCGTATAAAGGGGTTTTACACTGGAGAGATGCTGCCAAATTCTTCCTCACCCATGAAATGATGAACTTGAAGCTTGACAATGGGGATCTCTTGGGCTGCCAATTACTTAGCATGAAGAAAGGTGACATTTCCTTTCCTTATTTGTTTTCTTTTCTTCTTCTTTTTAACTATAAAACTGTACAAATTTCATCTTTTATTTTTCTTTGAGTTCATGAACTCAATACAATGAAAAATAGTAGTCTTAGAAATCTAAAGCGATTCTACTTGCTCAAAGATATTCATGTAGAATAGGTACAGCCACATTTTTTCTTTTTACTTTTTGAATCATTAATCTTCACACACTTGCCTCCATTGATTTTGAAACTATTCGCTCATTGCTTTCTCTTTTCCCTTTTTGTGTTCATGTACTTAGACAAAGAATAGATTTTATATAAAAGGAATGCCAAGTAGATTTCAGAACTTGCTTGAAAAGGTAAGATCTCTTTTTATGACTTGAATATTTATTCTCTACTTTGATTGATCTCTAACTCTAACTCTAACATTGACACTAACATGACTTTATCGTCTCTATTTGGCATGTGCATAACCGAACTTTGAAATACACACACACACTCAAAAGATAAAGGGAAGGGATGAAGCCTATATCGACTGCCCACATGTAAGTACTATTATTTGGAAAGGTAAGATCTCTTTTAATGACTTCAATATTTCTTCTCTACTGTGTTTGATCTGTTAACTCTAACATTATTTTCTCGTCTCTATTTGATATGTACCTAACCGAACTTTGAGATACACAAACACAGTAGAAAGATAAAGAGAAGGGATGAGAGAAAACAACACCACAATTAAAGTGGTTCGGTCAAATTGAAACCTACATCCACCGCCAAAAGGTAAGTACTTTCGTTCTCTTTCTCCTCTTCTATGTGGGTTACAAATCTCACTTGCACAACACAAACATCCACTTCCAAACACAATTCACAAGCCTTCACTCATTCTTACTCATGAATTCTTATTTTATATTTAGTCATTTATGTTTACTTGCATGCTTTATTTATATACTAGGGTGAGTTTGAGTTTCCTGGAGTTGTGCAACTGTTTAAGAATAAACTGCAAGCAGTTTAAATTGTTTATTTGTTTGTTGCTAGTTGCTTCCATGAAATGTTGTAGTTAAGAAAGATTCAAGGTTGTAGAACGTTTGGCAAGTTACAACTGTTTGAACTTTAACTGATGAGCTGAATCTTGATCAAGTCTTATAATTGCTCACTTTGATCAGTTGGGGTGACTTAATTGTAGGCTTAATTGATTGTTATAATTTGTAGCTTGTTTAAACTGATTAGAGTAGAAGATCACTGCTACTTGTTTCCCAACTGAGTTTGTTTTCTTAACTTATGAATGTTGTTTGAGCCTTCAACTGATTGTATAACATGTACTCTTAGAAGTAGAACTTCGTTCAAGATTTAACAATTCTCCACCTTTGAACGAAGTAATGTACTTACCTCTTGCAATGTTTTTTAGGATTTAGTCATGCACTCAATTAAATATAGCTCAAAGTAAACAAAAAAAAAAGAAGTAAAGATCTGTTTATTCATGTTTTAAGATAAGGGTTATAAAGCAAATTACAATTCATTCTATACAAATGATTGTTTAGGGTCTTTTTTTCTTTCGGAAATCGAGAAATTGGTTTTTATAAAGGGCATACAAAAAAAGAGCGCAAACACAAAAACCAATGGGATTCCTTATAAAAAGGGTCTCCAATCCAAAGCAACAGTGCCTAGAGAATAAAAGGCATCGTCCCTCATTTCATGTTCATGAAAGGTATATTTAGTTATTTTAGGCTAAAACAACACCATCCATTCAAGAGTTGTAAGTATTTCCTGGGTTCTTAATAAGAGCTTTAATAGAGATAGAGAGAAGAGATAATAAAGAGAGAAAGAGAGAACGATGTCTACATTGATTTTGTGCCACAATGAATTAAGGTTTGAGTTTGAGTTGTCCAAGCCATTTTTCTCAATATATGTTCAAGCATTCAATCTAGAATGTATTAATACGTTCTTTTATAGTTTTTTAATCTTAGATTGTTTTGGTTGATTTTAGACAATTTATTTTCCGGGAATAAATTATCTTTATTCACCCAAAACAACCTAAATTAAAAAAATGGTAAAACAGTATTTTTCACGTTCTGGATTTGAACATATTAGCCTTCGTTTTCTCCAGTCTTATTTTTTTTCCAACCTTTGTCCTCTCCGAACTTTTTTTCGACCAATTCCTATACTTCTTTGGAATGACAACCCCAATGATGGCGATGAGGACAAAAATAACCTCTATTCTAGTCCCAAAGGGGTGGCGCAGTAGTTGAAGACTTGAGCTTTGAGGGTATGTTCCCCTCATGTTCCCAGTTCGAGACTCACCTGTGACATTACTTGTTCGATGTCTCCGGTGCCTGGTCTAGGGACGGGCGTGGTTACCCTTGTTTTAAACAAAACCCTCTATTTCGTCTCTGATTCTTAAGTTGATTCTATTCACTATTCCAGAATCCGATACTCTGTTCTCAAGCGTCTCGGTGAGAAATGTTGCCGAAGAAGATGAGCAGTTCAAGAAGATGCCGAAGAAGATCTTATCACTCCTCGCTCCTCCTAATTGTTTCAGTTCAGAATCGAATTAACCAAATTAAGTATGGAATTTTGAAACTAAATCGGTTACTCTTAGTCAATTCTTAGTTTATGATTCTATTTTATATATGGAATTTTGCGATCATCGATTAGGGCTCTGCAATCAATTTCGTCTACTCCGTTCTTTAGATCTTAAAGAAATCTATATCTCTAATCGATTGTGTTTTTCTCTGTTTCTGAAACGGACGAATTCAAAGTTCACGCACTAATCTGTTACTCTCAGTCTTTTATCATCACAACTGGTAACAAACATCTCTAGTTTTGGTTTTATTGACGAACTTACAAATTTGTAGCTCTTTAGTTAGCCTCAAATTTGAAACTACTAAAACTCTTGGAATTCTCCAATCTTCATACATAATATACAGTATAAGTTTTACTTGTTGTTCTGTTTACGGAATGAATCAATTCTTAGTCAATTTATATCTGCAATAAGTAAACTTGTGTTTTGTTTACTAATTAAGGGATTGTCGTTGGAGATTTTGATTTAATCGCTTAATCGACGCTTTCTCTGTTGTTTTTTTGGTTATTGTTTGAAGATTCTGATGGGATTTGTTTGTTTCCTTAGTAATGCATATGGTTAAATAATTCCTAACCTGTGGTGATAACTGTGGAGAGAGCTCGAGTTGCTGTGTTTTTTCTGATTGTGGAAAAGAATTTGTTGAACTTGAACCCATTTTCCTTCTTTTGTTTTGATCCGTTTTCAATGATATTGTATATTTGCACTGATTAATGTTCTTCATCCTTGGCCATCCTCCGTATCATGCCCCTAAGACTCGAGTGATACTTAAGTGATTCACAAATGCCAAATTCTTTTGCGTCCTCATTCATTTTTATAAGATCAATTAATTTCATAGCTGCAACTCTTGGAGATAGCTCCCATGTTTGTCGATATGTAGCCTTGAGAATATGTAGCCCATTTTTCTATCCATTTCCTAACTACCGAGATAACGTTTTGAACATTTAAGATCTATTTTTAACCTTAGGATGTATAACTATGTCCATCTAGTGTTTTAAGTGAGATTGAGTCTTTTTTTTGTGTGTGTCTAGAAATAGAGAGTTCATAACACTTTCAAATGTTAACCATGCGATAAATGTACGGTCTAGAGTAATATCGATACATGTCTCCACTATTCTTTTTTTTTGGATGACTATACAAGCCCTCACTCCTTTCATTTTTGCATTTGGTAAGTTAGGTTTATCACCAATGTGTTACATTTTTACTTTTCTAACTTCATCTTTTAATTTCCTTTGAGTTCATAAACTCAACACATTGTAAACAGTAGACAACAGAAAGCTTAAGCGATTCTACTTACTTGAAGATATTCATATAGAATAGGTACGACAACATTTTTTCTTTTAACTTCTTGAATCATTAATCTTCACACTCTTGCCTCTATTGATTTTGAAACTATTTGCTCATTACTTGCTCTTTTCTCTTTTTGTGTTCATGTATTTAACAAAGAAAGGAAAATATAACAGGAAAGCTAAGTAGATTTGAGAACTTGCTTGGGAAGGTAAGATCTATTTTTATGGCTTGAATATTTCTTCTCTACTTTGATTGATCTTGAACTCTAACATCGACATTAAAATTATTTTATCTTTCTCTATTTGACATGTACCTAACGAAACTTTGAGATACACAAATACACTCAAAAGATAAAGGGAAGGGATGAAAACTATATCGACTGCCTACAGGTAAGTACTATCAATCTATGTCTCTTCTTCAAGGTGGGTTAAAAATCTCATCGGCACAACACAAACATACACTTAAAAAACACATTTCACAAGCCTACACTCGTTCTCTTCTCAGTTATGAATTATGATTTTACAATTAGTCCCCTACGATTACATGTATGCTTTTATTTATAGACTAGTGTGAGTTTGAGTTTGTTGCATGACTTCCATTGATCTTGAAACTATATGCTCATGGCATTTCTCTTTTCCCTCTCTGTGTTTTCATGTACTTGACAAAGAAAAGAACTAATACAAAAGAAAAGTTAAGTAGAAGTCTTAACTGACTTGGAAAGGTAAGATCTCTTTTAATCACTTCAATATTTCTTCTCTACTATGATTGATCTTTTAACTCTAACATTGACATTATTTTCTCGTCTCTATTTGACATGTGCATAACCAAACTTTGAGATACACAAACACAGTACAAAGATAAGGAGAAGGGATGAGAGAAAAAAACACCATAGTTAAAGAGGTTCGGCCAAATTGAAGCCTACATCCACTGTCAAGAGATAAACACTTTTATTCTCTTTCTCTTCTTCAAGGTGGGTTAGGAATCTCACTTGCATAATACAAACATACACTTCCCAACACAATTCATAAGCCTGCACTCTTTCTCACTCAAAAGTGTTGTGATTCCAATTCATTCCTCCTTTTCGTATAAAGGGGTTTTACCATGGAGAGATGCTGCCAAATTTTTCCTCACCCATGAAATGATGAACTTGAAGCTTGACAATGGAGATCTCTTGGGCTGCCAATTACTTAGCATGAAGAAAGGTGACATTTCCTTTCCTTATTTGTTTTCTTTTCTTTTTTCTTTTTAACTTTAAAACCTTACTAATTTTATGTAGAATAGGTACGGCCACATTTTTTCTTTTTACTTTTTGAATCATTAATCTTCACACTCTTGCCTCCATTGATTTTGAAACTATTTGCTCATTGCTTTCTCTTTTCCCTTTTTGTGTTCATGTACTTGATGAAGAATAGAATTTATATAAAAGGAATGCCAAGTAGATTTTAGAACTTGCTTGAAAAGGTAAGATCTCTTTTTATGACTTGAATATTTATTCTCTACTTTGATTGATCTCTAACTCTAACTCTAACATTGACTCTAACATGACTTTATCGTCTCTATTTGGCATGTGCATAACCGAACTTTGAAATACACACACACACTCAAAAGATAAAGGGAAGGGATGAAGCCTATATCGACTGCCCACATGTAAGTACTATTATTTGGAAAGGTAAGATCTCTTTTAATGACTTCAATATTTCTTCTCTATTGTGTTTGATATGTTAACTCTAACATTATTTTCTCGTCTCTATTTGATATGTACCTAACCGAACTTTGAGATACACAAACACAGTAGAAAGATAAAGAGAAGGGATGAGAGAAAACAACACCACAATTAAAGTGGTTCGGTCAAATTGAAACCTACATCCACCGCCAAAAGGTAAGTACTTTCGTTCTCTTTCTCCTCTTCTATGTGGGTTACAAATCTCACTTGCATAACACAAACATCCACTTCCTAACACAATTCACAAGCCTTCACTCATTCTTACTCATGAATTCTTATTTTATATTTAGTCATTTATGTTTACTTGCATGCTTTATTTATATACTAGGGTGAGTTTGAGTTTCCTGGAGTTGTGCAACTGTTTAAGTATAAACTGCAAGCTGTTTAAATTGTTTATTTGTTTGTTACTAGTTGCTTCCATGAAATGTTGTAGTTAAGAAAGATTCAAGGTTGTAGAACGTTTGGCAAGTTACAACTGTTTGAACTTTAACTGATGAGCTGAATCTTGATCAAGTCTTATAATTGCTCACTTTGATCAGTTGGGGTGACTTAATTGTAGGCTTAATTGATTGTTATAATTTGTAGCTTGTTTAAACTGATTAGAGTAGAAGATCACTGCTACTTGTTTCCCAACTGAGTTTGTTTTCTTAACTTATGAATGTTGTTTGAGCCTTCAACTAATTGTATAACATGTACTCTTAGAAGTAGAACTTTGTTCAAGATTTAACAATTCTCCACCTTTGAACAAAGTAATGTACTTACCTCTTGCAATGTTTTTTAGGATTTAGTCATGCAATCAATTAAATATAGCTCAAAGTAAACAAAAAAAAGAAAGAAGTAAAGATCTGTTTATTCATGTTTTAAGATAAGGGTTATAAAGCAAATTACAATTCATTCTATACAAATGATTGTTTAGGGTCTTTTTTTCTTTCGGAAATCGAGAAATTGGTTTTTATAAAGGGCATACAAAAAAAGAGCGCAAACACAAAAACCAATGGGATTCCTTATAAAAAGGGTCTCCAATCCAAAACAACAATGCTTAGAGAATAAAAAGCATCATCCCTCATTTCATGTTCATGAAAGGTATATTTAGTTATTTTAGGCTAAAACAACACCATCCATTCAAGAGTTTACGGAATGAATCAATTCTTAGTCAATTTATATCTGGAATAAGTAAACTTGTGTTTTGTTTACTAATTAAGGGATTGTCGTTGGAGATTTTGATTTAATCTCTTAAATGGTGCTTTCTCTGTTGTTTTTTTGGTTATTGTTTGAAGATTCTGATTGATCAGCATGGGATTTGTTTGTTTTCTTAGTAATGCATATGGTTAAATAATTCCTGACCTGTGGTGATAGCTGTGGAGAGAGCTTGAGTTGCTGTGTTTTTTCTGATTGGGGAAAAGAATTTTTTGAACTTTAACCCATTTTTCTTCTTTTGTTTTGATCCGTTTGTCAATGATATTGTATTTTTGTACTGATTAGTGTTCTTCATCCTTGGCCATCCTCTGTATCATGCCCCTAAGACTCGAGTGATACTTACTTTTGCATCCTCATTCATTTTTATAAGATCAATTAATTTCATAGCTGCAACTCTTGGAGATAGCTCCCATGTTTGTCGATATGTGACCTTGAGAATATGTAGCCCATTTTTCTATCCATTCCCTATCTACCGAAGATAACTTTTTGAAAATTTAAGATCTATTTTTAACCTTAGGATGTATAACTATGTCCATCTAGTGTTTTAAGTGGGATTGAGTCTTTTTTTTTTTTGTGTGTGTGTCTAGAAATAGAGAATTCATAACACTTTCAAATGTTAACCATGCGATAAATGTACGGTCTAAGAGTAATATCGATATATTTCTCCACTATTCTTTTTTTTGGATGACTATAGCCCTCACTCCTTTCCCTTTTGCATTTGGTAAGTCAAGTTTATCACCAATGTGTTACATTTTTACTTTTCTAACTTCATCTTTTAATTTCCTTTGAGTTCATAAACTCAACACATTGTAAACAGTAGACAACAGAAAGCTAAAGCAATTCTGCTTACTTGAAGATATTCATATCGAATAGGTACGACCACATTTTTTCTTTTAACTTCTTGAATCATTAATCTTCACACTCTTGCCCTATTGATTTTGGAACTATTTGCTCATTACTTTCTCTTTCTCTTTTTGTGTTCATATATTTAACAAAGAAAGGAAAATATAAAAGGAAAGCTAAGTAGATTTCAAAACTTGCTTGGGAAGGTAAAATCTATTTTTATGGCTTGAATATTTCTTCTCTACTTTGATTGATCTTGAACTCTAACATCGACATTAAAATTATTTTATCTTCTCTATTTGACATGTAAATAACCAAACTTTGAGATACACAAATACACTCAAAAGATAAAGGGAAGGGAAGAAACCTATATCGACTGCCTACAGGTAAGTACTATCATTCTCTGTCTCTTCTTCAAGGTGGGTTAAAAATCTCACCAGCACAACACAAACATACACTTAAAAAACAGATTTCACAAGCCTACACTCGTTCTCACTTATGAATTATGATTTTACAATTAGTCCCCTATAATTACATGTATGCTTTTATTTATAGACTAGTGTGAGTTTGAGTTTGTTGCATGACTTCCATTGATCTTGAAACTATTTGCTCATGGCATTTCTTTTTTCCCTCTGTGTTCATGTACTTGACAAAGAAAAGAACCAATACAAAATAAAAGATAAGTAGAATTCTTAACTTACTTGGAAATGTAAGATCTCTTTTAATCACTTCAATATTTCTTCTCTACTATGATTGATCTTTTACTCTAACATTGACATTATTTTCTCGTCTCTATTTGACATGTGCATAACCAAACTTTGAGATACACAAACATAGTAGAATGATAAAGAGAAGGGACGAGAGAAAACCACAGTTAAAGTGGTTCGGCCAAATTGAAGCCTACATCCACTACCAAGAGATAAGTAATTTCATTCTCTTTCTCTTCTTCAAGGTAGGTTGCGAATCTCACTTGCACAATACAAACATACATTTTCCAACACAGTTCATAAGCCTGCACTCATTCTCTCATGAATTTTTATTTTACAATTAGTCCCTTGTGTTTACATGTATGCTTTATTTATAGACTAGGGCGAGTTTGAGTTTGCTTGAGTTGTGCAAGTGTTTAACTATCAAACTGATTTGAGAATTTCTTGAGAAAAAATTGCTGGATGTTTAAAACTATTCAATGTGGAATTTCTAAATTTGCCACTTGTTGCTCTGTTGTTCGTTCCATCGACGGCAAGGGAAGAATTTGAAGGTACGAACAATAGATTCCTTTGCTTTCGATTGTGATTTCTTGATATGAATTGTATTGTTGTGGCGTTCTACTTTGTTGTTTGTGGTTTAACAGATTCTCAAGTCTTTGTATATGTTCGTTCGGGGTTTGTGATTAACTCATGCTTAGTACTCTGTAATGATCTTGCTGAATTTAGCTCTTTTTTTTCAATCCTTTAGTTACAAATGCACTGAATAAAACTAATGAGTGAATATATAGTTGGTGTTCTTGTACCTATCCTAGTTACTCTTTTCTTTCGGTATTCCAAAAAACCGAAGAAAATAGGTTGTGGTTTATGAATCAAGCTGTTGATAGCAGCTTGAAGGTCGTAGTTAAAAATAGAAGATTCTTCAAAAATGGATGCTATTTGGATTTATGGCCTCAATAATAGTGGCATTGCCTCTGTATGATCTCTTTATCATTCTTTTACTTTCAATTCTCCAATTTTTCTTTGCCCATTCTTATTCGGAGCAAGTGTTTTTCGGAGGTAGGGAGATTCAATTTGTGAGAGTTAACTGTTAAACATGCCCGCATTGTAGTCCTAACAACCTAGTCTTCTACTAAGGTAATTATATAATTCTACCTTCATTCTTTGTATTTAATCTTCCTCCTCTTGGGGGTTTCAATTTTACTATCCCATGCTGTTTGTTTTAGGTTTACAAGTTCAGGGAAGAACAACACTTTCAACAATTATTGGAGGTAACGAAAAGTTATTATTAATTGAGGATTTTTTAAAATTCTTTCTATGCATAGTTTCATGTAGTTTAAAAAATTTCCATTTTAAAAATCAAGTTCCACAGCCAATTCCTCCCCCAACATGCTAAAGATTGCAAGTTCCAAATCTTTAGCTAATTCTTTCCTCTACTTCTCGTTTTTCTTCCACTCACAAACCTTATTTCTCAACTCTTCTTCCACCATAATGTCAATGGTGTTGAATTCCCCCTCTTTCCACGCTCCAACCTCTTGCAAACCCTTTGTATCGCCTCCTCTCTCATGCTGGGATTTCTTTGATCGGCCTCTTCTTCGGCAATGAGATAGGCGGTGAGTTTCCTCATGTCTTGAAGGAGAAAATGTTGTGATTTACATAAGCTTGCCTCATTTACGACCTTTTTCACAAATGACTCGATGTCTTTTTTTCAGTATCCCATTGAACCGACTCATTGTGATGTTTGCATTCTTCGGTATTGTAATTGTCATAATCTTTCTCGTCTAGTTCTTCCTCTGGCATTATTTTCCCAAGCTTTATCGGGTCCAAATCTGCGAGTCGCTCAAATCTTTGAAGCTTGTTTAATAGTTGATTTTTTTTTTTTGACATGTGTAGAAATGGGAATCAGAAATTGATAAACTGACTGAAAAATGGTTTAAAGTATCAAATACACTTAGAAGATGGCCATCCATTATTTGTTGATACAGTAAAGTTCAAAGTACCTTCAAACACACCATGTTGGCTTGCATGCTTGTGGATGCACACATGTTGGACAACACAAGTCAAGCTTGAATAAAAGCCTTGTGATTCCAATCATTCCTCATTTTCGCAAATGGTTTTTACCCCTGAGAGATTCTGCCAAAAAAATTTCCATACCCATGAAATGATGAACTTGAAGCTTGACAATGGAGATCTCTTGAGCATGAAGAAAGGTGACGTTTCCTTTCTTTATTTCTTTTCATTTCTTCTTCTTTTTAACTTTAAAACCTTACTAACTTTATCTTTTATTTTCCTTTGATTTCATAAACTCAACACAATGAAAAACAGTATACAATCGAAAGCTTTAGCGATTCTACTTACTTGAAGATATTCATGTAGAATAGGTACGACCACATTTTTTCTTTTAACTTCTTGAATCATTAATCTTCACGCTCTTGCTTTCATTGATTTTGAAACTATTTGCTTATTGCTTTCTCTTTTCCTTTTTTGTCTTCATGTATTTGACAAAGAAAAGAATCAATATTGAAGGAAAGCTAAGTAGATTTCAGAACTTGCTTAGAAAGGTAAGATCTCTTTTTATGACTTGAATATTTCTTCTCTACTTTGATTAATCTCTAACTTTAACATTGACATTAGCATTATTTTATCTTCTGTATTTAACATGTAAATAAGCAAACTTTAAGATTAAAAAACGCACTCAAAAGATAAAAGGAATGGATGACGCCTAAATCGACTTCCTACAGGTAAGTACTTTCATTCTCTGTCTCTTCTTCAAGGTGGGTTAATAATCTCACTTGCAAAACACAACATACACTTAAAAACACATTTCACATGCCTACACTCATTCTCACTTATGAATTCTGATTTTACAATTACATGTATGCTTTTATTTAGACTAGTGTTAGTTTGAGTTTGCTGCTGCATGACCCATTTGTCTTGAAACTATTTGCTCATTGCTTTCTCTTTTCCCTTTTCGTGTCCATGTACTTGACAGAAAAGAATCAAAACTAAGTAGAAGTCGGAACTTACTTGGGAAGGTAAGATCTCTTTTAATCATTTCAATAATTCTTCTTTATTTTGATTGCTCTTTTAACTCTTAACACTGATATTATTTTCTCGTCTCTATTTGACATGTGCATAACCAAACGTTGAGTTACACAAACACAATAGAAAGAAAAAGAGAAGGGATGAGAGAAAACAACACCACAGATAAAGTGGTTCGGGCAAATTGAGCCTACATCCACTGCCAAGAGGTAAGTACTTTCATTCTCTTTTTCTTCTTCAAGGCGTGTTACAAATCTCACTTGCACAATACAAACATACACTTCCAAACACATTTCATAAGCATGCACTCATTCTCTCATGAATCCTCATTTTGCATTTAGTCCCTTATGTTTTATGTATGCTTTATTTATAAACTAGGGTGAGTTTGAATTTGCTGGAGTTGTGCAACTGTTTAAGTGTCAAATTGATTTGAGAATTGCTTGAGAATAAAAGGCTTGCTGTTTAAAACTGTTCAATGTGGAATCTCTAAATTCGTCTGTTGTTGCTCTGTTTTTCGTTCTATCGGCGCCAAGGGAAGAATCTGAAGGTACAAATAATAGATTCCTTTGCTTTCAATTGTGGTCTTGATGTGAATGTTTTACTTTGTTGTTTGTTATTTAACGGATTCTCAAGTCTTTGTATATGTTTGTTCGGTGTTTGTGATTCACTCATGCTTAGTACTCGGGAATGATCTTGCTGACTTTAGCTCTTTTTTTTTTTCAATATTTTAGTTACAAAAGCACTGAAGAAATGTATGCATATATCGTTGGTGTTCTTTATCATTCTTTTACTTTCAATTCTCCAATTTTTCTTTGCCCTTTCTTATTCGGAGCAAGTGTTTTTCGGAGGTAGGGAGATTCAATTTTGTGAGAGTTGACCGTTAAACATGCCCGCACCGTACTACTAACAACCTAGTCTTCTACTAAGGTCATTATATAATTCTACCTTCATTCTTTGTATTTAATCTTCCTCCTCATGGTGGTTTCAATTTTACCATCACATGCTGTTTGTTTTAGGTTTACAGGTCCAGGGGAGAACAACTCTTTCAACAATTCTTGGAGGTAACGAAAACTTATTATTAATTGAGGATTTTTTAAAATTCTTTCTATATATAGTTTCATGTAGTTTAAAAAATTTCCATTTTAAAAATCAAGTTCCACAGCCAATTCCTCCCCCAACATGCTAAAGATTGCAAGTTCCAAATCTTTAGCTAATTCTCTTCTTTGCTTCTGGTTTTTCTTCCACTCACAAGCCTCATTTCTCCAATCTTCTTCCACCATCATGTCAATGGTGTTGAATTCCACCTCTTTCCACGCTCCAACCTCTTAGAAACCCTTTTTATCGCCTCCTCTCTCATGTTGGGATTTCTTTGATTGGCCTCTTCTTCGGCAATGCGATAGGCGGCGAGTTTCCTCATGACTTAGAGGGAGAAAATTTGTGATTTACATAAGCTTGCATCATTTGAGACCTTTTTCAAAAACGACTCGATGTCTTTTTTTCGGTATCCCATTTAACCGACTCATTGTGATGTTCGCATTCTTCGTTATTGAAATTGTCATAATCTTTCTCGTCTAGTTCTTCCTCTTGCATTATTTTCTCAAGCTTTATAGGGTCCAAATCTGCGAGTCGCTCAAATCTTTGAAGCTTTATCGGCTCATTGCTTTCTCTTTTCCCTTTTTGTGTCCATGTGTACTTGACAAAAATTCATGGGAAGGTAAGATCTCTTTTAATCACTTCAAAAATTCTTCTGTACTTTGATAGATCTTTTAACTCTAAGACTAACATTATTCTCTCTTTTCTATTTGGCATGAACATAACAAACTTCGAGTTACACAATCACAGTAGAAAGATAAGAGAAGGTATGAGAGAAAACAACACCACAATTAAAAGTTGTTCATCCAAATTGAAGCCTATATCCACTGCCAAGTGGTAACTAATTGCATTCTCTTTCACTTCTTCAAGGTGGGCTACAAATCTCACTTGCACAATACAAACATACACTTCCAAACACATTTCACAAGCCTGTACTCTTTCTCACTAAAAAGTGTTGTGATTCCAATTCATTCCTCATTTTCGTATAAAGGGGTTTTACCTTGGAGAGATGCTGCCAAATTTTTCCTCACCCATGAAATGATGAACTTGAAGCTTGACAATGGAGATCTCTTGGGCTGCCAATTACTTAGCATGAAGAAAGGTGACTTTCCTTTCCTTATTTGTTTTCTTTTCTTCTTCTTTTTAACTTTAAAACCTTACTAATTTCATCTTTTATTTTCCTTTGAGTTCATGAACTCAACACAATGAAAAATAGTAGACTTTAGAAATCTAATTCTACTTACTTGAAGATATTCATGTAGAATAGGTACGGCCTAATTTTTTCTTTTTACTTTTTGAATCATTAATCTTCACACTCTTGCCTCCATTGATTTTGAAATTATTTGCTCGTTGCTTTCTCTTTTCCCTTTTTGTGTTCATGTACTTGACAAAGAATAGAATTTATATAAAAGGAATGTCAAGTAGATTTCAGAACTTTCTTGAAAAGGTAAGATCTCTTTTTATGACTTGAATATTTATTCTCTGCTTTGATTGATCTCTAACTCTAACATTGACATTAACATGACTTTATCGTCTCTATTTGGCATGTGCATAACCGAACTTTGAAATACACAAACACTCAAAAGATAAAGGGAAGGGATGAAGCCTATATTGACT
Organism: Sicyos edulis; assembly: GCA_036507275.1. Lineage (NCBI taxonomy): Eukaryota > Viridiplantae > Streptophyta > Magnoliopsida > Cucurbitales > Cucurbitaceae > Sicyos > Sicyos edulis. Next base: position 3,821,728 of record CM071850.1, read on the forward strand.
GCCCACATGTAAGTACTATTATCTGGAAAGGTAAGATCTCTTTTAATGACTTCAATATTTCTTCTCTACTGTGTTTAATCTTTTAACTCCAACATTATTTTCTCGTCTCTATTTGATATGCAATAACCGAACTTTGAGATACACAAACACATTAGAAAGATAAAGAGAAGGGATGAGAGAAAACAACACCACAGTTAAAGTGGTTCGGTCAAATTGAAACCTACATCCACCTCCAAAAGGTAAGTACTTTCGTTCTCTTTCTCTTCTTCAAGGTGGGTTACAAATCTCACTTGCACAACACAAACATACACTTCCAAACACAATTCACAAGCCTACAGTCATTCTTACTCATGAATTCTTATTTTATATTTAGTCATTTATGTTTACTTGCATGCTTTATTTATATACTAGGGTGAGTTTGAGTTTCCTGGAGTTGTGCAACTGTTTAACTATCAAACTGATTTGAGAACTGCTTAAGTATAAACTGCAAGCTGTTTAAATTGTTTATTTGTTTGTTGCTAGTTGCTTCCATGAAATATTGTAGTTAAGAAAGATTCAAGGTTGTAGAATGTTTGGCAAGTTACAACTGTTTGAAGTTTAACTGATGAGCTGAATCTTGATCAAGTCTTATAATTGCTCACTTTAGTGTTTTCAAAGCGCAAGGCGATAAAAAGGCGAGCCCAAGTGTAGAGAGGCGCATTTATAAGTTGATGATAAAACATATGTGTATTCCTATAAAATTTCAAATTTATATGGAAAAATACTAAAAAGTAAAAAATAAAAGAATAATAAATCACACAAATTATGTTATTATAAGATATACCATAATATTAAATTATTATTTGTATAAAAAATTGAAGTTAACTGAAAGTATAAAAAACAAAGATTCTTCGTCAAATAACTCGAATAAACAAACACATATATTTGAAATAACAATTAAACAATTCAGTATCTTTAATAAAGACTTCGCATAGTTGTTGGATTTCTTCATAAACTAATTCTAGGTTCTTTTTGTGGATATTAAGTTAGGATATTGATAAATAAATAAAACTTTAACAAGGCGCATGCCTTGGCCTGAGGCGAAGACGATGCAGGGCGCAAAATGGCGAGGAAAGGCGAGGGCCTGATTGAAAGAGCTTGCCTTAGCTACGTTAGAGGCGCAATACCTGCCTATGTGCAAGGCGATGGCCATAGGTGACGAAAGGCGATGGCCATAGGTGACGAAAGGCGATGGCCATAGGCGAGGAAAGACGATGGCCTTGAAAACATTGGCTCACTTTGATCAGTTTGGGTGACTTAATTGTAGGGTTAATTGACTGTTATAATTTGTAGCTTGTTTAAACTGATTAGAGTAGAAGATCACTACTACTTGTTTCCCAACTGAGTTTGTTTTCTTAACTTATGAATGTTGTTTGAGCCTTCAACTGATTGTATAACATGCACTCTTAGAAGTAGAACTTTGTTCAAGATTTAACAATTCTCCACCTTTGAACAAAGTAATGTACTTACCTCTTGCAATGTTTTTTAGGATTTAGTCATGCAATCAATTAAATATAGCTTAAAAGTAAAAAAAAAAAAAATCATAGTAAAGCTCTGTTTTTTCATGTTATAAGATAAAGGGTTATAAAGAAAATTACAATTCATTCCATACAAATGATTGTTTAGGGTCTTTTTTTGCTTTCGGAAATCGGGAAATTGGTTGTAATAAAGGGCATACAAAAAGAGAGTGCAAACACAAAATTCAATGGGATTCCTTATAAAAAGGGTATCCAATCCAAAGCAATAATGCCTAGAGAATAAAAAACATCATCCCTCCTTTCATGTTCATGAAAGGTATATTTAGTTATTTTAGGCTAAAACAACACCATCCGTTCAAGAGTTGTAAGTTTTTCCTGGGTTCTTACTAAGAGCTTTAAAAGAGATAGAGAGAAGAGATAATAAAGAGAGAACGATGTCTACATTGATTTTGTGCCACAATGAATTAAGGTTTGAGTTTGAGTTGTCCAAGCCATTTTTCTCGATATATGTTCAAGCATTCAATCTAGAATGTATTAATACGTTCTTTTATAGTTTTTTAATCTTAGATTGTTTTGGTTGATTGTAGAAAATTTATTTGCCGGGAATAAATTATCTTTATTCACCCAAAACAACCTAAATTAAAAAAATGGTAAAAAAGTATTTTTCACGTTCTGGATTTGAACTTTTTAGCCTTCGTTTTCTCCAATCTTATTTTTTTTCCAACCTTTGTCCTCTCCGAACTTTTTTTCGACCAATTCCTATACTTCTTTGGAATGGCAACCCCAATGATGGCGATGAGGACAATAATAACCTCTATTCTAGTCCCCAAGGGGTGGCGCAGTAGTTGAAGACTTGGCTTTGAGGGTATGTTCCCATCATGTTCCGAGTTCGAGACTCACTTGTGACATTATTTGTTCAATGTCTCCGGTGCCTGGTCTAGGGACGGGTTGGTTACCCTTGTTTTAAACAGAACCCTCTATTTCGTCTCTGATTCTTAAGGTGATTCTGTTCACTGTTCCAGAATTCGGTACTCTGTTCTCAAGCGCCTCGGTGAGAAATGTTGCCGAAGAAGATGTTCAGTTTAAGAAGATGTCGAAGAAGATCTTATCCCTCCTAATCGTTTCAGTTCAGAATCGAATCAACCAAATTAAGTATGGAATTTTGAAACTCAATCGGTTACTCTTAGTCAATTCTTAGTTTATGATTCTAATTTATATCTGGAATTTTGCGATCATCGATTAGGGCTCTACAATCAATTTCTTCTCCTCCGTCTTCTAGATCTTGAAGAAATCTATATCTCTAATCGATTGTGTTTTTCTTTGTTTCTGAAACGGACGAATTCAAAGTTCACGCACTAATCTGTTACTGTTAGTCTTTTATCTTCACAACTGGTAACAAACATCTCTAATTTTGGTTTTATTGACGAACTTACAAATTTGTAGTTCTTTTAGTTTGCCTCAAATTTGAAACTACTAAAACTCTTGGAATTCTCCAATCTCCATACACAATATACAGTATAAGTTTTACTTGTTGTTCTGTTTGCGGAATTAATCAATTCTTAGTCAATTTATATCTGGAATAAGTAAACTTGTGTTTTGTTTACTAATTTAGGGATTGTAGTTGAAGATTTTGATTTAATCCCTTAATCGGCGCTTTCTGTTGTTTTTTTGGTTATTGTTTGAAGATTCTGATTGATCAGCATGGGATTTGTTTGTTTCCTTAGTAATGCATATGGTTAAATAATTCCTGACCTGTGGTGATAACTGTGGAGAAAGCTCGAGTTGCTGTGTTTTTTCTGATTGTGGAAAAGAATTTGTTGAACTTGAACCCATTTTCCTTCTTTTGTTTTGATCCGTTTTCAATGATATTGTATATTTGCACTGATTAATGTTCTTCATCCTTGGCCATCCTCTGTATCATGCCCCTTAGACTCGAATGATACTTAAGTGATTCATAAATTCCAAATTCTTTTGCGTCCTCATTCATTTTTATAAGATCAATTAATTTCATAGCGGCAACTCTTGGAGATAGCTCTCATGTTTGTCGATATGTAACCTTGAGAATATGTAGCCCATTTTTCTATCCATTCCCTAACTACCGTAGATAACGTTTTGAACATTTAAGATCTATTTTTAACCTTAGGATGTATAACTATGTCTATCTAGTGTTTTAAGTGAGATTGAGTCGTTTCTTTTGTGTGTGTCTAGAAATAGAGAATTCATAACACTTTCAAATGTTAACCATGCGATAAATGTACGGTCTAGAGTAAAATCGATACATGTCTCCACTATTCTTTTTTTTGGATGATAATACAAGCCCTCACTCCTTTCCTTTTTGCATTTGGTAAGTCAGGTTTATCACCAATGTGTTGCATCTTTACTTTTCTAACTTCACCTTTTAATCCTTTGAGTTCATAAACTCAACACATTTTAAACAGTAGGCAATGGAAAGCTAAAATGATTATACTTACTTGAAGATATTCTTATAGAATAGGTATGACCACATTTTTTCTTTTAACTTCTTGAGTCATTAATCTTCGCACTCTTGCCTCTATTGATTTTGAAACTATTTGCTCGTTACTTTCTCCTTTCTCTTTTTGTGTGCATGTATTTAACAAAGAAAGGAAAATATAACAGGAAAGCTAAGTAGATTTGAGAACTTGCTTGGGAAGGTAAGATCTATTTTTATAGCTTGAATATTTCTTCTCTACTTTGATTGATTTTGAACTCTAACATCGATATTAAAATTATTTTATCTTCTCTATTTGACATGTACATAAACAAATTTTGAGATACACAAATACACTCAAAAGATAAAGGGAAGGGATGAAAACTATATCGACTGCCTATAGGTAAGTACTATCATTCTCTGTCTCTTCTTCAAGGTGGGTTAAAAATCTCACCCGCACAACACAAACATACACTTAAAAAACAGATTTCACAAGCCTACACTCGTTCTCACTTATGAATTATGATTTTACAATTAGTCCCCTATAATTACATGTATGCTTTTATTTATAGACTAGTGTGAGTTTGAGTTTGTTGCATGACTTCCATTGATCTTGAAACTATTTGCTCATGGCATTTCTCTTTTCCCTCTGTGTTCGTGTACTTGACAAAGAAAAGAACCAATACAAAAGAAAAGCTAAGTAGAAGTCTTAACTTACTTGGAAAGGTAAGATCTCTTTTAATCTCTTTTAATCACTTCAATATTTCTTCTCTACTATGATTGATCTTTTAACTCTAACATTGACATTATTTTCTTGTCTCTATTTGACATGTGCATAACCAAACTTTGAGATACACAAACACAGTAGATAGATAAGTAGAAGGGACGAGAGGAAAAAACACCATAGTTAAAGAGGTTCGGCCAAATTGAAGCCTACATCCACTGCCAAGAGATAAGTACTTTTATTCTCTTTCTCTTCTTCAAGGTGGGTTAGGAATCTCACTTGCAAAATACAAACATACACTTCCCAACATAATTCATAAGCCTGCACTCATTCTCTCATGAATTTTTATTTTACAATCAGTCCCTTATGTTTACATGTATGCTTTATTTATAGACTAGGGTGAGTTTGAGTTTGTTGTAGTTGTGCAATTGATTTGAGAATTGCTTGAGAATAAACGACTGGCTGTTTAAAACTGTTCAATGTGGAATCTCTGAAATCCCCTGTTGTTGCTCTGTTGTTCGTTCCATCGGCAGCGAGGGAAGAATTTGAAGGTACAAATAATAGATTCCTTTGCTTTCGATCGTGGTTGCTTGATGTGAATTGCATTGTTTTGGTGTTTTACTTTGTTGTTTGTGGTTTAACGGATTCTCAAGTCTTTGTATATGTTTGTTCGGTGTTTGTGATTAACTCATGCTTAGTACTCAGTAATGATCTTGCTGAATTTAGCTGTTATTTTTTTTTCAATCTTTTAGTTACAAAAGAACTGAAGAAATGTATGCATATATCGTTGGTGTTCTTGTACCTATTTTAGTTACACTTTTCTTTCGGAATTCCAAAATACCGAAGAAAAGAGGTTGTGGCTAATGAATCAAGCGGTTGATAACAGCTTGAAGGTTGTAGTTAAAACTAGAAGATTGTTCGAAAATGGATGCTATTTGGATTTATGGTCTTAATTATAGTTGTGGCATTGCCTCTTTACGATCTCTTTATAATTCTTTTACTTCCAATTCTCCAATTTTTCTTTGCCCATTCTTATCGGAGCAAGTGCTTTCCGGAGGCAGGGAGATTCAATTTTGTGAAAGTTGATTATTAAACATGCCCGCACTGTAGTCTAACAACCTAGTCTTCTTCTTAGGTCATTATATAAATCTACCTTCATTCTTTGTATTCAATCTTCCTCCTCGTGGGGGTTTCAATTTTACTATCCCATGTTGTTTGTTTTAGGTTTACAAGTCTAGGGGAGAACAACGCTTTCAACAATTCTTGGAGGTAACTAAAACTTATTACTAATTGAGGATTTTTTAAATTTCTTTCTATTTATAGTTTTATGTAGTTCAAAAAATTGCCATTTTAACAATCAAGTTTCACAGCCAATTCCTCCCCCAACATGCTAAAGATTGCAAGTTCCAAATCTTTAGCTAATTCTCTTCTCTACTTCTGGTTTTTCTTCCACTCACAAACCTCGTTCCTCCAATCTTCTTCCACCATAATATCAATGGTGTTGAGTTCCACCTCTTTCCACGATCCAACCTCTTGCAAACCCTTTGTATCGCCTCATCTCTCGTGTTGGTATTTCTTTGATCGGCCTCTTCTTCGGAAATGAGATAGGCGACGAGTTTCCTCATGTCTTGAAGGAGAAAATGTTGTAAGCTTGCATCATTTACGACCTTTTTCACAAACGACTCGATGTCTTTTTTTTCGGTATCCCATTGAACAGACTTCAGCACTGCCAATCATCCGTCCCGATTCCAAATCCTGAAAATGCATGAATTGGAATAGAATTTAGCCACACAGTTTAAATCGCGAGTCAATTTGCTTATTGAAAGAAGATTACAATCCAAATCAGGAAGATGAAGAACAGATGTAAGAGATAAGTTGGGATAGATACGGATAGAACCTGTTCTTGATATTTTTTTAGTGTGACCCATCTGCAAGCTTGATGGATGCATTGGATGTGTAGTCAAGAGTAATTGGACTAAAAACAGTCTATCTTATTCATCGATAGTCAATGCCTTTATATAGGGATTACAACGGGCCTAACGGGCTTCATACTAATAGTATAATAAACTATACAAATATACATTTATATTATAATACTCCCCCTCAAGCTGGAGCGAATATATCTATCATGCCCAGCTTGTTACAGAGATAACTTATCCGAGCGCCATTTAATGCTTTGGTGAAGATGTCACCCAACTGTTCTCCTGTCTTCACATAACCTGTCGAAATCAATCCTTGTTGTATCTTTTCACGAATAAAATGACAATCCACTTCAATATGCTTAGTTCTCTCGTGAAACACCGGGTTAGAGGCGATATGGATTGCTGCTTGATTATCACACCATAGCTTAACAGGTGTCGCAACTTTCATTCCAATTTCGTCAAGAAGTTGGGTCAGCCATACTATCTCACATGTCACCTGTGACATAGCTCTATATTCTGATTCGGCACTCGAACGAGACACCACGTTCTCGCTTTCTTACTTCTCCAAGAAACCAGATACTCCCATAAATACACAAGAACTCGAGGTTGACCGTCTGTCCTCTTTAGACCACTGCCTAATCAAAGATCCGAGAAACACTCAATATTTGAATGACCATGGTTCTCATACAAAACCCCCTTCCCAGGAGCAAATTTAAGGTAGCCTAGAATTTGTTCAACAGCTGTCCAATGTTCGACTGTGGGAGATGACATGAATTGACTCACGATACTCACAGAATAGGCAATATACGATACTCACAGAATAGGCAATATCCGGTCTTGTAACAGTCAAGTAATTTAGTTTTCCAACCATCTTCCTGTATCTCTCGGGATCAGGGAACGCTGCACCCTCCTTAACAAGTTGTTGATTTGGTACCATTGGGGTACTACATGGTTTCATTCCTAGCTTTCCAGTTTCAGTCAACAAATCAAGAACATACTTCCTTTGTGACAGGAAAATTCCCTTCTTGCTTCTCATTACTTCGATGCCTAGAAAATATTTTAGAGTCCCGAGATCTTTAGTACTAAAGTGACTATGAAGGAATGCCTTTAATGAGGACATCCCTGAATCATCGCTTCCAGTAATCACGATGTCATCAATATATACCACCAGCAACACAACCCCATGTTCAGACTGACGGAAAATACAGAATGATCGGATGAGCACTTTTTCATCCCAAACTTCTCAAGAATTTGACTAAACTTCCCAAACCATGCACGAGGGCTTTGTTTTAAGCCATGTATCGATTTTCGGAGGCGACAGACCTTGGCATTCTCCCCCTGAGCAACAAAACCAGGTGGTTGCTCCATATAAACTTCTTCTTGAAGATCACCGTGCAGAAACACATTCTTAACATCAAGATGATACAATGGCCAATCATTCAGGGCTGCCAGAGAAACAAACAGGCGAATCGACGACATCTTCGCAACAGGAGAGAACGTCTCACTATAATCAACCCCATAAGTCTGAGCATACCCCTTCGCAACCAAGCGGGCTTTGAGACGACCAACCGACCCGTCAGCATTCATCTTGACTGCAAATACCCACTTACATCCTATGGTTTGTTTTCCCGCGGGACGAGCTACTAGTTCCCAAGTGTCATTCGCATCCAACGCAGCCACCTCCTCCACCATGGCCTGGTGCCATCCTGGATGTGACAAGGCTTCACAAGTATTCTGAGGAACTTTCATAGAATCAAGTGAAGTAAGAAACGAAAAAGAAGAGGAAGACAGCTGACGATATGACACACATGAAGAGATAGGATATGTACAAGAACGTTTACCTTTGCGAAGGGCAATGGATAAGTCTAGATCATTACTGGCCTGCGAATCAGATGACGAAGAATCCACAGGTACGGGGCATGTCTCCAAGGGTCGTGGACGCCGGGTATAGACCTGAGTAAAAGAAGGTCCCGACGGAACAGGTGGCAGTTGAGGAGGCGGGTCGGGAGAAGACACGACTTCAGCATTAAAGGCACAAAAATGAGAAAATAACTCAGAACGATTCTTCATTAAATAAACCCAAGTGTATCTGGAAAAATCATCAACAAAAGTAACAAAGTAACGAAATCTTGTTTTAGACGTGACAGGACTCGGACCCCATACATCAGAATGAACTAACTCGAAAGGAGCATCCGCTCGTTTATTGATCCTAGGACTAGAACTCAATCTATGAAACTTAGAAAACTGACATGACTCACAATTTAAAGATGAAACTTTACTGAATTCAGGAAATAATTTCTTCAAAACAGACAAACAGGGATGACCCATCCGACAATGAATCTCAAACAAGGATGCAGAACTTGCACAAGCAACCACTGAATCGGCATTGGTCCAAGATATAGAGACCCCTTCTACATGCCCCTACCAATAGTCTTCTTCACAAATGATCCTCAAAACAAGCAATAATCAGGGAAAAAAGAAACAAAGCAACGTAAGTCTCGGGATATCTGACTAACAGAAATTCAGTTATATGAGAATGTAGGGAGACACAAAACTGAAGACAATGACAAGGTGGGGGTAAGAGTGACTGATTCCGCCCTTTGGACAGGAGATAAAGATCCATCAGCCAAGGTAACACTAGGAAAATGATCAGACGACAACGGAGTAGAAAACAAATTGTTGTTACCTGTCATATGAGCAGTCGCCCTAGAGTCAATGACCCACTTCGTAGACGAGGCGGACCCGCCTCTCCTGCTTTCAAAGTCGTAAAAATAGGCATTAATTTCGTGTCTTCCTTAATCTGTTGTGTAAACACAGCTGTGTTAATACCGGCCACGAAACTCAGCATTCCCAACTCACAAGACGGAGGCATCCGGGAAAGAGCGTCAGCTGCCCGATTCTCGAGACCCTTCTTGTACTCAATACTGAAATCATACCCCATAAATTTAGCAATCCAACGCTGATAATCACCATCCACCACATGCTGCTCTAGTAAAAACTTAAGGCTCTTCTGGTCCGTACGTACAATAAAACGGTGTCCCAACAGGTATGCCCTCCATCGCTGGATGGCGAACACAATGGCCATTAACTCACGCTCATAGACAGGCTTAACGCGATGAGTGATCGGCAAAGACTTACTAAAGTATGCCAATGGTTGTCCTTGCTGCATTAACACCGCCCCCACACCAATTCCTGAAGCGTCGGTTTCCACCACAAAATACCTGGTTGAAATCCGATAACCGGAGGACTGGGACACTGCTCATGGCATGTTTCATTCTCTGGAAACCGTCCTCAGCAGCTGGCCCCCACTCAAATTTTCCCTTCTTCAGCAGCTGCGTCAAAGGAAAAGCCATCGATCCATAATTGGCTACAAATCGTCGATAGTATCCCGTTTGACCTAGGAATCTCCGTAAGTCCTTAATATTTCTGGGACTCGGCCAACCAACCATAGCTTCAATCTTTGCTGGGTCAGCAGACACACCATCAGCAGATATGAAATGAAAAAGATACTCAATACGGTGTAACCCAAACTGACATTTCTTGGCTGTAACAGCCCAGTTTTCTATCCCAGTTTTCGAGGTGCCTTCGGGTCAAGTTTCGGTTGTTGGTTGGGTCATTAGAGAGGTTTTGACCCTTGGGGGTATTTTGGTCTTTTGGCTCTCCGTGCAGGATTTGTGGTTTTTCAGGCTTCGAGGTAGCTCCTGCCTTTGTCGAGGCTGGTTTGTTATTGCTTGCGAGTCCCGAGATGTTTGGGCTAGTCGTTTGGGAGTTCGGTTGTGATTTGGGTTTTTGGGCAAAGTGTTGGTTGGTTGTGTGCTTCCTTTGGAATTCGAGCCCGGGCCCTTGGTGTTGATTTGGGAGTTGGATTTTAGTGAGTTTTATTTATTGGGAGAGGTTGCTTCAGTCGGGTCTCGAAGGAGGAAGCCGGGAAATGGGATTTTTAAGGATAAAAGTGGATAAGGATGGATTTTGGATAAAATCCTTATTTTTCCTTTTATTTCCCATTTTCCTTTTTCTTTTCCAAATTCATTTTCTTTTCTTTTATTTTTTTCCCCCAAATTCACTTTCTCTCTCTTTCTCTCTCTCTCTCTCCCCCGAGCACCCCACGCCGAGCAGCCGGCCAGCCCCACCGCCGGTCCTTGTCGCCGCCGCGCGCCGATGCGAGACGCCCGGATCGCAGCGCGGCCGAGAAGCCCATCGCCCAGCCAGAAACTGAGCTCGCGACGTCGTCGCACCAGATCCGCCGCGAGCAGCAAGCAGCTGCGTCGCCGCACTGGTCGCCGGCGGCAGCAGCCGTCGCACCTCTCGCGCTGCCGCTCTGCCGCCCGCCGCCGCCGTCGCGTCGTGGCGCCAGATCGCGCGCCTCCGCCCTCGCTTCGGTCTCGTCGCGCCGTCCCGTCCTCGCTGCCGAGCCGCGCGCGCGTCCGCGCCGCCGCGCTTTCAGCGCCCGTCGCCCAATGCGTGCCAATGCGCGATTGCGCCACAAGAAGCAGGCCAAAGCCATCTGCTCTCGCCTGTCTGGCCGGTGGTTCGTGTGTCCGTCGCGCCTCGTGAGTTGCTCCCAAGCTGAGCCCTGTTTATTTTAGTGTATTTAGGGCTATTCTATGATTATTGATGTGTTTGCTTGGTTCGTTATAGGTTGCTCGGGTTCGATCGCAGTTAGTTTAATTGTGTGTTGTTGCCTTCCGACCAGGTAAGGATTTCTTACCGGAGTTGTGTGGGCCCTGTGATATATTATGCGATTGCTGATTGTATGCTTGTTTGTGTTTATTGACATGTTTGGTGATAAGTGCTCTATTCTGAATTCCCGACTGGCATGATTTCCTGTGTTGTTTCTCATGTTAGTCCATGCTAGGTTGTTCCTTTCTGGCATGCTCATATCTGTCCTTGCTTCGTAGTATCATGCTAGGTTCGTTGTATTCTTATTGAGCACGTATTGGATGATATTGCTTGTTTGCTGATTGCTAAGGCGGGTAGAGTTTGCGGTAGATAGCATCATCCGAGCCGGGTGCATAACGTACCTTGCACCCCGACAGGGACGTATGAGATGGAGCTCCGCCCTGATCCCGTTAGGGAATAGCTAACCCTAACGGCTGGCCCTGCAATCTTGGGTGAGGGTGGCGGTCGTTAAATGCCCCAACGGTCGGGATGATGACTTGGCATTGCCTCGTCCCCCTCGATCGGCACGCACGCCTCGGCGTGTTCGGCCGTAGCCCTTGATTGTCACTGTTAAGGTAAGGACGGCTTCTGGTGTAAGCCTACCACGATCCGTTCCTTAGCCTCGTGTGCGGTGGTTCAGCCGACATAGTTCACGTGTCCGTGTCTCACACCCCTATGTCGCTGACACCGATCCGGAGATTTAGTTAGGCGTGGTGGCTCGACATGGGCGCTTTTGCCACTAGACCCGGCACCTCCCATAGTCTGTAGTAGCACGCGGTGCATGCTTACGCTCATTACAGCGCCGACCGGAGAGCTCCTCGGGATCTTGAGCTAGTGCACCTTTCGTCGTCAGTAGACAGGCTGAGGCCGAGACTTGTTTCTCGTATAGGACGACTTGTGTGATGTGTTGTGTGGTGAGTTATTTCCGGACTAAGACCCTGAGTTGGCATCCGAGGCCCAAGTGTGGGCTAAGCTATGTGCTCTATTCTGTGTTTATATTCATAGCTTGCATATCTTTCTGCTAGATGACCATGTGTATCGTATTGAACCCCGGTTGGGGATTCTTACTGAGTAATTCGTTACTCACCCTTATTATGTGGTTTTCCACAGGTAACCATGGTGCGAGACAGGATGGCTGGAGGAGGAGCTGTGATCATGAAAACCCGTGGTTCCAACTCTGAGTCTTATGTTTATGTTTATGATTTAAATGTCCTCTGAATGCATGTAGTTGGGCACGGAGCCCTAGGGTTTTTTCTGAATGAATTTCCGGATTCTAGCATTGTTGTAAAGCTTGTATGTTTTAAATAAATCTCTGATCAGAGTAAGTTTTGGAAATGTATTTGCCTTGAAACAGGTGCTTGGAAACAGGGACAGGTTTCAGGAATTTATCTTGATTTTTAAATGGATGTTTTCATGTTTTAGTTTTACTTAGAATCCAAACACCATCTTGCAAATTTTCTGTAGATTTGAATGCATGCATTGAGGTGACGGCCTATTTTATGCCCTTTCGGGTCGGGTCGTTACATTGGCGTTGGCAACAAACGCATGTTTTATCAAAACCTCAAAAACCTAAGCCAGGTGCTCTCTATGCTCCTCAATGGTCATGTTGTAAATGAGGATATCATCAAAGAAAACCAAAATAAACTTACGCAGATACGGCGCAAAATATCATTCATAACTGACTGGAAGGTGGCTGGAGCATTTCTCAATCCGAAGGGCATGACAACGAACTCATAATGGCCCTCATGAGTTCTGAACGCTGTTTTGAAACGGCAAGGGCATTGTTCTTTCAAATGAATGTTCCGAAATATTTCTGGAGAGATGCTGTTCTACAGCCTGCTACCTAATTAATCCAATACCTTCTTCAGTACTCAGTGGTCAAACTCCATTTCATGTCTTGTTTCCTATGAAAGAATTGTTTCCAATTGCCCCAAAAATCTTTGGTTGCACAGGTTTTGTCCAAGATGTTAATCCACGTTGCACAAAGTTAGACCCTAAGTCGTTGAAATGTATCTTTTTGGGCTATTCTCGAGTTCAGAAAGGCTATCGGTGTTATTGTCCTAATTCCAATAGATATCTTGTATCCTCTGATGTTCACTTCTTTGAAGGTGTACCTTTCACTACAGGGTCATCAAGTTCACGCCAAGAGGAGGATAATGTATTTATTTATGAAATTGTTCCATCCTCTATTCCCGATTTGTCTCAATCGGAGTCTCCGCCGTCAGGTCCTCCGATCACTCAAGTTTACTCTCGACGCATACGACAACAGTCTTCTGACTCATATCCCATACTGGAAAATGCTCTGTCATCTGAACCGCAAGCAGATAGTGATCTCGACCTACCCATTTCTCTTAGGAAAGGTAAATGCTCTTGCACCTATCCGATCTCTTCGTGTGTTTTATATCAAAAGTTATTGTCGTCCACCTACATTTTACTTACCTCTCTTGAATCTGTATCTATACCTAAGACTATTAATGAAGCATTGGCTCATTCGGGGTGGCGTCAAGCAATGATTGATGTAATGACTGCTTTGGATGTTAATGACACTTGGGAGCTAGCAGCTCGTCCTACAAGCAAGAACGTTATTGGGTGTAAATGGGTTTTTGCTGTCAAAGTAAATTTTGATGGATCTGTGGCTAGGTTGAAAGCCTGTCTGGTAGCTAAGGGCTATGCTCAAACGTATGGAATAGACTATGGTGACACGTTTTCTCCAGTTGCAAAGATGACTTCGATCAGATTGTTTATTTCGATAGCGACATCTAAAGATTGGCCGTTATACTAGCTGGATATTAAGAATGCATTCCTCCATATGGAGATCTTCAAGAGGAAGTGTACCTCAAGCAACCACCTGAGTTTATTGCTCAGGGGGAGAATGATAAAGTTTGTCAACTTCGTAAATCATTATATGGCCTGAAACTGAGTCCGAAAGCTTGGTTTGGGAAATTTAGTACAGCCCTTGAGAAATCACGAAGACTTTTTTGTCTCTCTAACGTTTACAGTCTATTCATTTTAATAATAGCTTGAAAGTTTTTTTGATTTTAACAACGATTGGAGATGTGGATTTAAACCTATGACCTCTTAGTTAGGGTCACACACTTTTGTTCATGTTCTACCAATAGCTTGACAAGTTAATTGTCGTTAGAAATTATGTTAGTTTCTTGAAAGGACAATGTTATTATAGTTATTGATTAATTTTTCAATATGGATAGTTACTTTTGTTTTTCTTTTACATCCAGGGATTTGCGTTTGATGAACTAGGATTGTGTACTAGGATTGTGTATTGCGTACCTCAATATCTGATATTGAGGTTTGTTAAATGTTATAAGGGATGTGTTTTATCAATCTATTTTTTGTGTATTAATGCTTCTGTGCATGTTTAGGTGGACTATATTGATATAAAAAAAAAAGACTCTTCTCAAGGTTCCAGGGTATGCGAATCCTGTGGAATTCATTTACCTATCCTCTGGAAAGGGAACTGGGTGAGATTGTGGTGGCCAAGAGTGGAAACTATGCTTGGGGACACTGCAATTGCCATTCATCCCGAGGACATGAGGTACAAGCATCTCATGGAAAATTTATCATTCATCTTTTTAATGGAAGGAAGCTTCCTATCGTTTGTGATGCAATTCTTGTTGATCCAAATTTTAGAACCGTGGGTGTTAAAGGTAAGGCTTTCCCTTTTGATTTTTAAGTAGTTCCATATTGTTATTTAAACCCATGATACAATTGTTCCTCTAATTCCCTCTCCCATTTCTTATATTTTCAGATCACACTTGCTCATGACCCAAACGATTTTGAGGTTGGAAAGTGTCATGAATGTGAGTTCATAAATATTTTTAAGACGATGGTAAAATAAATAGCAATGGTGGCTTAGAGTTTGCAGGAATGCCACATTTTAAAGCTCGGGAAATGGTAGTCGACGCCTTGCAGAAGAAGGTACCATATTGTTCTTAGCTTGTTTTTCCTCAAACTGCTGCTCAATCATGGGGATGTGCTTTAGAAGGATTTGTTCTTCCAAAATGTTAATTACTAATGAATTTTGCCTTCTGGAAAATTGGGATAAAACTATCCTTTGTAACTTTCCTTTCCGTTGCACATTTTCTTTAAACGCTCATCCAAAATCCGTTAATGCAACTGAATTTTGTTTGCATTTAATGGTCTCTGTTTGGGATTGTTGATTTGGAATTTTAAATATTTTTCACCCCTTCATGCTGGCTTGTAAAAACTTGAAAATGTTTTGCAACTTTTTTTGTTGAAGCTAATCGCTCCACTAACAAGTTCGTTTTAATTTTGAATTACTTAATGCGTGAGAGTTGTTGGTTCATTTGAAGTTGCAAAATTATACTAAGTAATCTTTGAAGGTTGATGTATAATATTATTTATGGTCAACTAGATCTATAAGTCTGATGTACAAATTATTGTTTCTTATCTTCTATGGTTGTAGGCTCTTTATAGAGGTGCTAAATACAATGAGATGCGTCTTGTCCTAGAGTGCCTTTCCCTGAATAGAAGGGTAAATTTAGTATCCTAGCAAAACAGACACAAAAACTAGGAGTATTATTAATTTTACATTTGTACTGAATATGGTAATCACTTCTTTAAGTCATGATGCTCTTATCAATCGGGTTATATGGGAATCACAAAGTTGGGTGATTTATGAAAGCAAAGAAAACAAGTTTAAAAAGTCATTGGCAGCATATAATGAAACTCAACTATATTTTTGAAAGATTCTCTTCAATTATATTTGGAAAAGGCCCCTTTGGGACATCTGATAAAACTAACTTAGGAGATGGCAAGATTGCTTTTTTCTGGAATTATACCAAGTAATCTTTGAAGGTTGATGTATAATACATTTATGGTCAACTAGATTTATAAGGCTGATGTACAAATTATTGTTTCTTATCTTCTATGGTTGTAGGGTCTTGATAGAGGTGCTAAAGACAATGAGATGCATCTTGTCCTGGAGTGCCTTTCCCTGAATAGAAGGGTAAATTTAGTATCCTAGCAAAACAAACACAAAAACTAGGAGTATTATTAATTTTACATTTGTACTGAGTATGGTAATCACTTCTTTAAGTCATGATGCTCTTATCAATCGGGTTATATGGGAATCACAAAGTTGGGTGGTTTATGAAAGCAAAGAAAACAAGTTTAAAAAGTCATTGGCAGCATATAATGAAACTCAACTATATTTTTGAAAGATTCTCTTCAATTATGTTTGGAAAAGGCCCCTTTGGGACATTTGATAAAACTAGCTTAGGAGATGGCAAGATTGCTTTTTTCTGGAATGACACATTTGGGTTAGAAACCAATCAGTTTAGACTTCCTATTTTTGACCTCGTACTCCGAAAGATTTGTTTTTGGTTTATGAAATTCGGGAGGAGTTCTCTGGATTATGGAGATTTATGATTAGGAGAAATCTTATTGATGAGGATTGGTAGTTCTGCGGGGGGTTGGGTATTACAGTTGATTAAAGATGTTTTAATCACTAAAAGGAAAAGTAAGAGAAGCTGGAACTTAGATACTGCAGGGATTATTTTTCAGTAAAACCACTTGTTATTTTCTTCCTCTCCTAATGAAAGAGGGTAGCTGAAGTGGTTTCTTGAAAGTCACGGTGAAATCCTTGCTCCTAAATTAACCCTGCATTGGCTCCTCTTGAGGTGCCAGGTTTGAGGTGGATGTGGTGATTAATTTCTCAAATGACCCCAATTTCACTTTCAGTCCTAAGATGTATTCCGGTGCCAAGAAGATGAAAGTTTTCACGTGGATTTTCTCCCTCCAAGTTCCCTGGTCATCAGGAAAAAAAAAAAAAAAAACTTGTATTGAGTTGCGTTTCTGTGTCTTTAGATGAAAGTTTTCACTTGAATTTTTACGTCCAAGGCTGAGCATGTGCCTAGATTTAAAGAATAGGCATTAACCTCGACTCTCATTCCACCCTTATCTTTTTTCTCTGGCACGCTAAACATTATTTTAATATAGATTGTTTGCTACCGGTGGCTAGAGAACATTTGTGATTGGTGCATCTCAAGGCAACTTTGGTGGGGTCACAGAATTCCTGCAAGGTATGCTACATTAGAGGGTGATCAACTAAAGGAGTTTGGTGCATATAATGATCACTGGGTGGTTGCAAGAAATGAGGAAGAGGCTGAGAAGGAGGCCAAATAAAAATATGCAGGAAAGAAGTTTCATTTAACACAAGATCCTGATGTGCTTGATACTTGTTTTTCTTCGGGGCTATTTCCACTATCCGAGTTAGGTTGGCCCGATGACATTGATGATCAAGGTATTCTACCTAACATTAGCTCTGGAAACTGGTCATGATATTATTTTTTTTCTGGGTTGCTCGCATGGTAATGTTAGGAATCACGTTAGGTGGAAAAGTACCTTTTCGGATGGTAATACAGTTTTTTTCTATTTTTATATTGATGACAAATGCATTTTAAATTAATTATTTTAGATATATTTGCACCCCATGATTCGTGATGCACACGGTCACAAGATGTCCAAGTCTTTGGGAAATGTCATTGATCCTATTGAGGTAATAAATGGGATAACTCTTGAAGAGCTTCCTAAAAGGCTAGAGGAGGGCAATTTGGACCCAAAAGAATTGGCTACTGGACAGGTTAAAGACTTCCCTAATGGCATTTCTGAATGGTAAGGCATTAGGCGCCACACTCTTGCTCTCTTTCGCTCTCTCTCTCTCTCTCGGTTTGCCAGTCTGATAGAATAAATTTGGATATCCAATGGTGCAATAAATTATGGAATGCAATCTGATTTGCTATGAGTAAACTGGGAAATGATTATGTTCCAAGCAAGAGTGTGGCGCCTAATGCCTTACCATTCAGCTGTCAGCGGATATTGTTAGTACTAAACAAGGCTATATCCAAAACAGTTTCATCAATGGATTCATACGAGTTTGCAGATGAAACTACAGCCGTCTATTCGTGGTGGCAATATCAATTGTCTGATGTCTTCATTGAATCAATTAAGCCATTACTTTTCCTCTAATGATACAGAATCTGCATCTTCAAGGAGTCATGCGCAAGATACATAATGGTCATGTCTTGAACATGGGTTGCGATTGCTTCACCCATTTATGCCTTATGTTACAGAAAAATTATGACAGCGCCTTCCTTACCCGAAGAGTAGTATGCAGCCAGAATCAATAATGATATGATCCATCTGTGACAGAGGTTAGTTTTTTTTATAGAACTCCCACTAAGGAGGCTATCGAACTCATGGAATCTCCTGCAATATTCGACTGAACACACTAGAGTATACGACGAATGAGTTCAAATAAACACTGATATTTTAGATAGAAGGGAAATTACAAATCATCAACCACCTTTCGAGAGGGTGGGGCTCTCCCAAGGTTCTCAATAGAACCTTCTTAATCCTTCACAAAGATGCCCTTACAAAATAGTTCCCTCCCTATTTAAACACAAAATAACTTAATTATAGTATTAATAAAAGTACGTTCTCCTGCCCATCTAGTTTCTGAATCGGCTAGTCCCCGCTTGGTCACTTCCGCCGCTCCTGCCATGATTGGATCCCGCCGCTCCGTCTCTTCCGCAGTGCCTGGTCCCCACCGCGGGGTTACTTCCACCGATATCTCCACTCCTACCCCTGCGTGTGTACACGTGTCTTATAGGGGGATAGTCTCACCTATCATACTCCGGTTTGGGGAACAACTCTTTGTCTTCAAGGGGAAACAGAGGGAACTGTTGTCGTTGAACTCGGTGGATTCTCAGGTGGCATCTTTTGGACCGAGGCCCTTCCATTCTATGAGCACTTCGTGTTCTTTGGTGTCATTGTTCCATTGATAAGCTAGTGCATGGCTCGGTTGTGCCTCACATTCGTATCCATCTGTCAGAATTGGTGGTTTGTTCATGAGGTGGTGTCGTTCACCTATCACCTCTTTGAGTTGTGATACATGGAACACTGGATGAATATTCGAACCTTCCGACAATTGGAGGCGATATGCTACCTTCCCTATTCGTTCCAAGACGAGGTAAGGACCATAGAATTTCGATGCTATTTTCTCATTCCTGCATTTTGCCACTGAGGCTTGCCTATAAGGTCGCAGGCTCGCAACTTCAAATATAACCATGAGCCCACCTGATATTCCACGTCACGTCGATGCCCATCGGCTTGCTGCTTCATTCTGGTTTGCGTTACGACCAATTTTTCCTTTATCCTTTCGATCATTCGGTCTTATTCTCGGATCTTCTCGTCCAAAGTTGCGTTCGATGTTTGCTGGTCCCCGTACATCAATAGGGGTGGTGGGGGGCGACCGTAAACGGCCTAGAAGGGCGTCATCTGCGTGGCCAAGTGATAGGTGGTATTGTACCAGTATTATGCCCAACGGAGCCAGTGGTTCCATGTCTGCGGGTTCTCACTACAGAAACATTGTAGGTACGTTTCCAAACATCGATTAACAACTTCGGTTTGTCCATCCGTTTGTGGATGGTACGCAGTACTCCGGTGGAGACGCGTTCCTTGTAGCCGGAAAAGTTTCGTCCAAAAGTAATTGATGAAAATTTTTTCCCTGTCCGAAACAATGGATCGGGGGAAACCGTGCAGTCAGACCACTTCTTGCACAAACTTGCATGCTACCGACTTGGCTGAATACGGATGAGATAATGAGATGGTGTGGGCAGCTTTACTCAAATGATCCACCACCACCAAGATGGTATCCTTCTTAGCGGATTTCGGTAATCCTTCTATGAAATCCATCGAGAGATCCTCCCAGATCTTATTCGGAATCGGCAGTGGTTGTAGGAGCCTGGCCGGCTTGAGAGTTGAGTGCTTGTTACGTTGGCATACTTCGCATCTTTCCACATGTCGCATCACGTCTCCCCTCATTCCTTCCCAGTAGAATTCCCCTGCAATCCTTTTGTAGGTTCTCAAGAAGCTGGAATGACTGCCCATTACTAAGTCATGGTAGGCGTGAAGGATCGTTGCCTTAATTTGGGGTGAGTCGGGTAAGGCCAATCTGGATTTATAAAGGAGATTGCCGCCAACCAAAGAGAATGGGGGCCTTGAGTGCTCATCCTTTATTAGGTCTCCTCTGATCGTCCGCAAGTGCGGTTCATCGTCTATTTCGTTATGTATGCGCTCGAGATCAAATAAGAGAGGGCTTTCCAAGCTGGCCAGGTGATGCACCTCTTCCGACATTCGGGATAGGCATTTGCTGCCTTGTTCTCCAATCCTAGCTTATATTGGATTTCGAAGTCGTACCCTAATAATTTGTATAACCACTTCTGGTATTCAGGTTGGACTTCTTGCTGCTCGATGAGGTAACACAGAGCCTGCTAATCTGTTTTGACGACAAACCTTCGCCCCAATAAATATGACCTCCATCTCTGTTTGGACATTACTATCGCCATGAGTTATCTTTCAAAAATCGAGGTGGCGCGGGCCCGTGGGGATAAGCTATGACTAAAATAGGTGATGGGTATTTTGTTTTGAGTTAGAACGGCCACAGTCCAGTTCCCAAGGCATCCATCTCCAGGACAAAGGGCTCGTCGAAGTTGGGCAGGGTCAAAACCGGGAGCGTAGTCATGGCGTTCTTAAGTTCATCGAAAGCTCTTTGGTCACCCATGTTCCATTCGAACGCGTCTTTCTTTGTGAGTTGGGTTAATGGGGCTGCTATTGGCCCATAATTGGCCACGAACTTCCTGTAATATCTAGTTAAGCCCAGAAATCCCTTCAATTCTCTTACGTTCTTCGGTTCGGGCCATTCGATCATAGCTCTGACCTTTTCTGGGCCCACCTCCACCTCGTGGCCCGTCACCCAGCGTCCCAAGTATTCAATCCTCCCTTGGCCGAAGATACATTTCTTGGAGTTGGCCTCTAGAGTGTGGGATCGCATGATCCCGAACACTATGCTCAAGTGCTCCAAATGGGTAGTCCAGTCCAGGCTATAAACTAAAATGTTATCAAAACATACCAGTACGAAATTTCTTATATAGGGTCGAAAAACCTAATTCATCAGAGCTTGGAAGGTGGCTAGCGCGTTTATCAGTCCGAACGGCATGACTAGGAACTCGTAGTTCCCTTCGTGAGTTCGGAATGCCGTTTTATAGACGTCTTCTTCCTGCATGCGAATTTGGTGGTACCCTGACTTTAGGTCCAACTTGGAGAAGTATTTGGCCCTTTGTAGCTCGTCCAAGAGTTCCTCTATGACGGGAATGGGGAACTTGTTGGGCATGGTAACACTGTTCAGCGCATGGTAATGCACGCAAAACCTCCAACTTTCGTCCTTCTTCTTGACCAACAACATCGGGCTCGAGAATGGACTCTTGCGTGGTCGCACTATTCCTGCCGTACGCATTTCATTGACCAACTTTTCAATCTCATTCTTTTGGGTGAACGAGTAACGATAGGGCCGCACATTGATCGATTATATGGTCAACCGCGCGGGGTGGTGGAAGACCTTGTCGTGACACGAAGATATCTCCAAAATCCGCTATAACGTTGCGCAGGTCATTGGGATTTGGGAACTCTTCCTCTTCCATTGATTCGAAATTGTCCGATACCTCCACCTCAATTATCTTGAGTTCAACTAAGAACCCAACGTCTTGCTTCTGCCAAGTCTTCCCCAGCCTCTTCAAGGATATCTCCGCCTTGGTCAATGAAGGATCTTCTTGTAACACTACTCTTTCATCCCCGGTCCGGATGGTCATCTTTAAGGATGTCCAATCCACTTCGGTCGTGCCCAAGGTCCTTAACCATTGCATGCCTAGGATGGCATCTATACTACCCAGTGCGAGGGGCAGAAAATCCTGTTTGAAGTGGAGATCAGCGATTTGCACTGGTACTTCCTTGCATACCCCTCTCCCACGCTTGGCTTCCCATGTCCCGAGTATGACCTCGAAGTGGCGTGCGCTAGCGATCGAGATCTTGGCACAGGCTACCAACTCGGGGGAAATGAAGTTATGCGTGGCCCCGCAATCCACTAAAATGATTGTCTCTTCTCCTCCGATGGCCCCTTTCATCTTGATGGTCTCTGGGGATGAAAATCCCACCACCGTGTTTAAGGACAGTTCATCGGTCGTTTCCATCTCCATCGGTTCCACTTCTACGTAACGTTCTTCTTCTGCTTCGGTCGTCTCCTCACCCTCGATCTCGTCACCTACAACTAATAGCTTTAACCTTCTAGCTTTGCATTTATGGCCTACAAAAGACTTATCTTCACATTTAAAACATAGACCTTTCTCCTTCTGGCTCTGCAATTCCAAGTCTGTTAGACATTTAAAATGCATGTCCCTCTAGGCCAGATGGTTTGCCTGTAACGGGCCCATGGGCCGGATCGGGGTGGTCAAGGAAATGGACCTAATTGGGTTAGCCTCCAGTGCCTTGGGTGCGGGCCCTAATCCCCCTTTGTAGGGTACCATAACATTCCCCGGCGCCGCCGTCGCCCTCCACTTGTTTGGGTCGGACCCAAGCATCTTTTTTTCCGACTTTTATCTTCTATTTTTTGGGCCAACCTCATGGTGGCTTCCAATCCTGCTGGTTCGAAACAGAGTACCTCTGTTCGTATGTTCTTTTCCAGCCCATTCAAGAACGTTGCCTCAAATACTTCTTCCGGTAGGTAAGCCACCGGCGCAGCGTATAGTTCGAATCGATGTCTAAATTCGGCCACTGTTGACTCTTGCCTGATAGATAGGAATCTCGCCCATAACGATCCCTCCTGCGTAGGTCTAAAACGGTTGAGGACCCGCTCTTTTACATCCTTCATCCCTTGAAGGGCGACCGTTCCTCCTCCCATAGTAGCCAATGCAAAGTCCGCCCCGTAAAACTGATCGCGGTTACAATAACCTTTTCTGCCTCGGACAACTGGTTGATATCGAAGTACCTCTCCGCTCTAAATATCTAGTCATCCGGGTCTTCCCCTTTGAATACTGGCATATCCACTCTCTTCAGTCGTTGTCTTACCGAAATATCGTTGCCTGTCGATCCCTCCCTCTGTTCTTTTTCGTCCCCGCACCTTCCTCCCTGCTTTTCCTTTTACTACTGGCGTTGCCATCCCTCTTGGGCGAACCCCTTGCAAGATTTTCAATCGCCTTTTGTATGGTCGTCATGGCCAGTCTATTTTCCTCCATTCCCACAAACAGTTGAATCATCTGCTTCTTGGTTTGGTGGGCCTGGTCCCTTAGTTCCTGAAGCGACGCTTCAGCCATGGGAGTGTCATCACTTCCACTTTCTGATGCTCGTGCTACGGTGTCCATTCTGCCTCTTCCTCGTCTCCCCGTCCTCCCCGAAGCCCTTGATCGTCCTAGCGTGCCTGCTCTAATACCACTTGATAGAACTCCCATTAAGGAGGCTATCGAACTCGTGGAATCTCCTGCAATATTCGACTGAACACACTAGAGTATACGACGAATAAGTTCAAATAAACACTGATATTTTAGATAGAAGGGAAATTACAAAATCATCAACCACCTTTCGAGAGGGTGGGGCTCTCCCAGGGTTCTCAATAGAACCTTCTTAATCCTTCTCAAATATACCCTTACAAAATAGTCTCTTCCCTATTTAAACACAAAATAACTTAATTATAATATTAATAAAAGTACGTTCTCCTGCCCATCTAGTTTCTTAATCGGCTAGTCCCCGCCTAGTCACTTCCGCCGCTCCCGCCATGATTGGATCCCGCCGCTCCGTCTCTTCCACCATGCCTAGTCCCCACCGCGGGGTCACTTCCGCTGATATCTCCACTCCTACCCCTGCGTGTGTACACGTGTCGTATAGGGGGATAGCCTCGCCTATCATTTTTCTTTTCTTTTTTTCTTCATTTGGTGTGTGCATGCATTTGTCTCTGTTACAATATTACTCCAAGTCTCCAATATCCAATGTTCATTTGGGTAAGATTTGGATTATTCGTGTTATTCTAAGTGGGTCAGTTTCGGGGCACATTTTGTGTAAACTGGCTGGAATGCTGTCTTTTTTGGTTATGTGGGGTTGTCATTTCTTTGGGAGTTTCAAATGGCTATATGTTATTTTAATTCAAACAACATTTGGGATTCGAACCTATAACCAACGGGTTATTAGGTGATACATGATGCAAATGGGTGTATTACTCCTTTTGGCTCAAGAAGCTATATGTTGATCTCACTTTCACGAGGGGCAATGGAAACTTATCATATTTAAAACACTGCACTTTGAGAAGTGTGGGAAAATCACAAGTGGTTGCTTCAAACCTGACCTTGGATTGGACTGACCTTAGCCGATTTAAGATGCCTGATGCTGAGAGATCCTAGGTAGTAAAATGAAAAAAGAGCGGGAATCAAATCGCCTCAACTGATATAATTCAAATGAGTTAAAAGCTAGGAATTTCATCCAAATTTGTTTGTCACAAGAAAAGCTAGGAATTTGACAGCTCGAGTTAAAAGTTCAAAACTGTATGGAGAATAGGTTGGCTTTATATTCCTAGAGCTGTTGTGCATTTCATGCTCCTTTTGGGCTATTTGTGATTGAAATGGCTGATGAATTGGCCAACCGAATGCATGATTTTCGATCTGTTAAGATGAAATTGCTGATAACAATCCTTCATTTTTTTCAGGAATGGACTAATGATGCCGTGAAAGGTTTGTTATCAATTTCATAGTTCTTGTACTTGTACTTCTGTTTGTGCAAAAGTAATACTATCTGTATCTGTTAACCTGGAGTCTATGACGTTGTGTAGCTGCTCAAGAATCTACATTTTCTATTTTTGTATGGTTTCATTAGCTGTTGTATCAGTATGGATGGTTAGGAGAAAATATTAAATTTTTTTTGAAACAAGGGTAATCACATTCGTCCCTACGCCAGACACTAGAGACATCGAAAGAGTAATGTCACAAATGAATCTCGAACTTGGAACCTTGAAGGGAACATACCCTCCACCACCCCTTGGGGACGGGGAAAATATTAAATTACTAGTTTATACTTTAATTCTGTGGAAAATGATTTCTGTGAATAGTTGGGGCTGCGGTTTTCCGAGCTTTTGCATCGTCGTGTTTACCACGACTGATTTTACTACCTCTTTTAACCTCTTGAATTCAATTCAGGAGACCGGGCTACGTGCTACCGATGCAGTTGCTGAATAATAATTGTTGTTTCAAAATGAATAATGGATATGAATTTTTTAAAAAAAAAGTTCAAAAATTAAAACTTCGCTGCTAGTAAAGAATCTGATGTATATTTAGTTTTGGATGGTTACTTTAGAGATTGTCGGTGGAAGAATGGCAAACACCTCATAAAAAGGAATCTCATAAGGGCTTGGTAGAAAGAAGAAATGAAAACAGTTTATTTTATGTTATTATTACTTGTATTATTGTAGGGGAAGAAATACAGGGGCTGTTTGTTTGACATATTTATGGAGTATTTATATTGAAGAGTTATATTGAGTAGTTAAAAATTGAGAGTTGTGTCAAAAACTCGTTTAGATGTAGTTTTTACGTAGACGAGTTAGAGTTAAAATCTTGTTTGAATGTAAATTTAAAAATGAGTAGTTATTTTTAGTAGTTAAAAAAGAATTATTTTGATTGATTTGAAAGGAATGATTAAAGATAAGTGGTTAGAAATTATTGAATAGTTATAAATGAATGATTAAAAATGAATTGTTAGAAATGAGAGTTATTTTTAAAAGTAAAAATGAGGAGTTAATAAAAACTTGTTTTGATGTAGGTTTTCAAGGAAGAGTTAATAAATCATAAAACTAACTCCTACCTAAATATGTCAAACGAAACGACCCTAAGAGAGGTGATGAAGTTGAAGAAGAGGAATGAACTTTTTTAAGATATGGCAGTTTTACTCTTCATTATAATACTCAAATTCATTATAATATTAGGGAAAGATTACAATATTTATCAAATTTTGAAAGATGTAATTGATCAAATCAATAGGTTAAGGGTGTAATTGTCTCAAATCTTATAGTTTAGGAGTGAGTTATTCAATTTTCCCTAAAATTAATAAATAAAACTTAAAAGTTTATTGATCAAAATGATATTTTGACTTTTTAATGTACACTTTTTATTGGTTTGGGTATTAATAGCTAAATAAAGCATGGATCAAATTTGAATTCATAGTTGCTGTTTAAATACTTGGAGATTTGGATGGAAGAACATCCTCATTCGATTCTACTTTTCACTTATACTAATAAAAGGTTTTCCACTCGTTTGTTTTATTATTCACGTTTGAGATCGATCGAAAAATTCAAATATACAATATCTTGATTGTTAGATTATATAAGATGTCACTAAAATTATGTTTATTTTTTCATATCTACTACGAGCATAATTTGATTGTTTATTATAATTACTTGTAAATAGGATGTTCCATACATATTGTTTTTATTTAGTTTAGAGAGTTGAATAAAGCAAAATAGTCTTAATCATACCTTATTAATAATATTATATTATGTCGTAATAGTTAGTTACAAATTTGTTGTAATAACTTTTATATAAGGACCAATTATCAACACTAGAGTAGGGAGTCTTTTGATAGCTTAAGATTGTAGATTAGAGTTGGAAGAAACTTTTAATTTGTACTCTTAAACTCTCTAATAAATCTAATTGAATCTTACTTTTCACGGTGGAGTAAGGCGGATTTTGGTCGAACCATTTACAACTTAATTTGTATCTCTTTACTTTTCAATAGGCTCTTGCATGCACATTTTTATATTGAAAAAAGAGAAGAGAGAAAGAAAGAAAATGTTTTCAATCCATTGCATTATATTTGTGTTACTGCCCAATATTGGTCCAATTCTATCTCGCATTTTCATGAAGAATGTTTCATCGTTTATGTAGGCTTTGAACTTTCTCACACTCTTGCAAATAAATACTCAAATTTCTTTACTACAATGTCATACTAAAAAAAAGACGCTTTTCTAGTTTTTTAGTTTTTAGTTTTTTTTTGAAAATTTTTATTATTATTATTACTCATTTTAAAACTACCGTACTTTAGTTGTTTTTTTAAAATAAAAAACCAGTACTTTTCTACCGAAAAAGCCCCTATTTTACAGGCAAATTTGAAAACCCCAATTAGTCGAATCAAACAGAGTAACTCCACAACGACATGTCGGCATCGAAATCCATCGAATTATCCCGAAACCCATCGTCGACGGAACTCGGCGGCGGCAACAGCATTGCCTCCGCCATATCCGCCATAAACCCCGGCATCCCAAACACCTCCTCGTCCAAACAAAACACCTCCTCCTCCTCCTTCTCCGCCGCCGCCGCCGCCGTACTCTCCGGCCGCCGGAACGCCTCTGCAGCCTCCACGGCGGCCTTCTGAATATCCTTAGCGTCCAGAGAGGCCGGGACCGGAAGGACGGAGACAGAGTCGGCGAAATTGAGGCAGGCGGCGCGGCCGCGGAAGGCGATGGCGGCGACGTCGTGGGCTCTGGCGGCCATCTCGGCGGTCGGAAAAGTGCCCAGCCAAATCCTGGTCTTCTTGTTCGGCTCTCTCACCTCGCTGACCCACTTGCCAGAGTTTCGCCGGCGAATCCCGCGAAAAACAGGGTGCCGTGTTTCGTTGAACTTTTTCCGGCCGGCCCTTTTCTTCGGGTTCCGGGAAGCCAATACGAGATCCTCGTCGGAACGTGAATAAGTTTCGTCGGAATTAGAAGCTTCTGGAACTTCCATTGTTGTTATAAAAAAAACGTGTTTTTTAGTTTCGATTTTAATTTAATTTATAAGATGAAGAAAGGATTTGAGTTTTTGGATAGAGTGACAGCCTGGAAAAGAAATTCATTTTAGTACTCGTTTTGGTTAGTTTCTAGTTGGCCAAGTGGAGGTGACACGTGTCTTGTCTCTGAGCTGGCGAAGTTTTGATGTTGACGTGTCCTAAGACACCCAGTCCCGGCTTTCCATTTTGCTTACTTGTCAACTTTTTTTTGGAATTGTTCTCCACTTTTTTGTTTTTGAGAAAATAGGATCACTTTTTTTTTTTCGAGTTAGTTTAAGGAATCATTGTCGGTAGTTAAAAATTAGGGGTTATAGCAAAAAAATTAGCTTGATTGTGGATTTTTTTTTCTTTTGTTGAGGAATTATAGACAATTGTTTGTTTGGATGTCGATTTGAAATGAATTGTCATTCTAAGTAGCTAAAAAAAGAATGATTAGAAATTAATATTAAAAATTAGTTATTTTGAAAACTTAGAAATAGGAGGTTAGTATTGAAGAGTTACTTCGAGCCATTATAAAAACTCGTTTAGATATAATTTTTTTTAAAAGTAGTTAATAAATACTCATTTTAAATTCTCATAAATATAAGCAAACAATCATCTCGGAGAGTCTTTACAATCCTCAAACAAAACAATGGGTATGTTTGTTTTTTGGACATAAAGAATGGTTGTAACTACTCCTAAAAAACGTCTTCTTTGATTTTGTAGTAAACAACCACTCTCAGCTACTTTTAAGAACTCTTCGACTCCATTATTAAATCTCACATTAAATTTCATTAAATTTCACATCAAATTTATCACTCAATTACTATTAATTTCAATTTACAAATAAGTAGTTGATACTCAACTACTCTTAACTTCAATCCCTAAATGAGTATAAACCACTCCAAGCTACTATTAATTACTCAATTCTCTTTCACTCCATTCTATTCAATTCTTTTCTACTAAAAACAAATACACCCAACAGGGGTAAAATTTCCCTCCAAAAAATACAACCACTTCAACGACAGGAGGGTGAACTAAAAAACAACCACTTCGAATCCAGAGGTGTGAACTAATTGATCATCAACAAAATTGCATGAAAAAACAGTAAATTTCCAATGAAAAAGAAAATAGAAAAAGATAATGTCAATAATAATATCGTTAAAAAAACTTATTTAATTAATTCAAGCACAGGAGTTTAAGTGGAGAACAATGAAAGGTACAATTGACCCTAGTCAAGATTGCATTACCAGTTCCAACTTAATGTTTTGATTAATTTAAAATTTTTGTTTCATAATTGATGTTTCGATATTAATGAGTTGATAATCCAAAAAAATTGAGTATTTAGCCTAATTTTTATGAATAATATCATACATATAAAATTAATTGATAGGATAGGATTCTTACTTCTTAATATATTGATGAGGAATATGTGCTGATAATATGTATCTTAAACTTAACTATAGTATTACGTTTTTCTTTCTTTTTAACATATTTATGGTTCACGAGTTGAGTTTTGGAAAAGAAAATGAAGAATAACACAACTCAATAACTCAACCCATAAATATAAGGGTTGGATTGAGTTTAGTTACTCTAATATATAGAGTTGTAGATAGGTTGGCAAATTGACCGGCCTAAAAATTTTAGTTGGTTCAAAAAATTTTACCGACACAACCCAACTTTGAGTCATGTACATCCATCATCTTAATTGAACAAGTTACATAACTCATCGGGGCTAGGGCTCATCTGTACATATCCGAACTTTGGGCGACTTGTGGAGGTTCAGTCTGCTTTTCCGTAGGCCTTGTCCAAAAGCACTAAAAGATTAACTATCCATTTAGCCAATCATTAAGGGTGGGTTGATCCCTTGGCTAGTTCATTTAAGGGTAATTGTAATGGATGATCTATTCTAACAAAATAATTATAAATGTAGTTAAATTTAAAATTTTTTTTATTCATAGTGATTAATTCAGTTTTATTAATATTCATTAATACAATATTATTTATTATGAATACATTATTATGTATTATGAATACATTATTATATGTTATTAATACAATATTGTGTATTATTAATACCGTATTACTATTAATACTTATGATTTTGATTGTTAATTTTTTTTAAATGACAATATTTGTAATTATTTTCTGAATTTGACTATTTGTAAGTTTTCCTTCTTTTAAAGATCTCATATTGAAAAGTTGAATACTTCCTAAGTAAGTTCTATTTATAAATTGGGTTTGAAATGAAATTTCATACCATTTGATAATTTTGACTAATTATCATGGTTAGATTTTGTTGATGCCAAAATTTGGTCTTTAGGATCAACGGTGAATTTGTATTTCGTAGGGCTGAATACCTGCAAAACAGATAGTAATTAACTGGACACCAGTGTGGTGTGAGGCTACTGCCTAAGTCAGTCTTAGTAAAAAAAACCGTAGAGGAGTTGTTTCTAGAGCTTAGAATAGCTTACTTTTGTTAGAGTCTCAACTAACTATTTATAGGCATGTAGGTCTTTCTACGTAGCCCTAAGAATAAGATTTGAGCTTGTGAACTAGGCCGAACCCATGTTTTTATCTAGCCTCTTCTAATTGAGTTCGTGAGTTTCATCAGATCTTGACCACAAATTTCACCAATAACAGTTTTCAATCATAAAAACAACTAAATTATTATAAAATCAATTAACAAGCTTCCATTGTTAAAAAAAGATATATTACAATTCGAAACCAAGTAAAAAAAAAAATTATAAAAGGACTCGAACAAGTTGTATTTGTGTGTTTTATCTTGTGTTTCTTTTGCATTGAAAAAAGAAAAAGAAAAGGACTTAGTATAAGAAGATTCTGACAACGTTTGGTGATGTGGACAGAAGAAGACAAATTAAATATGTTTTTTTATGTGACATCGTACACGCTTTATAGTTTTTCCGCGGAAACGCGTGGACCACGTGCTCTATTTTTCCACTTCATCTTCCTTCCAATCTAAACTTTTTTCTTTTTCTTTTTCAATTTCATTATAATTTTCTCATGTAATTTAGATTATTAGAATTGAGCTCTCGTTTTCCTTTATCAACGAATTTATTGAAAGTGTCATGTAGAGAAGGAAACATATTTTTAGTAAAAGACTAAAACTCTAATCTAAACATAAACGCCCATTGAGCTTAGACATTTAGGAAAATATAAATTGCAATAAGAGAAACATAGACTAAAACATATTTTTATTATATATATAACTCTCATTTTAACTCAATAAAATTAAAATGTAAAACTCACATTTATTTAATTTATGAACTCACTAAATTAAATTTACAAAAATTAAAATATATTTAATTTTCAACAAGTACATCTCATAATATTATTTGCTCATTATCGAATTAGTTTTGACATCAAACTTCATATTATACCATACCTCAAGTTATAAATAAAGATTAAAAAAGGCCTTTCAATTGGAATATTTCTTGGCATCCAAAAAGAGCAAGATGGTTGGTGGTTTGATTGAAAGGATACGACATATAAATGATAAAGGCTCAAGTTGGTTATATCCATATCCCACTTCACGTTTTTTATTTCTGTAAGTTGAAAAAAAAAAAACATTTATGTTGTGCTTTTCTATTTTTCTATTTTCTATTTTATTTTATAAATGTCTTGTGCTATTCTTTGTCAATTTTGTTTGATTATTAATAGGATGAATATACCGTTGAGATCGATACGAGAGAGAAAAATGACATTTAGAGAAATGAGAATATGTAGTTA
This sequence comes from Sicyos edulis, assembly GCA_036507275.1. Classification (NCBI taxonomy): domain Eukaryota; kingdom Viridiplantae; phylum Streptophyta; class Magnoliopsida; order Cucurbitales; family Cucurbitaceae; genus Sicyos; species Sicyos edulis. The sequence goes on from CM071850.1 coordinate 3,853,399, forward strand.
AGTTTAGGTTAATATGGAATGTTTTTAGATTTGTTTTATTTTAGTGTATAAATGTTTAGATCTCATTTGATAACTATTTAGTTTTAAATTTTTTATTTTTAAAATTTAAGTTTACAATAATGATTGAATGATATGTTTTTTTTTTTCTTATTTAAACTACATCTTACATATATTTTTAGAAATCAAACTAAAATTTAGAAACAAAAAAAAAACTTTCAAAATTTTATTTTTTTTTAAAAAAATTTGATTAGCATTCACATACTTTTTAAGAAAAAATGAAAATATTGTAGGGAAGATGGAACTTATGAATACAAAAAAATTTGAGTGAAAATAAGCTATAAAAACCAGTTAGCTACCTTGTTTTTGAATGCATATCGAAGAAGAGGAGACAAATACCGATTCTCAAAATTGAACCTGCGATGTTGGTGTTGAACTGGTTTACAACCAAACAATGAAATCATTGTGTCATTAATTCATTCGATGACTTCCGTAAGTTTAGTCCATATTATAACACTGCAACTATATTTATAAATATATATTTTTTGAAAAAAATGTAACAAATTAACAAAAAATCAAAAGAACACAAATGATTTCAACCTAACATATTCAGATGAGAATTTGAATAATATTGATGCACAGAACACTTGAAAATATTGTAGCACAGAACACGTATTTCAAGTATATATCATTTTCACCCACATAATATAATCCTGTTCAATAATGTGTTTTAGTATAAACTATTAGATTCACAAATTATTCAAAAGAAAAAAAAAGTACAAAATGCTATTCATAATTAGTGTTTAAAAAAAATGCTATTCATAATTAAATGGGCCATTCATGGCGTGTCTGCCCATGGTGGGCCCAGATTGTGGGCTAAAGTATGGGCTCTTGCATGGTTATTAGGGCCTGCAAATGACCGACTGAAAAAGCCCACTTAATGATGAATACCAGCGAGAATGCAAACGTGTCTGACATTACCGGTACGTGGATTGAGTTGGATTGGATTGAAGAACATTTTTCTATCAACCCATCGATCACTTTTTCAATCTAACCTAACCCAATTAAAAATAAAACTCAACTTAACTCAATTCAGTTTTTATATTTTTGGATTAAGGTGGGTTGAATTTTCGAATTCATCAATAAAATATAAATATAAATATTTTGCATCAAATTATTAACTCACTTTCTCAAATTATTCATTTTAAGAAAGAGAGCGAAGAAATTAAGGATATTATTGGATGGACATATTCTCCTATCCATTCATGATTGTCTTGTTTTAATTATTCCACAAAATAAATAGACAACACAGAAGGATGTAGGATGTAAGATAAGTACATGAAAATATACTTTAATCCTTTTAAAATAAAGTAAAAGATCTTAGTTTACTTCCACGGTTTTTTTTTTTTTTTTTCAACACCATTCGGAAGTGCAGAAAGATTTAAATTGTTGATTATTAGTTCATATTATACTACTGAAGAAATATTCATATTTTGTATTATTGAGGGAACAAATTTCTTGAGCATAATGTTAGAGGCAGAGTGTTCAAGAAAACCGACAATTGTGAGCAACTTAAACTACCATAGTGTGAATGAGTTATATTTTTTTTTGTTGGGTTAAATTATAATTTTTAAATTTTTTAAATTGAGTCAATTCTCAGATTGACTAATTTTTAACTTAGTTGAATTAAATTCAAATCTAACCCACATTTAATATTATGTATATGTGTATAATTTTAATTAACTAGATATATTTTTAGTATGTTTTTTTTTTTGAAACAAATATATTTTTAGTATGTGTGATGTATTAATAATAGAGAGTGATTTGCATGATTCCATTTGAACCACATTTCGTTGGTCTTTAACCAAAAAAAAAAAAAAAAAAAAAAAAAAAGGAAAATTATATTTGGATGGACTCTTCCTACAAAATAATTACAAATGCAGTCAAATTCTAAAGTATTTATATTCATAATAGTTAATATATTTTAATATTATAGTATAAATCTTCTTTAATATTAATATTATGTATTATAAATACTCATAACTAATATTCATATTATAAGAAGACATGTGATAGTACTCAATAATACCAATTAATACATTTATTATTTTTTTAAGTGATTAAATTTATAATTATTTTTTAGATTTGACTAATTTTGTAAATTTCAAAAAATATTAAAGAAAAATAAAATGAGCTAAAATAATGTTATATGTGTGAACATGAAAAAGATAGATTGTGATAAAATAAAATATAAAAATTTAGAAACAAAAGGATATTTTACTCCAAGATTAAATTATGTATAATAATTTTATTTTAAAAAAAAAAGGTATATAAAGATGAAAAAAACTAACAAACATAAATAGGGTAGAACCACATGCCTTCAAACTCATATCGTTCCACTTGAGTAATTAATAAATAAGGACAACTAACATTTACATTGACAATGGAAAATTCTCTAATAAAATTTCAAATCAAAATCTTACCAACTCATGCTCAAATAAACAACATCATATTAATGTACAAATAATATAATAGACTTATAAAGTAATTAATACATGAGGTTGGCTTGATAGAGACAAATGAAGAAGTTAGGGTAAAAGGTGAGTTGGAAATCACATCAAAGGCAGGGAAAGCTTGGCTGAGTGATTGAATCCAAATATATAAGAGGACAGGAAGCACTTAAAAAAATTGTGTTCACATTTTCCCAAAAGAATTAACAATTTGCATAATTAAGTCACTCTAGACCCCTTCCCACCCTCTTTGATGTTACCCTTTTTCAATAATGACAATATTATTCAAACTTTTTTTTTAAGATTTAAAAGTTAAAAAGATTTTTTTTTTTCTTTTTAAAATTTAAACTTATTTTTAGTTAAGTTTCTTACGATATATTATATCTTTCCTACCATATATTCATTTTTTTTTTTAAAAAGAAGAATATCAACTAAATTTTAAAAACAAAAATAAGTTTTTGGAAATTACTTTTTTTTGTTCCAAAATTTTAATTTGATTTTTTATAATATAGGTAAGATGTAGATATCTAAATAAGAAAAAACCTATGCTAAAATAGTTATTGTAGACTTAAATTTCAATAACAAAAAATTAAAAACTGATTATCAAACGGGGTTAAAAAATTATGTTTATAATTTATAATAATTATAAATTAATTTTATAAGTTTTTACATTCAAATATTATTTAGATAAAATAATTTATCAAAAATAATTAAAATGTACATAAACGAACGACAATACTTACTATATATATATATATTAGTAAGTATTGTGTTTATAAATTCTCAAAAAAAAAATATATATTGTGTTTATAATGTTTATATATAAAAGACATTATACTATTATGTTTATGATATAATATACATCATATAAAAATAGTAGTCGGGAATCTATTAATTGCACTATTATTTATAATGTGCACCCTTAAATGAATAAGAGTAAAATACTAATTTTTAGGATCAAATTCGTAATCATAGTATTGAATTAATTATCATCAAACAATAAAATCATTACATCAACAATATTTATGGTGGATTCCAACAAAAAAAAAAAATGTATTCTGAAGAACAACACAAATGTTCGAATCTCAAGATCTTCTTAATCATTAATCCAATCCACAATAATTAAATTTCTCAAATTAAATGTGGAGTTTTAAATAAAGCCAAACAACATTTTTTTTTTGAAAATCCAAACAACATCTTAATATTAAAAAAATTAGTTATCTAATTTCATAATGTTAAGATATGTTTTTGCAGTATTTCCCCTTTGGATACTCTTAATAATATTTGAGTCAGTTTGCAAGATATGTTTTTTTTTTAATATGTATTATTTTTTTCTTCTTAAGGACCTGAACGCTCTAGTAAGCTTTGTACGATAAACAGAAGATGAACACTTTTGATGCAAATCATCAAGACAAATGCTAAATGCAAATTTAATACAACAGAGAGGAAGTTCTCTTCGTTCTTCTTTGTTCTATTTTTTTTTTAAGTTACTTCCTCTTTTATTTTATTTCTTGGTATCAAAGCATGACTGATTCATTATCCTATAACAGAGGATGAACTTTTTACGATAAACCATCAGCCATTTTGAACTATATTCTACTTAATCAAGTTGTAGTTTCATTTATTAATTACGATCACTTTGGATACTCATTTCATTAAAAAGTTAGGGTTGAATTGAAAATCGAAATATAAATAAAAAGAAATAGTTAAAAATATGAATTTAACTTGGTAGGATTTGTTGACAACAAGAATAGTAGCAAAACGATTAGCAATATTAATGTACGATCATCCACCAATATTACAATTATTGTTGATTTTTTTTTTTTAAAAAGGTAGGAAATGAATTTGGCTTGAGTTGCCGACACTCTTCTTGTAAATAAAAACACAGAAAATTTAGTCAAAAAGAAGGTTCCCCACTTGTCACATTTATGTTCTCAAAAGAACAAAAGAAACGTCCGTACATATTAAAAGTGTATATGTATTTACTTGTCTTTTTCTTTTTTATTTTAGAAAAATTATTTTTTGATATCAAGATAATTTTTAGTCTTTTATTAACAACATTTGAAGTTCTATTTTTCAATTTTTTTTTATAACTGAATTATTAGAAATTTTAAATTCATAAACTCTAGATGTTTAAGTCATATATATAATATATTATACCAATTGAATTGTACAACTTTTTTAGAAAGTTTTTTTAAAATTATTTTATTTTTATTTTTAATTTAGCAAAAATTCCTTGTTTTGTTTCTATTTAATAAAAAAAAGAAATTAGTAACCTACATTGTTGGGTTTCTATGTTTTTCTCCTTTATGAAGAATTAAATAATTGTTTTAATTTAAAATTGGCTGACGACAAATTTATAGGGAACAATATACTTTTACCTAAAGATATTTTGGTATCCTAATTCAAACATGATTCTTTTTTTCTCTCTTTTTTTTTTTTTTGAAAAGCAAACATGATGCATGATTCATTTTAAGACAATGGTTTTCTTAATTAAAGACGGCTACATTATTATTGGTAGAATTTTACTTTTTGTTTCGCTTCAAATGATACGCCAATAAATATGTTTTACTCGTATACTCAAAATCTTACCAATTTCCAATTAAAAGAAATTATGTTTGTATATAAAGAAAAACTCTAGAAGGACAAGAAATAAGGTAGTACTTCAATAATATCATGTATCACACGCTAATTAGTTGGTTATTGATTAGAATTCTAAATATGGTAGATTCATAAAAAATAATAATAAATAAATAACACCGGAAGTTAAAATATAGCTATCTTTATGGAATGGAAATTAAAAAAAAAAATCTTGTTGATTAAAATAGGAAGTTGGGTTTTTCATGTTTAAAGCTTAAGCCAAAATCTATCTCAAATATCCCCTAAAATAAACGTATCTAATTAAATAGACATTCCACCACCTCCCATTTTAGGTTTAAACATTTTTATTTTATTTTTCAAAGGCAACTTTTTTTCCTATTATTTTTGTTTTTACAAATATTTTCTAATTCTAGCTACATTGCGATTAAAAAGATGAATATGGATTAATTATTACAATTTTATACCGAAAGAATTTGTTGTATGTTGGTTTCATTATTTAGTAATAATCTATCATTTAAGTAGAATTTGTGATTGTCACTTCCAAATTATACTTAAAAAAAATTATGATGCTATAATTTAATTTCTTCATAATTTATTGTTTTAAAATTGAGAATAATTAAATACACAAGATTATATGATAAATGGAAAATATATATGGTGGTTGAGCTATGTATTTGGTCTTCTTATTGGAGAGAGAAGCTCTATCAAATGAGGATTGATGGACCACCAAACTTCCTTAAGGAGATTTTTGGACTTTTCCTTTTCATAAATATAATTTTTCTTTAACTTGTTCTTTAATTTTATATTATTTGTAATCAAAAGATTATGTCATTGATATGTAGGGAATAAAATCTTTTTCTTTAGAAAATTTTAAAGGTACCTTTTAATAAATAAGATAATTTTTTTTGAGAGTCTAATAAATAAGATAATTACATATTAAGATTAAAGTTATTGTGGTATATATGACGAGCTTTAAAAGGTAAAACTAAGTTTTCAAAGGAATATTTCTTTTTCTTATGTGTTTCAAAATAATTTGATTGGTTTTCCGACTAATAGGTTAAAAGTTTTGATTTCTATTTTTTCTTTTAATTAATAGTAGAATAGAGTTTCAAACTTGAAACCTATTATTTTTTGACATTTGTACTTCACTTATTAAAGTAAAAAAGATTTTTTTTTTTCCCTCTCTTTATCAGTCCAATTATTGAATTTATAACTATAAGTAATGAATTATCAAATAAGTAATTTCTTCATTTGAGAGTTTCCTCTTTTCATTGAGATTTTTTTGAAGTATTTTGAGTAAACGCTAAATTTGATCTATATAATTTGAAGAATATTAGCTTATAAATTCTATAGTATAATTAAAATTTAGGTCTTATAATTCTAAAAATAAATTATAGTTTTTATGATTAATAAAATATAAAAAATATTATATTGATGAATTAAATTAAAGTGTCATTATTAACACATAAATAGTCCAAACATCACTTAATTGAAGTGTCATTATTAACCCATAAATAGTCAATTAGGCTACTTAATTCATCAAACATTTACAACAATATCAACTATTGTATTTATTCTATAATTTATTTCACTATTGATCATGATACTTTTTTTTTAGTGGTTGTAAAATGCAGGATGAACTGTGAATGATAACTTTTTTATTTTGGAATGATATTTTAGTTGGGTTTCAATTATTATTATTTTTTTAAAAGCAGAAATCTCGCACATAAGTTTCCTTCCTTTTTCAATATACTAAAATAACAATTTTCGAAGAGAAATATGTTCTTCAAAATGTGAAATTCAAAAAAATATTATTACAAAATTATCATAGAAGGGCCCATCAAAATAGGAAGAATTGGTGCACAATTTGACAAATCATGTGGGAATTATATAGACACAAAAATAATAATTTTGGTTCTCTAATCATTGCCTTTGCATGTTCAATAGTGAAGGCAAGACAATGTTCAGTTCAATGTCTTCTTTAGGGTGCAGAATTTCAATATACTCTCTGGGAAATTAAAAAAAAAAAAATCAAAATAAATTAAAAATTTTAAAGGAAAAAAATAATAATATTACACTCTAAATCAAGGATATAATGTGTTTTGATAACACTTTCTTTCGTTTACTTTCATTAAAATTATGGTTTAAGTTTCTGATAATTAATTGTTTTTTTTTAAATGATAATTAATTGACTTTTTATTACACAAAGAAAATGTTAAGAACTAAAACATAATTAAATAAGAAAAATTAAAGATTAAAATACAATTTTTCACTATTTATGTGAATTGAGTAAAAAAATATATTTGAATTTATGTTTTTGGTTGACATTTTTTTATTTATTTATCAGGTTCTTATTGTCATATTAAACTATACTTCAGTTGACTATTAAAATGGAAGAGAAACTTATAAGAAAAAAAATTGCACTAAAATAATCAACCAATAATGTTCAGGACTAGCTAGGAATAGTTCTTACAATAAAGGACAAGCTAGGAATAGAATGTCTCAGCTTTTAATAACTGAAGGCAGCCTTTTCAAGTGAAAGGGTAGTTTAGGAAATACCAGTAAATTTTTGGCTTACCTTTCAAATTTTATCTAATAAATCTTTAGAAAATTAAAAAATAAGTAATTGATTTTTTTTTACTGCAAAAAATAAATAAGTAATTTAATATAACTCGAAATTAAAATTTTCTACTTTGTTAGATCTATAAATTAAGAATATTAAATATTTCATATGATTGTTATATTAAAAATTATTTTTTAGATTTTTATTTTTTTGAGATTACACAATAATTGATAGTGGGAGGACTCAAACCAAGATCTCTAGTCATTGGGCATACGCTAGTGCCGCCCAACAATTTCTCATATTTGCATTTTTTAGATTACTGTTATATCAAGAATTCAAAGTTTAACTATTTATTTAATTATTTTACTGTTACATATTTTCATTTATTTATTTTTAAAACTATCTAAGATAACGTTAAATCGATCGTTTAATAAATATTTTCATTTTTATAAATAAAAAAAATGTGGCTGATGCGGTGGCAACCATATACATAATAATTACCAACAAATTGATAAATTTTACTCTTATTTAAAAATTTAAAATAATATAACAATTGAGTCGAGAAATTCTATCTTGATCATAGATATAGTTGTTAAGTTGTTACTCTTGTTAAGTTAAATTTTTTAGAAGGTATAAATTAAATACGATGAGGATCTCATATGAATATCAGTGTTGAAAGTGAGAAGTGATAAACAGAAAAATAATACGGTTATTGTTGAAAAATTCAAATTTAGAGAATTTCATTATTAAAGAAAAGGTAAATAGACTATAAACCATACATAATAATATAATCTATTTCAAACTATATTTAAGAAGATATTCAGACCAAATGAATGTATTGAGCCTTTACACTAACAGAAGACAACACATTTATTGTTGAAAGATTTAAATTTGGAAAATTTCATTATTAAAGAAAAAAGTGAAGAGACTATAAACCATACATAATAATACAATTTATTTCAAACTATATTTAAGAAGATATTCAAAACCTAATGAATGTAGTGAGCCTTTACTCTAATACTAATAAATATTTTAGGATATTGACTAGGGGTGATTTCGGTTCGGTTTTTGTAGGTTTTGTATCAAATCGACAACCAAACCAATATCTTCGGTTTTCAAAAAATGGATCTGATCCAATGTCCAATAAAGTATAGAACCATTGGTTCGGTTTTTCAATGTCCAAAAATGGATCCGATCCGATCCAATGTCCAATTTTTTTTAATATATCAAAAATAATATTTCTCATATAAAAAAAACATTCTCGTAAACTATTTTTTTAAAGGTTAGAAGTATTTTTAACTTATTTAAAATTATTTAAGGATATTTTTTACTTGAAATAGGGGTGAATTAAAGAAATATTAATGGAAAGAAGATTACTCTATATGAATTATTGACTATATATATATCGGTTTGGATCGGTTTTTTAAAATGAAAACCGGAACCGATCCAATATTTTCGTTTTTTCAAATTACAAACCGATATGTCTAATTTTGAGGTAAAAAACCGATCCGATCCATTGGTTCGGTTCGGTTCGATTAGGTTTTTCGGTTTTTCGGTTTTTTGTTGCACCCCTAATATTGACATCCATTTTAAACTTTTTTGTATAAATATTTTAGGACATTGAAATCCGGCCGTCCAAACGCTTCACACGGGCACTGTCATCCACACGTGTCTAAGTGTCGGTAGACTTAAAATCCGTATTCCACAAATTAAAACTCTCTCTCCATCAGTCCCAGGTCTTGATGCTACGGATGAGCGCCACGTGGTAGAGAAGTAGGTGACGTTAGCAAAACTCATTAAATTGGTCTCCCTTTGACCTTAGGATTTCTGGTTATGTTCTTGTCAAACTTATTATTTTTATTTTTCTTGCCTTTTTCAGTTCCAAATTTTCTTTGCATTATATATCTTGAAACTACTCTTATGCCCCTGGTTTCAAGCAATTATGAGGTTTTAGGTGTATTTGGGCCCGTTTATGTAAAGAATCGAGTTAGTTATAAAAATCTAACCGATGTTCGTCTCATCGTTTATTATAAATGGTAGTTGCCTAAATTTGTGCGTCAGTTTATCTAGACTTCCGTGATATAAATATTATCTTTTGTTATATAATCAGTACCTCAAACACCGTTTATCATATCCGTTACAATAACTTGTCCCTCAAACACCATAATCCACCATTTATTATAATTCATCGTCTATCATAACATTTTTCTATCATAACTAAATAGGTGCCTCAAACACATACTTTAGGTTAATTTTAAATGCCTTTCAAGAAAGTTGGAAATTGTATAAATGAATTTTAAGATTTGTTCTATTTCTTCTCCCAAAAATAACAGATTTGGTTGACTTAAAAGTTTATGAGAAAATATTTCCTCACTTCTGTAATTTAGAGCTTTAATGATGGACACATTTCAAAAACACTAATTTATAATGATGAACAAGATTTAAAAAAAAATGAATTTTCTATAAACATTTCAAAAATGCTTATCTATTATGTGTTCTTCGTCATTGTAGTAGAATGGTTTTGAAAATTGTCTACATCAATTCTTACTTTATCATGAAAGATCTGTCTATTTTAAAGAGAGTTTGCCATAAAAAAATCTATAATGACGGATAGCATTTTATAAAGCCAAAACATACGGATCTTAAAACTTTTCGTATTTTTGTACTCTTCTCCATAAATACTTATTTTGGTGTTTCCTTCGTCTTAGTGACGTTTGAAGTCGTCATTTTCGTCCTCGAGTCGTCCTCTCAGTAATTTTTCGTTAAAAATGTGAGTTTTCAAGTTGTTCTTTGTTTATTTATATTTTTTGCCATAGCTTTGAGGGGTTTCTTTGTTTTTTTTTTTTAAAATATCTTTATCGTAGTTTTTAGGTTAGACTTTGTTCCTCTTACTTTCACATTTATTTATTTGCATTTCTTTATGTTTCACTCTGTTCGTAATTTATCTGCACTACATTGTTTGCTATCAAGTTTGTGCTTACGAGTTACTATACTTAAACAAATCCTTTCACATTCTTGAAACCCAGCATTAAAATCCTATTCCTCATCAAGCAACACTAATATCACATCATTTTCAATCTTCCTTGGAACTAAAAAAAATCTTTCATATTATTCAACCCCATAACCTAAAAACAAAGACCGAATCCCCACCCTTTTTAACAGATGTAACTACATCACATTTGGTAAAAAATGGATGGGGATTCGGTCTCGTTTTTAGGCTGTTGAGGGTTTGAAGTTGAATAGTGTGAATGGATACAATTCGATAGGCATTGAGAATAATGTGGTTTTGCTTGATGAGGAGGAAGTTTTTATTATTTGATACTTTTAATGTTGGGCGCTTTGAATGTCGGACAACCCGTCATTAAAAATATCTCTTTATGAAAGACTTTTATTGTCACATTCTTTGATGTCAAATGCTTGTTTGACATGAAAACTCTTTAAAGTTGAATTTTGACCGACATTAAAGTATGAGTTTGTACTAATGCCTAAATACGTGGCTACTATGGATTGAATTGGCGATCACTTGAATCTCAAGACCTTCTTTAATCTAGACCATGAATGTATATGATTCAAGTTAGATTGGGTTACTTGGTTTGTTTTGGGCCAATTTAAAATTTTAAATTAACGTTTATTCATATATATAATTTTTATTTTAAAGCAACCCAACGCAACCTCATTCATATATTATTGGTTGGAGTTTTCTCTTTTCTCTTTAAAATTCATGTTCGAATAGGATGACACACATGATTGAGTTTATCTCTTATTTAAAAAATAAAAAATAAAAAATAAACCAAACTCTAAGTACAAATGACCAAATAATTATTTCTCCTAAACTCCTTTTATCATTTTCTTTACATTATGTATTCACTCATAGTGCCTTCTATCTAGTGTTTGTCCTCTCCTAATTTTTTTTAAATTAATATGGTTAACCAGTACAATTTTATAATCATATTTCATTTTAATTGTATTAAAGAAAATAACAAAGTATTCAAATCTTAAAGAAAAAAAGTTATATTTTTCTTCAAAAATTGTATTATATAATAAAGTAGACGCAAGTCATGTACATTTAAATACAACTATAGAACAAGTTTCACACATTTAGCAAAAACAATTCCACTCGCAAGTGCATACATTTAAATAAAACTATAGGACCAATCGTCCGTGTTTCACCCTTTTCCAATTTCATGCCGATTTTGACACTTGTTATTTTGAGATCATATCTAGTATTTAGAGTTAGTCTTGGACAATTGAACCTCTTTGTTAGGTTGGATCCGAACTGTTATGGTCTAACCTTTTTCACTCGTTTGGATCGACTCTAAAGATTCAAAACGAAGAAAGAAATACTATAAAGGATTGGAGCACAATATATCTGCCTTTTGCCTTTTCCAACATAATTTAGGACCCTAGTCTATTCTAAGACACGAGAAAATAAGATAAGCAGACACCCCCACCCAAATCATCCAGTTTGATTTTGGGAGCTACTTGGGATTGGAGGAATGTCGAACACATTGAAGACATGCCAATGGATATGGTTTCTACTTCTTAGATAGTGCAAAATAATGGAATCCGATGACACTTTAAAAAAAGCCAAAAAGCACTGAAGTACCCCCTATCTCGTTGTGTCAGCATCTCCGAACCTTGGCGAGGAATCTTTCCTATATGGCTCAAGATCTTTTGCCATATTAGCCTGGATTACGCTTTTAAATCAATAGTTCATTGACCCGACTCTGACGGGTGTCCTCCAAGGATATCAATTGTACAATTGGCAACAACTATCATGGGTCGAGATATTTAAGCCTCATTCACTCTTTCAAGTTTCTTTCGCAACTTTACCTCTACAACTCTCCTATCAATGTATAAGGTTAACATCTTTCTTTCACTCCCCCGTATAGAGTACTGAGTTACTTACGTTACGGTCTTCAACAGGTAGGGGGACTTGGACGTTGAGATCTCTTCGCTACGGCGAGAGGTTTATTTCATCTTGACGAGTGTGCTGGTCTCTTCGTTCCTAACTCCTTCTACATTTCCTCTCCCAGCCGGGTCGAATACTTTTCTTTCCTAATTCTCTTCCAATTGCGCTCAAACCAGCCTCAAGAAGCATGGTTGAGAGGAAGATGCTTGTCCGTAAACATACAACTCCTCTTGCTTCTCTCCTCACGTTTCAATATCACTCCCCTATGCAATTTCAAAATGAGAAACATTGTTTTGACATTATTTATGATGGGAACTAAAACCTTTTATTTTTATTTAAAAAAAAGATATTGTTGATTTTTAGTAAAAATTTATATATTTTATGCCCCTTTAACTATATTGATATTAATTGACAAAAAATAATGATACATTTAATATTTTTATGAAAAAAAATAGAGGAACCAAATGAAAACTAGTTTGACATCTATTCTTTTGCTTCCCTCTAGATGGCGCAGCCACTAAAAAAATATATATTTATATTAGAAAACTCACATTGATATCAAAATCACGAAAAAAAGCTAAAATTAAATTAAACTTGACTATCATAATATAATATAATGTTAATAACTATTTTGTTTTTAATTTTTAATTTTTAAAATTTAAGTCTAGAACAATTATCTTACTATAGTTTTTTCCTTATTTGGATATCAACATCTTACTTATATTTTAAGAAATAAAACCAAAATTTAGAAAAAAAAAATAGTTTTCAAAAATTTGTTTTTGTTTTAAAGAAAGATAGATACATCGTAAAAAAATGAAACATATGATAAAAAATTTGAGTAGAAATAAGTTTAAATTTCTCATAAACCAAAAATAAAAAATCAAATAGTTATCAAACGAGATCTAAGTTAGTAGATGATATACATTACTACCCAAAGTTAATAGTTTGATTATTTATCTGGCAATTATTGTATCACTTGGAACTAAATTTCTTATATGTTGTTTTCAAAAAAGACTAATAGAATTCAAATGGCTTATTTAATTATTGTTAGACAATTTTGCTACACTTAATGTATGAGTACAATTTTAATAAAACATAGCCTTTGTATTCAATTATTATTAAAGAATACGTATATTTTTTTAATCCATACCTAACCGTTTATTAAGAAACCACCATATTTGATTTCAAAAAAAAAAAAGAAAAAAAAGAAAAAAAAGAAAAAAGAAACCACAGTATTTTTCAAAAAAGTATAATTTTAATAATATTATATATGATTTAATAACTATCATATTATAAATTTTATTTTATTTTTTAAATAAAAAAAACATCAAAATGAAAGGATGGGTTACCTTATTTTATTATTGGTAGTAATCGAACTCAATATCATAGTCACAGATTCAACCTTGATTATCAATTTTTTACTTTCATTTATTTTAAAGTAATAACAATTTATTTTAGGTTGTATTAAAAAAAAAGTAAAAAAAACATCAATATGTCTTCTTTAAATAACTTTCCCAAAACTTAGGGGGTGTTTGTTTGACATATTTAAGTATGATATAGTTTAAGGAGTTATATTGAAGAGTTATGTATTGAGTAGTTAAAAATTGAGAGTTGTGTCAAAAACTCGTTTGGATGTAGTTTTTGTGTAGAAGAGTTAAAAGTCAAAATCTTGATTGGATGTAAATTTAAAATGAGTAGTTATTTTTAATAGTTAAAAAAGAAATGATTAAAAATGAATTGTTAAAAATGAGTTATTTTGATTGATTTAAAAGATATAATTAAAAATAAGTGGTTAAAAATGATTGAGTAGTTATAAATTAATGATTAAAAATGAATGATTAGAAATGTTAATTATTTTTAAAAATAAAAATGAGGAGTTAATAAAAACTTGTTTGAATATAAATTTTCGAAGAAGAATTAATAAATCCTAAAACGAACTCTCGAGAGCAAGCTCGTGGTGCTGTGTAATTCACGCGTAAACCAGTGAAGGTTTCGTAAAAGGGAAGCGCGTGAGTGTTACGATGACTGTGGCTGATGACCGATAATGAATCATGAATGGTCACCAATCTGAAGGCTCTGTTTGCCTGTGCCAGTAAAGCCACATTTTGTTTTAAATATATATATATATATATATATATATAAATAAATAATAATAATAATAATAATAATTAGAAAAAAGAAAGGTTAACTTCACCGACCATCGCATTAAACCAAATAATCTTATCTCAAAAAAAAAAAAAAAAAAAAAAAAAAAAAAACCAAATAATCTTACGCCACGTGATCTGCCTAAAACCACTGCCATCTTATGGACTTTGATTGAGCAACATTTAAATAATTTTGTTTTTTGTTTTTATAAATTTTTAATTTTTTTGTTTAAATATCACTTTTACTAATTTCGGGATACTCGTCTCTTATTCTTTGAGCTATACATTTTGGATTGAGTTTTATATTTTTTTTTTAAAAATAGTTAGAAGTGTTTGTTTGTGTATTTTTTTCGTAATTATTTAATTGGTGATAATTTTCATTTCAACAAATTCTAATTATTTTTTAATGTGCTAACAAAATTATAACTCAGCGACATCATTTAATGATCATGAAGGTTTGAGTTCAAGTCCTTGCACTCAATTATTGTAATTTCAAAAAAAAAAAAAAACCTATACTTTAATGTATCTTAAAGTAAAGTATTTATATAAGATTTTTAATTAGTTTATAAATTATAACCATATGAGAATAGTTGTTGACAATATTTAATAATTATTTACTTTGTAATTATAATTATGTTTAAATGTTATTCTAAAGTTACCATGTTCATGCATTTTTTTTATTTAATCAACTCATTAAATCTAAAATAATACATCCTCTCAAAAACAAAATCTAAAATAATACATAAGATGTTATAAAATATCGAAGGTTCTTCTTTTCCTAAGACATTATGGTAATATTGATTTTTAGTTTAGTGATGAGTGAATTATAACTTCAAACTACCATTGTTAATCGAACTAATAGCAACCATTGTTAATAACAATAATAATGACAACATCAAATTATCAATTTCATATAATTAAATCGTAGTATTAAATAGGTGGTCAATTTAAAATTAACGAAATGTGTTTTTTTTTCTTTTCAATATAGTAATTTTTCTTTCGATGTTCTCTAGAATATTGGACCATTAATATCCTAAATGTAATAAACTATAATGGTGGACAATAATGAAATTTTTTTTTTTTAATGTACGTACTAAAATTCGATCTTGATATCAATAACATCAAACTCAATTAAAATTCAACTTAGCAATCAAGCTACAATGTCGTTGGGTTCATATTTACTAAACTAAATGTTATTTACTAATTTATGAGATTGAATAATATTTTAAGCATGAGTTAACTTAATTAATATAAGCCAAAAAAATGTAACTTAATAATATTAATATATTTATATATATGAATCGAATAGCCAAGATTCGATCTTACTTCCCTATAAAAACATAACCAAAATAAAATTAAAAATCATATTTAATTAAAATGTACTAACATTGATATAACATGTGGACTTCTATTTTAATTAGTTGTTTTAAATACTAGTCTTGAATTAGTTGATTCATTCGATTTTTAAGATCTATTACTCATTTCTATTTTAATGAGATACTATAACTAGTTATATTAGATTGTATTTTAAAATAACTTTTAGACCCACATTACTTTCTTCATTTTTTTTTATAAAAGAACACATTACTTTCTTACCTAGTATGGATTTAGTTAATTATTCATAACTTTAGTTACTCAAGTTAAAAAAATTTAAAAACAAAAAAACAAAAACAAAATTTCAGCTAAAATCTTACGTAGAAGCTATTTGAGTCTAGCTACTATTAAAACGTAACATTTTAGTTAAAACTTAACGAAACTAATATAATTCAACTAAACTTATATGAGTTAATTGGTGTTGGATGCATAATTTAATAACAGATGTTTAGGTCGAGTTTTATTTTTCTTTTTTTTTTATTCAGGAGTGTTTGCATTTAATATTATTTTGATTATTTTTACGGAACATATTATTTCACTCTACCCCGCTTAAATATATTAAATATATGATCGGTTAAATCTTCAGGGCCCTCTTTAAACAATGCACTAAATTAACTGAAGATCAACACTGTGGTTGGTCTAAAGATCACAATCCAATTTAACCCCATGTGTGAAAGCTGTTTAATTTGGATTTTGTCTTGGAAAATTAATAATTGTTTCAACAATTGTGTAATAATGTGTTAAAATTATAATCATGGAAACATGTGAAATAACTTTCATTATTTGTGAATTATGAAAACAGTAGCTCTATATCTTGCCGAAAAAAAAAACAAAAGAACAGTTGGTTTATACATAAAAAAACGAACATAATATTGTGTTGATGTTCAACTCTTTTCGAATATGTATGGATGAATAATTGCATAAGTGATTATTTTAACCGATTAGAAATTCAATTTTATATATAAAAAAACTAGAGATAAATTGTAAAATTAATTTTTTAATTTTTATTACTATTATTATTTTAAATAATAACATGGGTGAGGATTGATACATGCTATTTATTTGTCAATATATATTTCAATTGCCACTTGAATTAATCTATATTTCCACAAATTCAATTTTTTTATTAGATAAAAATAGATAAAAAAAAATCAAACCATTTGTAATTTAATAGAAAATGGAAAAATGCTGATCGTTCAATGAAGTAGGAATAAATAGTTTAAAAATTGGGTAAAACCTACTTTTTTGTATTAAGAAAAAGGAATAAAAGTGGTGAATCCTACTGATAAATAAATGCGTAGTTATTACGGAATAATTTTTTGTTTGAGTTCAAAATAATAAATCAGGCACAAAATTAATTTTAATTTGTTATTATTGTACTTGTATTATTGTACTTGTGTTCATTTAGGAAAAGAATATATCATACCATATGCCTCGTATTTTGTATTTCTTTTTTAAACCTTCCATACTCTTTTGTAGACATTATATCTATATTTTAATTTAAGATTTAAATTTTAATATTAGTAACTCGGCATTAATTTTTGTACACATTATTTTTTAAAGCATTTTAATGTGACAAGCCATGAATAATAATTGTAAGAAATATCTTTCAATCTTACTTTATAAAGTTCTATTAATACCATTTCTTATCTTTGAAAATAAAAAAAATGTAAATGCAATTTCCACTTTGAACCTATGATTATTTGTATACATGTTTTAAAGAACCAAACCATGCTTTTTAAAGTTAAAAAAGCAGCTTTCGAAAAGTTTTTTTGTTGTTGACTAATTTGGTTGAGAAATTAAAATATTTAGTTAACAGAGATTTTATTGTAAAGACAAACATTCTAAAAATATTGAATGAAACAAACTATCTATTTTAATACAAAAATATATTAAATTTTCCGATAAAAACAGTAACACAAGGATCTCATTATCCATTTAATGATCTAGAGATCATGAATTTTAATTTCTTTACCGATAATCGTTATAATCTCAAAAAAAAAAAAAATCTAAAATTAAATAACATTAATCTTATCTAAAAGGTGCAACTATTTATTTAACAACCAATAAGTAACTTAACAACCTAAATGTATTCTAGTTATTATCAAGAAGTCATGAATTATAATTTTCTACTTTCAATTATGGTAGTACTAAAAAATATTGACTTTTTAATCCATAAATTGTGATCCACTTCAACTTGATCATCATATGTTTCAAAATTGAATGTTTATATTTATGATATTTTAATAATACTCATATTTAATCATTGAGTATGTATTTTTAATTTATATTTATACTTATTTTCTTTTAAAAATTAAATTCCCATGAAAAATAAAATAAAAACTTCATCAATATATTTGAAATTTAAAATTAGTTGATTGTGATAACTTAATTAAAAGTGAATACATTGAAATGTCTAAGATAAAAGAACATAAATGTGTGCTTACCATCCGTATATTGTTTTTTTTAGTATAAGTAGTTGGGAAAAAGGAAATTGCAACATCCAATCAAATAATCAATTGTGTCAGTGACTCATTCAGTCCAAAATTGTTTATTGAACTGCATATAAAAATAAAGAGAGAAATTATTTATTAAATTAGGAGAATAATTTATGTGGTATATTTATATAGAGAGGAAGGTGCAAAGAGCCAAGTTATCTGCCCACTCTCCTTTTTAAAATTATATTTAATTTCTCTCTGAAGCAAAGCCGCCAACACACAACAATTACAAAATTCTTTGTTCCCTTACAAATAATTCCGGGCTGTCTTTTCCTTTTCCCTTAAATTTTCTCGAGAAAATTCAACCCCCCCTCCTTTTATTTTCCGGGAAAATCTCAGATCTCTGTTTTTTCCCCTGTAATGCTGGAATCAGTGGGCTGCCCGAAAAGGGTCTTGCACCCCTTTCCCTGCCTGACCGGGCTGCCCGAGATCTAGCACTCCCAAAGCCTCACTAAAATCAACCATGCTTAGAACAACAACCAAGACCAAACCCACGGCGGCGGTGAGTGGAATCTCCGGCGGCGGCGAATCGAGACCGTCCGATTGGGAAATGAGACCGGGTGGAATGCTGGTTCAGAAGCGAACCGACTCGGAGAAAAACTCGGTTCCGGCTCCGGTTGTACGGGTTCGAATCAAGTACGGGTCCGTGTACCATGAAATTTCCATTAGCTCTCAAGCTACTTTTGGTAATATATTTCACTTTTTTTTTATTTTTTTATATACATATATTTTTTTAATTTTTAGTTTAAAAGGCTTTTAATTTATGCCATCATTCATAAGTGTTTGATTTTTGTTTTTTAAAATTGAACTTACAAATCTTACTTCCGCAATTTCAATTTTTTTTTTTAAAGAATATGTATTCAGAATCATTGCCTTGTAAAAGTATTGAATTTTGAAATTTTGTATTTGTTTTTGTCCTTGGGCAAGTTATTAAATTTCCGTAGAAAAGGTAAAAAAAAAATAAAGCAAGAAAGAGGTAATGGAAAAAAAACACAATTCTCCAATTCTAGAAAACATAAAATTAAGGCACATTTTTTTAATAATAATATTTGGTTTTAATTTTATAAGTTTTTATTTTTGAAAAATTTTCTTCAAATTTCAAACTATAAATATTCTTTCTAAAAGAATTTGATTTTGAAGTTAAATTAAAACAAACAAAAAAAAAATCTTGATTTTATTTTGATATCATATCAACATACCACATAACCTTCTAATATTTGGATGTAAAAAAATATGTAGAAAATTAATTATTGAATAGTAAATTTCCCAAACATGAATTAGACATAAGTATAAAGTCAATAAAGAAACAAGAAAATCGATAGTGGAAAACTATATTTATAGATTAAAAATTAAAATAATTATTAAATATATATTTTTTAAATGGAGAGAACATTTAGGATTGAAATCTCTAAGCTCTTGCGATTATGATTTAACTTAATCTACTTTTTGTTTTAGTTTTTGTCAATATATTGAGTTAGAAAATTAAATTTTTAATCTCAAATGGTTAGTACAAGATATAAAGCTGAATTATACTAATTTTGGTGCATACTTTATTTTATTTTATTTCATTTTATGGGGGTTTGTATTAGGTGACAGAGATGATAATAGCATATTGTTAAACAAAACAGTTTAGATAAAAAAAATTGCATCATCATTTGCACTTTCTTTTAACTATATCTGTTTAGGATTCTAAAATATAAAAATACCTCACAAACCATTTATAAAAAAGACAACTACTCCACTCGTTATTGTTATATTTGTTTAATTAAACAATATTTAGGATAAGATTTCGAATATATAACCTCTTAATTACTAAGTACAATATGCCTCTAGAGTTATGCTCATTTTATATGAGATAAAAGCTTATGTTATTTAATAACACCATTGGTCATTTTTTACTAGCATGAGAGTTGATTAAAACTTTAGAATAATCATTTTGGATTGTTTTATTGGTCAAAGAAGATCGTGTAGATCTGATAAATTATGGACTCAATTTATGATGATTCTATACCTAAAAATATGAGTTTGCTTTTTTTTTTTTTTTTTAAATATCTAAATATTGTAGAGTATGTCTTCAAAGTGTCTATAAGCTAGCCTAACCATTCATAGATATCAAAAAAAATATTCGAAATTTTAGAATTAAAATAGTTGATGGGGTATTGGAAGGTGAATTGAAGAAGAAGCTGACAGGTCCAACAGGGCTGCACCACCAAGACCAGAAACTGATATACAAAGCAAAAGAAAGGGATTCAAAGGCTTTTCTTGACATTTGTGGAGTTAAAAATGGATCCAAATTATCAGTAATGGAAGACCCAATTAGCCAAGAGAAAAGACTATTAGAACAAAGAAAAAATGCCAAATTGGAAAAGGCTTCCACTTCAATTTCCCAAATCAGTTTAGAGATTGATAGACTTGCTGGCCAGGTATAACTTTCAATTTTAAACACTAATTTTAAACGACATCTCGAACTCAATCGTCCTTAATCTCAAATCGTATAGGTTTCGGCGCTCGAGTCGGTTATTGGCAAAGGCGGGAAAGTGGCTGAGAAAACCGTGTCGAATTTGACCGAGTTGCTTATGGATCAATTGATCAAGTTGGATGGAATTATGGGAGATGGTGATGTGAAATTACAGAGGAAAATGCAGGTAAGCTTTCACTTTCATTGCACTTTTATTTTCTTAATAAACAAACAAAACAATGGTTGGCTAACAGCTTGAGAGTTGGTGGTTTTGAAGGTGAGAAGAGTGCAAAAGTATGTTGAAACTTTGGACATATTGAAGGTCAAAAATGAAAACCAAACCTCAATGCAAGTTCAACAGAGGAATTCGGATGGGCCGAAACAAGCCCAAGTCCAAGCCCGAGCGCACGATGGTCGTGATGCGAAGACCGATAGACAGTCGTTGTCGTTGGTGCCCGAAAGGAAATCCACATCAGAAACAGTTGTCACAACGAGATGGGAGGTATTCGACGCAATGCCGCCTTTGGTGCCAACATCTTCTTCAACTGCAATTCCAGCAGCAGCCAACAACAACAATCATGTTCAGCCCAAGTTCAATTGGGAATTTTTTGATTGATGAATTTTATTGTGTATTATTATTTTCAACTGTGAGTTTTGTTGGTTTGATTTTTCTCTTTCTTTTGTTCCTTTTCTATTTTTTGTCAGCTTAGTTTTTGCTTAGGACAATACCCTTTTGTTATTATGTTCAATAAATGGGTTTCTTTCCATGCACATTTGTCAAATGCAATAAGGTGAATATTTGCCTATTTTTCTTTTTGAAATCAAGGTAAATATTTGTCTAGGAATTTACTATTTTCTTTGTTTGAATATATTACAATGTTTTGTGTAAAATTAGAGTTTCTTTTATTAATCATAATATATTTGGAGAATTCGAGAGATTTGAACCTACAACTTTTTGTTTACTTAAGTTATACGCGATACTATTAAAAATATGCTATTGTAACTAAGATATTAGTTTATAGAAAAAATAGACCATCTGAAAATGATTTGATATATATTTTCTAAAATTTGAAAATTGAAAGATAAATGAAATGAAAATGTGAGCAAATTCATACAGAGACGTTGAGATTATTATAATCTAAGGCTGATTGTGAATCTTGGCATGTGCCCAGGGTATAAATGAAATGAAAAATTATTCACATTCTTCCACCAAAAAAAAAAATTGTAGCCATAAATATAAATAGTAAATATTAGACTTCTTTTTTTAACCAAATCAAATATATGTTGGGTTATGAAGAAAGGTTTGGGCATTTAAAAAAAATTTTAAAAAAAATGAAGAAAGGTTTGGGCCAAGTATGAAGAATGGGCTTTATATACTTCCAAAATGAAAAGGTTAATTAGGGGAATAACTACCATAAGAATTTATTCAATAAATAGTTACAAAATTTGAGAGTTTAAATCTATGTCGAATTTATTCTTTAAAAAAAAAAAAATCTATGTCAAATTTTGAATTTTTGAAAATGATTAATTAATTAATCAGTAAAGTGAATTTTATGCTCCTATAAATTATATTATTTTAAATTTAATTAATTTGATTTTAGATTCATTCATAACTACCTTCAAAATCTAAAAATCTGATTTAATTTTTAAATTTAAAATAAAAATTACAACTACTAAAAAATCTTAGAAGATGATCGATTGATAAGCATAAGCATAAATATCTATGAAAATATTGGGGTGCAAATGTTGTGATATACATGCATATGTATAAATATGAACACTATTTCAAGTAAATTTAACTCAACCTCTTGTGAATTATAATTAAATATTGGTTTGTATATAAATGGTAGAATTCTTCAAAACAAATCCTAAAGTAGAAATATACATAACAAAAGATAGAGTACACTAGAATTCTTCAAATTTTACTCAAATGTTATGTCACTCTGTAACGATCCAATTTCCTAATGTACTCTAATAGAGTGTTACCATTTCAAAATTCTTAAAATCAGTTAAATAAAAACATACAATATCCATCAAGATCTCGTAAAATTGGAAAGATTAAAAATAACGTTAATGGAAAGCAGAAAAAAAGAAATTGGAAATTCAAAAAGGGGCAATAAACCCGTAATTAATTGGAGATAGTGGGTTAAAACAAATGGAGATGCTGGGTTGACAGCTGTCTATTAGATTATTATTATTATTATTATATTCTTGTAAATTAAAAATTTCTAGTATATTTTCTTATTATTGTTTTGTTTTACCTTTGCAGAAAATTTGTAATGATTGTTTTATGGTTAAGAAATCATTTTAGTCCATCAACTATATCCTTATTTCATTTTGGTTCCAAGACCTTCAAAAGCTCAATTATAATCCTTCAACTTCACCAAATACTTAAAAATAGTCTTTAATTAAAAACAATTAATACTTAAACTTTTGATAGCAATAAAATAATAATTAGTAAAGGAAAGAAAATGAAGCTTAAAGAAGACAGGAGGAACAAGATGAAATCAAACCACACCAAAAACTATTTGAATTTATTATTATTATTTTATTAACACCTCATCGAAAATTTAACCATGTTCATTTTTTCAATTCCAAGAATTATTTTTAAGCTTTAGCTAAGTCGAAAGATTAAAATTAAACTTTTGAAAGTTTAGAGACCAAAATGGAACAAAAATAATAGTTTAGGAACTAAAATAATATTTTAACCTTGTTTTATTTTACCTTTTATCTATTAAAATATTTTTTTAAAAAAAACTTTTGATTTTTTCGATTTAAAAATTATTTAGAGTGGTGAGATTTTGAATTTTTTTATTTTTTGTAAGTATAAGATTTTAACTAGTAATAAAAATGTCTTAGTTAAATAATAAAAATTATATTTTATTTTAAGTGCCAAACTGTACTATGGTAGTCTTTATATATTTTTTTGAATAAAGTTTTTATACTTTTATTAAAATAATTCAGATGTTCTATTAAATACCCATTTGTGATGTAGCTTTTTAGTTGATTTATAAATGATCAAACTAAATAGGTAAAGAACAACAGCATAGTCAAATATTAAAAAAACAAATTAATAATAAATTAGAATTAAGCTTACTTGTAGACTGCGATACTTTGAAGATCCTAAATCTCAACCAATGAGGCCGCTTTTTAGAAATGGATTCTTTCCTACAATTTTCACAGATTTGATTCATTCTTTAAAAATTGGAATGGGAAAAAATAAAAATGGAAGAAATGGAAGGATATTTATACTTACAAAACAAACATTGGGGTTGTTGCACAAGAAATCATTCAAGTTGTTGTACGATCTCTTGTTGTCTCTCAGGTCAGGATCTCAAGACAAGCACGGGAGCCCCCAAGCATGTAGTAGAGTAAAGTTTTGATTCCCAATCATAAAAAAACAATCTTATAATTACAAAACTTTACAAGATGGACAACACATTTCTCATTATCTTCTCCTCCACGGATGAAGAAATAACACTCCAACAAAAAGAATTAGGAGTATCGGCCACCCCATTACAACTTCTATTACAATAAAAAAAGCTAACAACCTCCATCACCGCCGATAGATCTTTAATATCAACAATAATATTATTGAATTATGAAATATCTAAGGAGAACCACCATGAATAGAGATAATAACATCATTAGCGTTAAACTCTACTAGAATAGGAGGAAGCCAAGGGATCGTGGCCTCAAGGATTGACTAAGGCCCTCCCGAATAGCAATACCCTCCCAGAAATTAACAGAAAAGTTCATCAGCTCCAAAATTCAGCCATTATTATCATTACTATTGATTTTATATTATTATTATTATTATTATTATTATTTTACCAATTTTCCTCAAAACTAATCAAACTTACCGTAAGTACCAATTGTGATTTAGTAAAAGCATTGAACTGAATTTAGTTTAGACATTTAAAAATATAAAACTAAAAAAAAAAGAAAGTGAAAATGGTAATTCAACAAAAATAAATAAACAAATTGAAAGGCTATGGGCTTAGCAATTGCATGTATTTACTTGAGTTTTTAAAACTAAATTATGGTACAGGCTGGATATAATAGAGAACGAGAACTGTAAAGAAACTGTAATTGCTTGTCGAACTGCTTTCAATTTTTCAAACTAAAATTGGTCACTCCATAGAAATGGTACCTTTTTTTAGAAACAAGGTAACCACGCCCGTCCATAGGCCAGGCAACGAAGACATCGAAAGAGTATTATCACAGATGAGTCTCGAACCCGAAACCTTAAGAGAAGCATATCCTCAAAACCTAAATTTTCAACCACTGCGCCACCCCTTGGGGACGTCATGAAAATGATACCTATAGGGATGTTTTTTTAACAATTCCTTCCGTAGCTTTGTAAAACATATCCATGAGCATCGTCTTCCCTAGATTGTTAGAAATTAATTTTGCTTGTAAAACTATACGTATTAATAACTGTGATAGCCAAATTCTAAGCATAAATCATTAAAAGTTCTAAATTCAACTATAACAATGACTACAACATTACGGAATGCAAAGCACATATCAAAACCAAACATAAACGAACTCGCATATATCCTCATACGGTCAGGAAAAATAACTAATTAGATCTTCAACATGCCCATCAAAATAAGGCTCTTTTGGGTTCACCATTTTGGATCGAATCTCAATTATATTTTTATTAGACCAAATACTCGATTGGTGATGAGAAAAACAGTACACCTAATTTATAGATAGACAACCCTTTATACATTTTCAATGTAGGATCCTCAACAATCTTGATATGGGGGAGTAAAAACCATGACGATGGAATGCATTCATGTTATAGCTAATTATGAAATGAAGAATAGTAACAATAAATATAAGTCTAACCATTGGAGCACTTTTGAATTTAAAATTGTTATTAAAAAGTACTTCAAAAGACAGTCTTGGTAGTTCTATTCAAAACTACTAATTATGGAAGCTTGTAGAAGTAAAGATCAGAAAATTACCTCGAAATCAAAGAGTATATATCTACTACTTGAGAAGTGAAAAGGCAGCATAGCATATCTCCTAGTCTAGTTTGTAGTTTCCATCCAACGTAAAACCTTCAAAGTGACATTAAGGTCCCGTTTGAAAACCATTTGATTTTTTGTTTTTGGTTTATGAAATTTAAGCTTCTTTCTACTCAAATTTCCTACCATGTGCTTTATCTTTCCTACAATGTATCCATATTTCTTTAAAAAAGTAGGTGAATACTAACCAAAATTCAAAAAACAAAAACAAACTTTTGGAAGCTACTTTTTTTTGTTTACAAATTTTGGTTTTGTTGATTAAAATATAGATAAGATATAGATATCAAGATAAAGAAAACAAGTATAGTAAGGTAGTTGTTGTAGGCTTAAATTTCATAAACAAAAAACGAAAAACAAAATGATTATCAAATGAGGTCTAATTTATCAATTTGCAAGTTAAAAACGTGATATTTATCAAATGGGACAGAAAATGTAATCAATGTGCAATGAAAGGGATCATAACTTTATGGTGTCTGTTAGAATAAGAGCTTAAGGCATACCAACCCCCAATTCACACTAATTCACACAACCCACAACTTAAGGTCCCGTTTAATAACCATTTTGTTTTTCGTTTTTTGTTTATGAAATTTAAACCTACAACAACTATCTTACCATACCCTTTTCTTTATTTAGATATCTACATCTTACCTATATTTTAATAAACAAAACCAAAATTTGTAAACAAAAAAAATAGCTTCCAAAAACTTGTTTATGTTTTTGAAATTTGGTTAGTATTCTCCTACTTTCTTAAGGAAAGATGGAGCACATGGTAGAAAATTTGAATAGAAATAGGCTTAAATTTCATAAACAAAAAACAAAATAGTTATCAAACGGGGCCTAAAGTTCTATCGAACTAATATTCCCCCACTAACACATAAACCTTCACAATTCACATCTTAGAACGTTAACTATAGAGTTTCATTTATTCACCCTTTTAACACCCTAACTCACACATTCAGTGTCACTCGAGATTAGCTCTCTACAATAAAAGAGAATCGAGAGTTCATACCGATGTATTTATTCACTCAAGAATCACTTTGTGACTCTTCACAATACACCATCTCATTCACGGCTCACACCTTATCTCATAAAACTTGCTCATTCATTCTTTAATTTTTTTTTTCAAGGTAACCACGCACGTCTCTAGGCCAGGCACCAAAGACATCGAATGAGTAATATCACAAGTGATCCTAGTTGGCATTGTTTTGGGCGGGCCCAAAATCGCCTTTGGATTTTATTTTTTTTTAATCTTACAATCACGCTTACCTATAAATTCCCACCAAATACCACCTACAACTGCCTACACACAATACTCATTCTAGAGGAAACATTTGGCTTCCCTAAAACCATCTTAGCAAAATGTAAACTCTCAGACCCTTGAAGCTCCCTTGCACATGCTAACTTACTACTCAAGCCGAAACTCAACAACACGGAAAAACTCCCATAAGTTTCCATGCAATGGTGCAGTGAATCTATAACAATGTACATATAAGTATATTATGAAATTGATCACTTTGCCATCTAAGTACCTACCAGTTATGTTATGAAAACTACAATCAACAATCGTAAAACGAAGATATAAAAACAGATAACGATAAACGTGAAAGAAGAAGAAGAAAACAACCCACAGAATTTACGTGGTTCATCAACGTTGTGTTGGCTAGTCCACGGGCAGAGAGGGAGCGAAGTTTTATTAAGGAGAACGAAATTACAAAGTTTATAAAATGAGTGTCATAATACGGCTAGAGTTTAATTCGAGTTTATATAGGTACTCTAATTAAACCCTATTACAGAATGCGTAAGCATTAAACGGAATACGGACGTAGATGCGCGCTGCAGAAAACAAAATGTTGATGCGCAAACACATGCGGAACGCATTGCAGCAATGCGCTACAATGCGAGACCCCCGACTACTAATCGTAGGGCATTGGTGCGTTTAAGGCATAATACAACAAGTTATGTGCTCATGTAGATCCCATACTAGTTCTCTAGTTGTCGTCTCTCAAGACTTCAAATGTTAACACTCAAAGTGCAATCCTAGTGTACCTTCATGTTTCATGTAACACACTCGAACAATTCTAATTAAGAGATAGTAATCAATGTTTTCCTGATCTCACATTATCGCACTAGGTGCGCACAACTTAGGCACACTCGCACTATTTTCGCTCACGTACCCATATGACCCTAACTTAAGTAACCGTGAAATTTCTTCTAGACATGAGAGATACACTATCACCCAAGGTGTGGCCCTAAAACTTACCTACGACTCTATACTAATATATATATATATATATATATATATATATATATATATATATATATATATATTGAGGATATAACCCTTCATCTAGCACGAAACAATCCCACTCAAACTTTTTAGTGATGCATCATTGTTTTAAAAGGCTACAGGCAGCCTCGAGGCAGTATGAGGCATAAGCCTCAATTTTAATTAAAAATATTATGAAAAATCTAAGTTTGTGTAAACATATATGGTAAAATATGATACTTATGTAAAAATACATAAAACATAACACCAGCACTAATATGATTAAGTTTTTTTGGAATAAGAAACAATTTCATTGATGAATGAAATATAAGTGAATTCTCCAAGCACCTATAGTGAAAACAATAAAGAACTTCAAAAAGAGATGCTAGAGAAAAATAAGCCAACAAATGATCAAAATTGACAATTATGAATTAATTGTATCTTTCTAACAAAAGCATAAGAGAAAATCTTATATTATAAAAATGGAAAATATTAATACTATTCTTCTAGTTATTCTACGAGGCATAGGAATTTTAAGCCTCAGTGCGTTATCATCGAGGCGTAAGCCTCTCTTGTGTGAGGCGTAAGACTCGAGGCTAAAAGTTAGAGTCTCGCCTTGAAGCTTAAGACTCGATAGCCTTTTGAAACATGGTGCATAACCACGTAACCTGTTAGTGGTTGCACATATACTACAGTAGGAATTAAAAGAAACCCACATTACTCACAGACATCTGCACCACTGAAAAGGCACATCTTCTCTTAAACCAAATCTTCATTAGCTAAATTACCATATATGTAGGATGGTTAACCCCAACCGAGCCTTCCTATGACGTGAGTTATCTAGAATACCACTTACTAACTATAACAATTATAATATAACAAACAAGAGCAGCCAAAACATTCCACCCATTCATTCACACTTTCAACACCTCACTCAATCCCTTTCTGGTACAATTTCCCCATGTCCACCCTTGGCCTTCCCATTACTATACTTTCACCCTTTGCCCACAACCACGGGCATCACCCTGAACATACCTCATTACTCCCTATTTACTTTTTTAAAATAAGGTAACCACACCCGTCCACCCGTCCCTAGGCCAGGCTCCGGAGACATCGAAGGAGTAATGTCACAGTTACTATTCCCAATTTACTTTAATGAATCACCTGCACTGCTCCCCTATGATAGTAGCACAAGGTTGCTCGATCTGAATGAGTGAATTTGATAGAACACTAAATAGATAACCAGAACTATCTCCCTGTACGACAACAAAGTAACACGAATGATAACACAAACAGACCTTTGCTCTGATACCAACTGTAACACTCCTATCTGTTAAGCATCAAGCCTAAGAGCATTACCACCTGTTTAAGAAAAAAAAATACTATTAATTCAACAGAACATTGCTAGATTTACGTTCT
Source organism: Sicyos edulis (assembly GCA_036507275.1). Taxonomy (NCBI): domain Eukaryota; kingdom Viridiplantae; phylum Streptophyta; class Magnoliopsida; order Cucurbitales; family Cucurbitaceae; genus Sicyos; species Sicyos edulis. Next base: position 3,883,180 of record CM071850.1, read on the forward strand.
TGGCAGAACCAACACACCCCCCATGCTCATAAAAACTCTAGCAAGATAATTTACAAATTCCACTTATATTTACAAAGACCATCATTCCTCAAAATAACATTTACATTTCCTAGGTTTGAGTTCTTACAAAACTACATTTGCACATCTTAACAACCAATCTAAACAATAGCTATAAAAGCAAAAGCAGACTATTTGTGCAGTACTTGGCAGCTGTGGGCCCGTGGTTGTTCACCCATAAGAGCTTGCATCACTACAATTTATCAATAAAAAGGAAGAGAATAGAAATCGCTATTATCACAGTTGAACCACTCCTAAATAAGTTGGTGTATTATGCCTTGAACGCATCTATGTGCACAAGCGCATTCCGCATCCGCATTCTATATTACCCGTTCAAACATAAATTTCAGTAATAACTCACTTTTTCTTCTAAAATGCTACACCTTTACAAAATCAAATTCCACTTTTCCAGCCCAACGTTGAAACTCTTTAGTATCTCAAAAATTACCACGGCATATACACTAGCACACTTTGCTTCATCAAGACTTACATTTAATCTCATAAAATGGTATACTCACCAAACTAGCATTACACCTCAAAGCAAAAGGTTTATCCATATCTGGAAAAAAAATTATAAAACTCAAAGCCACACATTAATCTCTTTAACTTAGGATCGCAAAACTGGTCTTGATGGGTCTGTCTCATCTCCTTCACAATCTCTCATGACGCTTCTCTCAGATGTTGGTTTTTTTCCACATCATCTCCCACCTAACCCAATCGTAATTTATGGTTACGATCTATTCAACCCTCCTTTGTACTATTCAACTCGACTGTTTCAAATAGCCTTTTTCTCATTTACTACAAAGATTTGTTGGCTAAAACGTGTGTAGGTTCCGTACATAATTTTGCAGCATAGAAACATGAATTTCATAACATGTTACAATTCAGCAACACCATAAAATACCACCCAAGACCATAAACCACAGAACACTTTATAGCTTGCTTCTCACTCCTGCCGCTTCCCATAAAATGTTTCCTGTGACAAGATGAAGTCACAACATGCTATGAATGAAACAAATTATATGATACTTTAATAGAGCCTCACGTGCTCAAATCCACACAAACGCTTTTGAGCTCGGATGACAAAACTAGCCAGCCCTTTTCCGCGCTTCTTTCAATTTCCTTACATTAACGCTAATGGAGAGACTTTACTTTACTTAAAGTGGGGCTGCAATACAACGCTCTTCCGTGCTCATAGGTTGACTTCCCTTATGCACCCAACCGCTTCACTAATGTGAATAGGTTATACAGAAGGGTGGGTTGGTTATACACTCTTATGCGCGTTCCTTCTTCGAACCTTTTGGTATGTATTGCCCCCTAACTATAGATCAGATCCACCGGAGGTCAATTGGTGAAGTCAACTCTGAAGAGCATATGAGCATATAAACCTCGTAATAAAAGAAAGAAGGTAACATTCAACTCTCTCCTTATCTTAAAAGCTCCTTCCGCATCAAGTAAACAAGGCCTCTTCTTCTCCTTTACAGTCTTTCATATTCATTATGAACCCCTACAGCTCGTAATAGTATATATGATAGAGAAAGATTCCACTCTTCAGCTAAAAAGTCTGATAATTGGAATTAGAGTATAAACTTGGAGTTGAATCTTTACTCGGTTCATAAATAAGTAAAGAAGCTCAAATAGCATCTCATTCGATCTACTTCTTCCCTTATCCCTCAAGCCCAAACCTAACTTCACCCATATTACATTCTTCAAACGTTTATCCCTTTCAGTTACACTCCCGCTTCCTTTCTCTTATTCACAACTAACGACTTCCTTGAACTTCTATGCTTTCCTTCACCAATTCGAGTGTCACTCTAGGATTCTATTCTTACTTCCATTATTCCATAGATCACACCATTAATTCTTTACTTGGAAACTTGCATCGTCTTTTCCATCACTTGCCAACTAATCTCTAACATTGTATTAGAAACCAACACACTATAACGTGCAGTTAGCACTCATAGGGAAACAAAAAAATCAGTGGATGCCTAGCTCATTTGAGGCCTTATACGCCACCTACTATATTCTGTGTCAACTTTACACACTTCACGCCTTTAAGCATCACTAAAACCCCCAATTCATACTAATTCACACAACCCACAGATTAAAATTCTATTTAACTAATAATCCCCAAGTAACACATCAACCTTCACAATCCACATCTTAGAACGTTGACTATAGTTTCATGTATTCACCCTTGTAACACCCTAACTCACACATTCAATGTCAGCCGAGATTAGCTCTCTGCAATAATGGAGAATCGAGAGTCCACACCAATAATGGAGGATCACTTTGTGACTCTTCACAATACACCATTTCAAGGGACAAATATATCAAGCCAAACGATAATTCAAGGGACTAATATACCGAGCCAACCGAGATTTAAAGGGATTAATATATCGAAGCAACCAATAATTCAAGGGACTAATAATCTGGAGTCAACCAATAATTCAAGAGACTAATAATCTGAGCCAACCAATAATTCAAGGGACTAATATATCGAGACAACCGAGATTTCAAGGGACCAATATATCGAAGCAACCAATATTTCAAAGGACTTATAATCCAAGCTAACCAATATTTAAAGGAACTAAATATATCGAGCCAACCGATATTTCAAGGGACTAATATACCGAGCCAACCAAAATTTTTAGGGCTAATATATTGAGGCAACTAATATTTCAAGAAACTAATAATCCAAGCCAACCAATATTTTAAGGAACTAATATATAGAACCAACCGATAATTCAAGAGGCTAATATACCAAGGCAACCGAGATTTCAATAGACTAATGTATCTAAGCAACCAATATTTCAAAGGACTAATAATCCAAGCAAACCGATAATTCAAGGGACTAAAACTCCGTGCCAACCGAAAATTCAAGGGACTAATATACCAAGTCTAACGAGATTTCAAGGTAACCAATATTTCAAGGGACTAATAATCCAAGCCAATAGATAATTCAAAGAAATAATTTACCGAGATTTCAACAGACTAATATAATGAAGCAACCAATATTTTAACGGACTAATAATCCAAGCCAACCGATAATTCAAGGGAATAATAATTCGAGAAGACCGATAATTCAAGGGACTAATATACCGAGACAACTGAGATTTCAAAAAACCAATATATCGAAGCAACCAATATTTCAAGGGACTAATAATCTGAGCCAACCAATATTCCAAGTGACTAATATTCTGAGCCAACCGAAATTTCAAGGGACTAATATATCGAGGCAACCAATATTTAAAGGGATTAATAATCTGTGCCAATCAATATTTCAAGAGACTAATATATCGAGGCAACCGAGATTTCAAAGGACTAATATATCGAAGAAACCAATATTTAAAATGACTAATAATCCAAACCAACCGATCATCAAGGGACTAATAGTCTAACCCAACCGATAATTCAAGGGACTAATATACCGAGGCTACCAAGATTTCAAGGTACTAATATATCGAAGCAACCAATATTTCGAAGGACTAATAATCCAAGCTAATTAATAATTCAAGAGACTAATATACCAAGACAACTGAGATTTCAAGGGACTATACATCAAAGCAACCAAGACTTCAAAGGACTAATAATCGAGCCAATCGATAATTCAAGAGACTAATGATCCGAGCCAACCGATAATTGTAGAGACTAATATACTGAGACAACCAAGATTTCAAGGAACCAATATATCGAAGCAGCCAATATTTCAAGGGACTAATAATCAGAACAACCCGATATTTAAAGAGACTAATATATCAAGCCAACCAACATTTCAAAGGACTAATATACCGAACCAACCAAAATTTCAAGGGACTAATATGTCGAGGCAACCAATATTTCAAGAGACTAATTATCCGAGCCAACAGATATTTCAAGGGACTCGAGCCAACCGATAAAACTAATATACCGAGACAGCTGAGATTCAAGATAATAAGATACGAAGCAACCAATATTTCAAGGGACTAATAATCTGAGCCAATCGATAATTCAACAAACTAATATACCTAGACAACTGAGATTTCAAGGCACAAATATATCAAACCAACCAACAATTCAAGGGACTAATATTCCGAGCAAACCGAAAATTCAAAAGACTAATAATCAGAGCCAACAATATTTAAAGCAACTAATATATCGAGACAACCGAGATTTAAAAAAACTAATATGTTAAAGCAACCAATATTTCAAGGGACTAATAATCCAAACCAACCAATAATTCAAGAGACTAAGAATTCGAGCCAACCGATAATTAAAGAGACTAATATATCGAAAAAATCAAGATTTCAATGGACCAATAAATCGAAGCAACCAATATTTCAAGGGACTAATAATCCGAGCAAACCGATATTTAAATGGTAATATCGAGACAAACAATATTTCAAGGGACTAATATAACGAGCCAACAGAAATTTCAAGGGACTAATATGTCGAGGCAACCAATATATCAATGGTTCAATAATCCGAGCAAATTGATATTTCAAGGGGTTAATATACCGAGCCAACCGAAATTTCAATAGACTAGCATGTCGAGGCAACCAATATTTCAAGGGACTAATATATCAGAGTCAACCGATAATTCAAGGGACTATATATCGACGCAGCCGAAATTTCAAGGGACCAATATATCAAATCAACCAATATTTTAGGGGACTAATAATCCAAGTCAACCGATAATTCAAGGGACTAAAAGTCCGAGCCAATCGATAATTCAAGGGACTAATATACTGAATCTACTGAGATTTCAATAGACTAATATATCGAAGCAACCAATATTTCAAGGGGCTAATAATCCGAGTCAACCGATAAATCAAAAGACTAATAATTTGAACCAACCGATAATTTAAGGAACTAATATACCAAGACAAAACGAGATTTCAATTGACCAATATATCGATACAACCAATATTTCAAGAGACTAATAATTCGAGCCAACATATTAAAAGGAACTAATATATCAAGTCAAACGATATTTTGAGGGACTAATATACCAAGCCAACCGAAATTTCAAGAAACTAATATGGCAAGACAGTGTTTTCAAAGCGCAACGCATGGCGACACTCTCCTTGATCGCCTCAAGGCGAGAAGCGACAAAAAGGCGAGGCCCGAGTGAGGCGAGGCCCGAGTGAAGCGAGGCGCAATATATAAATACATAACAAAATATAATAACATATATAAATATATAAAGATAAATTGATATTGAAAATAGATTCTTATTTACACAAAATATCAAATCCTAAATGGTAAATACATCCAAATAGTAAATATGTTAAATATTAAATGTGAAAAATATTAAAGTTAAAAACAATTTATATATATCAAAAGTCAATAAATAATAAACAATCATTAAAATTGTGAAAATATTAAGTCATCAACTTTTGATGGCCTTGTATTATAAATTGTTTTATTGTTTTAAATTTTAAATAACCCTTATATATACTGTTAATAAATAAAAAGAAGAAAAAAAGAATAAAAATATAAAACAAAATATGATAAGATGTTTCCAAATAAAATATCAAATTCTTACCAAATAATACTACATAGCAAAAACATCAAAATAAACAAACAAAAAAATCAATCAAATGGAAAGTGGCAAAAAATATAAAATAAAAAATGTTGAACAAATTTAAAATACACAGTTTGTATATTTTGAAGTCAATTTTGGACTCCAGGTTATTAAAGGTATAAACAATTTTTACTTTATATTTTAAGCATAATATAAAGTAAAAAAATAATGTAACTAAAGTAGTAAGGCAGAATTAATAAAACTAAACAAAAGTTCCCAATTATCAATATTGAGAGTTAATATTGAGAAAAAGTAAATGAAAACTAAAATTCTCAATTATCAATATTGAGAGTTAATATTTAATAATGAACAAAAAAAAAACAAAAAACTTAACTTTGAATGATGGCTTGTCATTTCACATTTTAAATAAAAGTTCTTTTATTCAAAGGATTTTATCAAGTTTGCACGTTATTCAAAGTTAATCAAACAAAAAATTAAAATAAAACTTTAAAATTAATAGGTTGTCTTTTCACTTTTAATAAATCCTTTTACTCAAAAGACATTTGCTTTATATTATCATCCATTTCTAAACACTTCACGAAGAAAATAAATAAATACATTGTTCATCATCTTCAACCTTTTGCCTTGAAGATGACTCTGTTTTATAAATTCGAAGAAAAAAAAACTCAGCGCACGCCTTCCATAGAGGCGAAGGCGTTGTCGGGCAGAAAGAGATGAAAGTAGAAGAGCGCTTGAGTGAAGTCGCTCGCCCTGGCCGCTTAAGAGGCGCATGGGCCCCAGGTCGCCACGCCTCTCGCCATGGGCACCGCTCAGGTCGCCTCGACAACACTGGGCAAGACAACCAATATTTCAAGAGACTAATAATTTGAGTCAACCGATGTTTTAAGGGACTAATATATCAAGCCAACCGATACTTCAAAGGGCTAATATAACCAAGGCAGTCGAGATTTCAAGGGACTAATATATCGAAGTAACCAATATTTCAAGGGATTAATAATCCAAGCCAACCGACAATTCAAGGGACTAATATACCAAGCCAACTAAAAATTCATGGGACTAATATACTAAGGCAACAAAGATTTCAAGGGATAATATATCGAAGCAATCAATATCTTAAACAACTAATAATCCAAGTCTACTGATAGTTACAGGGACTACTATACCGAGACTATCGAGATTTCAAGGGACTAATAATCAAAGTCAACCAATCATTTAAGGAACTAATATACCGAGGCTACCGAGATTTCGAGGTACTAATATATATCGAAGCAACCAATATTTTAAGAGAATAATAATTTGAGCCAATCGATAAATCAAGAGACTAATATACCTAGACAAACGAGATTTCAAGGGACAAATATAACGAATCAACCAATATTTCAAGGGACAAACAATTCGATTCAACCTATAATTCAAGAGACTAATAATTCGAGCCAACCAATAAATCAAGGGACTAATATATCAAGACAACAGAGATTTCAAGCGACCAACATATTGATACAACCGATATTTCAAGGGACTAATAATCCGGGCCAACCAAGATTTCAAAAGACTAACATATCGAGTCAACCAATAATTCAAAGGACTAATATACCAAGGCAACCGAGATTTCGAGGGACTAATATATCGAAGCAACCAATATTCAAGGTACTAATAATCCAAGCCAATCAATAATTAAAAGGGTCTAATATCAAGTCAACCGATATTTCAAGAGACTAATATACCGAACCAACTGAAATTTCAAGAGACTAATATGTTGAGACAACCAATATTTCAATGGACTAATAATCTGAGCCAACCGATGTTTCAAGGGACTAATATTCCTACCAACCGATAATTCAAGGGAGAAATATACCAAGGCAACCGAGATTTCAAGGGATTAATATATCGAAGTGGTATATTTCAACGAACTAATAATCCAAGCCAACCGATAATTCAATAGACTAATATATCGAGCCAACCGAAAATTTGCGGGACAAATATACCAAGGCAACAAAGATTTCAATGGACTAATGTATCGAAGCAACCAATATTTTAAACAACTAATAATCTAAGCCAAAGGATAATTCAAAGGACTAATAGTCTGAGCCAACCGATAGTTACAAGGACTAATATATCGAGGCTATCAAGATTTCAAGAGACTAATAATCCGAGCCAATCGATAAATCAAGAGACTAATATACCTAGAAAAATGAGATTTCAAGGGACAATATGTCGAAGCAATCAATATTTCAAGGAACAAATCATCTGAGCCAACCTAAGAGACTAATAATCCGAGCCAAAAGATTAAATCAAGGGACTAACGTACCAAGACAACCGAGATTTCAAGGGACGAATATATCGATACAACCGATATTTCAAGGGACTAATAATCCGAGTCATCTGAGATTTCAAGGAACTAATAATTTGAGCCAACCGATATTTCAAAGGACTAATATGTCGAGGCAACCAATATTTCAAGGGACTAATAATCAACCGATGTTTCAAGGGACTAATATATCGAGTCAACCAATAATACGAGGGACTAAAATACCGAGGCAACCGAGATTCAAGAGACTAATTTATCGAAGCAACCAACATTTCAATGACTAATAATACAAGTCAACCGATAATTCAAGGGACTAATAGTAGGAGCCAATTGATAATTAAAGGGACAAATATACCGAGACTTCTGAGATTTCAAGGTACTAATATATCGAAGTAACCAATATTTCAAGAGACTAATAATCTGAGCCGATCGATAATTCAAGAGATTAAGATACCAAGACAATCTAGATTTCAAGGGACTAATAATCCGAGCCAACTGATAATTCAAGGGACTAATAAATCGAGACAACCAAGATTTCAAGGAACCAATATATCAAATCAACCAACATTTCAAAGGACTAATAATTCGAGCGAACCGATGTTCCGAGGGACTAATATATCGAGCCAACCGATAATTCAAGGGACTAATATATTGTGTCAACCGAGATTTCAAAGGACTAATATATGGAAGCAACCAATATTTAAATGAACTAATAATACAAGTCGATCAGTAATTCAAGAGACTAATCTACCGAGACTTTCGAGATTTTAAGGTACTAATATATCGAAGCAACCAATATTTCAAGAGACTAATAATCTGAGTCGATCGATAATTCAAAAGACTAAAATACCGAGACAGCCTAGATTTCAAAGGACTAATAATCCAAGCCAACCGATAATTCAAGGGACTAATATACTGAGGCAACCAAGAATTCAAATGACTAATATATCGAATCAACCAATATTCCAAATGACTAATAATTTGAGCCAACCGATATTTCAAAGGACTAATATGTCGACGCAACCAATATTTCAAGGGACTAATAATCCGAGTCAACCGATGTTTCAAGGGACTAATATATCGAGTCAACCAATAATCCGAGGGACTAATATATCGAGGCAACCGAGATTCAAGAGACTAATTTATCAAAGCAACCAATATTTCAATGACTAATAATACAAATCAACCGATAACTCAAGGGACTAATAGTAGGAGCCAACTGATAATTAAAGAGACAAATATACCGAGACTTCTGAGATTTCAAGGTACTAATATATCGAAGCAACCAATATTTCAAGAGACTAATAATCTGAGCCGATCGATAATTCAAGAGATTAAGATACCGAGACAATCTAGATTTCAAGGGACTAATAATCCGAGCCAACCGATAATTCAAGGGACTAATAAATCGAGACAACCAAGATTTCAAGGGACCAATTAATCAAATCAACCAAGATTTCAAAGGACTAATAATTCAAGCGAACCGATGTTCCGAGGGACTAATATATCGAGCCAACCGATAATTCAAAGAACTAATATACTGTGTCAACCGAGATTTCAAAGGACTAATGTATGGAAGCAACCAATATTTCAAGGAGCTAATAATACAAGTCGATCAATAATTCAAGAGACTAATCTACCGAGACTTTCGAGATTTCAAGGTACTAATATATCGAAGCAACCAATATTTCAAGAGACTAATAATCTGAGTCGATCGATAATTCAAAAGACTAAAATACCGAGACAACCTAGATTTCAAAGGACTAATAATCCAAGCCAACCGATAATTCAAGGGACTAATATATCGAGGCAACCAAGAATTCAAAGGACTAATATATCGAATCAACCAATATTCCAAATGACTAATAATTTGAGCCAACCGATATTTCAAAGGACTAATATGTCAAGGCAACCAATATTTCAAGGGACTAATAATCCGAGTCAACCGATGTTTCAAGGGACTAATATATTGAGTCAACCAATAATCCGAGGGACTAATATACCGAGGCAACCGAGATTCAAGAGACGCAACCAATATTTCAATGACTAATAATACAAGTCAACCGATAACTCAAGGGACTAATAATAGTAGTTGCCAACTGATAATTAAAGGGACAAATATACTGAGACTTCTGAGATTTCAAGGTACTAATATATCGAAGCAACTAATATTTCAAGAGACTAATAATCTTAGCCGATCGATAATTCAAGAGATTAAGATACCGAGACAATCTAGATTTCAAGGGACTAATAATCCGAGCCAACCGATAATTCAAGGGACTAATAAATCGAGACAACCAAGATTTCAAGGGACCAATATATCAAATCAACCAAGATTTCAAAGGACTAATAATTCGAGCGAACCGATGTTCTGAGGGACTAATATATCGAGCCAACCGATAGTTCAAGGGACTAATATATTGTGTCAACCGAGATTTCAAAGGACTAATATATGGAAGCAACCAATATTTCAAGGAACTAATAATACAAGTCGATCAGTAATTCAAGAGACTAATCTACCGAGACTTTCGAGATTTCAAGGTACTAATATATCGAAGCAACCAATATTTTAAGAGACTAATAATCTGAGTCGATCGATAATTCAAAAGACTAAAATATCGAGACAACCTAGATTTCAAAGGACTAATAATCCAGGCCAACCAATAATTCAAGGGACTAATATACCGAGGCAACCAAGAATTCAAAGGACTAATATATCGAATCAACCAATATTCTAAATGACTAATAATTTGAGCCAACCGATATTTCAAGAGACTAACATACTGAGCCAAACAACATTTTAAGAGACTAAAATGTCGAGAGAACCAATATTTCAAGGGACTCATAATCCGAGCTAACCAATATTTCAAAGGATTATTATATCGAGCCAACCGATAATTCAAGGGACTAATATATCGAAACAACCAATATTTCAATGAACTAATAATCAGAGTCAATTGATAATTTAAAGGACTAATAGTCCGAGACAACTGATAATTCAAGGGACTAATATACCGAGGCTACCAAGATTTCAGGTACTAATATATCGAAGTAATGAATATTTCACAGAACTAATAATTCAAGCCAATTGATAATTTAAGAGACTAATATACCGAGATAACCGAGATTTCAAGGGACTAATAACCCAAACCAACCGATATTTCAAGGGACTATTATACCAAGCCAACTGAAATTTTAAGGGACTAATATATCGAGCCAATCGATAATTAAATGAACTAATATACCAAGGCAATCGAGATTTCAATGGACTAATATATTGAAGCAGCGAATATTTCAAGGAACTAATTATCCAAGCCAACCAATAATTCAAAGGACTAATAACCGAGTCAACCGATAATTCAAGGGACTAATATACCGAGGCTACTGAGATTTCAAGGTACTAATATATTGATGTAACCATATTTAAATGGACTAATAATCCAAGTCAATTCAAGAGACTAATATACCGAGATAACCAAGATTTCAAGGGACTAATATATCAAAGCAACCGGGGGACTAATATATCGAAGCAACCAAGGGACTAATAATTCGAGCCATCCAATGATTCAAGAGACTAATAATTCGAGCCAACCAAGATTTCAAGGGACTAATAATTCGAGTCAACCGATAATTCAAGAGAATAATAACCGAGCCAACCGATAATTCAAGGGACTAATAATTCGAGCCAACTGATAATTCAAGAGACTAATAATTCGAGTCGATAATTCAAGAGACTAATAATCTGAGCCAACTGAGATTTCAAGGGACTAATAATTCGAGCCAACTGAGATTTCAAGGGACTAATAATTCGAGCCAACCGATAATTCAAGGGACTAATAATTCGAGCCAACCGATAATTCAAGAGCATAATAATCCGAGCCAACCAATAATTCAAGGGACTAATAATTCGAGCCAACCTATAATTCAAGGGACTAATAATTCGAGCCAACCGATAATTCAAGGGACTAATAATCCGAGCCAACCGAGATTTCAAGGGACTAATAATTCGAGCCAACCGAGATTTCAATGGACTAATAATTCGAGCCAACCGATAATTCAAGGGACTAATAATCCGAGCCAACCGAGATTTCAAAGGACTAATAATTCGAGCCAACCAATAATTCAAGGGACTAATAATTCAAGCCAACCGATAATTCAAGGGACTAATAATTCGAGCCAACCGATAATTCAAGGGACTAATAATTCGAGCCAACCGATAATTCAAGGGACTAATAATTCGAGTCAACCGATAATTCAAGGGACTAATAATCCGAGCCAACCGAGATTTCAAGGGACTAATAATTCGAGCCAACCGAGATTTCAAGGGACTAATAATTCGAGCCAACCGATAATTCAAGGGACTAATAATTCGAGCCAACCGATAATTCAAGGGACTAATAATTCGAGCCAACCGATAATTCAAGGGACTAATAATCCGAGCCAACCGAGATTTTAAGGGACTAATAATTCGAGCCAACCGATAATTCAAGGGACTAATAATCCGAGCCAACCGAGATTTCAAGGGACTAATAATTCGAGCCAACCGATAATTCAAGGGACTAATAATTTGAGCCAACCGATAATTCAAGGAACTAATAATTTGAGCCAACCGATAATTCAAGGGACTAATAATTCGAGTCAACCGATAATTCAAGAGACTAATAATTCGAGCCAACCGATAATTCAAGGGACTAATAATTCGAGCCAACCGAGATTTCAAGGGACTAATAATTCGAGCCAACCGATAATTCAAGGGACTAATAATTCGAGCCAACCGATAATTCAAGGGACTAATAATTCGAGCCAACCGATAATTCAAGGGACTAATAATCCGAGCCAACCGAGATTTCAAGGGACTAATAATTCGAGCCAACCGATAATTCAAGGGACTAATAATTTGAGCCAACCGATAATTCAAGGGACTAATAATTCGAGCCAACCGATAATTCAAGGGACTAATATATCGAGCCAACTGATATTTCAAGGGACTAATAGCCAACCGAAATTTCAAGGGACTAATATGTCAAGAAAACCAATATTTTAAGGGACTAATAGTCCGAGCCAACCAATATTTAAGAAAATAATATATCGAGTCATCCGATAATTCAAGGGACTAATATACCGAGGCAACCAGGGACTAAATATCGAGGCCACCGATATTTCAAGAAACTAATAATATGAGACAAACGATATTTCAAATAATGACATAAATCTACCTTTCCCTAAACTAAAAAAAGAAATGATATAGGGTACTAAAGTATAAACCAAACAAGAATATGCGAATCTTCGAAGCATCAACCAAGCAAAATGTAATCACAATTGAAAATTCCTTGATGGGGTTTCTAATCAAGTCAGAGGAAAATGAATGGCTTTACTTTTCTTAAGCTAATAAAAAGAAACTCAATTTATTTGATAAAGAAACACAAAATGTTTTGCGTAAAACAAGTGAGTGAAAATCATATTCAAATAAGCATGTCCGTTGATAACAGCATCAAAATGATGGGTGATCAATGTTATATTTTTTAAGAACACGTAACATAGTAAAAAAGAGCAACAAACATTTCAACTCAAGATGATGAGAACAAAAGAAATGGATCATATTCAACAAATACATATTTAACAACCAATTGGTTTAGTCTTTCAGAAGGGTCTTGTAAATAATGAAGGGCTAAAAAAGAAGAGGTTCAAGTAAAAACAACCACTTAAAATATCTTAAGAAGCTAATGGATCAACTAAATGCACCAAATTTAACGGTGGCTACAGGCAAAATGATCACTCAAACACTTCTTTTAGTATAATAGGGATTGAAGTACTCAAACCCCGAAACTTGTACTCTTTAACACATACAATGTCTCGATTAAACTAACTAACTACTTGAGGTCATGACACTCACACTAGATATAAAGTTACTGGTCGAAAGTATTAAACCACCGCCCATTAAGAGTTTTCAAACTTTACGGAATCCAACTTTCATTATGAGTGGGATAGACATAATCTCTAGAAATATGGATTAGAGCCACCAAGTTTTTTTTAAAAAAAAACTGTTTGAGGGGTAGGGTTAAGGTTTAGAGAATGGAGAAAGTTGAAGAGAAACACTATCTTTTTTCCACACTCATTATCCTATATTAAGCATTGAAATGATAACATGATGGAAAAAAGGATAAAAAAAATGTATGCCAAAGTACGATAAAATTACATTTTAGGAGATGGGGAGGATCAGATTCTGGCAACAAAGTCTAATGGTCATGGGGTTGAGAAGCCTCTTCGACATGCGAGCTAAAGGAGAAATTGGAACACAATAGAGACAACCCTATTACCACAACTGTTAAAAGATCAAGAAGAAATTTTGTATAAGAAATGGAATATATATATATTCTGATGTGAGAAAAAACTTATTCCTAAACAAAAGTTTTTAGCCTCTATTTTAATTTTTACGGAGTCATACAGAGAATATATACTCATAACAATGACAAACTAAGAACACTACAGCACTATTAGGAAGTGGTTAATCATAAATTTGTCACGAGCCCTTCTTGCCAATTAGTCCAACTTTCAATTCCTTCTCTAGCTAATTAGTTCAATTTTCTATTCCTTCTCTGGTAAGTCTCAAAATTCTTAAGCTAAAACAATTTTTGTTTTAAAAGCAGTTCAATTCTCATACTCTCCAGTCGATGAAATAAAAAAAATAAAGTACAAAAAGCTTTTTTTAAAAAAAATTGAAGTATGAAACATGTAGTTTAAGCTAAGAAGAAAAGTAAGACTATACTCAGAAGTCAATATAACAAAACATCCCCATCCAAATGAAATTACAACCTATCTCAATAATTTGATGGACAATCCTGAATCAAATAATTAGGGTGAGTTTTAAACCGTTGAGTGACGCAAAAGAACGCAACGTATTAAAGAACTCTAACGAAAAACATGTACACCAGAATCCCTCAACTTCTCAAAATCCAAAACAACAGAACCGCAAAAATCAACAAGAAAAGAAAAATTCATCAAATGGAATCATTATTTTACCAGGAAAGTAGTTCGCGACGCTGCGGGGGATGCGATTGCCAGCGCTATCGAAGCCCTCGAGACTAACAAACTGCAAGAGATCAAGATTTATCAGCGATGTTGCTGCTGCCGGAGAAGAACACAGAAACCCTAAATGAAAATTGAAAACAGAAATCCCCGATTCTCAAACCCCCAACTGGCATTGTCTACAAAAAGCTTAACAATCGGGAAAAAAAGAAGAAGAACTTAGCAAAAAGTATCACACAGCAACGCCATAACAAATAACGAAAACCTAGGGTTCCACCAGCCTCGATCAAATTCACAATTAGAGAAACAACAGAATAGAACTCACAAATTCCAAGCCAAAAACAACTAAACCAGATTGGATCAATACAATCGAAAGAAGAGAATGGTTGGGGAAAATAGTTAGGGTTTGAAGAACAGAGAGTGAGAACAAACCTGGAGGCGACAATGGCGTAACCCTAGAAATCATAAACCCTAGGCCATGGCGATCACCCTCGCTGTAAATTCAACGAGAAATAATCTAAAGAAGTGATGAAAATTCATCTGAAATTTCACGATTTCTGCAACTCTGTTTTCTTTTTCTTTTTCATTGCGTGGTACTAAATCTGCTTCTTTAACGGGTTCTCTAAAGGGCAATATAGTATTTTCCGTTATTTTTCCAAAAATGGGTGGATTTTGCGTGCTTCTAAAGCAACCCCATGACGTCATTGCTGCTATTTAAAAACAAATTTTCCACAACTCGGTGAGTTTTTTAACGGCCATCTAAAAGGGCAATGTAGTCTTTTCATGTCATCACGCTATTCATGCTTTTAAACCAATTTTTTCCACTTTGCTGTTTGTTTGATATATTTAGAATTATTCAATCATTTCTAACTACTCATTTATAACTTTCATTTTTACCATGAACCGCTATGAAAATCTCTACCGAATAATGAATATTACACTTTCCATGAAAATTTTCCTGCCTGATTCAAATACAGAAACCTTATTTGTCAAACCAAACCTAGCATCCCTTATGTTGACATAGGAATTTCTTATTTTAATATAAGATTCTAACTCTTGATGTTATTGATACTTTTGTTATATATGATCCATAAAATTTTTAATACACTCCCTTGATATTGAATCCACCATAATTACTAAAAAGAAAATAAGTCATTCAAAGCAGCTTCTAGCATCTTCCAAAAAAGTAAATGCTATTCTCTATTGAACAGTACTCCTGGCCAAAGTATTTGCTTTTTTAGTTCAACAACAATCGAAGGTGAGAGGATTGACTCGATCATCTGGTTCACGCCACACTACTTTATTCAAAATTAAGCAGAATACTAACAGTAACACATCTGAAATTTGACAAGCACACATTGATGTTGGAATATTATTTAGGTACAACATAGTAAAAGAACTGCACCACCCACGAGGATTTTGTTCATTTCCTTGTACACCATGGATCACCAAAAAATTCAGCAGGAAGAATAATAAACCTCCCCTGAGATTATCATCCTCCGATTTCTTCGTCTGTCTCGTCTGCAACAAGCATTTCACCTTCGAGTCTGTCAATGTCGACATTGTCATTGTCCTCATCAACAAACATGCCAGCTTCGAGTACCGCGTGCAAAACAATATGCTGCCATCCCTGGACACCTTCATGGTCTATTTCTTCATTGGTAGATGAGGGCTTGTGCAACTTAGGGCAATACTTCAACATGCACTTTCCTGAGTCGTCCATAACATCCACATCGCATTCGTACGAGAGCGGCCGGCCCACGACTTGGACATGGGAGACACTGATCATTCATTCAATGGTAATGTGGGGTTTTGTTAAGAGTTAAACAAAATGAAATGTGGAAAGAATAGAATTTTCAGGGTTTATAGGAACTAACCATACGTAATATAATCCATCCATTTCTTGTCTCTGTACTCTGCCCAAGAGTTCAACTTGCAAAATCCCACCTACGCAGAAAGCAGGCTCTGGAAGCTTAAATATTTGCAGCGTGTTATCCTGTTATCATTCAGTGAGAGAGAAAGTCATAAGAAACCATCAAAAGCAAGCTTAACCCAACGGTAATGGACATGTATCCTCAATTTAGAAGTTGCAGATTCAAATCTTTCGAGTCCCATATATTGTTGTTGTACTAAGAAAAGTCACAAGGAACAACAATTTGTAAAAAAATAAAAAAGATACTGGCAAAGTCATTTCATCATCCATGGACCTATGACATAAGTGAACAATATGTTAAGTACTAACTTGTGAAAAAAATAGTTCCCAGAATTTGGATGTCAAAACAAAAAAATGTGCATGCTTCATCAAGTGTCAGTAAGGGAATGGAATTAAGATGAATCATGAAAGTCAATTGACCACACATGACATGATATGACAGAACTTTCCTTCTTTTGATGTTAAAATGTGTGGGAAAAGTATCTTTTTAGTCCCTAGATTTTTCATTTCAATAATACTTAATTTTAATCATCGAGATAACAAAACCGTTAGTTACATATGGGAGAAGAAACTCAGCAACATCTTTTTGTGAAGTGCAGACACACTGCCTCTTTTTGGGCTTTTATCTTAGGAGCCTTCAGCTGATCCACTCCTTTGCCAAATAATGCCCCTGTTCTGATCAGATACATTATTATGGGTCATCCATTTAAAGGGGATAAGGAAATCATGTGGCTCAATCTCATTTACGCTTTCTTTAGGACATGATGGAAGGAACGCAACAACCGTCTTTTCAACCTATCTAACACCCTCAAGAATTTCAAGAGGATGGAAGACGAGGCCGTATACATAGCTCTTTATTGGTGTCATTCTATCCCCCTTTTGTAACTATAATTTATCCACTTTACTAAATCAGTGGCATAGTCCTTTTATAAGTATCAATAGGAATGTAATTTACAGTCATTAATGATGGGTTTGTTTCCTATAAAGAAAACTAATTCAAATCCCAATATATTTATGATGTGGTTATTTTGGGTCTTGACATGAAATTAATTTTAATAAAAAGTAAACTCAAAAGACAAAAGGATGAATTATTGAAACAGGAGTAAAAGTGTTTGATTTTGAAACATAGGGACCAAACTATACTCAAAACTTAGGACTAAAAAAGTACTTTTGGCTAAAATGTGAATAAATGTATTTTAACTTACTTGGGCCATTGGAAATTCTGGCGAGACATAGGTCCAGATAAAATCATAACTTTCTTCATCATCTGAACCATCGGAACTGTTTGAACACGAGTATACAGTATCCTTTCGTTGCCCCATTTTAAATCGAACAGCCCTTGACGAATATATAGGGAACCCGTCCTGAAAGTATGCTGATGCAGACATGATTTTCAGTTAGTTAAGAGATGTTAAAGTCCAAAAGAATGCTTGAAATTTATTATTCATGGAGTAGAGTTGAGCTAAACCTAGGAATGGTTGAATATGAATTTCAGAAACAACACATAGGCCGGAGACCAACTCATAAGTCAATGTCTCAGGAACTTCAGCATCTTTTGAACCTGAACTAGACCAATATGATGGTCGATTGCGAATCCTATCACCAGGATTCAATGTGTTTTCGATACTTTCGATAGGATAATTATCAGTGGATGATGCACCAATGGCCTCTGAAATGCAATCTTTTCTGGTTACAGGGCTAAGACTTTTAGCCAATAGCATATAGATTCTATGGATCCTCTGAAAGTTTTCTGATTTCGTAATGTTGCTAGACCCAGCTGTTGAAGTATCAATCGTGATTTTCTCTTCAATAAAATGGGGAGCAGCAGATAAATCAGGAAACAATATCAAGCAGAGCTGCTTGCTGAGGCCATTCTCAATCACTGCAGAACATTAACAGGAAATTCAAAAACAAGAAAGAAAACATTTTGAAATCAAACAAAACATTCACGTTGCAGCATGGATTCTATCAGAGATACTCACCTTGTCCTGCATTGGAAAGGTGAGGAGTTTTCAACATCTTTATAAGATATATGAACTACTCCCCTCACTACCATTTGTTTTGAGGTGAAACCCCAAACTATCTAATATATCATGTAGATTCTAGGACCACCACCATTTCTACTATTTGTCATAGTTTGATAGTCAGATGCATTAAGGCATGAAGGAGTCACATTAAAAGGCTATATATATGGTCCCAAAGGTAAATTCTCAATGCAGAAAATGCCATAATACTATAGGACAAAAGCTCAATCCACATAAGCGTGTGTCGTGTCGATGGGACCATGACCAAGAGGCCATGGGTTCAAACCTTCCACCCCCACCTGTTTATTGAACTAATGAAAAGAGCAAGCTATCACTCTATGTATCTACATGCTTTAGACGAGAAAGCACTATCTTTTGATTGCAGGATCTAGTGAGATGTTATTGCTTAAATCCATGAAAAATTACGGAAAAGATATTTCCAAACATATTATTTAGCCAACTTGAAAATTGAACATAGCTCAACTAATTAAGGTATATACTTTTGACCAAGATGTCAGAGTTTCAATACTCTCATCCCTCATGTTATTGAACTAATAAACATATAGACCAGACCGTGGTTTTAGTAACAAGATCTTTCTCAAAAAAAAAAAAAAAAAACCAAGATCAAGCAATTTCAACATCTAGGTGCTACCTAAGAAAACATTTTCATCGCAGTATGATGCCAAATATCCAAGAAAGGAGCATCACTTTACAACCTCCATTGAACAACTAGGAGCATACAAAAGAAAATCAGATGCCTAAATAAGACATATGGTTTAATATAAAATCCTTGTTTCCAAAATGTGCGAAGAAAATATGTTCCATCTATAATTTAAGAATGTAATTAAATTGAGACAGACGCTTGGACATGTGTGATAGCACATCATACCCATTTCCAAGAAACATACGAAGAATGCGGTTAAAGGTTATCAGCCAAAAATGTAGCCCCATTAAAAAACCATTTGGTTTCTAGTTCGTTTTTTATATCCATAACTACAACATTTGGCGGTCAAGAAAATCTGTAGAAAATTAATTTCTAGGTATTAGCCATCTTAGATGGAACTCATAATCTCTTAAATCCTCGAAGTCCTCTTTGACCGCTAGGTCTTGATAACCCATGAAGGTTTATTTTCTCATTTTTTCTATAAACGAGTTTCATTTTCTATCAAAAGGTATTGGGGCAAAGAGAATGAAAATGATTACGAATGATCCTCTTACTCACGTTTGGGCCACCGCAAATTATTCGCCCCATAATCTCATGTTCCTCCATAATCATTCTCTTCGCTTCAAACATACATAACCAAACACCCCTTAACAAAAGATTTGAATTCTTTCCCAAATCAGAAAAACTAACACAAGTATTGAACACATGAAGAAATGCTCACCAAACTGATGCCAAGAGCTTGAAACCAAACAAACCCTCGCAAGGTCAGATAGATCATCCAAATGGGTAAAAATCCTCAAGGACAAGTCATCACCAAGCAGCTGCACGAAATCCCAGCAGCAATTCGTTTCACCCATGATCAATCAACGCTGAAGAACCCTTAAATCATCCAAAATTGCAAGCCCAATCAGCAAAAAGGAACAAAATGAAAGATGAAAAATACGAAATCAAGGTTTCTATTGAGAAACGAAAGAACAAAATGAAGAAAATGGATGAAAAAAGCATAATCTTACAAAGGGATTGTGAGAATTTCGTAATGGGGTTGTGGAATCGGGAACGAGGAAGAGAAAGTAAACACCTTTCGTGGGAAGCACGAATGGGAAAGAAGATTATATGATAATTTAATCGAACCCTAGAAATGGAGATCGGTAATGGCCTTACAGCATATTTTGAGTTTTTTTTTTTTTTAAATAATTTTAAGAAAGGAGGTAAATTTTCAAAGATGTTTTTGTTTCATTTTTTTTAAGTAAAAATTGATAGTTAGGTGGATGACAAACTTTTTTTTTTTTTTTTTTAAAGTACATATTGAAGGATAAATATCAATTCTGAAACTCATGTGACGTTGATGTTGAACTGGTTTACAATTAAATAATAAAATCATTACATTATTAGGTATTTTATTTTGATTTTTAAATTGCAAAAAATATAATGTTAATCCTTCTACTTAAATTATATAAAAAATATTATATATTAAATTTGAAGTTAATATTGATTATTAATATTAATAATTTTAATGCAATCAATTATGAACATATTTTTAAAATTTTTCACAAAAAAATATATTTTTAGAACTTATGCAGGAATATGGTAATTTTTTTATGAAAGAAATAAACAAAGTAAAATTACGTTTATGTCCTTTGTGTTTATTAACGAGTGTGTATGACAAGAGAAATGAAAATATATGGAGAGATGAGAATAAAGAAGAGATTGTTAGAGAAATTGATTATAAGAGAGAATAATTATTTGATGAATAAAATGATCCTAAAATGAATCATTGTTGGTTAGAAAATAACTAAGAAAAAAAAATAAAATAGTAGTTTTTGTATATAAAAATAAATTTTTCCAAAAATAAATTCGTGGACTTAACTAAATAATTAATTGCACCACCAACTCATTTAGTACCTAATAGGAATGCTAATTGTGTTGGAATGAGTTTGCTTTTAAATTCAACTCATTGAATTTTAGATACTTCAATCTAAATAATTCTAATTAAATATTAAATTAAACTGTGTTTTTTTTGTGTGTGTTGGATTAGTGAAAGTATTTTTAGAAAAGGGAGAGGAATAAAATATTTCATTATTTTTCTTTTTAGTTTAATCACAATGAAGATAAAGATTCAAGACTTTTTAATAACTTATTGATGAGAAAAATTGAGCATAATCATGAGACACACATCACATCAAATAGCTTGTGGCCCAAAGGCCTAGTACAAGTTTAGCCCAAAAGCAACATTTGACTAGGATTCCTTACTTGAACCCATCCATATAATTTGGATAAAATGTTTGGATTTAGGTAGGGATCTGAGTTGGGTTGGGTTGACTCCTAAGAGATTTTTTCGATCAATTTTATCTGAGTTGGGTTGGGTTGACTCCTAAGAGATTTTTTCGATCAATTTAAATTTTTAGATTGGTCAATCATCTAACTCGTGCAACTCTATACATGAGAAGAATTCAACTCAACTTAATCCTATATTTTTTTTTATTGAATTCTCGAGTTGTAGTTGTCTTCTTTTTCATTTTTAAGATTCAACTCATAACTAGTAAATATATCAAAACAAAACGTTATAATATACTTTAACGAGGGTTATTTATCTTATTAGTATATATTTCTTACATATATCTTTTTTTAGAAGTCTATGCTAAAAATATATTTTATTAATTTATTTTACCTACACATACATATAATATATAAATATATTCATACATATATAATATTCTCCGGGTTGAAATGTATTAACAAAAACTTAGCCAACCCGACCTTATGAAAAATAGAAAATCATAACTCAATTCAATCCAATGAAGATTTTAATCCAACCTAATTTTTATAATTTAGATTGAATAGTGTGGATTGTTCGGATAGTCATTTTTTTAGTACACCTCTAGATTTAGGGAATAAGAGTATGGCTCAATTACGAACCTTGTTTTGAAAAATAGATAAATTTTTTTTTAATAATAATAAAACTAGTTGCACATATAAAAAAAAATACTTTGTGTTTTCATTTATGTCAAAAAATAAAATGTTTGACCATTTACAAATAGTGGTTAGAAAAGATCAATGAAAGACATACTAGTAAATTGACATCTCTTCTCACCTAAAACACAAGATCTCGTGGTCATTACAACCTAATTTGTTCTATTCGGAAAGAAAAGTCGGATATCGTTTAATAAGAATATAACTTCAATGACATGATGTATAATTTAATAATTAAAAAGATTATTAGTTCAAAATTCTCTACCTAAATGTGGTTGAATAATAAAAAAATAGTCACTTGATTAAACTATGTTTTCGTATTTATCTTTTATCATTCTAGTTGTCGTTGCTCTCAACATAGCTTTAGAATGATATCATGTGGAGTTTATATTTGAGTATAGCACAACTAATTACGACATTTTCGATAAAAACTTAGCTGATATGATATATAAATTATTATTTTTTAATTCCTATATATAATATATAACTTGATAACAAAAAAAAAATTATATATTCCGATTATTTCATCCCAAGTATTTTTTTTTTTCAAAAATAACAAGTCACGGCATTATATTATTCTAAATCTAAAAAGGACAATAAATTTCTAGGTAAAACATTCATCTTTTTAATTCTAATCACAAAAATGGTCAAAACTACACAAGGAACCTAATTTCCATTTCATTCCTCCTTTAAGAATTTCTTTACACCAATCTCTTAACAAATTTCACAATAAACTATCTAAACAAAACTCAAACAAAAAATAAACACCAATTACACTAAATAACAAAAACACAAATCTCACCCAAAAATTATATCCAAAATAGAGATCTGCCCAAAAAACTATGTATAAAAATACCCTAAATCGATTTGAACCTCCCTTTAAACTCAATGGGACAAATAAACACAGAATCTACAGAAAGCCCACCTTTAGTATGAGTACAATCAATTTGAACCATAGAAAATTTGATTATTTGGGTTGAAGAATTAGGGTTATTTTGAATGGCAAAATCACCAACATGGTACAAAATCCAGCTCCCAAAATGTTTGAGATAACATTCAGATGAAGCCTTTTGGCCATTTGAGACTGACAGCTCAAATCTGACAGGCTTTGTGTCCCAACCATGCACTTGGTTGACTTCTGAAACTCTTCTTCCAAATTTTTTGGAAGGTTTTCCCAACTGAAGCCTGAAATATAAGCTGTAATTTCCTTTTGGCAATTCAAACTCTAATTCTCCTCTTATTTCAACCCACCAGATTTGTTTTAGATATGCCACTGATTCAAACCTGTAAATTCATGTCATTTGTTAGAATCCCGCTCGAAAGTTGCTAAAGTTCAAGTTTCATCGAGCGATTGAGAAGTTTAATGGTTAAGACATCTACATTTTCTTTAGCAAGTGTATGGTTTTAGTCTTCCACTTTTAATTATTGTTTTAGATGGAACCTAATGTTAGAGTGATGGAATATGAAAGTGACATAATTTAATGTTGAATTTGGGCTCATGTTCTCTTTCCAAACGTGAAAAATGGACTAAAAGTAGGGTTTTTGTCAGTTTGCTTTGTTTTTTTTTTTTTTTTTTTGCCTATACAAAATTTAAAGTAAATATATAGCACTTTTTAGGGGCAATTAGATAAGTGTCACCCGAACTTTGGAAAAAATTAAATAATGGAAATTGGATTAAAAGGTTCGCCAAAATCTCATACCGTAAAGAAAAATAACCAAAAAAGTTCATTACGAAAACATTTTGAAAAAAATAATATACATTTTAAAGATAATTATCCCTAGCCCATTATGGATAGTTGGTCCAAGAACATTTAAGAAATCTAAATATTATAAATTTAATTCATATTGATCAAAATACTCTCACAAATTTTTTTTTAAAAAATAGTAATCGCCCTTCTTACATTATATACTTTGGGAAGACAAAGAATAAAGGAAAGGTTTTAGAATACATCGCCAAAATAAATATAAGGAATCATAGCATATTTTTTGTTCTTCATTATAATTATAGTACATTTTTTAAAATAATTTCAATTATAACACATTTTTCTCAAAATTCATATTCTAACATTATTAGACTTCTATCAATTCAACTGATAGAATTTTAGACTTCTATCCGTTGATAGACTTTTAGACTTCTATCCGTTCAATTGATAGACTTAGACTTGTATCTGTTAACTTCTAAGTTCAACTAATAGACTTCTATTGTTCTTTTCAAAAAAAAAAAAGAAAAAAGAAAAGACTTCTATTAATTCAACTTATAGACTTTAGACTTCTATCAATTCAGCTGATAGACTTCAATCGATTTTGAGTGATTGAACAATGCAAACTAATAGACTTCAATTATTTTTGTGCTACAAATGAATAAGTCTGAGAATTATGCTATATATGGATTTTTTTTAATATACATGCAAAATCCCCGAAATATAATTTCGGTAATTATAAATGCTAAACTTCTAAACTTAAAATATGTAGTTAAATTTTTTTTTTAAAAAATTTAATTTATATATTTTTTAAAAAATAAATCGATTCCATTTATTGATTGCTTTAAAAAATTACGAAGGCTTTTTTTTAATTAATATATATACAATATTAAAACTCATTTATAAACTAAAAAAAAAGTATGTATACTGTGAAAAAAGAAATATGGCATTTATAAATTATTCGAGGATAAGGAAGAATTCTTGAGCCACTTGCAAAAAAGCAAATTTAATAAATAGAATAATTCTTTAAAAAAAGAATAACAAATTTGATTGGGTCTGAATAAACAGACCCAAAAATATAAAATAAATCTCCACAACAGCTGCACTCTTTTGAAAAAGTCCTTATCTGTCATCATCCTTCTCTCTTCCAATTTGATGCCCTTTCACACTCATTTTCTTTTATATTTCCTTTCAAAACCAAAATTTCAATAATATTAATACATATATAGATTGATTTCTTCTTAATTAATAAGCAATAAAAATTAGAAAAATTTACCAGTCGAATTTTATAAATAATTTATAAATACGGTCACTTTTAAAAAATTAACAAACATAATTATTATTTTTTTTAGTACATATTGGAGGAGAATGACAAATACCGATTCTCGGGTTCGAATCTGTGACGCTAATGTTGAACTGGTTTACAACCAAATAATGAAATCATTGCACCACTAAACCAAACATAATTATTATTATTAATAAATATTGTCATCTACTTTTTTATATATATAATAATAATAATTTATAATACATAATTTTTTTCTTTTTGAGATTTATAATACATAATATTTATACTAATGAATATAATACAATATTAATTATTATGAAGATAAATAGTTTAAAATTTGTTACATTTATAATAAGAGTTCATCGACTAAAAAAATTTATCCACTACAATTAAGAAAATTGATAAAAAAAGGGTTCTTTGTTTTTTTAATAAAAAAACTAAAAGATTAGATTATAAAAAATGGATCAAACAAAAATTAATTTGGTTCAATTAAAAGAGTTATTATTTGTTGCTGACCTGGATTCATCGGTTGGAATATAATTCCAATATCTCCGATCGTCAATCCCTGTAATCTTCAACGCCTTTGATGAAATGGAAACAAAATTCTTCCCGGAACTCTTATCCAACCAAAACTCCTAAACATACAACCAAACACAACCCCATTTCAATAACTCATGAAAAAAGGTCATAAATTCGAATTTCCGTCTAAAACATAATAGCTAGCTAGGTTACCTTAGTACCGTGATCGAAGAGATTAGGACAAGTCAACCGGGCAAAGATCTCTTTCTTAGACAATTTCGGATAAGGATCGAGAACGCGACGAAGCAAGAAGTCGTAGTTGGGAGGGAGTTTGGAATCCCATACGAAATCGGTGGAGGAAGCGGCGAGAAAGGCTCGATTGAGGCGAGCGAGGTTGCAGATCTCGGGAGGGTCCAAGTACGTGAGAACGATGGAGATACAATTCTCGGGAACGTCGTCGAGGGAGGAGGAGGGAGGGGGAATGGAGTCCTTGGCAAAGGAAGCCCCCATAAAAGGTAGAGGGAATTGGAATTATTAGATATAATTGGATTTGGAAGGGTTGAAGGGGAATGAACAAAGGGCATTCCTTTGCTATGTGTGTTTGTTTGGGGGGGAAAGTGGCAGGTTGAAAAAGTGAAGGGGGGTTTGGAGAAATTTAATTATAACGAGGGGTATATTTATAAAAATGACTAATTTACGTCAGAAGAATGCATGGAATACTTTTTCCGCGGTAAAGGAGACCCCACGCGGTTGTGTCGTAACTTAATTTCCTAATAAAATTTGTATATCTTTTTCTCATGAATCAATAATTATATATTTTAAGAAAACTTTATTCTTATAAAATAATTATAAATATACATATTATTAATACAATATTATAAAAGAATATGTGACAATACTTAATAATATCATATTATAGTTGTCATTTTTTTTAAAATAAACTATATTTATACTTATTATTATTTTCTAAATTTGACTAATCTAGTAAATTTCTTATAGTTTCTATATCAGTCTAATCTCATGATATTTAATAGTCAATAATTTATAATAAAAATTAGGATTTGTGATCAAATCTTCACTTATTTGAACTTTAAAATAATAATAATATTATTATTATTATTACAAACTTAAATTTTGAATACTCTTTTTTACTATTAAATTAACTCATAATAATCATACATCTTCAATATTTTGATTATATTTATCTTTGAAAAGAACATTTATATTATGTCGTAAAATGTTGAATGGTATATATAATATTAATAAAGTTAAAATATGATTTTTTCTATTTTAATTCATGTTAATTTGTCAATAGAGGGATGTGATTTGCACTATCTAATCTCAATTTTTTAAAAGAAATTAATGTTGATTTTTATATGTTTACAATTATTTTCTGTATTTTCTTTTTATAAATCTGAAACAATCGTTTTTATAATTCGTTTGAAGTTGAATTCCATAAAAGTAAGTAAATACTATAATAATTTCGTTAAGAACAGATAGGATATTGATATGTTTTGAAATTAACATTAATAAAATAAATGTTAATAGATATTATCTTAAAATTTATTGCAAGTACAAAAATTAAATTTAAATATATGAAATTATTAAAATAAAACAAGAGATAAAAGTATAGATACTGAAATGGAATTTAAATTGTAAAAAAATATTTATTTACACTTAACATCAACCTTTTATCAGTATTTTGAGAAATAGCCCAATGAATACAAAAACATAACCAAAAAATATTCCACTTCCCATGGTTTATTTATATATTTTTTAATAGACTCAAAATAATTTTTTTTAAAATTAAAATAGAGTGTTAAATTAAAAGTGGCAATTTAAACAAGGGATATAGAATTGGAATTGGATAAGGAATTAGTTTTATTTGTCACATTTGAGGACCCCTTCCAACTTGGAAGGACCTATATGCCCCCAAAATCTAATCATGATCATGTCCACTAAAATTAGATTAAATATATTTTTTAATCAATTATACTTGGGATTGTACCACATATATATATAGTTTGAATACATAACGAATTAGTTACTATTTAATATATAATATTATTGAAGTACTAGATAAAAATATTAAATATTGAATGAGACGGTGTTGCAGTTGATTATTTAGTTTGGCGTTAAATAGTTTCCACTCTATGGTTACGAGTTCGATCGTTGGAATCGATATTTGCAATCCCCAAATATTAAATGGGTTAATCATTTTTAAAAAAATAATTTCCAGTTTAATCCATTTAATTTTTTAAAATTATTAAATTTTTTGTTAATGTATTAAATTTGATCAATTACGTCATTCCAAAATTTATTTTTCAATATAAAATAATGGTGTAATGACCAATCAAGCTAAATGAAAAAACAACTTTAATGAGAATCTAAAATGAAATTACTAAATACCAAATCAAGCTATATTATTTATGTATTATTAATTTTGTAAGAACAACTTTAATTTAATTTTTTTTTTTTGGATATATGGTCCCATAGGCTCCCCTTTTGTTCTTGGCCTCCATCTCTATTCATATATGATGGTGATATTTTAGCACATAAGTAGCAAATATCTCTATTCTAAAAAAAAAAAAAGACTCATAAATATCTTTGGACCAATTGCAAATATCTAAATTAACTTTTTTTATGCATAATTACTCTCCCTCCAAAAAATTTATAAAATAAATTCTCATTTAATAATAAAAGATAAAATAGCATGATTCAAAGAATTAAAAAAGCCTACATCTTTTTTTAAAAAACAATGATCTTTCATTTAATTAGAGCATTTAAAAGTTTTTATGGTAAAAGGACGAGTGCTAAGCATATCTACTCAAGGATTGATTTAATTAATTAATATCATCAAAGATAAAGTTTTATTATTATTTTTCCTATAAAAGATAAAAGTTAGAAGAAAAAAAAACTAAAGTTAGTCAATTTTTAATTATATATGTTGATAAGCTTTAACTTAACATTAATACCAAATAAGATAACTAACTCTATTAAAAAAATAATAATAACATAATTAATTGTACTACCAATTCATTCAGTAAAAATTAATATTTTGTCAAAATAAAAAACTTACAAATTTCTTTCATAAACAAATGTTATGTAAGAGTTTCAGTCTCTAAATCAGTGTCAAATTCATACACTATATATTTATCCATCTCTTTCTCATATTTACTTATACCCTTTTTACTTTTCTAATTTATAATTTCAAAAGATATTTATATAAAGTTTCGTAAACTTTGTGGAAAAGGTAAGCACCGCCAATATGGAAAACCCCACCATAATTTTCTTTGCTTTAATTGTTATTTAATTTTAGATTCATTCGACCATAAAATATAAGAATAGACTTTGACTAAAAGTAAATCAAATTGAATTCAATATTTACGAAACTTCAAGAAAATATTCAAAATCTTAAAAAAAAAAAAAAAAGTGATGAGAGGCTAAATTTTCTTCTTGCCATTATTGGAAGGACAATTAAAACCCCAACTAATTATAATTTCAAATTTTGAAAATCCAAAATTTTATATTTTATCAATACTTCCACACTCCAAACCTCAAATTTTAATCAAAATATTGAATTCGGATTTGATAATCGATATTTTTAATATTTTCACAACTCAGGCCTCGTTTGATAATTATTTTGTTTTTTGTTTATGAAATTTAAGCCGAGAATACTGACCAAATTTAAAAAACATAAACAATTTTTTGGAAGCTACTTTTTTTTTGTTTACAAATTTTGGTTTTGTTTATTAAAATATAGGGAAGATATAAATATCCAAATAAGGGAAAAAGGTATAGTAAGATAGTTATTATAGACTTAAATTTCATAAACAACAAACGAAAAATAAAATAACTGATTATCAAACGGGACCTTAATTATACTATCTATTTTCATCTTTTACTCTTACATATATGTCCTTTTAACATGTTTTGTCTTTAAAATTTATAGAAAATCATTTAATTTGAGATTATTCTAAACCAAACACATATTAAATTTTTTATAATTGAATAGTCAAAAGAAACATGCATCTTCTTGATATAATTAGGTAGTAATTGTCAATCTTATAAGTTTTACTTCACCATAATTTGCACACTTTTAAGATTTATTTTTATTTAGATGAAATTATAATTCATTCTCTTACTCATCCCAAACATTTACTACTAGATTTATGAGGGAATTTTTTTTTAATCCTAGCAAAATCATTTGAAGCATTATGTGAAACAATCTTTTATTATATATGTCATAATCGTTGAGTTATAACTTTGTTATATGGTTTTTTAAATTTTTGGGGCGTTTTAATTTTTTAAATTTGTTTTATGTATATTTAAAGAATATATTTTGATTCGATATCTTCTAAAACAAATCTCTTAATTTATTCCATCACAACTAAGTCTAAATCATTAAAAATAATTAAAATGGCTGTTCTTTGTTTTTAACAATGTAGATGTATGAACAGTAATATTATAAATTACTCGATCACAATCCATAAAATAATATTTAAATAAAAATAACCTAAAATAAGCTTCATTGTACAATTTTATTCTCTCTAATGCTCTAGTATATATGTCCCAACTCCCTAGCTATATGAGTAAAACAAGGTTTATGGTTTCTATATTAAATTAATAATACTATTAATACTTCTTAATTAAGTGGTTCTTTTTAATATAAGTTGAGAGAAGGGGATTACAAGCACCAATGTCGAGTATCGAATCGTGACCGTGGAGTAAAAATTGATTAACATCAAATCAAATAATCAATTGGGTCACCGACCCATTCAATAATTAACTTAGTTTTTTATTTATAATGATGCATAACATTCACGTTCTTCGCTTACCCACCACCCATCGAAGACATAATCATATTCTTATTTATTTTTAATACATTCATATTTGTAATTAATTATTGGACCTTGCTCTTCACATGTCTATTTATTTTATTATTTTTACCAAAGTTAAATTATTGTACTCATTTCCAACTTGTTTGACTCTTGGCACATGGGTTAATTTAATAATAAGAATGAAATTTTCATTTTTTTCTTATAAATTTTTTAATTTATTCTATTTAGGTTATTAATTTTTCAACCGAGAATTTGTAAAATTATTCCAACTTTTAGGTTTTAAAATATCTAATTTAGGAATTCACCTTATTATTATTTTACAATTAATATTTGTCTAATTAACACCCTCCAAACTATGTTGCTATAATTTATGTAAATACTAGCATGCTAATGCGTATTCAATGATTAAAATTTTGCTGCCAAAACTAGGTAGTTCAAGATAAAATAGATATTTTAAGATTTTAAACACTAAAGTTGAATAAACCTAGAAATTTACCTATGAAAATAGAAATTTTTAAAGTTTAGTACTAAAATGAAAAAGGAAAGATGGGTTTAAATCCAATAATGGTTTTCTAAAAAATTTCTTAATAAATCAATATTGTAAGGTTGGCATATGAATTAATAAATTAACTAGTCCAAGTAATTGTAAATTAGCTCAAACGTGAATAAATATGAAGAAAAAAAATCAAAATTTCTTAGACAATTAAAGAATGTTTGGTCAAAGAAGCATAGGAAAAGAGAATGATGGTTGTGTTGGCAATTACTAAATTGCATGATTTATCATTATTATTTTCTCCATAAGAAAAGGAAAGATTTGTTCAAAGAGAAGAGAAAAAC
Organism: Sicyos edulis; assembly: GCA_036507275.1. Lineage (NCBI taxonomy): Eukaryota > Viridiplantae > Streptophyta > Magnoliopsida > Cucurbitales > Cucurbitaceae > Sicyos > Sicyos edulis. The sequence goes on from CM071850.1 coordinate 3,914,874, forward strand.
TACAAGTATTTTGAAAAGTGTTAGTAAAATAGACAAGAAAAGATGGTATTGAACTGATTTACCATCAAACAATGAAATCAATGTATCACTGACCCGTTCGGTAGTCGTGATAGACTTAAACTATATATAAAAAAAGGTTATTAAATAATATGATTGATTTGTGCAGGAATTTGTATGGACAGGCGGGGCACCTTATTGTTTTTTTTTTTTTGAAACAAGGGTAACCACGCCCGTTCCTAAGCCAAGCACCGGAAGACATCAAAGGAGTAATGTCACAACTGAGTCTCGAACCGGGTCATCTTATTGTTGTTATTACTGTTTTAGTGCTTTATTTTTAATTTATATTCATAATTAATTTTTTAGAAAAAGGTGTCCACTAATACACATAGATCGCGTTTTGTGCTATCTCATTGACGTGGCGCTGACTCATCAACCTTTGGAAACGCACCATGTCGGTTTTTCATATTATCCAATCCACGTGTAATACACTCACACACTTTTTATTAAAAAAAAAAACCATTCGTACATTTTTTTTTTGTTTAAAACATTGTCCAACCGTTCAAGTTGAACACGTTTAATTATGAAGTTCATATGATTAAATCATTAAAAAGAATGTGTAATTTTATATATATTTAGGAGGGAAAATAAATATCGATTTTCATAATCGAATTTATGACATTGATGTTGAACTGGTTAACAACCAAACAATAAAATCATCGCACCATATTTGCGAGGATTGTTTTGAAAGGGCTCTTGGTTAGGAACTCTTTAAAATCCATAACAAAGTTAAAAGATCATTATGGATAAAGTTGAAACGAAGTGGAGACGGAAATATAGGGCTCGTTTGAACCTTGGTCTTAAGTAAAAATACTTGTTACATCACCACTAGGCCAAAACACCTTTTATTTGACTATAGTGCGTTTGTTTATATATATATTAAACACAACGTCAGGCTTAAAAAAAGAAACGGAACCAAAGAAACTACTTTTGGTAGTTTCTCACTTTTTCACATTTTTTGAGAAACGTTTCTCTTTTATTTGAGAAACAAGAAACAAGAACAATTATCAAACAAACCTGTTTCTAAAAAATAAGAAACATGAACAAGAAACAGGAAACAGGAACGTTATCAAACGAGTCCTTATTTAACCTCATTGCATAAATTACATAAATAGAGCAATTTATTTTGTTTTATTCTATTTGAAAAACTGAAACCAACCACATATACTTGAGAACACCTATATATTTAGCTCAAGTATTATTGTTGTTATATAATATTAAATATGAATAAAGTTCAATGATGACAAAAGCTACGTAGAGAAATAGAACTTTATTTGAAAAAGAAAAGAAATTGAGGATCCTAAAGCTCTAACCGGCCTATATAGTTAGTATGACTGTGGAGAATGTTTGGATGGATAATTGCATGAGTTATTTTAATCGATTAAAATAATGAGTTAGTTTAAGTGATTTGAAATTGAAATTTTAATAATGACTAGTATGACTATGAACTTTTGTAGAGGGGCCGGTTATTGCATGTAATAACTCGTTTAGATACGAATTTTTATACAAAAATTATAATTAATAATTATTTTTAAATGTTGATTTGTAGAGGAGTTAGCATAAATGAAAAGTTTATTTTAAATGATTAGATATGAAACTTATTTGGATATATATATATATATATATATATATATATATATATATATATAAAATTTGAAGGCACTAGGTCAAATGATCATTTTTCATAGATCCTCTAAAAATATTAACATATTTGTTGATATAAACTCTTTTAGAGATTAACATGCATGTTCAAAATTAAATCTAATTTTTTAAAAGAGGTTTAAAAAAAATCTCTTTTTAAGAAAAAATTAAAATAAGCTAACTAACTGAATGTGTTTTTTATGAGTGGTGTCTTGGATATAGGGGAGCGAAGGTTCTAGCTTCTCGATTTAAAAAAAAATGTATTTTTTTATCATATGATTATGAGTTCAAAATCCTCTAATTAACTGTTTCTAAAAAAAAATCCTCTCATTAACAATTGTTGTACTAAAAAGAATTTATATATTAAAGACATTTCGTTGAAATTACATTAACACACATGGTAAAAAGAAGAAGAAGAAAAACTTGGTTTGTAGCCTAGCTATTTCATCCATGAAGGGCTATTTCTTTTCTCCATCAATTTTGAACCTAATTAAGATGTTACTCGAAATAAAATGAGAAATCAAATTATTGGTTGTTTCATGAACATGTTTATGTGTCTATAATCTATGCCCCAATTGTTCTATTTTAATTAGGAAAGGACTATAAACATCTTTGTGAAAAGATGACATCTAATAATTATTATGATTATGTTTTGTTTCTTGTTTGTTTGTTTTTTTCTTTTTTTGTGAAGAGATGCCATCTCTTCACATAAAATAATATCATGACATCTTATTTCTTTGATTTTGTTGTTGTATTAATTACTACATTAGGTAGCATAGCATATATCAACACAAAACTATTTTGGATTGAGATCCCAAATGCTTTGATTTCTTGTATTAAATATAGTACTTTCATTAAAATAAAATAAAAACTTTAATTAAATAGGGGTTTTGGTTTTCTTTTTTAATTAAAGTTTGTGTGCGGAGAGAGCACAAGTATAAAGTGGTTAAAAAAGATGAGACGAGCCAAATATTGATTCTCAAGATGGATTCCGTAACTATAATATTGAATAGGATTACACTAAACAATAAAATCATCAGGTCAACTCTATTGACATCAAGTACTTCCAAAAAAGACTAGATTTAAACCTTTCAAATTTAGGAACCATTATTGAGTTATGAAATAATAATGCATTCAAATTAAGTGTAAAATAATTAAATAAAAAAAAATGGAAAACGATATTTGATTATGATATGAAGCTAAAATACAACTTTTAAAAAATACTTCATCTGTACTGCAATGAGAATATTGTGGTTAAAATAAGATCAGATTTATAATTTATTGCTACTACAAATATATATTAGATATCTGCCACATTGGCAATTATCAACTAGCTTGAGGTATGATTTTTCTTTTTAAGAAGCTTGAGATATGAATTATTGGTACAAAGCTCTAATATGAATGCATATTGGAATATAAAATTCCTTACTAAATATAATTAAACAACTCAGATCTCAATTATCAATCCATGTTGGTATACAAAATTATCAAAAATCAAACCAGAGAGAAGAGACTCATTATTATTCTTATAATTATTGGTGTCATATCTTTTTTAAAGACTAGAGAATTGCTAGCAAGAGCAATATCTTAGCACGCTTAATGATTAAAAAATTATGAATTCGAATTCTTTAGTCTTCATAGTTATAAAGTTAAAAAAAAAAGAGAGAAAAATTACAAAGTTAGACTACCTTTGATTATTCATAACTTCTTTTTTAAGTTGGCATGTCTCTAAGATGGTGTATTTGATTTCTCAAACTCTTCAAAAAATATTTAATAGTTTCCATTAGATTTATGTTCATTTGATCTCTCCATTTTCAAAAATGTTTTATAGATATCAAAACTTTCAACTTTATCTATAGATATCTCTTAATCGTTAACTTTGGTGTAACTAATATATTTTTGGCATATTGAAGGTTTTTTTTTAAAAAACAAACTCATGAACCTACCCAATACAAATGTAAGGTTTATGGTCTTATAAATATTTTTTTTTTTTAGTTCAATAATATTTGAAATTTAAGAAATTTCAATAATCTCTTAATTATTAAGTTGTATAGGATACAACTGCAGCTTTACTTTTTTAGATCTACCAACATAAATAGAATATATGAAAATATCGATTTTTTTGTTGTTATAAATAATCAGTTTTCACTCTCCTTGTTTTTTTTTTTTTTTTTTTACAATTGAGTTGCATTTTTATTTTTTTATTTATTTTTGATAAAAAGTTGCATTTTTATTTTAAAGTTTATAACTTTGAACGTTTCTTTTGTAAAAGTATTATCATGCCTTTAAGTGATACCATTTCTTAATGGTATTTGAGAGATGACACTTGAAAACCTAAGATAGGTGAACCTTTTTTATATTATCAATTATTTTTTGAAATAGAGTCTCTAACTATATCTTATAAAATTTAATTCTAAAAAAGGAACTTCAATTAAAATGAAGTACACAATCATTAGGATGAGAAATAGAAGATTATTACCTTAATCTATCCACATATGTAACATTGGAATATATCGAAGGAATGAAAATAAATTAGATGTGTTTATAAAATAATGTCACAAACATATTTAAAACTTAGAATCTTGAGAGGAGCATACCGCACCCTCAAAGTTCAAGTCTTTGACGAAGTGCCATATTCTTGGGGACCAAGATTATAGAGACTTAACAAAGAAGTTATTCAACCTCTACAAAAATATTTAAAAAATGAGATGAAAAATGGAGAAGGAAATTACTTTATTATTCTGTAACCAAGTTTATATCATAAAAATAGATTATTTAAATTTGATATGATTATTTATAGAATAAGAAAATAAGAACAAAAATTGGCTGTGTAATTTAATCTCTAGCCGTCCATGCTTCATCAAGATATGGCCACCTCTACCTTACAGATGCAGCAATCCTGATTTATATTATTCAAGAAAATAAAAATAAATCACAAATGATGCCATTTATTAACAATTTGATCCTTGTCTCAAAAAAAAAAAAAAAAAATTGATCCTTTATAATATTTTTCATTACATTCCATGTAATATTTTTTTGTTAATTTTTTTAAAAAAATTAGATCTACATACAGCTTTCATATACTTTTTTATTAATATTTTTTTTATAACATGATTAAATTTCAAAGTTATAAGGACAAAAAAAAATAATTTATAAAGTAGTTTGAACCATCTTACGTGAAAGTTCGAACTTGAATTTAGCCTCATAACATCAAATTATTCTAATTAATCAATTATATATCTTTGGATATTTAAATTAATCTTGTTTTCCAATGTTCATACATGGTATATATTTCAAAGTTCTCAATCCTTTGCGGAAAACAAAAAATAATTAAAGAATTTGTTTTTATATTTTTCTTTAAGAGAACATTGAATATATAATAATTTTAAGTTGAGAACAACTAAACCGATTTAAGTATGTGTTTATAATATGAAAGATCAACTCGATTTAGGTATTTGTCTACCATATAAAAGGTTAAAGGTTTAAATTTGTTTATAATTGTTGAAAGAATAATAACATAAAGAAAAGTGGAGTAGAAAATTACTTTATTATCCTTTAGCCATGTGTTGATGCAATGTTGATGATACTTGTGGGCACAGGGCAAAGTAGTCACAATGTCATCCTTTTTATACTTCACTTTGCATATATCACACCTAGGCAACATAGACCCAAAGAGAGTCAAATTAAAATTTTCATTCAAAAGTATATATTAAGTTATAGATTAAAATATAATTTTATCATTCTTAAATTAATATAAAATTTAGTTGAAGGTCTACATTTAATTAAATGAGATATATTAGGGTTGACACCAATTCACTTTATTGGAAATATATAAAAGATTTTAAATTGATCACAATAGTAAAGATATACTTTTCATTTGCCTACAAAAGCAGAATTCTACCGATTTTGTATAATTAATAATTATGAGATTACATGTTTGAATCTTTCTTCCCTCAATATTAATATATATAAAAAAAGATGTACTTTCCATTTTTAAAGTGTATTTGGTAAGTTTTTTAACTTTAAGATTTAGATTTTACATTAAAAAAATATTTTTATAATTTTTTAGTTTAAAAATAATAATCAGAACTAAAGAGGTTCATTTTTCTCCCAAGGTACCAAGACAAGGGGAAAACATTCCCCATGGGCTAAACTGGATGAAAAATGAATTTCTAATATTCATTTTCATGATCCTCACCCTGTTTACATTATTTTTTATTTTTATTTATAATTATATTTTCTCTCTATTTTACGCTTTAAAATTTTAGATAAAATAATGATGGTTTAAATTATCGAATCAAATGAATATTTTCTTTAATAAATTTTAGATAAAATAATGATGGTTTAAATTATCTATTGAAATGAATATTTTCCTTTAATAATAAACTATGTAGTTGGAACTTAATAGTAATTGAATTATTATCCAATTTTTTTTTATAGAAAATGAAAAAAAAAGAAAAGAAATTGAATGAAAAAAATACAACAGATGGACATCAACATCAAAAACATTTTCACGAGAACTAAATATCAATTTTTAAAATCCAATTGAGTAATCGTGGAATTAAATTGGATTACAACCAATCAACAAAATCAATACATCACCCACCTTTTCGGTAAAACTTAATCGTCTTTATTAATACAAAATTAAAAAGATATGAAATATAATATAAGAGTGAGGGAAATGTTACTGTTTGTGATTTTGAGAGGATTTGCGACTGAATATTGATACACGACTTGATTTGTATTTATGAAATGGTAGTTTGGATATAATATCTTCGGCCAATCCTTTGATTTCTGTTTCACTCGATGCATCTAAATTCTGTATCTCCTGAAAACATTTCATAAATACTCACATTATTATAATTCATAACCAATACTAAAATTAAATCATTAATTTTCTTTTCTCTGAGTTTAACAAATGTAGGGTATGAATATTCAAATTCCAAATATATTTTTGTGTCCCTAATTAAGAATCAGTCTTTGTTTGGTTGGTGGGTTGAGATCCACAATCTCCGAAATCCAGTATTGTAATCAACATTCTCGAGAATGTTGATTATGGTGTTTAGTTTGTTGTATTAATACTCCAAAATAAAATTTTTAAAAATGTTGTTTCATTTATTTAAAAGATTAGGTTTCCAAACTCTCGGATTTCAAACTCCCGGAATCAAATTCCACACTTTTTATGTTTATCAAACGACGGTTTTCAAACCCCTGAATTCCAAATTCAAATCTTCCAAACAGGGCCTAAATGGTCAAACAAAGTTCACCTTATAAATCATTTCTTGACATCAATAAAAATTGGATAAGTGAAAAAAAATGAATGAGTCAATACCTCTGAATTAGAACTGTCTCCTCTAGGGTTATTATAGTGCATATCATACTCCCCTGCAGATTCAAACCAAGTCAATTGTGTCATTTTTCCATCATATATATCATTTGCCAATTATTTGGTTACTAAAAAGCTATAATTTAGGATATTCTGGTTGAAGTACTCATCTTGTCCCAAATTCGGTTTTCAATAATTAATTTTAGATAAATCTTTAAGTTACTTAATATGGTATTACAACTTCATGTGAGTATTGGTTTCCTAAATTATGGTTTCGATCCAAGTGAATAAAATCTAACGGGTATTTGATATCAAAATTTGGAACCAACCTAGGTAATCTTAGTGAGTAGTAAATTTGGATCTAATTCAAGATGATCTTTCCAATATGACACCATTGTAAATGTGCATGGTCTTTGTCTCCAACATAGAAAAGGTGAGGAGTCTTCAACACAATTATATAATATATTGGGTACTCCGCCCTCAGTTCAATTAACTTTGAGGTGAAATCTCATGTTATCTAATATAGTATCAGAGTTCTATGTAGGTTACTAATCCCTTTTGATCCATGTCAAATGTGTGTTGGACTCACTCGAATGGGCAAAAATTTTATGTTTTAATATGGCACCATCTTGAGAAACATGTTGGAAATATTCATCTTGTCCCACGTACATAAATTGATTACTCTCTTTACTATTAATTGGTTTTAATATAGAACCATGTGTTATCTAATATGCTAAAATAAAATAAAAAAATTTAAAAATCTAAAGCTAATTAAAAGGCATATGTTCAACCATATTTGAAGGTTAATTAGGGGATGAATTCAAACTTGTAACTTCTCGTTAGATTGTATATAATACTAGGAGAGCTATGCACTTGTTGATATTAAACTTAGCTTCTTGTTTGTAGGTTCAATCAATCAAATTAATTCAGTGAATAAAATATAAAAAAATTAATAATTAAAAGAAAGTGTATTAGAGGAATTTTTGTAGTTACTAATTTGAGTTGGGTTTGGTCCATAGAATGTTATGTCTTGTAACATTGCTCCATCATGTGGATCTTGAGAAGTACTCACACTAAGATGTCCAAATCCATCATGTAAATTATCCATCCCATCAACACATTCCTACAAACATTCATAAAATTATACTCAGTTTAATTATTGCCAAAATTTACTTTATTTCTTTATAGATAAAATTAGTGTCAAAATTACTTGTTAATATTGTAATAACAGTAATTCTTACAATAAAGTTTTATTTTTGTCACGAGAATTTCTTCAATATATTTAAAATTATATGTATAAGAATTTTATATTTAAATGGAGATTTCTTAGAAATATTTATTCAAAGACAATTTTCTTGAATATCAAAACTTTAATTGAAAAATAATAAATATCTTCTATAAAAAAAAAATTAACTATTAAAAAAAATTATCAAAAGGTTAAAAAAGAAAAAAATTGTCTAAAAAAGTAAAGCTCAAACAATATCAATACGTATGCTCATAATTAAGGGTGTGTTTGGGTCCCATTTATATAAACGGTCGTATTGGTTATAATAACTCAACCGATGTTTGTCTCACCGTTTATTATAAACGATGGTTACATAAACATCTGTACCCGTTTATCAAAACCTACGTGCATGTTTATCTAAATCTTACATATATTACTTTTTGTTGCATAACCAGTTCCTCAAATATCGTTTATCATAATTCATGTTATAATAACTTGCCCCTCAAACACCATTTATAATAATCCACCATTTATCATAACCAAATCGGTGCTCCAAACAAACCCTAAAAAAATTCATGAATTTGAATATTCTCATCCCGTCTCTACTCCACTCTGCCTTTCATCTCTATTCAAAACTTTTTTTCCATGCTACTTTGTTCTATTGAAATAATTTCAATTTTGAAACATAAAATATCTCACATATTTTTTTTTTCATGTAAATTAAGAAATGAAATGTAAAGAATGAAGAAGAAAAGCAGTACCTGGTTTTGAACCTTGTGTTCTCCAAATAAAGAAGAATACCAACCCATAACTCTGCCATCTGGAAGCTGATAATCTCCCATGCCTACACGTGTCACTCTCAACCAATCCAATGCAAGCAACTTTGTTTTTTTTATGGGATTATTGTTCTTATTTTTGAGAAATTATTTTTCTGCCATATTTATATAAACAAAGCAACTAATATTAATTAGTAGCTGATTTGCACATGGAAATGGATTTATGAGAGAATATGGACTATTAACATGTGTATCTAAAACCTTAATTACAATATTATGGTATGGACAAATAACATTTTTGTAATTATGCCCTTAATTTTAATGTTTGATTTCCCGTTGGTTAATGTGGATTTTTCATTCTAAACAATAAAAATAAATAAATAAATAAGAATTTTTCAAGTATAATATAAACACCTGGAAAATGCAGATTTAGAAGGTTGAAGATGCCGGATTGAATTCATAATGTTACTAAGTTTTGAGAAAGGTTTTAGATATATGAAGAAGGTGTTAAATGTTCATCTCACTAGCCCGCATAGAATAGAAATTCATTATCGAGAAGTTTCTTGGTAAATTGTAGAAATTCTTAGAACTTTAGATTTAGGTGGACATTTAAAGAATGTTCTAGAAAGTGAAAAATATCTAAATGCTCTTGGGAACTCTCTAGATAAATGTGGAGGAAAATATCTAGATATTTTTAGGAACACGGTAGACAAATATGTATTGTCTAGTCTATGTTATAAATACTCCTCCACCCCACCATATTTTGTATCCAAAGAAAAAGCAAGTGTTGTAGTATTCTACGAAGCGTCTTCAAAGTGTCATAGAGTGATTTTGTAGTGTGAGTCCTAAACATTTGTCTTGTAATCTCTTCTTGAATGGTCTTAATAAAAAGTATTCGTGTTTTTCTAACATAAGAGTTGTGTTCAACAAAGGGACAACAACTCTTTCGATAGAAAGCTTTTTAAGTAATGGCAAAAAATAAAATCATGGAATCTTATACTTAAAATGGATAATATCACATAAAAAAAATAATGTGAATATTTGTTGTTCCTATCAATGTTTTAAATTCATTATATGGTAGACTTGGTCAGTGACGCAATGGTTTTATTGTTTGATTGTAAAACAGTTCAACCTCGGATTCGATCCCGATAATCGGTATTCATCCTCCCTCCTACGATATGTATTTAAAAGAAAAAAAAAATCATTATCCGTAGATTTGTTAGAAATGAAAATAATCCAATAAAATTAATGGAGAATTCATGAAATATTTTTTGAAAATTGTTATAATTAAAATAGGAAGATAAATTACTATAACAAATCTTCTTAAAAAAAACACAATAATAATAATAAAAATAATAATTTACTATTCTTCCGAAGATTCTATATAAGAAATTAATAGAAGTGGTTGATTGAAAAGGAAAAGTCGTGAATCACGTTTTGTGTTCCATTTTTTATTTGTCTCTTTTCCTCAGCAATATTATGGAGGTCTTCAATGATAATTCTAACCCATATCTAGGGGTGATTTCGGTTCGGTTTTTGTCGGTTTTGTACAAACCGACAACCGAACCGATATCTTTGGTTTTCAAAAAATGGATCCGATCCAATGTCCGATAAAGTATAGAACCATTAGTTCGATTTTTCAATGTCAAAAAATGAATCCGATCCGATCCAATGTCCAATTATTTTTAATATATAAAAAAACAATATTTCTCATATAAAAATAATATTCTCATAAACTACTATTTTTTTAAAGGTTAGATGTATTTTTAACTTATTCAAAATTATCTAAGGATGTTTTTTTACTTAAAATAGGAGTGATTAAAGAAATATTAATGAAAAAAAGATGACTTTATATGAATTATTGACAATATATATTTCGGTTTGGATCGGTTTTTAAAACGAAAACCGGAACCGATCCAATATTTTCAAATTACAAACCGATATGTCCAACTTTGAGCTAAAAAACCGATCCGATCCATTGGATTGGATTGGTTCGGTTCGATTTTTCGGTTTTTTGTTGCACCCCTACCCATATCCAACAAACATTTCATGGTTGTTCAAAAAAAAACAAACAAACAAACATTTCATGGTGAATATTTTATATATCAATCCCATAATAATTCTAAAACAATATTAAATAGTAAAAACAATTTAAATATTGGGATGGATAACTCTTCCCAAAATAGTTATAAATAGAAGTAAATTCTAAAGTAATTATTAATTCGTTTTAATACTATACTATAATATTCATTAATATAAATAACAATTATTAATATGTTTTGATATTGTATGTTCCTTCATGTTGAATTTTAAAGGATTCTTATATCTATTTTTTTAACTCGATTACCATTAAATAAAGAAACTATTAAGCCACCAGTTCTTCGATTATTTTAAAGATTTTGGCAGTTTTGTTGACTTTTTTTTTTTAGATTACAACAATTAAGAGTAGAATGACTCGAATCCAAGATCTCTAATCATTAGATATACACTAATATCACTATTGCTCATTTTGGCTTGTTATCTATTTTTTTTAGTTTAACTCATGAATTGAGAATTTACTCATAATAATTGTTTTGAAAAGTTAATGTGAGATTCCTCAAATTTGTACTTGTTCAAATTGACAGTCTATGAAGTTAATTATTACAAACATCATCATTTAAAATTGGTTTATACATTTTCCTAAAATTAAATAATTATTAAATGAGTCTAAATAAATGAAATTCATTCAAAATAAGAAAAAGAAGACTAGTCAACCATCTTTAAAGTTTAGAAACTAATAAAAAATAAAAAGGGTAATAATTTATAAATTTGATCCTAATATTGAAGTGGAGTTTAATATGTATGATTTTAAAAATTAGAATTCAGTTAGTATGATTTGATAAATTTTAAAAAAAAAAACATGGTCTGTTACAAACTAAGTTTATGTACTATATATTCCTTAAAAAAGAAAATAATTGGGGGATAGTTCAATATATAAATTTTTTAAAAAATGTAATTATACAAACACGTGCATTTCCACGTGATAGTTCACTAGTTCATGAAAAGAACAGAGCGCTAGAAGAAAAAAAACAGAGCATTATAAAAACAGAGCATAATCTTCGAACAAATTTCAAAAGGGTTTGGAATGGAGACTGAATCAATGGCTCCATTTCTGGTAATCATCATCGTCTTCTTCATCTTCATCCTCAAGCTTCTGAAATCTCCATCCCCAAAACCCCCACTCCCACCAGGCCCAACGCCATGGCCATTACTGGGCAACCTCCTCCACATCGGCCCCCATCCCCTGCCGGCGATCACCCACTTCTCCGCCGTGCACGGCCCACTGATCTCCCTCCGCCTCGGCTCCCAGCTCGCCGTCTTCGCCTCCTCCCCCGCCGCCGCCGCCCACATCCTCCGCACCCACGACCGCACCTTCTCCGCCCGTTACATCTTCCACATGGCCACCTACTCCGACGATCTCCGCCGCTTCTCCCTTTCTCTCTCGCCGGAATGCGACGACCACTGGAAGCTCCTCCGGACGACATGTCGGACCCATCTCTTCTCCCCCAACTCCCTCCATTCTCAAACCCTGACGAGAAATTCCAACGTTCTTGCCCTCCTCGACTACTTGGAGTCCAAAACAGGGGAGGCTGTTGCGATCGGAGATGTGGGTTTCACCACTGTGTTCAATGTTCTTTCCAATGTTATCGTTTCCAAGAGCCTGTTGGAGTTTGAGGGAGATGGGGTTTTTGGGTTTAAGAAGCATTATAAGAATATGATTGGGTTGGGTTTGGTTCCTAATTTGGCTGATTTTTATCCCTTCTTGAGTGGGTTTGATCTTCAGGGTCTTAAGAAGAAAATGGCTAAGTTTGCTCGCCATGTTGATTGTGTTTATGATGGGTTTATTGAAGAGAGGAAGAAACATCGAAATGGAAATGGAAATGGAAATGAAAGATTTGGGGATTTTTTGGATTCTATGCTTGATTTGGGGTTCTGTGATCATCAAATTAGGTTGTTAATCTCTGTAAGTTCCCATCCCATATACTCACTCTCTTCTTCCATTTTTAATTTGAAATCGTCCCAAGGGTGACACAGTGGTTGAAGACTTGGGTTTTGAGGATATGCTCCCCTCAAGGTTCCAGGTTCGAGACTCAGTTGTGACATTACTTCTTCGATATCTCCCGGTGTCTGGCCCAGAGATGGGCGTGGTTACCACTCTCCTTTTTCAAAATTTTGAAATGTGGTCAAATCCCAAACCGGCCTAAGGGTTTATAGTTTCCAAAATGAACAAATGAAAGATTGGTTTTGCAATTGCAGGAGATGCTAACTACAGGCACAGACACTACCTCAACAACTGTGGAATGGGTGATGGCAGAGCTGGTGAAGAACAAACACATAATGGACAAAGTTAAAGAGGAGATTCAAAGAGAAATAAAAGATCAAAATACCACCATTGATGAATCTATAATCCCACAGCTTCATTACTTGCAGGCCTGTGTGAAGGAAACTTTAAGACTACATCCACCAGCTCCTTTCCTCCTTCCCCACAGAGCCCTCCAAACTTGTGAAGTAATGGGCTACACAATCCCAAAAGACACTCGAATTTTCGTCAACACTTGGGCGATTGGACGCGACCCGACCGTGTGGGAAAACCCCTTGACGTTCAATCCAAATCGGTTTCTGGAGTCAAATATCGACTATAAAGGCTTCGACTTTCGGTATCTGCCGTTTGGTTCGGGGAGGAGAATTTGCCCTGGTTATCCCATGGGTTTGCTGATTGTGAACTTAATTTTAGCCACTTTGATTAGAAACTTTGATTGGTCTCTCCCTAATAATGAGGATCCTTCAAAGTTGGATCTGACCGGAAAAATGGGCATTACTTATCATAAAGAGAAGCCTCTGTCTTTGATTCCTAAAAAGAAACTTCTTCCATAGCCTGCAATGAATTGAAAGCTGAGTGATCAATTGTTACTATCTGATAGAGAATGATCACATTGGTTCAAAGTTTCTCGGTAGAAAATTTATTCAATGAAGTTGTTATAAATTATAATGTACCTGTCTCTTAACAAGACTAGTATCTTTATTCTATTTCGTCTTTAGATTTGGTTAAAGTACTTCTAATGCAATTTTACTTTCATAAAATGTTGAACTTGTCAACGTTTTAATAATTGGTTATCAACAATCTCCATTGAAAATTGTGAATATTACCAATAATCTTTCATGTTACAAAACTACCTTTGTAGAAAAATTGTGTTAAAATTTGATTGCTTGATTTTTTTTTTTTTTTTTTATATTCATGACTGTCCGAGTCAGCTTGCGCGCACCTCGACTTATGTCACGAGACATTATCGTCTGACCCTACTTAATTCTTAGGTACGTTGCTACCATAGATTGAACTCATCACCTCTTTAATTCCCTTAGGCCCTTTTTTACCACTAAGTCATTCCATGATGGTTCAAAAATGATGGTTGAAATTGATAAAAAAAAGTTAATCCAAAAAAGGTCCTAATTACCGAGTAGAACGTCTAAGAACACAGATAATTGAACAGATTGAGAAGAGATCCCTATGCGTTTTGACCTTGACAGTAAAACATGGATCAATATGTCATTCTAAGCTTACCAACAAGAGTTTGTATTTTCCATTCAGTGCATTGCATCTCAATCTTCATATAACACTTAAGTATTTAGTAATGCATGTAAGAGATCTACAAGACCTACTTTGCAGCAATCCAGCATGAGACATTAAAGGGGCTAATACGAAATAAGCAAGCTCCAATACGGTACCAAATGCAGCAGAACTAGAGAAAAAGGAGAACATCAATAAGACTAGAAGAGTTCTAAGAGACAATAAAAAGGTGCAATAATAATTTAGCATTCCTTTGTTTTTGGAACTCTACATATCATGTGGGTACTAACAATTATTTGGAGTATTCATAAATCATGAACTTGTACTAACAAGGATAGTTGAAACCATTTTTAAAACAAAGATTTGATTTGAAAAGTTCGAAAAACACGAAAGTGAAATTTTGGTCATCCCAACATTATAATGCCATATAAAATCAGAGTTTCAAAACTTACATGCCTTTGAAGTTCTTGAGCTTTTATAATCTGGCCATGCCATTTAAAGCGACTGAGGGTTCCTTGCGATTGATGGAAATTGACATGACATGGCCACTCCATAACATCACAGATTCCACTTCTATACTGAGGATATGGTTTTGAGATGAAATTTAGTCTGTTTTTTTTTTAACTCAACAACCATTGGAGTAGAGGAATTCGAACCAATGATGCCACTAAAACTCTGCTCCTTTTGGCGAATGATACTTAATGTTATCTAAACTTTTGACTGGTATTTCAATTACTGTCAGTGGCAGGACTATTCAAATGTATGCAAGAGAACTAGGCAAAACTCCCCGTTTCAGAATTCTGGCAATATTTCCACGAAGGTAACAAGAACCATAGTTTAATATGAAACACTCATATCTGTAGCTAAGGGATACTAAAGTGCTACCACTATCAATAATTTTCCATTTTAGCGCTTCAGTTGGCTAGAAGTACTATCAAAAGTCTCCAAGGGGTGGAACAGTGGTTGAAGACTTGGGCTTTAAGGATATGCTCCCCTCAAGGTCTCAGATTTGAGACTCAGCTGTTGTTGACTCCTTTGCTGTCTCTTGGTGCCTGGCCTATGGAGATAGTGAAATCTCAGACGAAAGCTGCTTTGGTGGAGGCAGAACAGTTTTAAGCTTCTTCCTCAACTGTTCAAGCTCCCCCAATTTGTTTGTTCCATGCATCAGCATAAGAGATCTCTCCATGATCCGAAATGCGATGTCACTCATCCGCCTCCCTCTCTCCAACATTTGTTTGGAACACTCAAACGCTTCAAACACCATTCCACGAGCACACAATCCAGTTACCAACAGATCCAATACATGACTGTGAGGACAATAACCCTTCTCTACTAGATACCCCCACATCTCCAAACCCAAATCAACTCGACGATTTTCACATAAAAACTTCATCAACATGACTACCGTTCGTGTTTTCGGCACAAAATTCCGCCCCATCATTTTCCTATACAAGTTCAAAACACTACCAACATCCTCAAATCTCATAAAGCCTAAGAACATCATATGATAAGTCATACTGTCAAGTCCAATGTGCTTAGCCTCCATATCTTGCATCAAAGCCGCCGCAGACTTCAAATCATCCGACCTAATCAAGGAACTCATCAAAGCATTATAAGCCCCAATATCAGGGCAAAAGTTTCTCACAGTAATTTCATCAAACAGTTGGCGGGCTTTGGTTACATCCTTAACAACCCCTGCTCCATGAATCAAAGTAGTGATTATTTCCATTGTAGGCTCGAAATTTGACCTCTCCATTTCTTCAAACACTCGAAACCCATCACGAAAACAACCCGTTTTGCAATACGCATCAATTCTAATGCTGTAAGTCACAGCATTGGGCTTAAACCCCCTCTTAATCATCTCATGATAGAAAAGCTCAACAGCAGTAACATCACTAGATTCCTTAAACCCTAAAAGCAACAGATTCATAGTTTTACAATTAGGGGGAAACCGAGAATACATCCTATGAAACACTGACCTGGCCTCCTTCATCTGCCGCTGAGTACAGAAAGCTCGAATCAGCACATTAAACTCCTCAGTACCAAATCTCCTCTCAACGAACACCTCGTTCTCCAATCTCCAAAACGCTTCGAGGGTTTCTTCGTAGGATTGAAACTTCGCGATCTTGGAAAGCAAGATGCTCATGGACTTGAGAGTGAGCAAACCCGGGTGGGTTTCTCGGATCTCGCGCAGTAGCTCCCATGAGTGATCGAAGCAGCGCATTCTGGCGAGGATGTGGAGGGTTTTCTCGAACGCGCCGGGAGATGGGGGAGATCGGGAATGGTGGAGGCAGAATCTGAAGAGTTCCAAGGCCTTGAGGCCGTTGGAATGGGCGGCGAAGAGGCGGTTGAGAACTCCGGCGAGGAAAGTGGCTGACGGGAGGGGAGATGGGATTTGGTGACGGAGAATGGGGCGGAGGGGCTGATCGGGGAATGGATGGTCGTTGATGATTTTGGCGATTCTGTGGATTTCGTTTGTGGGTTCTGTGGATTGATGAGTGGAAAAAGGAGCGGCGAGGAAGATGAAGGAATTGGAAGAATTGGGCGTTTGTGGGATTTGGGTTAGTTTCTTCCGAATCGCCATTTTTGGGTCTTTGTAGGTCTGTGTTAGCTTCTTTCTTTCTCTAATTCAGAGAAAAAACTTAATCATATTTCTCAAAATTAAAAATAAAATGGGTGACTCAAATTTGGTTACATTGTGCCTTTTTTTTTCTTTTCTAAATACTATTTATTTTCTAAACCAAATACCTTTGTTTCGTATAATTAATTCTTTCGTTTCAAACATAATCAACAACACACTTTCAAAACTAAGTATTCAATCATTATATTCCTTTTAAGAATGTATTAAGAACGCCAGTTTGATTGTGGTAGACGAAATGTTATGATAAATGATAAGTTATTATAAATGGTGTTTGTGAGACAAGTTATTATAGTAAGTGATTATGATAAACGGTGTTTGAGAGACTGATTATGTAACAAAAAATAATATATGTAAAGTTTAGGTAAACGGGCACGTAAGTTAGATAAACGAGCACGCACGTTTATGTAACCACCGTTTATAATATACGGTCGAACAAACATCGGTTGAATTATTATAACTAGCTCGACTATTCACATAAACGCGGCCCAAAAACACTCTAAGAGGTTTCAAATATCATTAAAATCTACTATTTATTTTATTATTTTAAATTTTCACAATTAAATAACAAATTTTACATGCAAATATTTTAAACTATTTTATAGTAAGAGAATAATTATGGAAATAATCCAAATACATAGAATATAAAAAGAATTGTTAACACACAAAAAAAAATTGTGTTTGAACTATACCTATTTTGAAGGTGCAAATATTAGTTATTAAAAAACTAATTATGGAAAATAAAATATTAATTGTAACTAATAAATAAGGGGTTACATGAAATTTGATATCGAAAGGGTCATTGACATATTGATGTATTGTCACAAATCTAATCTCGAAACCAATTGACAATGTCAATAATAACTTATATCTTTTATCTATTGTTATGAAATCTCTTTATCTATAATTATGAAATCTCAACGGCTGATGTTTGTCTTTATTGACATATGTATTTATACTTTTTTTTTCTAAGATAATCTATATTTATAATTAACTCTTAGTAGTAACAACGTAATAAAAAATTAACTGTACCATTATGCTGATAATGATCGAATTAATTTTTTTTTCAAAATGTGATAATTGGTACAATTTTGCCCTTTTATTTATCTCAATTACCCGACCCGTATTCGATCCACAAACATGCATCTCTGTCAGTTAATTGCTCAACGACGACGTTTAAAGCGTAACCTCCATGGAAACGCCATTAACAGAACTCTTGTTCTTGATTTCTCGAAGAACAAAAATCTCACAACTCCCAATTGGGATCTGATCATCATTCATCATCTTCTCCAATTCTCATCACTTTCCCGAGAAAATTCCCTTTCCGGGAAAATGTCGCACAGCGATACAATTCCGCTCAACCAATCCTCCCAATCGGACATCGACGAGATCGAGAATCTCATCCACTCCAGCGTCCAATCCGGCCCTTCCACCGTTCTTCCGGCCCGCCCTCCAAGTCCGCCTCGAGCTTCCATCCCCGTTTCGTCCTCCCCGTTCATCCACTCCAATCTCCCCCCTCTCCCCTCCAAATCCGCTGCCCAGAAGCCG
This sequence comes from Sicyos edulis, assembly GCA_036507275.1. Lineage (NCBI taxonomy): Eukaryota > Viridiplantae > Streptophyta > Magnoliopsida > Cucurbitales > Cucurbitaceae > Sicyos > Sicyos edulis. The sequence goes on from CM071850.1 coordinate 3,933,690, forward strand.
CCGCTGCCGCCCTCCGTCTTCCCTTCTCCGCCGCCGCTCCCCGTCTCCGATCCCTCCTCCACCGGCTTCGGATCGCCGCCCAATACCCTCACCGAACCGGTCTGGGATACGGTCAAGCGGGATCTGTCCCGGATCGTTAGCAATTTGAAGCTCGTGGTGTTTCCCAACCCGTTCCGTGAGGACCCTGGAAAGTCTTTGAGGGATTGGGATCTTTGGGGGCCTTTCTTCTTCATTGTGTTCCTTGGTCTCGTTCTTTCCTGGTCTGCATCGGTTAAGAAGGTTAGCTTCGTATTGTTTGAGTTTGTTTAAATCGTTTATTGCCCGTGTATTACTTTTTTCTTACAATGCGATGCTTTGGTTCGGGTTAAACTAGCTATCTGCAATTATTTAGATTGTTTAATTCGAGTCGAACTCATTGTTGGAAGTCTAATGTAGTTCTTTTAGCAGTTTCAAATTTGCAACTCTGGGTATCCAGTACTTTTGTTTAGATCTCTCGAAACTGCATTGGCTAGTATGTTTTATTGGATATTAGCACGACCCGCCAGTTCTAGACACTTGGAACATGCCAGAAACCGTCCTCAAGGGGTACGGTTGAAGATTTGAGTTTTGAAGGTATGCTCCCCACAAGGTGTCAGGTTCGAGACTTACTTGTAACATTAACTTGTAGACAACTCCCGTGTCTTCATTCCTTCGATGTCTCGCGGTGCCTGACCTAGGGACGGGTGTGGTTACCCTGGTTATAGTGGAGCAAAGCTCCAATTTCCTGGTTTCCAAAAAAAAAAAGAATATGCCAGAAACTAGTGGAACATGTACTAGCTTCTATCGATGTCTGAAAGCTAATTGACTAGATGTAAAAGCTTAGTGTATAGCTCGGTTAACTGCATAATTAAAGATAAAGTAGGTTTTAATGGTTTGTAGGACGCACACTTTTATCTATCTGCTTGAATAAAGTATTGATCTTCAGTAGAATCGATGCATTACATTGCATTATAAATTTTATGAGAAAATATTTAGCAGAGGAAATGTAGATAAGGACTGTCAAGATTTCCATTTCTAAATCATTAATCCAAGATAGCCGTATTGTTACTCTGATATGCCAATAAGAGGAATAGCTTAGCAACATAAGTGTGTGCCAATGAACCAAGATGATGTGAATTCGAATCCTCCCACCACCAATTGTTGTTGAACTAAATAAAAAATGGTTACTCTGATATGAAAAAATACAATGTCATACAGAATCCTTCGATAGAAATAACATCTGGTTTTTTTAAGGCAGGGGTTATTGTTCCCTAGGACATTCACATCTACAACTATGGATGGTAGACCAAGGTGTATTACCCTACTTTAGTTATAAATTAACTACCGAGAAATTTAGAATTTGTCAAAATTCAAAGCTAGTTCTTATAGTTTTTGTGTTATTTCACAATATTTGATTATACTGAGTTATTATTCCCTACTAACTCTTTCTATAGTATCTACTTGTGAAGCTGGATTTGAATTCGTTGGTGCATTTCTCTTATAAAAACGTTTTATTTGTTTCATTAGCTTGTACCTACCATTCACTGCTTTGAACCTGAAATACTTCACTAAAAGTGGGCTGTTATCTTCAAAAATAAATAGAATATGGGTTTCTAGCTGAAAAGTAGTTTAGGGTTCAAAGAAAAAATTCCTTTTTGGTAAAATAAAATTTATTCAAGTTTTGGAAGTTTAAGACTTCATGAATTGCAATTGTTCCTGTGATTATACCTGGGGCCTGGGCAACAGATGTATGACTATGAGAGGATACATAGGAGATATCCGAGGATTTCAATCAATCCCAGCTGGTGTTGTGTGGCCAATGTAGGAAGAATGCTGGAGACCACCTGTTTTAAGTGTGATTTACTTTAAAGAGCTTTGATCCTCTTCAATTCTATTGGTGTACCTGGTGGGTGTCGTGCCATTCTTGCAGTAGATTTTGTTCTGGTTGATCCTCAAAGTGAATAAGGAAATATTTTGGAAAATTTTGCTAGCAAGAGCAATAGTTTAGCCAGCATAAGTGTGTGCCCATGACCAAAAGGTCATGGGTTCGAATCTCCTCACCCCCAATTGTGTTCAACTAAAAAATATTTAGGAAAATTTTATGATGTGTAGCAATTTTAGAGAGAATGGTACACAAGAATTGAGGAGTTGCATAGAGACTCTTATCAATTCAATTATGCAAATAGAGTTTTTTGTTCTTGCCTGTAGATGGTGTACTCTGGACAAAGGCTTTTTGTAATTATTCTTCCTTTGGAACACCTTCTTGTTGAATGGGTTTCTTGTCTCACACATCTGTCTTGCACTCTTTTGTTCTTATCTATGAACTTTCTTGGGTGTATGTATATGTTGGCAAAATAATCAGATCAGTCTAGTCTGCTCACGTTTATCCCCCTTTCTTTAGGAATGTTGGATCAAGCTATTAAACTTCTTTCCCTAATCCCACTTCCTGCTGAAACAGGGAGAAGCATTTCTCTTTGAGAGAATGGAATCTAGATACCAGTGAAGTAGATTTGAATGTCCAAAAATTGTCTCAATTGCATTGTTCCTTGCATTTTACGATATCAGATAATTTAAGAGTAGCCAACTAGCCATATAATTCTATATTAAGATAAAGTTTGATATAGATCTGACCGTGATATTTAGCTTAAATATCTTATACCGGATGTATGTATGTATGTATCAGAAATAACTTATAAGTTGTCCTTATTTATGATATGCAATGCATTTTTTTAGGGGGATAAGAAACAAACACAATCCAGATGTATGATAAAATATCCTTACAAACATGTTGGTTCCGATACTCCACAATCACCTTAACATTTAAAACATTTTAGCCATTCTCTATTCGATGTTTTTATTCTCATTCTTCAATTTCTACTATTGTTGAATTATCATTGATACAAGAAAAAGCTTTTAAAATTTTGTTGGTATCCTACTAATGGTGGATATGAATTAATTTTCTTTTCAGTCTGAGGTGTTTGCTGTTGCATTTGCACTTCTTGCTGCTGGTGCAGTGATTCTGACCTTGAATGTGCTTCTCCTGGTAACTAAATCTCCCTTTCATTCTTCTCCCTGCTCCCTTCCCACTCCCAACCCATTCAAGGGCATAATTTAATCATCAGTTTTATTTTGTCTATTAGAAAATAGGGTTGATACTTATCCAATTTTTTTACTTTGTTGCCTTGTTGCCCGTGTTCAGTGTTTGAACTTTGGAGTGTAAGAGTTGGAACTTGGATCTAGTGTTATCTGGTTCTCGTTATGGTTTTGATCAATTTTTATTTTTCTCAACCAAACACATCACACAATTGCAGTATGGTTAAAGATACCCTGTACTAAAACTCTTACAAAAATGCCTTAGTTCCTTGTTGCCTAATGTGACAGATAATTTTTTCTCTGAGTTCACATTGGTAATTGCACTATTTTAACATATGGGTTCATCTCCTTTGTTTGACTCTTTCACCCAAAACTCTCGTATAGACATAGAGAAATATGTAAATGAGACAAACAGGGATGATTTGAAGGGTTATAATAAGTCTTATGATGGGGAGACTTATTTAGTGACGATGAGTATCAATTGTAGATCTTTGCTGTGTGATTTTTTATAATCTCATTCTTGTTGAAACTTGAAAGACCCCTTACACTTTTGTTTTTTGTTTTTCTTTTTAAATTCCTTAAAAGAAAATAAAGTTTCCATTGACGAGGTGAAATGTTACAAATAAAGGAGTATTAAAGAGAAACAAAACTTGGGAATCCCAAACTATGAGCTTGATAAAATTAGGTTTCGTTGGAGATAATCACTTTGTGGCATTTGTCTCACTTTGGAAATGTGAGGTGTTTTCAATATTTATAAGAGATGTGGGTTACTCCCTTCACAATTAATTGGTTTTGAGATGAAACCTCATATTATCTAATATGATATCAAAGTTTTATGTGGGTTATTGGTCTCCAAATTTCGATCCGATCCAAGCGGGTGAATTGAACTCAAACCAAGCAGGCATAAGCTTAACTAGGTATTTGATTCCAAAATTAGGATCCAACCCAAGTGAGTAAAGCCAAAACGGGTATTTTGATTGATAAATTTGGATTTAATTCAAGATGGTCTTCCCTATATGACACCATCTTGAGGGAGCATGCCGGAGATAGATACTCAACTTGTGGTATTTGTCCCACATTAAAAATGTGAGGATGGGTTACCCCCCCCTCACAACCAATTGATTTTGAGGTGGAACCCCCTTATTATCTAATCATTGTTTGATGTCTGCAACAAATTGGTCATGGCCAGGATTTAGATATAAACGTTACTTAATGAGCTTCCATTCCTTCATATCCCTAAACTATATCCCACCTTGGTTTGCACAAAATAAGTGGGGACTGACTTCACTTTGATGATTGCAGGGTGGACATATAATTTTCTTCCAAAGCTTGAGTCTGTTGGGATATTGCCTGTTTCCTCTAGATATTGGAGCATTGATCTGCATGTTGAAGGACAATGTAATAGTGAAGATAGTTGTGGTATGTGTGACCTTGGCATGGAGTTCTTGGGCTGCATATCCTTTCATGAGCTCAGCAGTGAACCCAAGAAGAAAGGCTCTTGCACTCTATCCAGTGTTGCTCATGTATGTATCAGTTGGTTTTCTCATCATTGCCATTGATTGAGATATATATATTTATATATGCTTCAACAATAGTATCATGAAAATGGTTATTGATTGAGGTATATATGCTTCAACTCTTTTTTTCTTTTTCTTTTTTTTGACTTATATCGTCTATTCACTGGCTGCCAATTTTGTTAATGGAAATCCAGAACTGTGTAATATTTCTTGTAATTACGATGGCTTCATTTGTTTTCGGTTAATCATGATTAACCACAAGTTTTTGATAGACCTGATGTTGATGTCTTGAATTTTTAGAACTTGGTTGTGTAAATTGGTCAGAAAATAGTGCATGTGGGTCCTGACAAGAAATCAGAAATGTTGTAAATTTGTTTCTGGGAATTTGATATTTGGCAACATATTTGATTCTTTGAATATGCAGACTGCAGACCTGGTGGGGGTCGAGAGTTTTTTTTTTTTTTTCTTTTTTTTCTCTTTTTTAGGAAAATTATTTTTGGACCCTTTTTTCTTTGACCTTAGATATGAAAATACATTTTTATGGATCGGTTGTACTTTGTCCGGGGGAATTCCGTTCTTCCTTTGAATAAAGATCGAGTCTTCTTTCAAATAGTCAATATGTTTAGTTAATTTTGTGACCAATTTTTCACCTAAGATTTTATTTGTTTATTGGATAGAATAGATATGTGTTAAGCTTCCAACGTCCTTGTCTTACACAAATAAAATTTATTGATGTATTAAGCTAAGGGTAGAGCTCTGATTCCACTTGACAAATACAACAACTTTGAGATAATTTTTATATTGATATGATATTCTTCAGTTTAAAAAATAAAGGTTTTTACCTTATTTTTTGTTTCACTCATCTCAAATCAATGGAATTGATTATTATTCATGATATTCCCTTTATCTAAATAATTTGTCTTGAAACTTAATTTTAGTCCATTACAAAATAATTTAAAAATTAAAATTATTTTTTAATGAAAAATTAGAAATTATTTTAATTAAAATTAGTTTAATAGTTTTAATACAAAAATTATAAAACATAAATACATTTCAGAAAATTAAAGACAGAAAGGCTAAAAAAAGTAGTTTTTTAAAAAGAAAAAAATAATAAGAAACCATTCTAACATAAATAATATGTTTTTTATTAGATTATCGTGATGCTAATTTTAATTATTGAAATGATTAGTGATTGGTTGATTTTATTATTTGGTTCAATATCATGTGTTCATTTATTTGATTTATGGTTTTTTTCTCCCCTTTGTACTTACAAACAATGGATAATTTTAATTAATTTAGGGTGTATTTGGGCCCCCGTTTATGTAAACGGTCGATTTGGTTATAATAACTCAACCGATGTTTGCTTCACAGTTTATTATAAATGGTGTTACTTAAACCTACGTGTCTGTTTATCTGAACCTCCGTGCCCGTTTATTTAAACCTTACATATGTTACTTTTTGTTATATAATCAGCTTCTTAAAACACCATTTATCATAATATCTGTTATGATAACTTGTTCTTCAAACACCATTTATAATAATCCACAATTTATCATAACTCATCGTTTATCATCATCCTTCGTATATCATAATTAAACCGGTGCCTCAAACACCCCTTAATAAAAATGACAACAAAACGTTTGCAAAACGTTTTTCTAAAAAAAGATCAATATATGATTTTCTTTAATTTTTTTTTAATGATCAAAGGCTTTAGGTATAAACACTAAGGGCCTGTTTGGTGGCCCAACTCAAGCCTGGGAAGGGAAGGGAAGTGCCCCTTCCCAGCATTTGGGCCACCGGGTTAAATACCCGTAGGAAGGGTTAACCTGGTCGTGGCCTGGGCCTTCCCAGCAGCGTATGCGCCACTTTTTTTTTTTTTTTTTTTTTTTTTTTTTTTTTTTTTTTTTTTTTCGTTTCAACTCGCCCCAATTACATTTCTTTTGTTTTTTTTATTGTTTTTTTAAACCATTTTACCGTTTTTTATTTAATCCTGCTTTTTCTTACCCTTTTTAATTTTTTGTTTCTTTTATAACAAAAAAATATTGTTAATTTTTTTTTAATTTTGACTGTTTATATTGATAAAATTAAGGTTCTAACTTGTGATCTTTTAATTAAATATTTAGAGGCATTTATTTATCGAATTTATGCAAGATTTAAAATGAATATTTATTAACTACTCTTTATCTTTATTACAAAAAATAACTCTTCAATTCTAATTATTTATAACTACTCAAAATAATTTCTCATTTGTAATCACTCATTTTTAATTTTTTTTAAATAATTTATTTTTAATAATTATTTTTTTAACTACTCAATTTAAATTTACATCCAAACAAGCATTTGACTCTAACTTCTCTAAAAAAACACATTCAAACAAATTTTTTACAATCGCTTTCAATTTTTAATTACTCAAGATAATTTCTCAAAATAATTCAACAAACTAGCTCCTCAAACTATTTCTTCATTTTTGTTTACATAACTATTTCTTCATTCAAACTAACTCCTTAACTTGTTTGTTTATATTAATTAATTAATTATATATATATATATAAAATGTCTATTTGTTTTTTAAAATATAATATTTATTTTGCCCAATTTATTTTTTTTTCCTTTTAAATTGTGTTTTTAGTTTTAGTTATGTATAGAGAGGTATTTTTATGGTTAATTTTATTTGAGAAATACATTTTATCCTTTTTTTTTTAGGAAATTTTTTTATCCATTTTTTTTACTTAAGAATGAGATTTAATTTTATAAATTTTTTGACTAAAGCTATAAATACGAGTTTGAGACCCATTTAACCAAATTAAGTTTATTTATTTATTTTAGGTTAATTATTAATACACAATTTTTAATTATATTATTTGATATAGATACTAATTTATGAGGAATATTTACATCATGTTCGGGCATGATGTGTAAAATAATGTTTTTATTAAATTGTATTTATAATTATTTATGCATTTTATTTTTGTTCATAATATATACATTTGAAATTTGATATATAAAATTTGTATTCATAATATTAATTTTATTATTTGATAATGTTAAGGATGAAAATGTTAAATTATAAATGTAATTTAAACAATAAATAAAATGATGTAAATTTCAAAATGTTATTTCAATTATCAATATTAATATTATTCTTATTATAAATATATATATTAAAAAAACACTTTATATCTTTTCCTATCTTTTCTCACCAAACATCAATTTAATATATCACTTCTTTTCCCTTCCCACCAAACACTGATTTACTTTAATTTCTCTTCTCTTCCCTTTCCACCAAACACTAATTTACTCTCACTTCACTTCCTTCCCTTCTTTTCCCTTCCCTTCCTTTCCCTTCCGACCGTAGCCAAACATGCCCTAAAAATAGTAAAAAGAAATTGCATTGAGCCACTCAAAGTCAAACACCACTTCTCTCTTTCTTTTCATCTTGAACCTTACTTTGTCTTCTTCTTTCTTGATTTACACAATCATGTCGAATCCCTTCTTCCCCATTTCTTTATCAATTTTAGGGTTTCCTTTCTTTTTCTTTCTTTCTTTTGTCTTACTCCAATTATTTGATTTTCTATTCATGTCATTTTTCAATTTCAAAAGTAATGGAAATTATGGTGAAAATACTTTTGTCCAAAGGAAAATGATAAAGGAGAAGGAAGAAGTCATGCACAATAAGAGGAAATGTTTAAAGTTATAAAATTAGTTGTAAATACTATTTTTGTCCTATACATTTATTTATTTTTTCTAATTTTAAATAATTGACCATTTTAGTCTTTGGTTTTAAAATTATAACACAAATTTAGTTATAACTATATTTAAAAAAATATATATATTAAGTGTGTTCTATACGAATGAATTTGTGATAAAAATGATAATAGAAAATTGAATGGAAAATCAATTTTAAAATGATCAAATTTGATTTAAATTTGCCACTTTTCCTTCTCTCTTTGAATACCCAGTATAAAAAGGTAGCTATGCCTAACCTTTTTTTTCATTTGCAACTTTAAGGAATTTTGATTTGCAACTTTAGGGATGTTAATTGACTTTGAGTGTTTGCATCATTTTTGTTATGTACTCCTTCATCAATTTTCTTATTCTAATAATGATTTCATTTGCTGGCTTTTGAGATTGAGAAGCAAGCAATTTAATTACTTTTTTTTTAAAAATCAAATCTTGGCAAATAATTCATTTACACTTTTTGTAATCATATACGAAAAAATATCGATCGAAACCGACCAAATCGACGTCGATAGCTTCCTTTCATTTTCAACTCTTCTACTCATTCATGTTATTCTTGCTAATACCTTCCCTTATTGTCCCTCTTGTACTCTCATTCTCTTTATCTCTCTTTGCATGCAAGATTTCATTCATTTTCCTCTCATTTCTCTTTGATCTTTAAATGTAAGAACTTCATAAGATTTTACTCATTTTCATTGCCAATATCAACTCTCTGAGGAAAAGGTGATATCTTTCTTTATAATATATTGATTTGTCACCTATAATATTTCTTTTTCACTATCATCCAAAATTTATTTATTGTTTATGGTTGATTGATATGGGTCATTTGGTTGATCGGTTTCTTTTACTTTAAAAGTCTTTTTTATATATATATACATCACTTTTAGTCGAACTTTACCAACTTTCACTTTTTTGAAAAAAAATAGAAAAAAAAAACACAAACATTGTTGTTGAGTTTGTTTAGAAAAATGGTAGGAAGCTTTCCATTAATGCTAAGTACATTACTAAAATTTGAAGCAATATTTCCAAAATAATTATTTATCAATATTGAAAATAAAAGAGAAGATCTACTTTTTCTTCCACTTTTTGGTTATATATAAAGTATTGCTTCATTTTTCCTTAAAATGCATACTATGAATACTTAAATTTTTGAATTGGGAATCCAATGCTCATTTTTCAACTGAATTATCACCAACTATTTAGGCCCTACTTAATTATTTTTTAATAAAAAAGAAATAAGAAACATTTTTAAAAAATAAAAAATAAAGAAGTATGAAACTATTACAAACCATGTACTTTTAAATGATAGAAAATAAGTTTTTTTTTTGAGATTATGATAGAAAATAAGTTAGAACATAGCAACAACAACAAATATATATATATATATTGAAACAAACAAAATATATTTTAGTTATAAACTATTAACACATTTGGGAAGTGGCTAACAACTTATTTCTACGTGTAGCTGACTACATACCTCCACGGGACAAATTATGTATAAATTAATATTTGCGTAACTGTGTTAAATAATAATAATAATACTAATTTTATTGTTTAGTCGTAAATCAGTTCAAAACCAGTGTTGCATGTTCGATTCCGGGAATCGGAATTTGTCTCCCTCTCTCAATATGTACTAAAAAAGAATAATAATAATAAATATATTTTGGTACCTAATCAGATAAATTATCAAACCTTATAATATTTTATTTCCGTGGCGTATTTGGGTGGCCTATCATGGATTAAACATATGATTTTTTATTTTTCAAAACTCTCGAAGTTAATTCATAATAGATAAATGTGTTCAGTTGATTTGAGTTAGCAAGTAGTTAATTTTCTCTATCAAATCACATTTTTATTTTATTTTTTAGTTTTAAGCAAAAACCCCATGTGAGCATGTTGATACCAAATTAAAATTAACAAAAAGTTAACATCCCAATACCTTATCTTATTGCATATTTATTTTATTAGTAAAATTCCTTTAACAAATAACAACAATGCAATCTTAACATTAGTATATTATTATTCTAAAAAAAACATTAGTATATTATAAAAACTTTAGTTTAACAATGCAATCTTAACATTAGTATAGTATATTATTATTCTAACAAAAAATTAGTATATTATTAAAACTTCATTTTAGTTGCTTTATTAAGAGAAATTGTGTTGGATAGTCTAATTTCACGAAATAATTGTCAATCTAGGAAAATTGTGAACATATTTATATTTATAGTTAAATATACGGTATTATTAATATTTATTAGTATTATTTTATTATTAATACAATATTATATGTTATTGGTACAATATTGTGTATTAATATAATATTATTATTATTAATAACATATAATAATCTGGTAAATTTATTAATAATACCATATAATTGTTACACCTATGACTATAATTATTATTTATTTTTTTTGCATAATATTGTAAATATGTTAGGGGGTGTTCAAACAATCCAATTTGACAAGTTGGGTTGGGTTAAATACAGTTTTGGATTGAGTTCAAAATCTTGAAATTTTTATGGGTTGGGTCAAGGGTTAACCTATAATTAACCCTCTTTCTAAAAAAAACCTATAATTAACCCAACCCAACCCGACCAACCCAAAATGATTATTTACTTTAAATAAATAAATAAATAAATATATATATATATATACTTACATAATTATATATGCGTATATTTATTTAATTTAATTAGTATCGTTAAACTTTTTATTTTTCTATATTCTTTAATATTGTTTCAAGTCTTTCTAATTTATATATCATATAAAATATATAGTTAAATTATGTTATATATCTTTATTGTTTTGATTATCTATTTTTTTTATGTTTTATAGTTGAAATCTTCTATATAAATCATGATTGTAGGATTAATAGTGGGTGACTTTTTAGTGTATATTTTACATATTTAATATTTATATTAATTTATTACCCTTGATTGTAGATTGCATTTTGTTTTTGTATAATATACGATTAATTTGATAAAAAAATATTTATATTTATAATTTATTATTGGACCCGATAACCCAACCCAACTAAAAAATATAAGAATTGAGTTAGATTGAGTTGTCACTTTAATTGGGTTGGAAGAATGACCCACCGGACAATTTAAATTGGGTTGAAAACCCCTCTCAATCCAACCCAACTCATGTTCGCCTCTAAAATATTTTTTCAATATAGCCTATTCTAAAATGATCCCTTTTATTGATTCAATAATATGAAGATTCGTATCAATAATTTCTTAGTTTTTATGTGATAAATAAATTTAGATTTTAGGTTGGTTTAAAAACAAGGATTTTTTTTTCATTTATAGATATTTTTAAGTTCAACAACAAAAAAGAGGATTGAACCCATCAAGAGAAGGAGGATTGAAGTCTTATGTCAATGTTGTCTTTATAATTCAATCCAGTTCTTGATTTGTTTTTCATGGATTCCTTTCTTCATTCAACTTGATTAAATCTCTTTTTACTATATTTTGAATATTTTTTAAAAAATATTATACATAGAAATTTTATCTTTTTTATTATTTATGAAAAATCTTCTACAATGCATTTAATTTAATATTTATATCTATAAATAAATATTCAGGGCGTGTTTGATGCAGAGATTAGGATTAAGTTAGTCGGTATTAAGTTAAACTGAGTATTAAGTTAAGCTGAGAATTAAGTTAATCTGTGTTTGGTAGATATGTTATGTTAAGCTAGATTAAGTTAAACTGATTGTTGTTTGGTGCAAGGATTAAATTAAACTGAATTTTTATTTAACATTTAAAAAAAAAATCTCTTGATTATAAATAAATGACAAAATGACATTGATTAGAAATAGTAACAATATAATATTCATTTAAAAAAATATGTTTATCAATATATATTTTATTATTTATTTCAATTTTAACTTAATATCTATATTAAATTAAAATATATATATAACAAATTTTATAATCATTAAAAAAATTTAGAAAGACATTAAATTATGTAAAAATCATTTTAATTTAATTGCTTAATTATAAGGTTCGTATAAATTTAAATTTTAAAAAAAACAATTTAATTTATTTAGTACACCTTAAGTTGAAATTCAATTTTACTCATATTTAAAAAAGTAGTTCAAACTTCAAATAAATTGATGAAAGTTATAATAAAAGTGTAAATCTAATTTTCATGCATTTTTAAATTATTTTATCTAATACTCATTCAAATTAAAGTTGTAGTCAATATAGAAATAACAAAATTACATTCATATATGGATATATATAATAAAAAGGTTTTTCTTTTCTTTTGAGAAACATAAAAACCTATTTAGATGTTTAGAAACAAGCCATCAAATAACAGTAAAATTTCTTATGTATATAATAGTAAATCAAATTATATTGTAAGTAGTAAAATGAGTTTTAAGATTTAGCAATTTTTGTGATATTTTATTTGCCGAGCATTGATTTCAATTGAACATAATTTTAAAATAGTCAATTAAACTATTTAATGCTGTTTTATTTGATTTTTTATTTAATAAAACTCATTAATACCTTTTAAAATGAATATAGTTTTAAATTTATTTTTACAATAACTAGGATAAGGGAATTCGAACCATTGTATAGGATTATATACATTGTATAGGATTGGTAGGGGGTATTCCCTTAAAACAGTCACTATCCCTGTGCTGGAAGATAAACATCTTTATGTCTCTGACCTTATGAACTCTAATGAAGGATGGAATGTTAGCTTAATTCGAGAGATTTTTTGGCCGATTGATGCTGAGATTATTCTTTCTATCCCTATTTGGACTCAAAAGCGTTGGGAGGCTCCAAGAGAGGGATTCTTGAAGTTGAATGTAGATGCAGCTTGTGTTCCTGTTCGAAACAAGTTGTGTTGCTGCATTTATAGCCCTCATTTTTTGGTTACGATTTGTTCCTGTTCGGTTTATGGAGTTTTGATCAATGAAGCTAAAGAGCTCTTACAAAATGGTTGCTTCAAGGGTTCATCGTCTTCCTTAACCCGTACATAACTTATGAGCATCATCAACATCACATAACACACCACCAATTATTCTACAAGAGATTGACTATGAGCACCATCACTTCCGTCGAAACTTATGTCAGATAAACACCACCAATTATGTTCGCGGCCCGTTGTACATCCACTATACATCTCGAATCCGCTGTGAGAAGCTTTAATACTCATTTTTAAAATAGGAAGCTGAAGAGATCTTTCATTTGCTTGAACAAAATATATACTCATCCCCCATTTACACAACAAAGATTGACTCTCATCACCATCACTATCTTTGAAACTTGACACCCGATAAATACCACCGATTACATTCACGAATCTGTTGTACATCCATTTTACATCACGATCCTCTTTTAGAGTTGTAACCTAACCTTTTTCTTTGTAAAAAAAAAACTTACCTTTTTCTGTCTCATCTTTGTTACGTGATATGTTAGCAACTAAAGAACGCTCATCCTAGCCTATGGTTGTTCCATTTGCACTATCTTGTAATTCAAATATGTATCTATATCATCATAAATGTCATTGGATGCAACTGTGGTAGAAGCGACTTCCATTGGAGATTGCCGCACACGTGATTATTGAGAACAAATAGTAGAAAGAACGATCATACTAATTTAATGCTTCGTACTATAGTGATGATATTTTCGTTACAAAATAGAACACTAGAGATATTTTGCGAAGGCGAAAATTGAAAATGGCATAAACCTGATAACGATTTTATAAAAAAAAAACTTCCAAATTTGGTACAGGAATCATAAGCAAATGAAAAGATATCGATTACAAGTGTTTTGAATCTTAAATAAATATCATTTGAAATATATATAAAAAGTTAGTTAGAATGAGATGATTATTCTTAAATTTAGGATGAATAAGATGATTTAGTTGAATCTTTTTTTATTTAATAAGAAAATTAAAAAATAATGTGGGTATAATAGGGAAAGATTATTTCTCTTTCTACACATATTTTTATTTTAGCCATGCATTTAAATGCTCCACAAAGTAGCTGTTAATTATTTTCTTAAACTTAGCCATTTTCTACTATTTCCAAAAAGAAAAAGAAAAGAAAAAAGGTCTAGACCTCATCTCACATCCATTCAAATTAAAGATTGGGCTTTTAAAAATTGATTCACTAAAAAAACAACAATGGCATTCTCTCTCTAGAAAATTCCTAATTTATGAACTTAAAAAGAGAGAAAGAGAGAATTCCTAATTTATCTTTTTCTGTGAGCTATCTAAAGAATTCTGATTTCTGACTGCATATCTTTAGTACATGTACATTTTATTTTTAATAGTACTTTAGACAGAAAATTGGATTAAAAAAAAAGGAAAATTTTATTTTTGTTGCTTTAAAAAGATTGTTTATTTTATTATTATTTTTAAATAAGAGTAATATTTGGTTTGTTTTTTGTTATTTATTTATTTTGAAAACGCTTTTTGTTATTTTAATATAGGTGAATGTTTGAACTATTTTATATGTACCTTATCTATTTTATTTAGATAAACCATTTAGTCTTATCATATTTTATTTAAAGTAATTGATAGAAAAACTAATTTATAGGTAAGTGATCACTCTAAATTAAAACACACAAATCTTTAGTTTCATAAGACAATTTATTAACTACTAAATCATATTTTTATAAAAAAAATTGATCATTTGATTCATTCATGATGGTTAAGAATAATATTATACATTCAATTTATGATAACAAAAAACAAATAACATATTGACAAGTATTAGAAGAGATAAATGTGGAAAATATTTTGCCAACGAAGATTTTGAATTCGAGTCTCTAACCCTCAATTGTTATAATCTCAAAAAAAAATGGAAAATATTTTTTTTTCTCTACCTTGGGTTGAATGGTGGGGGTGCATGGAGACGATTCTTCCTAGTAATTGAGAACTAAACTTGTAATTTACCTAATAAATGATTGAAAAATATTTATAAGTTTATTATAATTATTTTAGATATAAACTATATATGGTTAAATAACAAATTTAGTTCTTATATCTTTTAAACCAACTTGACATATAAACTTTACCTTTTGTAAGATATGTTCTTAAACCAACAATCTTTTATGTCAACCATTTTTATTTAACATGTGATTGAACTTTACAAATTTATGTAGATCAAAGTTTATTTAGAGGTTGAAAGTTTATAAAGTTTATTTATATAGATCAAATTATTTTTGTTTTTAATTCTAGTAATAAACTTTTACATTGCATTTGAACAATAAAATTTTGCACGGAGTATATTTGGATTCTTTGCCAATACATAACAAGTCCACGGTCACGAGTTCGAACCCGGAAATCGGTATTTGACTCTCATATTATTTGAGAATAGTTGTGCCCTCTATGTAAGGTTTGTTGGTCCCCCTTCCCCCACTATGTACTAAAAAAAAAACATAACAAGTCAGATATATATCATGCTAAAAAGTAAGTAACTTTAGAAAACACAAAACTATGAGTTTAATACTAATTGTGATGGAATTAATAGTTTCATGGTGATCAATAATTTTTGTATTTGGATTAATTTTAACAATAAATTTGCAACAGTATCCTTTTCAAGATATGATATTAGAAAAACATAAGTGATTAAAGGCTATAAAGTATATTTCATGTGTTATTTTTTGAAGTAATAGATTTCATGTGTTATATAGTTGGAATATATTAATAGCTACTTTTCTTAAATCTAGTTTATATAAATGTGTCTTTAAATGGTAAATGAGCGATATTGATTGATTTTAATTCAACTAAAGATGACATATAATTATAATAATATTAAAATAAAAAATAAAAAATTACATATAAGTCTTAAGTAATAAACTACATATCTAGGTGCAAGTCTAGTTGAACAAAAATAATTAGAGTATCTAAGTTCATATATAGTGGATCGAAATGATTTTTAAGACAAAAATAAAGTGTGAATATTATGTATAAAGTTGAAACTAATGTTGAGACAAATAATCAATATATTATCATAGGAAAATAAAACTTTAATAGTTAAATTAAGAGAAAATAGTCGGTATGATTATAACGATTATATATATATATATATATATATATATATATATATATATATATATATATTTTTTTTTTTTTTTTTTTTTTTTTTTTGAAACACAATTTTATATAGTTTAAGAGTAGCTTTACTAGCTTCCTTTTATATTTAATAATAATAAGTTAAACTTAACCATATTTCAAAAATTAAAACATTAGTAATATTTTCTATAAGTAGAATATTTGAATCTCCACCACATAGTGTCATTTTTTTAAAGAAAACAAATAATTTTTTCTTCCTTCAGTAAAAATACAGCACCTTACCTTTTTTTTTTATAAAACATAACATCTTACCCTATTAAAGGTAAAATAGAATTACAAAAGTAAAAATTGACAAAACATCTTTTACATACATAAAAGAAATCACTTTTGCGTTTTCTTTTTTCAAAATAACTTCCCTTTTTTAACTTCTAATTTGCTTGATATTGAATCAAATTTTCTTTAGTACAAGTAAAAAATTGAAAAAAAAAAAACAATAGAGGCTTTAATATCCAATTCAAATTTCAATTTTTTTTACCCATTAGTTCATACCTCTAATTTCCTTTTGTTAGCATTTTAAAAATCCAAACAAAAACTTGTCCATTCAAAACCGTTCATTAATTTTATTTTGAGCTATTTACCTCAATAACATTAAATAATTACATATTCTTAGCTTTTTTCTAAAAAATATGCCTGTTTATTTATCCACGAGGGCAATTTTGGTGCAGCCATGGCTGCACCTTACTCATGATGTCACACACACATTTTAATATTTTTTATAAAAAAAAAAAGAACTGAGTTGTGTGGCACCAAAGGTGCCACCTATGTTGACATTATGAGTGGGGTGCAGCCATGGTAGCACCAAAATTGCCCTCTTTATCAGCAATGTTGTTTTTGGTATGAAATCCTATTTTAAACTGAAAATAAACTAGAATTTCGAACGGAATTTTTCATGTGTAATAAAAATGAAAAAAAGATATTCAACTTTTTAGAAAAATTCGTGTATAATAAAAAATTGGAGCAACTTAGTGAAAAAATGAAAAAAAATCAATATATGTAAATTTTAATGAATGCATACTAACCTTCAATTAGTGTGATATACAAGCTTCAATCAATATAGTTTTCAATTAATGTCATAGATAATTTTGAAGTAATGCAACAAATAATCAAGAAATAGGAGAGAGGAGAATTGAAATATAAAAAAACAAAAAAAACAAAACAAAATTTTTTTAAAAAATTCCTAAAATTTTAGGATGGATGAAATATTTCTAAAAAAAAAGAAGAGTTATACTTCAAATAGACAAGAAAACGATGCTACCTACACCCAATTTCCAATTTCACATATATTTACAAATTAAAAATTTTAATTTTTAAAAAGCATAGAACAAAAGAACCAAGAAAACTCAAGAATATATTTTTTAAAAACCTGTTTATATATATATAATATAATTAATTTAAAAGTCAAAGCATTTATATAAGGTTTGAACTTGACTTTTATAATTTTTTATTTGGACAAGTTAGGAGAGGTGGATTACAAACCTTATAAATAATACTACTACTCTTGATAAATGAGAGCCAAATATTGATTATCGTGATCAAATTATGATTGTGATATTAAATTGAATTATCACAAAACAATGAAATATCAAATTATGTTCCTTTAACTGATTTATTTAAAACTAAGACTTAATTAGGGTTGGTGACATATCAACTTTGATTGATTAGTTGTAATCTGACATTACTATCTCTAAAATACTATCAAAATAGTTTGTGACGTGTTGTTTTCATATTATTTGGTGTTAATCCAATTCAACACCAAGATCACGTGATCTTTCATAGATATTAGTATTTGACTCTCGTTTATTTGAGAATAGTAACATCCTCTATGTAGAGTTTGTGGCGCCCCTCCTACTTTAAAATATTAATAAAAAAAACTAACTCAACTATAATTGAAGATGGACAATTTGAATAATAGCTCGATATTAGTTTTGTCGACGAAAAAAAAGAATTTAAATGTATATTTTTAAAACTTAAAGCTAGATTTTTTCATTAAAAAAATCTATATCTATTTAAACTCATTAAAGTGGTTAAAAAAATGGGTGCGTTTAGAACACCGATTTGATTATTATAGATGGAAGGTTATGATAAACGGTTGGTTAATGGTAAATGGTGTTTGAAGGGCAAATTATTATAACAGGGATTATGATAAACTGTGTTTGAGGGACTGGTTATGTAACAAAAAATAATATATGTAATGTTGAATAATATTGAAAGATTCTAGATCATTCAACTTTATTCTAGATGACCAAGGAAGGTTCTAGATCATACTCATATGTTCTAGATTGGTGGAGAGAATTCTAGAACACCATTTGTCTAAAAATTGTGGAGAGAATTCTAGAACACCATTTGACTAAAATTGGTGAAGAGAATTCTAGAACATCATTGGTCTAAAAATGATGAAGAGAATTCTAGAACACACTTTGTCTAAGATTGTTGAAGAAAGATCTAGATCATACACTTTGTCTAAGATTGTTGAAGAAAGATCTAGATCATACACTTTGTCCAAAGTAAAGTTGTGGCAAAATCTCCCATGATATCCCATATCTAAGTGAGTGAGGATGTGAGATAAAAATAGAGAGAGTTTCTCCTTATGAAAGAGTTTATTATTACTTTGTAAGAAAGAAAGTTTGTAACTCTTATTTTTATAATGAAGTTCTTTTATCCTTGTCCGTGGTTTTTATCCTAATTTGTTTAGGGATTTTCCACGTAAAATCACTGTGTCATTCTTTCTCTTCTTCCTCTTCATTATTATTGTTATTCTCTATCTCTTTTTAACTGCGATCCTACTCTATTCGATGCAAACAATCATAACATGTAAGGTGTAGATAAACAGGCACGTAGACTTAGATAAATGGTCATGCAAGTTTAGGTAACCACCATTTATAAAATCGGTAGGACAAACATCTGTTGAGTTATTATAACCAACTCGGTCATTTACATAAACACGGTTAAACACACCTAAAGATATATTGTTTTGAGTTGCAACCAAAATGGGCATGAATTTATTAACTTTTTTATGTTACAGAGGAAGGGAAAAAACAAAAAAGGAAAATAAAATAAAGAAAATAAAAAAGAAAAAGAGGTGTGAAAAAGTAGAAAAATTGGACAAGCCTCTTTTTTTTTTTCTCTTTATTTCTTCTTTGAATCCTCACAAAAGAATCGGCTTCCCATTTTCGTCTCTGCAACTTTTCCCCCTTTCATCTTCTTCTTCTTCTCTGATTGTGATTGTTCTTTGAATTTCTGGTTTGTTTCTGTTCTTTGAATGTGGCGTTGAAATAAAAATTTTCGATTAACAAGGCACAAGAAATTTCGTAAGGATTTTCATCTTGTTTCTACTTCAAATTCGCACCCATTTGGCTCTGAAAAATGGGTAATTCATTTGGGTGTTCGGCTTCTGGCGAGCGATTGGTTTCGGCTGCGAGAGATGGCGATTTGGTTGAGGCTAAAATGCTTTTGGATTGCAACCCATGTCTCGCTAAATACTCAACTTTTGGTGGCCTTAATTCCCCTCTCCATTTTGCGGCTGCTAAAGGCCACAACGAGGTTTGTTATGATTCTCTAATTTCTGCATTTAAATGGTTTTTTGATTGATTTTGGCGTTTCATCTTTCTGATTTTGTTATGATTGTTTGTCGGTGTTTGTGCTTTTTTTAGATTGTGTCCTTGTTGCTTGAAAATGGAGCTGAAGTGAATTCCAGGAATTACTGTGGGCAGGTATGTGGGTTTAATGTTTTTTTTCCTCATCTGGGTTTTGTTTAGATTTGGTGCTTGATCATCAGTATGGAGGATTTTAGGTTTATCTGTTTTTGTTCCAAATTTATGAATGAATTTGGGTACCCTTTTTTTTTAAATTCTTGGTGGGGTCTTCAAGAAAAAAAAAAGGGGACCGTTGGCAAGTTGGGGATTGTTGAGATTACTCTAATATGATGGCAAGAATTTTAGAATCTCTGCCTTTTGTTTTTCGAATTTGGAAGGCACTCAAAACATGGAGTGACAAGATGGTTTTAGGTGATGGGTTCAATCTATGAACCTTATAAATTAATTTCTTACGAATTTCTTTAACATATATTGTAGGGTCAAACCTTATGTCCCGTGATAATAGTTGATGGCTAGTCCCCAATGGGTGGGACAGTGGTTGAAGACTTAGGCTTTGAGGGTATGCTCCCCTCAAGGTCCCAGGTTCGAGACTCACATGTGACACTACTCCTTCGATGTCTCCGGTGCCTGGCGTAGGGACATGCGTGGTTACCTTGTTTCAAAAAAAAAAAAAATTGAAGTGCAACAACTTGTTTTTTTGTATGTAATTACCCTGAAACGGTTTTGTATTGTTTTGTTAATGTATTCAGACAGCAGTGATGCAAGCTTGTCGATATGGGCACTGGGAAGTTGTACAAACGCTTCTAATTTTCCGATGCAATGTAAGTTGTCGAATTGGAATTTAGCTTTGGTCCTGTCGTTTACAAGTTCTTTGGCGGCTAGCATGTCTAGAGCATGAAAATGGCTGATCTTTGCATTGCAAAGCTGCTTTAGCTGAAGTTAGAAATTTTTCCTCACAATTATCTGTGAGAAACAGTATTGCATGTAACAGCCTCAAGGCCATGGGACTTTTCAGTTATTTCTTTTTCTTGATTGTGTTAAGTGTTTTGTCAGTGTTATTTAATTATTGGTTTCAGCTTGAGTTGTGGTGATAATAGCTTGTTTCTTGTAATCAGGTAATGAGAGCTGACTACCTGAGCGGTCGGACTGCTCTCCATTTTGCTGCCGTAAATGGTCATGTGAGATGTTTAAGACTTATCGTGGCTGACTTTGTTCCTAGCGTTCCCTATGAGACTATTAATAGTCAG